>JAPWDM010000024.1:5199460-6412585 GCA_035578155.1 Brachynemurus nebulosus
ATTTATAGATGATAAAAAAAGGAAAACTATTGACAACAACACATGGCGTTCCATAACTGGTCACCCATGAAAGTACTTACCATGCCCGATGTTGCTTAACTTCGGTGATCGAACGAGAACCGGTGTTTTCAACATGGTATGATCGTTGTCTGATTGTGGATACGATATTTGTAAAAATATATAGTTTTATAAGTAATACCAGTAATAATAATGTATAATTCTAATTTCATTTATTAATAAATATTTTTTATTACTGTACTTAAAAGCTTTTTTTTTTATTTTATATTTACCTCTAAATATACTTTCCACATCCAATTTATCCTATTAATTATCCATCCAATATATTCTTTATATTCAGAAGTTTTAAATGTTGTATAATAATATAAAAATAATACTTTATATTTCTTAATATATTTGTTAGTGAATAAAGGGTAAATAATATATAATAAAACATTATTTTTAATTTTATAATTTTTATTTTGAAAATAATATCTACATAATTAAAAAACTTTATTATTCAATTTTTATTTATAATATATATTTAAGTTTTTATATTTATATTTATCGTTGCTCAAATTACCTCGTACAAATTTCATTGCCCAAATAACCCCGGTCTACCGTATACAATTTTTATTTATAATATATATTTAAGTTTTTATATTTATATTTATCGTTGCTCAAATTACCTCGTACAAATTTCATTGCCCAAATGACCCCGGTCTACCCTACGGGCTTTTGCCAGAGAACTAAGGTACCGCTATCACACGATAAATTTGGGCAATCTGTTGACCATCAAACAGACACATTTGGATAAGATACACGCATTGGCCCTGGCCAAGAAGAAAGTAGCCCGGCGTGAACGGTGTATTCGGGAAAATAAGATCTTTAACTCGAACCCTTCACGCCTGTTCGCATCTAAAAGCCCTGTCGTGGAGCAACCACCGACGGTCGACGCAATAGAGGATTATTGGCGGGGGATATATGAGACGACTAAAGAGACTGACTTGGACTGTATTCCCATCAGCCAGTTTAGATGGTACTGCAAACAACAGCTTGGCAAAGTGCCATCTCATACCATTATAACATCTGTTGATAAAGAGGAAGTCGAACTTGCTTTCAAAGGCAAGAAGAACTATTCGGCTCCGGGCATTGATGGAATAACGAATTTTTGGTGGAAGAAGCTTACTAGTACCCACCGCCACCTTGCCATTTATATTTTCAAATTGGTTATTTAACTGTGAGCCAATACCATCGTGGCTCGCTGAGGGAAGAACGGTCCTAATACCGAAAAAAGGAGACCTATCACAACCACAGAACTACAGACCGATAACGTGCCTGAACACTGTGTATAAAGCATTCACTTCCATCCTATATAAACGCATCTTGAAGGCGATTGAACCAGTGTGGAGTTCAATCTATGAACAACGAGGTTCAAAAAGAGGAATGTCGGGTTGCAAAGACAACTTGCTGGTCGACAGATGTATCTGTCAGGACGCTAGACAGCACAAACGCAACCTGAGCATGGCCTGGGTGGACTATCGAAAAGCATTTGACACAACGTCGCATGAGCTCATTATCTATTTGCTCCATTGTCTGCGAGTTCATCCCGACATTATTAAATGTGTTGAACACCTGTTGCCGCTCTGGAAAACAAGGTTCACAATAACATCCGGTGAACACGTTGTGTTAACGGAGTTGGTGACATACAAACGAGGCGTATACCAAGGAGACAGCCTCAGCCCACTTTTGTTTTGCATCTCGTTGTTGCCCCTGTCAATCAGCCTGAGGGAGGAACCCGGCTACTTGTGTGGCCCGGTAGGAAATCGCGAGCATAAAGTCACACATTTATTTTATATGGATGACTTAAAACTGTATGCTTCGTCAGAGAGCAATCTCAACTGCGCTCTAAAATTAACACACGAATACACGCACGCGATCGGTATGGAGTTCGGACTGGACAAATGCGCGGTGGTGTACTGTAAGCATGGTGTAGATCCGAATTTTGATTCACAGCCCAATTAGTGGATGGAAGCATCATAGAACATCTTGATGAAGGAGCGACCTATACGTACCCTGGTGTTGGCGAAAGTCACATCCAGGACGTGCAGAACATGAAGGCCGCCTTAAGTAGTAGATATAAGCGCCTTCTCCAACAAATTTGGAGTTCCAAATTGTCGGCGAAGAATAAGACCAGCGCTACAAATATGTTAGCCATACCCATCCTTTTATATACTTTTGGCTCAATTAAGTGGAATGTGAATGAATTGGAGGAACTAGACCGAGACACGCGAAAAATAATGAATATCAACCGTAGTTTGCACTCACGCGCATCGACACAACGACTTTACCTCCCACGAGACCAGGGGGGGAGGGGGCTCCTGTCAGTCGAACGTTTACATGATCGTATAGTCTTAGGTACAGCTTGTCGTGTACTTAACAGTTCAGACCCGCTTTTGCAACTCGTCAGGGACCACGAGCTTGCTGGCGTAGGCGCATTTTTATTCACAGCAGCACAACGTACCGCCGATATCTTGGGCTTAGCCTTCGATCCCTGTAATCGCGACAGTGATGATAACATTCTTTCACTATCACAGTAGCGCCAAAAGTCGACAATCAAGAGAGCCGAGCAACAACATCTGCTCAATCAGCATCGCAACAAAGTTCACCAGGGTATGTTCTACCGTCACCTTAACAACCTTGGCCTTTCGAGCGAACTCACTTGGGCTTTCTTGAGAGCTAATGGACTTAAATGGGAAACGGAAGGCTTTAAGACTGCAGCTCAAGATGGAGTGTGGAACACCTTAACACACCAAAAATATGTGATGGGTAATAAAGGGGTTTCGAGTACCTCGTGTCGGGCATGCAAAGCATACCCGGAAACCTTAATGCACCTGACTTCAGGTTGTTCTTATTATGCTAAATCCACCTATATCCATCGCCATAATGCAGCGTTGCGTGTGCTCTACCTTTATCTTCGTCATCATTACGAAGTTGACAAAACACCAGTCTTGCCCTACGATCCTGCGGAAGTAGAATCCTTTGTTGCCAACCAAAAGTGCATGATTTTTTGGAATATGCCGGTTGCAACTACCAGGCAACTGACCGCTAATAAGCCTGATGTTGTGCCCCAAGATTTAACATCTCAGACTATGTATGTTATCGAGTTCTCTGCTCCGGCGGAAACTAACATAGTCGAAAAGGAGGAGCAAAAAAGGATTAAATATCAAGATCTAATACATGAACTGCGACAACTGTACCCGGGCTATACTGTCCACTTGGTCGTACTTATAATCGGATGTCTGGGGGTATGCATAACTCCTTTGTGCGCAATCTTAACATCATTCCGGCTTGTAGATCTCACGCCAACATGTTAGCGGCGTCAATGCAAAAAGCAGTTATTATCGGGACGCTCCGCACGCTTCGGTCGCACGAGACGACTTTTTCCGGGAGTTCATGAACACCTTTGAACCCCATGCCCCGTTTAGAGCGGGTCCTCGAACATCCATTGGACCTGCCCTCCAATCTCCCACTGTTATGGTTTTGCAGCGAGGTTCAGGGATTTATTAGGTAGGGAAGACCAGGAAGGGGATGCTGTATGACGGACATTACGTACCTGACCTAGAAGTACCTGACCTGGTACGCTGCACGGACACTTTTTCCTCCGCCTGGGGGTTTTTGAAGTGCAGTCGCGTTTATTTCGTTAAAGCTTAAAATAATAATAATAATGCTGGGCTAAAATCCAACCTTCATGTCCCCGTTCGTGCCCGGCGGGCAACTGTTAACTTCGGCTAGCAGGCTGACGAGGCTCTGGTACCGTGTTTCGACAAGGATGATCATGTGGAGGGGACGATGTCGTATCCCCCGAGTGAGTGTTATGCCTGCGTCAGCCTGAGTTTCATTAACAGTACCTTCACCGGAATTCAACGCGTAGCCAGTGCTGAAAAGGTCGGATGTGTCGAAAAGGTGATATTGCGTCTGTGATTTATGTAAAAATTGTGATCTGTGTCTGTGATAGTTGTTATGCCACCTTGGGTTCTCATGCCTGCGGTGGTACTTTTTACGGTGGTACGAGTCGACGTCTGCCCGAACAGCTTGAGCGAGCTCGCCCAGTAAGGAGACGTCGTCGTCCCTCGTACGGATGCGTTCGTAAGCGTTGATATCGCGGCTTCTGCCCCGTCGAAGTGATACGAACACAGGTCAGATGTTGGCTTTGTGATACTCTGTGGCATTGTCCCGTTCTCTGTAGCCTCGACTCGGACGAACGTGGCCTAGTCATCGTACCGGTCTCCCGTGTAGGTTGATCCCGACATCTGACAGAACGGCACATGTACCCAGTAATCAGTTATCTGACAGAACAGTACATGTTGCTCAGTAATCAGATGTCACTGTCCCTACACGTGTGAGTTCCTAGGTGTTGACGAAACCATTTCGGAATTGTTGAGACTATGGGGAGCGGAATCGTGCCACAGAGCAAGAAATTTTTTAAAATCTGTGATATTGTTGTTTTTATTTTTTAATAAGATTGTTTTAATCTGTTTTGTTTTAACGATGTACCACTGAGGGCCTTTTCCACCCGAGGTGGTACATCATCTTTTTATTCTTATCTGTGATATTTTATTGTGCCACTGTGGGCTTGCTGTTGTGGCCCTTCAGCGGTTTTGTTTTTAACTACTTATTGCGGCACTGGTCGGCCTGTGGCTCCCCAGTGACGTAATAAGATTTTCCTCTTATTTTTTTTTTCCTGTGATATTACTATGATTTTGTGATCTTGTTATATTTTTATGCAGTATTCTTCACTCCGAGGCCCTTTACACCTCGGAGTTTCATCGTTGGTTTTCAGTCCTTGGTGACCGGACGTTCTGGCTAGTACTTAGCGTACCGCCACCAAGGGCTGTCCGTTCTTTATGAAACCCTGGGATGGCAGGGCCCATCGATGGATTTTATTATGTATATGTTTTGTCCGTTGTCTACTGCATTTATGTGTTCCTGTCTGTTTTGTGTATGTTTTTACTTTCATCGTGTTTGGCGGCGCATGCCCTTCGTTGGCGATGCCGCCGGGTGCTGCTGACCGCGCCATCCACCGGCAGCAGTAACCCAATTTTAATCAAAAAAAATAATAATAATAATAATAACAATATAAGGAGTGATGTGACAAACCCGTCCGTGAATGTACTACGGTACTTTTACGGATTGGTTTGGCACATTACCCTTCCACAGAGCCTAATACCTTGCATAATGCCGGTATAGGTGAATGTTACCCAGTACTGTCCTACTGAATAGTGAGCGCCAGGTTGGCATAGAAGTCTATAATAATAATAATAATAATAATAATAATAATAATAATAATAATAATAATAATAATAATAATAGTATAAATAAATAAAATGAATTATATAATTCAATTTATACAGATAAAAATTATAAGAATTTTCTGTTATTTTATTTTTTAATTTTTTCTCGTTCCAATAAAAATATTCCTATTGTCATTAAAAACGCAACTTATTTCCATTAAAAAAATTCATTCAAGTGAATTAGCTAAATTCTAAATACTTAACAACACATTTTTTAACAACTTTCACGTATTATTGTATAACAAGAAATTTTATCTAAAATCTAGTACACTATTACTCTTGTACTTAAATTAGCACTGAATAAAATCATATCGTGTACATCTCTATGGTACGATGATTCTAGCATCATAGTTTATAGTCAATAATAGCGTTCGGTATACATCGTACACATACCTTCACCCTTCTCTCAAGAACATGGAAAGTGAGACAGGAATATACAAATATCTCAAAAGTAAGGCAGAAGCACTTCAGAACAAGTGTAATGTACTTAAAAGTAAGAGCAAGTCACTTTGGCTAATTGCGGTACGAATTCGCCCATAGTTCTATATTTTGCATATTTATTTTTGAAAAAATTATTATCTTCGTTTGCGTAATTTTAAGTTCGTTATTTAAAAATATTAATTGCTTTTAATTTTAAAAATATTATTTTTTTAGGCCGGTGTGATATGAATTATTTGTCAGGTTATGCAGATATAAAAGCACTTCGGTGCCCGCACAGTTTAAGCAAGATATTCAAACAGTACTATCTGTACATCTACGGATGTTTTGCTTTCACGTTACGGATGGATTCATCCTTCTGTATCACTCACACCAACACACATTAACCCACTCTTATAGCCCGTCTACACTACACAAACTTTTGTTTGTACAAACTTTTGCACAAACAAAAGTTTGTACAAATAGCACGTCCACATTACACAAACTTTTGTTGAACTGAATTTTTGCACAAACTGTTGTTTGAGCAAACTTTTGTACAAACATATATGTTACCATTGATATAGGGAATATATGTACCATACCTAGATGATTTTTTTTTTTTTTTTTTTTTTTTGAAGCAAATCGGCATATTGGTTAACACCTTTTACAACCTACAAAGTATCGGTGGTAATAAATATTTTGTAATTTATTGGTAATAAATATTTATGGTATGGTACATTGGTACATACGTATTCAGTATCAATATTTTTCAGAGACCATTACTCTAGACTGGAATGAATCGAGAAAGGCGGGTGAAGAGGGACACAAGGAAAAAAGTTACTCATGAGTTTGGTTTAAAAACACTAAACATAAATCGGAATAGATATCTTTCTTAAAATATAGTAGAATAATTATTTTTTCGGGTAACAACAATAACTAAGGTTAAAGTTGAGTAAAAAATATTAGAACATCAATTTAAATTGACGTCTTCAAACAGTGTTACTTTTTGTTTTTAAAACTTCTAAAAACTATTTATTTTGGTGCTCTAATGAAAGAATTCTTGTTTAATCGAAATTTTAGTTATTTTGAATACCTGAAAAAGGAAGACTACAAACTTTTAATTGTTTTTATTTTTTTAAGAGGAAATAATGAGGATGTGACATTGAGATTAAGTTGGAGGTACCCCAATTTACCATAGAGAAGAAATTACATTATTTTTGTAATTTTTTTAAAAACCAGGGATATTTTCCAAAATTTTTGATTACTGTAATAAAGTGACCATTCTCACGTAAATTTTTAATATATTAATGTTTTTTTAATATATTAATATAATATTAAAGAATACGTACTCATAAAAGAAATATAAAAAAATACGGTGCAAAGCCTGAATTCGTGCCTACTCAGTCATTTTTACGATAGTTGTCAAACTCACACCTCCATACCAACTTTTTGATGCGAGATACAAAAATCCTCAAACACTGGTACAAACTTTGAACATCACATTCACACGTATCGTTTGCCCAAACTTATGTTTGTGCAAAAAATTTATTCAAACAAAAGTTTGTGTGATTTTACAAAATGTTTGCGCAAACTTCACGTCCACATGTACCATTTTGCACAAACTTATGTTTGCACAAACAAAAGTTTGTGTAGTCTGGACCGGCTATTTTCTTCTTGCCGAACCCCCTTTTTCTTTTCCTATAGCTGAATTTACCTATGGGAGGCTCTGAGGCGTTGGGGCGTCTCTCACGTGAAAGATTTTCACCACTACTTCTGTCAAAATTTCCCCTAAAAGAAGAGTTGACGAAGAAAAAAGAAAACAAACTTATTCTTTCAATTCTACTTCTGTTTTGAAAGATTCACATCATTTTGTGCAGCTCCTACCTATCGATTGTGTAAAAAACTAAAACAAATCTTAAATATTGACTCAAATATTCAAAATAGGTCTGCTGCAGGTGACGCTAGTGATTTACTAAATGTCCGACGCTCTGCAAGAGTTAAGAGTCAATTACAGATAAAATATTTTTAATAAAAACTTTATTATTTTTTTTAAATAAACTTTATTATTTTTAGTAAAATTTGTTTCATTACAACATTTGTTTGAATTACAGAAACCATTTTTGTCTTTTAAAATACAGAATAAATTTTTTTATAAAAATTGCTGTTTGTATAGTGGGAAAGTCTTTGGAAATTAAAACTTTTCATCAGGTTCTTTTCCTCGAGAGTATGCTCATTACACTAAGAACCATTATTTACATAAGTAAATTTCGTTTCAAATGGGAATAGTTTTTCTTCAATTGTGTGATCAGCTGATTTTTACTATATGCCCACGTAACGACAAATTTTAATATTTTAATACTGTTTTTCCTGTCGAAGTTGACAGAAGTTTAGTAAATACTCCAATTTTAAACATCGAATGAAATGAGCTATGCGTATTATTTTAGATTTTAAAAAATTGTTTGGATTCTTACTGCAAAAGAAAATAAAGTTATGAAAATAATTATTTACTACTACAGATTAAAAACTAATCGTGAAATGAATAAAATCATATTTTTTCCTGTTTGAACATACCGCAATCTTCTCTTGTTTAAATACCAGAATTTTGGCGTTAAATATACTTTTTGTTGACATTTTTATTTAACGGTGATAAATAATCACAGCTATCAATGTTTTATACATCCGTGACGTCCGACATTATTTTATTATAGGGACTCCAGACATTATCGATGCCAATAGCCATCTACATAAATATTTCAATAACAAATTATAAAGATAATACAGATTTCATATTTATTACTACGTATTATGAACCTAATGACTGTTTCACAAATGCCTATTTTTGACCTCCATAGTGCGGTGTAGTATTAAATATTAAAAATTAAAACTACAGCTGTAATTTAATGACTTTTTGTTGAATACTAAGTTCAATATTTGAGGAAAAACTACAAATTATTTTGATAATTAATGTATTTAATTAATAAATTTTGTTTTATTGTAACAGATTGATTCAGACATACCATCACTAATTATTTTGCCTGTTTTGAATGTAAATTGCACATTATCCGTATTTTTTGAGTTCGATTAAATAAACTTGACCACGGGTTTTGAAAATTAAAATTCATAGAGGCAATTTCTCAAAAATATGGAATAAAATAATGAAAATTTTAGCATAATTGGTAAGTTGAAGTAGTAAATTAATTTTTAAAAAACATCTCAACATATGTTTCCATTTGAAAAAAAATTTTTTTTTCTATTCCAAAAAAACCGTAAGTTCTAGAAGTCTGGAACAGTTTTTCCTGAATGGCCCCCTCTATTTTGAATATTTTTTGTAGAAATTTTTTTTCAATTAGATGCATATTTTAGGAATAAATCGAATGGCGACTCTCGGAAAACTCATACGGTATATATATATATATATATATATATATATATATATATATATATATATATATATATATATATATATATATACATTGTCTTTCATAAAGTTCACACCATATGGGAAACTTTTTTACTATTGATATTTTGAAAAATATTTTAGTGGAGCCAGTTGGTGCATCGGTTAGAATGAAAAAATAGCTAAACACGTTTCACCCCCCACTTGTTATTTGGTGGGAAACCGGAAATTTCAAATATGTTAATTACGAAAAATGGCAATAATTTCAAAGTTATTGGTCACTTCCACATAAAATTTTGGCATTGTATCAAAATTGGGTCTAGTAAACATATTCCGACAGTTAAATACATAATCTGCAAAAATAACGCCCAAAAATCCCCTTTTCAATAATGCGACTTTAAGTGGTCCTAACTTCAAAATAATTTTACAAATTCTAAGCAAAATAAAAAATATACCATTCTTTGACATCTACTTATTCATAAAATCACAATTATTATCAAAATATTGTCGTAGATATTGGTCTTAAATAGAAAAATTTTGTTTGGTACTAAAAAAAACACGTCTCTGTAACATTGGAGTCTTAATAAGCATGAACAATTATTATTATTGTATTTTCTTTATAGCTAGTAGCAAACTAGCCCTAAGCGTATGTGTAAAAAATTGTGGATAGCAGTGTGCCTGTGTGTGGTTCGATACCGCTTAAGTGTGTCAGTCACACAACAACTATAGCCGTGTTCAGATCGATCGTTATCAATCACTTTCAACAATAAACGAATACATATATAGTAATATGCAGGTACCGAAACACTAGCATACATATGATACATATACAGAGCAGTCCCCTCTTTTCACAAAGAGAATGTGACGTTGATACACACACAAGCGTACATCAACGTATACACTGATACGAGATTTATGTTGTAACATGTGCGTTTGAAGTGGGAGAAAATTTTACGTCACTTTTCTGCTACAGTGATCTTGCTAGTATAGAGATACGTAGTTGGAATATGTAATATGTGGTAGCAAAGATACTTAATATGCCAATTTCACAAAAAAATTTCCGAAGAATAATTCAAATAAATGATATTCCAGTACTTTAAAATTACTAGAATTTCTGGTAATATTTGATATTTTATTATATTAATTTTATTGTCAATATAGCCATGATACACAAAAATCACGGCAATAGGGACCGAGCCTGAACTATAGACGGCAGCACTGGCACCGATAGTGGCGCCTTTATATGTCTAAAAATGAAACATATTAATGGTGAATGAGAAATGGGGGAAATAAAAATGAGTGTTACTATGGTGTTACTTGATTTGATTTTTTTTTTTGCTTGTCAGTTAATAAAAATTAAAAGAAACTGAAGACTCTTGTTGAGAAAAAAGCAATGTATCACCAAATTACACGTACATAAACTCTAATGGAAAATACGGAATTTTTGTTATATTTCAATAAAAAATGATGCTAAAAATTTAAAATTTTGCATAGAAAATAAGTTAAATTTGTTTAAACATGTATACGAAACTTAAAAATAAATAATTAGAAAATACTATACTGTCCGGCGTGGCGTTGTTGAAAAAAAGTTAATTCTTGGAGTAAATGAATTATTAACTGAAAATCTGGTGACATCTGATAATGTCGTATTAAGTGAAGCATGGTAGAAAATCCAAAAATAAAATGAAATCTTATATTAAACAGTAATATAAAATGGAAAAATTGAAATGAACCCAATCTAGTACCGAAGTGTTAATTGAAAATTATTTACGGTTCTTTTTAATAGTTAAAATAAATAAAAGCAATAATTTTGAAAGTTTTTTATTATTGTTCTTTTAATTTGTAAAGAAATAATTATTTGAAAGTGAAATTTTAAATCTTAACTGTCGAATACCTTTTGTATAAATATTGGCAGAATGACTCCTTTTAAAACAACTATAATAAAAGGAAAAAAATTCAAACAAATTCAGTTATCGTTAAATAAAAGAAAAAAATTTAATTTCTGTAAAGAATTGGTATTTTTTTTCTGTATATTTCTTCCAACGTGGTATCCTTACACTGAAACAATTTTATAAATTTCTTCAGTTTTATTTGTTATAAAACAATCAATATTATGACCTTGATAACAATCTGATGTCAAACTTATGAACCCTTCTGGTGAGCATCCAACTAAAAATTTGATTGTGTACTCATTTTTGTACTCTGAGTACATTAATACCTTTTTTTGCATGGGTGCATTTCAGTACAGTCTATGATTATACATGTGTCCAGAAAGTTTTGTTTAAATATTTCAGGCCTACAAGTCTTTATAGTTGCCTTTAATGGTTACACAATGAATTTTTCTGGCAAGATACGTAACGTTGAAATAGTAACAATAAAAATTTTTTTTTTATATACATATAAAAATACGATGAATTTGGAATATGTAATACAGCTAAAGCTGAATAATACAATACTGCTTTTTTTTTTTTTTAAATTTTATGAGTATAATGAGCAATCTTGTTTTTTTGGAAACTTAACTTTTTACTTTCTGTAATAGCATTTAAAAGACAACCCTACACATTACATGTAACACCTAGGGGCATATTACGTATGGACTGACTGAGTTACAGCCTAGGGAGGTAGAATTGTAGTGGCTGCAAGTATTTCTTCAATAAAAAAACGAACAGTAAAGACTAATTGTAAATCTGAATGCTCTTTAAGACTACAATCAATTTCCCCTCCAAAAATTCTTTAGGATTTGTAAATACCTCCGTAATACTACGACTCAAATGCGATTGAATTCTTCAATAGAAAGCAACTTGATGGAAAATAGACTATTCGGAGTTGCATCACAGAAAATAAAAGTTCTTAAGAAAGTAAGAGTTTGGGTCTAAATAAATGCCTATTCTCAAGAAACGCTTTTTATAACATATTTTAGAGCAAACGTGTGAAGAAATGCCGTTAGTGGGGAGCGACATTTGATTTAAACACCTCACTGATAACGCCCATTATACTATTATATTTTTCTTCATTTTTTATGGCCTCTAGCCCTTGAAAACCTGAACAAAGCGTCGTTTCGGAATTAATAACATACGGATCATAACTTCCATCTTTCATTTTATTTTTTGAGGTGATTTTAATGTTAGCCTCACAGATTGTATTTAAAGTTTTCTTCACGTTAATATTAACTTGCATTTCCGTATATCTTATCCCATCTATGTTGTTTAAATTACACATAATTTGGATTAACACATTCTTCGAAACATTCTTCTGTATGACATCTACTATTATGACTAATTATTACTGGGATATTATCTGCTATGTTAAGTATGTTAAGCATGTTAAACACAATTCTCTGATTCCGTTATGGGCAGTTGTTTGTACGCAGTTTTGCAATACTAACATCAATATCAATCACATCAGCAAAACGTTTGTACGTTTTTTATACTTACTTTTACCAAGAAAATTGGAACAACTTTTAATCCAACAATATCTTATTATGAAATTCATGCTGATATTAATCCTACAAATAATATTATTTAATTGATAATTTAATTATCAGAAAGTGCATTTTAAATATTAACAAAATTTAATTTGACATTTAATAACATTATAGACAAGATATCCAAAAATCTAAGAATAGTTATGTATATCTATGTCATACCCGAAATGCATCGCTAAATCTGACACCAGATGGCAATAATGTCGTCAAGCTCGGTCTCTATATTGATAATATTAATTAATAATAACTAGTTAAATATCAAGAAAATTTCTAGCAATTTTAAAGGACTGGGGTCATTTATTTGAACTATTCTTAAAAGATTTTTATATGGAAGTTGCGTACTGCATATGATTACTACAAATTACAAGGAAAATAAAGTGATGATAATTGTTCATGCTTATTAGAACTCCAATGTTACAGAGACGTGTTTTTTTTATGACAAAATTAAATTTTTTTATTGAAAGACCAATATCTGCGGTAATATTTTGATAATAACTGTGATTTTATAAATAAGCAGACTTCAAAGATTGGTATAATTTTTATTTTGCTAGAATTAATAAAACAGTTTTAAATTTAGGGCTACTAGTACGGTGTAATTAGACTCAAACTTCAACATCCAAAGTAACAGTTTCACTCCAACTCCAAATTGTTCTATACAGTCCACATATTGTTTGGTAAAAAGTTACATCATTTTGAGCGTCGGATTTGGGAGGGAGGAGGGTAGAAGTAGGCAAATTAACGGTTTTCGTCAGTTTTTTTCAAATATTTCGAAAAATTTGCAGTTGAGCGCAAAAAGTGCCTATACAAAAATAATCTACATTAAATTGCGAACAAAAATAGTCGTGTGCATAATCTTGTTGAAGTGAAGAATTCCAGAGTTATGGAGGGTGTAAAAGTAGCAATATTTAATATTTTTAGATTTTTTGGAAAAAAACGTGACACATTATCACTAAGGAAACATTTTTTTATACAGGATTGTGTTTTGTAACAGGAAATTGCGATTAGTCATCTTCAAACATAGCACCCTCCTCTTCTAAATCTCCGTCTATGATGTTCGTATCCCTGTTATCACATCCTAGGCCTGAGCAATTACCGCATATGCTTGAGCAGTTTAGACCACTCTTTCTGCATTCGCAGTTACGGACGCATTCGTCTTTGCAAGCGCACACTATGAAGGAAAGTAATTCCTCGGGAGCTGCAGAACGTGCTGTTGTAATTGGTCTCAGGTGTTCGTCAATCTTCTTTCACCCCCACTCGAGCGGATTCTTCTCATTCAGCCACTGCTTCACCTGGTGATAGGTGCAGCAGTGGCTGAAAATACTAAAAATTGCTACTTTTACAACCTCCGTAACTCTGAAACTGTTCACTTTAGCAAGATTATGCACAGGACCATTTTTGTTCGCAATTTAATGTAGATTATTTTTGTATATGGCGCTTTTTACACTAAACCCCATAATTTCCGAAATATTTAAAAAAAAACTGATGAAATCCGTTAATTTGCCTACTTCTACCCCCCTCCCCCTAAAACCCGACGCTTAAAATGGTGTAACTTTTTGCCAAACAATATGTGGACTGTATAGAACAATTTGGATATGGAGATTAGACAAGGAAACGACTCAATGTATTCAAAAAAAGTGTCCAAATCAAAGATGGCATTCGTGTTCGTCGGATACGAAAGCGGTACGGTACTTATTCTCAAATGGAACACTCTCAAATGGAAACGCAAGCTTCTATATTATCTTTGTTAGCTTTTAAATAGAATCTTCTGAAATCTTTTTCAATGTTCAACTCAGTTATAAAGGGGGTTTTTCGATCGTTTTTAAAATATACTTAACAATTTTTATTTTGCGTCGCATCATTTATATTGTATATTATATAATTCGCTGACGTCACTATGTAAAATCGGAGTCAGTACCATTGGATATCCGCCGTATAAAGTAATTTAAAGTATAAGAGTTTATTTCATACATATGTAATTTCTATATGTATTTCCTTATTATTAAATATCATCAACCGACATTGGTGATTCTCAAATGGAAACACTCACTTCCCCAGTCCCAAGGTGTTTCCATTTGAGAATAAGTACTGTATTTACATTCTGTTTTATCCGTTTTATGTTACTATATTTGCTATATTTACATCACTACATCAGTATTCGTGGATTATTAACGCCACGAGTGGTAAAAAAAGAAAGTCTTATATGTACCATTTTCGTGACCAATTTTGTCAATTCCTCCCATATAAGTAAGATCTCCATCTTATAATACTACATTAATTTGGAGTTGGAATGAAACTGTTACTTTGGATGTTGCGGTTAGGCCGTTTTTTTGAATAATTGCACTGTACTATACTTAAAGTTGAATTTTGGAAAAGCAAATTTTTGAGCTTTATTTTTCCATACTGTGGTATTTAGTTAACGGGATATGTTAACTATGCCTAATTTTGATATGATACCAAAATTTCATGACGAAGTGATCAGTACTTTTTAAATTATTACCATTTTTGGTAATTCTCAATTTTGAAATTTTCGGTTTCCCGCCATATAACAAGAAGGGGGTAAGATGTGTTTAGCTACTTTTTCATTCCAACTGATGCACCAACTAGCCCTACTAAAATATTTTTCAAAAAATCAATAGTAAAAAAGTTTCCCATATGGTACGAACTTTATGAAAGACACTGTATATATATATATATATATATATATATATATATATATATATATATATATATATATATATATATATATATATATATATATATATATATGTTATATAATTGTTTTAAAAAATACTATACCATAAAAGCGTCTCCGTTCTCTTCAGTTATCATAATTATGATCTTTTTTTGAGATGATGTAATAAATCTTTTAAAGATTTTACTCGTTTTTTAAGTTCTCTTGTTTGCCTCTGTAACTTTTTGATTTTTTTAAATTGACTTTCGTGATTTTTTTTTATCAGTTGAATAGCCCTGTTAGCTTTTTTCGGGCTTGCAAAATCCGATATTGATATTTCACTGACATAACGTGGTTCGAAAAATAGAGGTTTTTTGTACTGTTTATTTTCGTTATGATGCACTATAAAAGATAACAAATTTTATTTTAAAAATCAAAAAGATGTCAATGTTTCTTCATAATATTTACCAGTATTCTCATCTTCACTATTTGAAACTGGCAACTGAGGTTTCTTATACTGACTGTTCTCATTAGGCACTACAAAAAATAAAACAATTTTATTTTTAAAAAAATGCGCTCAGTAAACTAACTTTTACAACCCAGCCCTAAATTTTCTTGGTCTGTATCTCTGAATTTAAGCATTATAGTATCCCGAACGGAAAAGTAAAAAGTTAAAATTTTAAAAATATTAATGTTCCTTAATAATATTTACCAGTATTGTCATTTTCACTGCTTGATAATTCTTGATTAACGATGTTTAATTTGTCAGGAGCTAAAATAAAATAAAAAATATAAATAAATAATTGTAATTTTTCATAAATTTGATGCACACATACCTTCATGATCATTTCCATTTAAGCATACATGTACATTTTCTAAAGAATTGAAATTTTTCTCCTAAAGATAGAAGAGCCAATATTACTTTTTGATGATGAATTATAAGTACAGCTAAACCTTTTTTATGCGGTTTTTTGTTCGATTTTTTTTATGTGGTTTTTAAAAAAAAATGGCCATTAAAATGCATAATATGTATCAAAATCAAGAGATAGTATATATAGATAGAAACTTAAACATTTACTATAATAACTTTCTTTGATAAAAGTACTTTTTAACAGCTTTTAAGCATTTAATCAATACACTGCATAAGAACATAAGTTATTGCATCATTTAATTTTTTTACAGATGTATTTTTTTAAATTTTCATATTATAAAAATGAAATAAAATGTTTCTACGTATAAATTAAGGCTTTATCTTGTTTAGAAAAGTCACTTCTATTGAAATTGTGAAGTTTTGAGCGTTTTGACTTATGTATTTTCGATAATTTCTTTCATGCGGTCCCGATCCACCGCATAAAAGAAGTTTTTTTTACAATCTTGACCGAAATAATCTTTTTATAGCTATTTATGGTATTTTTGAATGTATTTTTTTTGCGATTTTTTTTATGCGGTCCCTATCCACCGTATAAAAAAGGTTCAGCTGTACAAGTACTTAAACTTTTAATACAGTTACACAGGACCACCTCAACAAGAAACATCTCTCTATATATGAACAATATGTACATATTATATATACACATAGAGAGAGAGGGAGATGTTTCTTGTTGAGGTGGTCCACTGTATTTGTTTTTTCTGCAATGTTGGTACCAAATGTCGTTACCTTACTTTCTTCAATAGTATTATTTATCACAAAATTTTCACGTAGATTAACAGTATGTTTTTTGCTAACATTTTCATTTACAGCTTTACTAACAGAAAAAGACGGCTGAATTCTATTAATAATTCTATCATTCCTATTCAAAATTTCATTTGTTTCTGACGATGTTCTATAGCAATGGCTTGTTCCAATTTTTAACGGATTTGTAAGAAATAATTTAGGAACTGCACTACGTTTTACAGAAGATTTTACTTTTCCAAAAATATTTGATTTACATACATCTTCAACAGCAAAATGAATAGAACAAATGCAAATTCGTGATACATCGTCACTCAAATTTAATCCACACGCATTTAACCATTTCAAACGTAGATTCATATCTTTTGGAAAACTGAATTTAAGAAAATGTAATTTGTTTTTAGAAAAAAATGCCAATTGGAAAACTAAAAGTTTTTCATACTTACACGTGTAATGAAATATTGTCAATTACAGATGCTTTTCGATTACACAAATAACACATTTTAACCATTTTTAAAAATACTATATTACAAAAATATAATAATAAATTTAAACGTCAAAATTCAAAGATCTTTGAATGCTTTGAAAATGGAGTATTATAAGATGGGCATCTTATATGAGAGGAATTGACAACATTATTAGGTCCGTCCCACAGAATAATCAGAAGCCAAGTTGCTATCTCTGCACTAGTGATACCACAGAATAATCAGAAGCCAAGTTGCTATCTCTGCACTAGTGATACCAATGTAGACAAAAAATCCCCTCTATTTCCCACCACTATGTTGTGTAAATACACAGTACACACTGTGTGTAGTGGTGTTAGTTTGATCTTTGCGACCATAGAGCATCTAGAGAGAAAATACATATTTCTATACTACTGGAATCTGTGTAACCACTTGAGATAGAAAATATGTTGTATACGTGCACGGTGTTTACCTTGTATTTGTGCGGTAAACTCTGTTTGTGTGAGTAGTGATAGCCGTCACGTGACCTTTGATTCACATACATGAATGTGATGTGTGTGATACCACAACGCTACTTGTGCCGGTTCAACAATCAAATTTATTGTTGTTTGACTGACTTACACTGAACGACGGGTACTGAGCAACTGACACCTAAGCAGCCTAAGATGCACATACTTCCACATAAGTGATTGCAGAAAAGAGACAGTTATATTCGTTCTATTTGTTCTGTGTTTGCGACTGTGTCAGTTGAAACACACACAATTACAAAACACGTATTGTCGGACGGAGCAAGGTGGGGTCCAAGCTAACAATGGTCCAACAATACATAATAATGCGTTATGCATTGAGTGACCGATACCCATGATACCAACTAACTAAATGCCTTAAGCGGTATCAAGCACACACTGGCACACTGCTATCCACAGTTTTCTACAAACACGCTTAGGGCTTGAGTGATACCAATGTAGACAAAAAATCCCCTCTATTTCCCACCACTATGTTGTGTAAGTACACACGGTACACACTCTGTGTGCTGTGTGTAGTGGTGTTAGTTTGATCTTTGCAACTGTGTCAGTTGAAACACACACAATTACAAAACATGTATTGTCGGACGGAGCAAGGTGGGGTCCAAGCTAACAATGGTCCAACAATACATAATAATGCGTTGTGCATTGAGTGACCGATACCGACTAACTAAATGCCTTAAGCGGTATCAAGCACACACTGGCACACTGCTATCCACAGTTTTCTACAAACACGCTTAGGGCTTGGTTCGTCCACACGCTCAAGCTTTACCACCGACTTACTTGCGCAAACCAGGTTTGTGCAAGTAAACATGTACGTTTTTTCCCGTCCATACGTCCCGTACGTACATGTCTACTTGCACAAACCGTGTTTGCGCAAGTAAGTCGGTGGTAAAGCTTGAGCCGTGTGGACGGACCTTTAGTCACGAAAATGGTACATATAAGGCTTTCTTTTTTTACCACTCGTGGTGTTAATAATCCACGAATACTTATGTAGTGATATGAATGATGTGAACACAGAACAAATAGAACGAATATAACTGTCTCTTTTCTGCAATCACTTATGTGCAAGTATGTGCATCTTAGGCTGCTTAGTGTCAGTTGCTCAGTACCCGTCGCTCAGTGTAAGTCAGTCAAACAACAATAAATTTGATTGTTGAACCGGCACAAGTAGCGTTGTGGTATCACACACATCACACACATGTATGCGAACCAAAGGTCACGTGACGGCTATCACCACTCACACAAACAGAGTTTACCGCACAAATACAAAGTAAACACCGTGCACGTATACAACATATTTTCTATCTCAAGTGGTTACACTGGTTCCAGTAGTATAGAAATATGTATTTTCTCTCTAGTGCTCTATGGATGTGAATATAGCGAATATATCACGCGTACTCTTTCTCAACCTCGTATCTGAAAAGTTCCAATTTTTGGACACATAAAAAAAACGTATTTAAATCTGTATTTTCATCATTATGAACTTAAAATTTATGCTAATTACACCCTTTGATGTTGGCTACCTACATATATATATATATATATATATATATATATATATATATATATATATATATATATATATATATATATATATATATATATATATATAGAGAGAGAGAGAGAGATAAGTATATATATAAATACAATATTTAATGTTTTTTGTTTGTCCTAAAACATGCAGTTTTGATATACGAGGTTGAGAAGGAGTACGCGCGATATGTGATATATCGCGCATTTTCTATCTCAAACTCGTATAAGGTTTTTTGACGGTTTTGAGTTAGAAAGTCATACATGTACATAATACACTTCCCCATATGATGCACTAAGAAATATTGCAAAATGGAAAAATAATTATTCAATTTAATACAAACTTGTACCACATGAACTAAATTTAGTTTTCTGACAAAACCTGGTATATGGTATAGAGTTTGTGTAAAATTATTTTTTGAAATAAGTAACATTTTTATCAGCATACCCTCGTACTTGACCAAAATACAAATATCTGACACTAGAGTTCGCAGGTGCTGTACACCACAAATCCAGTGGGACGTAGTGGTCGGTGTAAATTTAAGGGGAAGTACGTAAAATCGGAAGATCAGGAGCGTCAGTAAACTTTTATTTGAGGGGTTGGTAAATATTATTTATTATATAAACAAGTACATAAATAAGTACAGTACGCTTCAAAAAGTGATCGAACACTCTCACTCAGGGGCAGAACACTTTTGACACCACACTGTACTTAATGTTGTGGTAAACTGCCATGTCAAAAGTGTGGGCACCCCCCCTCGGGGTTAAGGTGTTCGATCACTTTTTGAAGCGTACTGTACTTATTTAAGCGCGCGCGTGTTGGAGTCAAATGTCAAGATTTGTAAGCCCACAAAATAAGTACAGTACGCTTCAAAAAGTGATCGGGCACCTTAACGGGGGGGTTGCCCACACTTTTGACGCGACAGTGTACCGCAACATTAAGTACAGTGCGGCGTCAAAAGTGTGGGCACCCCCTAGTTTAGAGTGTTCAATCACTTTTTGACGCGTACTGTACTTATTTACATATAATATGTACTTGTTTATATAATAAATAATATTTACCAACCCCTCAAATAAAAGTTTACCGACACTCCTGATCTTCCGATTTTACGTACTTCCCCTTAAATTTGCACCGATCACTACGTACCATTGGATTTGTTGTGTACAGCACCTGCGAACTCTAGTGTCAGATAGTTGTATCTTGGTCAAGTACGAGGGTATGCTGATAAAAATGTTACTTATTTCAAAAAATAATTTTACACAAACTCGTATACCATATACCAGGTTTTGTCAGAAAACTATCAGAAAAAATGTAGTTTCGAGAAAAACGCGTTTAAAATTTATTTCGTAAAAAAAATCGATTTATTTCACAAACTCGTATATTGAAAAAAAAAGTGGGCAGCAAACTCGTATTTACTAAAAACATCGATAGCTTGTAGTTTAAAACATTTAAATGTCTGCTTCATGTCTACATAGGTAGCAAACGGCTATCAAAAAGTGTAACATACATAAATCTTAAATTCATAGTGATGAAAATACAATATTTAATATGTTTTTTGTGTTTCCTGAGAACTGTGATTTTTGATATACGAGTTTGAGACAGAAAACGCGCGTATGCTTCTCCTTTAACTCTACCCTCCATAGGTGCAATGCAAACTCCATTAGGTAACGTTACTTCATATTTTTCTCCGGCGGAAGGTCATAATAACCTCACTTTATTTAACCATTATAAATATAATAAACATCATGAGCACATGTTTGTAAATCTGGGTCATTATCTGGGTAAACCGCTTGTTTAATTTAACATTAAAATCGCATGTTGACGTACTCTACAAATTTTCCACATTTTTTTAATGTATCTTGAAACATTTTTTATTGTACATAATATATTGCATATATTGTATAATATAAATTCATACATTTTATGAATAACTTGTATGTTTTTTTTAATCAAAAAGGTTTGTAATTTTTCTTTATTATCTAGGTATATTAATTATTTTTAATCAATTATATCAACTATTTTTAACAAATTATACAAAATGTTTCAGTTTCATTCGTTAAGAAATGACACGATTTGCGAGAGCAAAAGGCTCAAAAGCTTCAAATGAACGCATTCCTGAAGAAGCTACGAACTGGACAGTTATGAAAGAACAAATACTCTTAAAACAAAAGCAAAGCGAAGAACTTAAAAAGAAAAAAGAATTTGATGAACAACGCAGAAAAAACTACGAAAATTTCTTAGCTGAACAAAATACAAAAAAAGAAAATCAATGGGCAGAGTTTTCTGAAGATGAAAATAAAGATGTTAAAACAAAAAATAAAAAGATTAGATTGGAAATTAAAAAAACAAGCAAAAAATCAAATAAAAAGAAACAAGTTAGTGAAGTTAATAATTCGAATAAAAATAGTTTATCACATAAACCTATTATTACTTCAGACTCTGGAAATATTGTTATTAATAATCAAGTTACGATAAATTCTAGCAAAAAGAAGAATAAGAAACTAAATTCGACTAAATCTGACGTTTCTACTACAAGTAACAATGATCAAATTGGGAATATTGATCAGCTCGTTAAAAGCAGTAAGAAAAAGAAGCCATTAAAGAAACTTAAAGAGGTATCAGAATCTGAATATATAAATGATAATGTGGCTAGTAATGATAAAGCAGGGCAACTGAGAAAAGAAATAAAAAATATAATTGAAAATTCAATTCAGAGTAATATTGATAACAGTAACAATACAAAACTGAAAAAGAAAAAGAAAAAAAAGATAATGGAACAAATTTCAGAAAATCTGGGGTCTAGAAATTCTGAAATTATACATAACAATTATGAGCCAGAAAAAAAGAAAATGAATAAGAACAAAATTAAAGAGAAGACTATTAAAATCACCACACAAAATCTAGAATCTATGGATTCTGAAGCTACAAGTAATTATCAGCCAGAAAACAAGAAACAAAAGAAAATAAAGAAAAATAAAACCAAAGACAACACTGATGATAATACTAACGCACAAAACAACGTTAATGGTGAACAACCTTTGAAAAATAAAAGGAAAAAGGAAATAGAAAATAGAGATGAAGAAAGTCCTACTAAAAAGACTAAGAAAGAAAAATCTAAAAAGAAAACTAAAGCCGATTCATATAATGGTAATGAAATATCTCAAAAACGTAAAAATAAATCTGAAATCCAAAACAATACTCCCAATAAAAAAACCAAATTCAATTCTGAAGCCAACAGAAATAACGTAAAAACAAATCAAAATTTCAAAAAGGAAGAAAAACAAAAAACCCGAAGAAAACCTATACCTGAAATCAAACAAATTATAGTAAATGGTGTAAAAGAGGATATAGTCCAGTTTGCTGGTTTCCCGGTGCTAAAGTCGGACGCCGAACGTTTACAAAAACTAAAAGAAGATTTAATCAAAAAAGGCATACCCAGAAACGAAATATTTCGAACAATGAAACTTGAACGTCGCAAAGCCGAAAAAGCTCTAACAAGACACAAAAAAAGTGTATGCTTTAATTGTCGAAAACAAGGACACTTACTAGTTAATTGTCCTGAACTGGATAAATCATCGTTAGCTTTTACGGAGCATGGTGCAGATATATGTTTTAAATGTGGTTCGACCGAACATAAGAGCTTTAATTGTAAGGTCAAAAAGGGGATGGAATTTAAATTTGCAAAATGTTTTATTTGTAACGAAACTGGACATATAGCGCGACAGTGTCCGGACAATCCAAAAGGAATTTATCCATCGGGTGGCGCTTGTAAAATATGTGGTGACGTAACGCATCTTAAAAAAGATTGCCCCGACTTGCAGACGGAAAAAGAGCAAAATGTGATTACGTTGGATACAATAGCAACAATGTCAAATGTAGAAGCAGAGGAAAAAACCAATATGAGTAATAGTAACAGTAATAGTCAGTTTAAAAAACCAACTATTACTAAATTTTAGTAATTTATTCATTTATAATTGGGTATTTGACTGATGTAGCATTTGATAGTAAAATATAGTGAATAACATAGCGTATGATTCAGTAATAATTCTTAACTATTTATAATAATTTTAAAAAAAAAATATAAATATTTTATTTTTCTAAATAAAAATTACGAATTTGGTATTAGCAGCTGAAATGGTTAAAATGATTTATTTGGGCATGTGACGTCACAGCACGAAAGATTTAATATTGCAAAAAAGATGTTTTTAAAAAAGATACTCACATTTTAGTTTTTGGGATTCGAAGCAAAGAAGTTTGCTACCATAAATGAGTCTGTCTATTCTTTAGATATTAGCTTTAACAAAACCTTATTCCAAAATATATATAAAATTTAATGTCATAGATACGACAATAATGACTATACCTACTACATAATTATAAAATATAAAATATAAAAAGCGAAATGGTTCGTGATGTTACGTCACTGACACGTGATTAAGTGTTTTCGCACCAAAATTCAATTAAATGAAAAGTTTTTTTTCCTCTAAATCACTTTTTTTTTTTTATACAAAAATCAATTAAACTGGGATTATATTTAAGTCATTTGGAATATTTTAAATCCCTCTTTCGAAATCTGTCAAATACCCAATTTCGAATGTTATTCATATTGTTAAACAATGTGTGTGTTCGCCAGAGAAAATTTTACATAACGGTGCCTGCACTATTAACAATAGAGAAAATTTTTTTGTTTCAAAATGTCGAACCTTATACTGCCAGTGACAAGTGTAATAGATAAGGTTACAAAAAAAGAAAGAGAATCAGATCCAAACATCAAAAAAGTGAACCCTAGGAATTTGTAAAATATAAATTATACTAAATATGTTGATAAAATTGGACATTTTCTTAAAATTATACCGTATTTCGAAAAATCTGTCATAGATGGCGGCACCTATATTAGTGAATCATAGAACACTAGAAGCCAACTAATATCAAAAAAGTGTAATTGGCTTGGAGTCATTTGGAGACGTGTCACAGCTTAAAGCATTAGTCAGTCCGTGTCCGTTGTCGAACGCACAGTGCATTGTATGTACATTGTTACCATTGTTAGTTGAACACGTTGAACAGCTCTCTCTGGTAATACGTGTGTTGCAGTAGTGTGCGTAAATACGCACACTACTAAAAAACACCAAACTAATACACTGCAAACAGTGTGTATCTACACAAACAGAGTGAGGAGATTTACGTCATAAACTCATTACAAGTGGAACAGAGACATAGACAATCTAGTTTGACCCCTTGCAGTGAATATATACATATCAAAGCATTTTGAGCCGCCATATTGCAGGACGAGTAACTCGTCTTAATCATTTAAAGTGTTAAACATGCACTACACTACTCGCAAAGTTGCCTGAAGTTGGCCGAGTACGAGAGTGTAGAAGGTTACTTCATACTTCCTCGCTTCGCCTCAGTCAACTTTCACTCCATGTTGGTTTTTTGCTTAAGTTAAAGGGCTCGAAATCCGAGCACGAAGGAACTCATTACACTTGACAAACCAGAGGATTCTGATCCCAAAAATTAACATACGTTAAAGCTACGTTTTCTAACTTACTGCCTGTTTGTTTTTTTTTTTTTATTTCATAATTTTTGAATGTGAATGTACTTAAGAAGTTAAGAATTTATACCGTGAAAAACCAGAGAAAAGCTATGAAAAAATATTTAACGCACAATGATTTTTTTGAATCAGAACTCCCTGGTTTGTAATGGTGCAAACTAGAGATGATCGATATATCGATAACTGTTATTTTGTAACTAGTATAGAAAGATAACAGTTATCGTCAATAACTGGAATACCCAGTAACTGGTTACTTAAATAACTCCTTTCGAAATATCGATAACATTGGTCAATATTAATATATTCGAAAGCAAGGATCACAGTAATTTATTGTAACCACCTACGGAGAATTTCAAAATAATAACGCCCCAGGCAAGTTACACATTTTCTATTGTAGCACATTTAAAAAAACCCTTAAAAATGAACTATTGTCTATTGTACAGTTATCTATTTGTATTTGTAATTTTGTATCCATAAAATTGTTAAAATTGTGTATATAAAGCCTAAATCTTTGTAATACAATAATACACATAATTATGCTATTGCATGGGAAATATTTGTAAATAAAAACTTTGAAATGCTTCTACTGTAAAATTATAAAGATGTTACATAACACCTTCATCCACTCATGTCTTCAAATATGTCAATATTAGATTAAGATTTATAATTATTTCAATAAATGGAGAAATCTCCTAATGTGAATAATGTAATATGTAGTTACATTTAACTCAAATATAGACCAAAACTAATAAACTGCTAAAAAAATTTTTGAAATCCGTTAACAAATAATAGAGAAATAGAAGATTAAAGTTTAAGACGGAATGATTGATTTCTAATTCACTTGTGACGTTAAACATTCGCACAATCGGACACCGAGTGTCTTTTATGCAATTTTAAATTACCATGGATTTAATATTTTAAAAAAATTATTTTTTCTACTCCTACAAAGTAACATTTTGCGCACGGCTAACTAGAGATGATCGATATATCGATAACTATTATTTTGTAACTAGTATAGAAAGATAACAGTTATCGTCAATAACTGGAATACCCAGTAACTGGTTACTTAAATAACTCCTTTCGAAATATCGATAACATTGGTCAATATTAATATATTTGAAAGCAAGGATCACAGTAATTTATTGTAACCACCTACGGAGAATTTCAAAATAATAACGCCCCAGGCAAGTTACACATTTTCTATTGTAGCACATTTAAAAAACCCTTAAAAATGAACTATTGTCTATTGTACAGTTATCTATTTGTATTTGTAATTTTGTATCCATAAAATTGTTAAAATTGTGTATATAAAGCCTAAATCTTTGTATAGACAAGTATTTGAACAGATATTGCAGATTATTTAGTATCCGTCAGTATTATAGATCTGTGCATATTTCACTAACAGAACCGTTTATACGCATATCGAATATCTTACAATATGTTAAAATATCCAAATACCATACCAGTTATTATAATAACTGTTATAAATAACAGTTATTTTTCAGTAACTGTTATTGCAATAACAGTTAATAGAAAATAACCGTTTAGCTCATCTCTAGTGCAAACCAATGATGTAGGGTGGACTAGTCATTTTGTTAAATAAACTGAAGTCAAACATTGGTGCTCCAGCTGTCAGCTTTTTAGCAGTGTGTGTGTTGTTTGCATTGATAAAATAACTGCATCTCGTTTTATTCTACATGTGTGTTAATGTGGGTGAATATGTCTGTATGCTTCATTTCTGTAATATTCACAGCAACTGGATGCCATCTCCACCCCACCTCCGTGGTGCAAACTTTGTTACGTAACGCTACGAAATATTATTTTCTGACGAACGCATCCAACATTCAATTTAATTAATTTAAAAAATATGTAGGTATATATTTAAATGTAGATATAATATAAAGCAATTTTTATAAATTCAAAAATTTATTGATAATTTGAAGATGAATAAATTAAAAAGTTGTATTTTTTGTTCCTCTTGAATAATTTCAATCAATAATACATAAAAAAAAAAAAAAAAATACAAAATGATTCGCATCATAAACTTTTTGTTTTTGAAGACAACCTATTTTTTGTTTGTTGTATAACTTGAAAAAAAAAAATAATTAAAATTAACTGCCTCGTAATTATTCCTAAAAATTAAAGATTTAGATCGCTTTAGGACACAATGAATCAGAGATACGCCACTGCTTGGTTAAGTAACTTACATAACACAATACATGTAAAAAGTCAAACGAATTTCAAATGAGAAAGACTTCTCTTTAATCGCACCACCGGTACAGTGGGTAAAATAAACAAAAATCATGTTTAGTAATGACGGTAATGACTATAGTCCGGATAAAATAATTTTTCACAGGACCGGCTTAACGATTTCAGTGTAATACTGTTAAACTGCTTGTATTTATGTATGAGTCTGCTAGAGCAAATAATGTTCCTTTACATACATACATACATAAACTGATTAAATTAAATCGAATTAACATATGTTTTAGAAAATATTACTAATTTTTCCTTAAAAAATGTTCATACAAAACTAGTATATCTTGCCAACAAACTATACACAAATAAAAGTATACATCGTATACATATTAAGAAAAGAAGATGTAACGTTAATCATGTGTTATCTAATAATTAATAAAATATTATAGAGGTATTTATTTCATTTTTGCTAACTAATATTTTTTTTTTTGTATATACTTTTGAGCATTGAATAAATAGTGGGAATACACTTATATACACAATCTATATTATGAAAATGAAAAGTGACTGAAGTGTTGACGAATATGGATGGTTAAACAAGAGGGGATTTAAAATTTTTCTAGATTAACTGATGTTATATTTGTTAGTATAAATATTTTTAGAACATTTATTAATAAATACTCTCAAATTACAACAAAAATCACATAAAAATTAAAAAATATTCATTACCATCGATAGTTTGTAGGTATTCTGTGTTTGTAGATTATCAAAAGTGTTAATCAATATGACGATTTTGCTTCAAAAAAATAATATCTAAAAAAAAATTGTATGGTCCATACAAATATTCTAATATCAATAGTATCTGTGGTTAAAAATACAAATAATACATACGTACATATTTATACGTACAACACGTACGATGTCATCAAAATGATGTTTTGTTTATGGGTTTGAATGAAATGTACAACTAGATTAAATATTGCTTGATTTACATTGCATGTGTATGTACCTATGAAGAAAACTAAAAATTTTAAAAAATTGTAAACAAGGTACATATATAAAATTTTAAAAAGTTAAAAAGAGATAAGGAGTTTGTTTATCAATTGATGCTGAAAGACAGCCGCAAGACAATAAATTTTGTTTTATATGTACCTGCCAGCTAGTTAGACAAATAAATATTGCAAAACTTTAATTCAACAAAATTTGGGGCCCCATTTTATTTTTGATATAAATCTCACATAATAAAATTTTTCTAAAAAGTTTTTGCTTCTCTATGTTGAATTTCAGTAAATTTTCAGAATTCTGTTATTTCTGTTGTAGCAGACTCATACATAAATACAAACAGTCTAACAGTATTACACTGAAATCGTTAAGCCGGTCCTGTGAAAAATTATTTCATCCGGTCTATAGTAATGACTAGTGTTCGAAATCTTGCGGTGCTGACAGGACCGTACTTATATTTTCAAAACTTAAAACGTTAAAAAATCGGGCTAAATACATTTTTTTCTTAAAAAATTGTATCGGTATATTCTCTATTAACCATCAGCTGTTAATAAAAATTAGTTTCAAGTTACAAAAAAACGTTATTTTAAAAAAGTACAAAAATTTTAACTTTTTTTAAATCCAAATTGTTGAAAATTTGACTGACTGACTGTAACTTAAAACTTGTTAATAAAAAAATAAGCTGTCATTTAAAAAAATATTTTTTGGAAAACATAATAATGTGTTGTCTCTCTCACATTTTACTGGGAGAAAAAAGACAATTGATACACATAAATCATTCACTGGTTACATCAAAACATACCTTAACACAATACATAAAATTAAAATCGGACCAAGCAAGTTGTGACAATAAATGTATACACGCATATCTAAAATGTATTCAATACATATCAATATAAGAGGATATTGTCCGTATATAGGCATCCATAATTACCTGTTGTATATATTTAAAATCGCATCAAAATGTTTTATCTAAAATAAATAAACAATTTTTAATACCTTAAAAAAATAAAGACAATACTGTCAGCCCCGCAACCTCTTCGATCACTAGTAATGACACATGTACAGTGCAGCTGAGATTAAAAGAAAGTTTTTTTCATCGGTGTCTCTATAAGGTGAATGCACAAATAGTCGGTAAGTAAAGCATTTTTGTATGAGCAATTAAGGTAAAAGCCCCTATACCCGAACACGTTTAATACTCGAACAGCTTTGATATTTTATATATTAATAAAGTTATTTCTGAAAAAAAAAAAAAGATAAATATTAAAACTGTTCGAGTATTGAACGCGTTCCGGTTACGTTATATATGAATTAATAGGGAACTACAGAAAACATGGATTACTAACTTATAGATTTATTGTAGAATCGTTTCAAGGTAGCTCAATTCAGGTGAAATATTTAAATAATAATAATAATAATAAATTTATTTGTATATCGGCCGTAGCCATTACAAAGGTGGCAATTCATACATGAAATTTAATAAACAGTTCAAAAGTTCATTATAAACACAGTAGAGAAAAAAAGAAAAAAAGATACATTAATATACATTAAAAAATACATTAATTACACAAGTAGTAACATGCCACAAACACACAGGTATGACCAGATAAATAAATAATTTTAAACAGTATCAATTTACAATTAATTCATTCGAAAAATTTGAAGGAGACAGGTTATTCGTTTATAATGAAGGTTCTTAATAAAAGTATGTTATGCAGAAAGTAAAATAGATCATTAATTTGCTCCAAATTACAGATATTAAGTAAAATACTAGTAAAATTATTTTCGTTGACAATAGTGCTAGATGGGTTTAAGTATTTGTGCAAATAATTTTGGCGAATACTTTCATATATAGGACACTCAATAAATATATGAAATAATGTTTCTAAAGAATGACTGTTACAAATGGTGCAGTTCATGTTAGGGTCGATCTTATACGAAACACCCCTTATATAAAAATATATGGAACGACTGTTGGTAGTCCGAAGTTGGTGCATCACACGGAGTTTGGCAAAAGCGGCATGGGAGTACAACAAAACATTTCTGTCCTCTATTACTGACTGGTAAAAGGGACTATATGTTGATTCATGAATTCTTGCATAATCTTCTGAGAAATAGTACTCAGTTAACTTATCAACTAGCCGATTTATATTGAGTTTTATTAATCGTGCATTTTGAGTTTCCCATATATCATCACAATTAATTAGATTGAAAAATTGCCGAAGCTGGGACACCCAATTATATTTAATATCATTAATCACAGAGCCACTAAGAGAATATAATCTGTTGTAACAAATACGTGGTAATCTATGAGAGTTCATTAATAATATTTTGCATAACCATTTCAGTGCACGTTTGAATACAAATGCTATTAACCTGGGCAAATGAAATTCAGTTCGAATCACATAGCCAGGTGTGGACTTGTCTAAAGAAAATAGCGACTTAAAAAACCTCACCTGAGTTTTTTCGACAATATCAGGGTACCTTAAAGCCCATATTTCCGACCCATAAAGCAGAACACTCAAAACAAATGATCTGTATAATTGTAAGCGAGGTTCATGGGCATTCATTTTGGATTTTAACATGACAGTTTTAACTGACGACGATGCAATAGCAGCTTTTGATACCATATTGTTACTAGCTTTCAAAAAGAGTCCAGAGGAGCTAAAATTAATTCCAAGATAGGTGAATTCATTTACTACTTCTAAAGGAGTGCTAGAATATGTAAAATTAGTGAAATTTTCTCTACCACCTCTCCTAAAGACCATAATTTTAGATTTAGGTATATTCACTTCTAAAAGATTAATCTCGCAGTAATGTTCGAGTACATTTAACGCATGTTGTAGTTTATGAGGGTTATCCGCCACTAAGACTAGATCATCAGCATAAAAAATGGCTGAAATATCAGTATGACCATCCAGACTGACACCCTCAACACCTTTCCGTAGTAAGAAGTCATTAAAATCAGAAATGAATAGTGAAAAAAGAAGAGGGCTGAGGGTGTCGCCCTGTAAGACGCCATTACTAACTTTAATGGCATCCGAAGATTGACCATTGACTTGTATTTTAAATTTTGCATTATCATAAAAAGTCATTATTATACGAATAAGCTTAGATGATAAACCGATATTATGTAATTTTTCCCATAGTAATAAATGATTAACTCTATCGAAAGCCGCTTTAAAATCTACGAAAGCACTGAATAGTCTACCATGCTTTAACCTTAAGCGGTTACATATGAGAGATGTTAAAATAAATAAATTATCCGTGCAACCTCGACCGTTTCGGAATCCAGACTGAGTTTCAGGGATTTTGTTATTTGATTCAGCCCAGGTTGTAATTCTTTGACAGATAATCTGCGTAAAAATCTTCGTTAAATTATTAATCAAGGAAATTCCTCTGTAATTAGAAGGGGTGTTGGGGTCCCCTTTTTTAAATAATAGGAAAACTTTAATTTCAGACCAGTAAGGAGGTAATCGTTCTTCATATAAAATTTTATTAAATAATTTTAACAAAATATGCCGAATTTCAACGGAAGAGTATTTATAAAATTCATTGGGCACTCCATCAACCCCAGGAGATTTGCCTCTTTTACAACTATTCAGTGCTTTATCCAATTCTAGAATAGTAATTTCACTGTCCAAATCATAATGCTTAATTTCGTGACTAAAACAGAAATTTGCAGAATTATTTATATCAAACAGAGAACTAAAATACGCCTGCCAAGATTCAACACTGATAGGGTTCATTAAATTTTTCTTATGACCGAACAGCCGGACGGTTTTCCAGAATTCAGTTGGGTTTCTTACATTAACTAGTTTTTCCGATATATTATTATAATAATCTCTTTTACACGTCTTAGTAATTTCTTTATAATGACTTTTACAATCATTATATAATTTAAGACTGTTTTCACTAAATCCATCTTTACGACAAATTCTAAGTGCAGATCTGACCTCTTTTCTTGCTTTTACACATTGCGAATTAAACCACCGTTTGCTAAGTTTGCCTGACCTAGGAGTATTAAAAATAATTTTATACATATCAAGACTTTCCGCGACCGCGTTTACCGAGCTAATAAAGTGGTTATACAATTCAGAACTGCTTAAATTATCCGTAATTACAGCATCAAGGGCTGTCAACAGTCGTTCGTTATATAAATCAGACAACTCATCTGTCCAGACGAGTTTTTTGTTGGGAGGACCAGTTGCCTGTTGCATAGTAGTACCCTGAAGTGAATTTATATTTAATAACACCTCAAATGGCAAGTGATCAGAACCTAAACCCAAATCAGTAGTTCCTGCGTCGTAAATTGAATTAACGAGACAATCATTAACCCAAGCTAGATCAATTATGGACTTACCATGATTAGAAATATAGGTGTACTTAGCTGGGCTGTCATTCACAGTACGGCCATTTAAAACTAATAAGCCGACCTCTTCCATGAACTGCACTAAGCTACGTCCTCTAGGATTAACAAATTTATCGTAGGTCAATCTTTCAGTGAAATATTTAAATACGAATTATGAAACTGGTTAGTAAATATGTTTACTTTTTCCGTAAATCGGCCACATTTTGCTAATTTCGGACATTGTTGATCCTAAGGTCGATCTACGCTAAAAAAAAGTTAACGTTTTCTTGTTGCATAATATGAATGCTAATTGAAGGCAATTAATAAAGAATAATTTTACTTCTCTCATAGAATTAGTTTAAGTCTTGTCGTAAAATGTTATTTGTAACCATAACTGATTTGAAAATTGAGTGTTATTCCAAGTCACAAATAATGTTTTTAAAGTTAATAATAATACTTCTAGCTTAACTGAGCTAGTTTGAGTGAGTACTTTATATATATATATATATATATATATATATATATATATATATATATATATATATATATATATATATATATATATATATATATATATATATATATATTTTAACAATATGAGACCATTTGCTTCGTTAAGGGCTATACACCCTATACACAATTGGGTGTAATAGCGATAGCGACAAGAGATAAGAACGAGGATAAGAATTTGCACCTTGTGTCATCAAGTGGTTAAAATAAAAATTAAAAATAGTACATTACTTTGGTGCCGCGACTAAATAACTGTGGACAAAATAACCTTAGTCAAAATAACCGAACAATAAAATAAACATCGTTAATTATTCTTTTGAGTTAGGGTACATGCGGCTGTGATATGATCAAGATTTTTTTTGCTCCCATTATATAAAAGATAGCTAAATTGCAATAGACCTTAGCTTAGATGTTGGTATTTAAACTATTGCATTTAAAAACGAACGTTAATGGGTGAAAACTATAGTATTTAAAAAACTAAACTTGGAAAACATTATTTTTAACTAGGTGGTGAGGTTAGTTAAGGTTAGGTTAGTTTAGTTAGTTTTGACAATATACTTCGACTTTTGATATAAAAACTACTTAGGTTAAGGTTATAGGTGGTGAGGCTAGTTAAGGTTAGGTTAGTTTAGTTAGTTTAGACAATATACTTCGACTTTAGTATAAAAACTAATTAGGTTAAGGTTATAGGTGGTGAGGTTAGTTTCTTCGTTATATTTGTTAGTAGGGTCTGTTTTTAGGCGTATCATTTTTTCTTTTTTAATAAAATCGCTTATTTTATTTGAATAATCTTGTTTGTTAAGGATTACGGTAGAATTACTTTTATCTGCTTTAGTAAGTATTAAATTGGTGTCATTAATTTTATTTTTTAAAGATTTAATAGTATTTTTGTTATTTATTTTAATTTTTATGTCTTCTTTTAATATATTTTTGATTGATTCTTTAGCTAAATTATCATCAGAATTTTTTAACGCGAGTTCCGAGTATACTATTAAAGTTTCTTTAAGATTTTTATGGTTTAAATTAGGTATATATTTAAGTCCTTTATTTAAGAGGTTTATTTCTGCTGCATTAAATTCCGTATTAGTCAAATTTATTTATTAACAAACAAGATTATTCAAATAAAATAAGCGATTTTATTAAAAAAGAAAAAATTATACGCCTAAAAACAGACCCTACTAACAAATATAGCGAAGAAATTAAAAAATTAATTAATAATAATAAAAGTATTTTTACTGACAAGGATAGACATTATTTGGTGGAAATGAACCCGAGAGCTCCTAGATTGTATGAATTGGTGAAAACGCACAAACCCGACAACCCAATAAGACCAGTAGTTTCCCATATTGGATGTCCATCACATAAATTATCACAACACCTAGATTCCCTTTTTAAAACCGAAACCCAATTCACCTCCAAACATAGCATCAAAAACTCCTTCCAACTTGTAAATCAGTTAAATAACACATCCTTTCCCGGTCGGTACAAATTGGCGTCCCTGGACGTATGTATGTAGTATGTTCACCAATATTTCTACCAAGAAGTGTCTAAACTTGATTAGCGAAATAATAAACAATAAGATAAAAAATCCAGTAAAACAATCCGAGTTAATAAATACCTTTAATACAATTTTAAAACAAAATTACTTTGAGTTCAGCAATAAATTCTTCCGACAGACAAGTGGTCTTTCAATGAGATCACCTCTGAGCCCTCTGTTGGCAGAAATTTATATGTCGAACTTAGAAGAAATAATAATGAATAATACACTAACCAAACAACATGTAAAATTTTGGTATAGATACGTGGATGACATAATTATAGGCTTCGATGGATCGATCCGCCAGTTAGAAAAATTTGTAGAGTCATTAAATTCATTAGATCCAAAAATTCAATTTGACTTAGAGGTAGAAAAAGATAATAGTATAAACTTTTTAGATTTGACTATAACCAAAATTAACAATAAGCTTGATTTCAATATATATAGAAAACCATCTTACTCAAGTGTTACAATTCCAAATGATTCAATAAGTCCGTATCAACATAAAGTCGCAGCCTACAATTCAATGATCCACCGCGCGTTTAATATACCTTTGTCGGAAGGAAATTTAAAAAAAGAAATAAATAATATTAAAATAATAGCGAATAATAACGGATATAATTCAAACCTAATCGATAAATTAATAGCTAAGAAAGAATTTAAACAAATCTTAAAAGAAATTTACCCCTCCGTTAAACCAGAACCAAAAACTATAAAACTATAACATATTTTGGTAAAATATCAGATAAAATTAAAAAAGTTCTAGCAAAATCAAACATAAATATAGCATTTAAATCAGGCTTTAATCTAGGAAATTTAATATATAACAATAAAACAAAAATTGATAAACTTAAAAAATCGGGTATCTACAAATTAAACTGCCAAGATTGTAATGGTTTTTACATCGGTTAAACTGGCAGAAACTTTGAAACCCGGAGAGCAGAGCATTTTAGGTCATATAGAAATAAGAAATCCGACTCTGCTTTTGCGAGGCACTTAATAGACACCGGACACACACCGGAACGGGAAATTACTGTGTTACACGAGGCAAGCAAAGGACAGAAGTTAACAATCCTAGAAGCAATAAAAATAAATACACATAGCTCCGATCACCTTTTAAATGATTACACCGATATTTACAGTTCAACTTTATTTTTAATATTATAACTTATTTAAATTTTAATTTCTGTTTAAAACTGTATTCACTGTAACATTGTCTTTTTGTCATTTTCAAGTTCAATCTTTTGCCACGTGTTTGTTTGCCTCTTGTCACATGTAATGTAATCTTGTTTTTCTTGACTTTTGGATTCTCCTATCACTCCCACCCTTTCCACTTCCATATCACAGATCACTCCCCCTTAATAAGAATAGGTAGATAAAATTAGTATATAAGGCATGTAAAGAATGTAATATTTATTCTGTTTGAAAATGAACTGACGGTTCGAAACAATATTGTCACAGTTTTAAAATAAAAGTGGTATTTTTGCGAAGTAAAATATTTATTATTTACAAATATGGAATACCATAAAATAACGTTCAAATCTATTAAAATTAGGTTAAGGTTATAGATGGTGAGGTTAGTTAAGGTTAGGTTAGTTTAGTTAGTTTTGGCAATATACTTCAGCTTTGACATAATAACTAGGTGGTGAGGTTACTTTAGGTTACCCTTTGCCCGAAGGTTAGGTTAGTTTTGACATTATACTTTGTGATTAAATATAAAGCAGAACAAAAACATAAGTATTTACAAGATATTGCTACAGTTTTATCTTTGTAATTTGGATTTAATATTTTAACAAAATAATAAATAAATAAACTTTAAGATTATTTTGTCGTTTGGTAATTTTTTCGTTCGGTTATTTTGTCGCGGTTATTTTGTCCGCGGTTATTTTGTCGCGGAACCGATTACTTTTATATAGCGGCCTACAGTGAAATAAATAAAACTGAGCGAGAGGTTAATCGGTTCACGCTCAAGCGGTGTAATACGTAAATTTTTGTTTTGATTCATGATGATTCATAACAAAAATTTACTAGAGAAACAAAAATTTATGTACTACAGCGTCAATGACCGTGAATCGATTAACCTCTCACTCAATTCTATTTATTCCACTGTAGGCCGCTATATAGAAGTAATCTAATATTTTTAATTTTTATTTTAACCGCTAGATGACACAAGGTGAAAATTCTTAGCTTTTAAAAAAATACATACAGAGGAGATCTCTCAGTGGAATTAGTTTGCACAAATCTTTTCCAAACACCCTTAAACGTAGAGAATTTTCAAAATCTGCATGGTTGCATGCCTTGACACATGCCACATATTGACACATTCATTTTTATATTCGAAATGCTTCCTGTTCACTGTTTTTATATGCGCAAATGTGCACATGCTCTATATGCTTGAATAACTGAAGTTAGTTTTCAAGTAATTCCGTGTTATAATCTTATTTTTGAAAAAATTTGGACACTTTTTGAGTTACGTAATAAACTTGAAATAAAATATTTTTTGACAGATATAATACACTTTATATGGAATTGTTGAAGCCCTACGACGTGGTGTTAGTTAGTAAGGTTTGAATTGACGTCTTATGACATCAAAGACCGTCAGGATGACATCTCAAACCTATATTAACATTAAATTTATCAGTAAGATTTGTTACCATAGTTTAATTTGCTATAGTCTGTTTAACAATGCTGTAAAAATTTCAAAATGAGCCACAAGACTTGTCCACATTTTTATAAAACTAATTGTATTGTGTATTCTGTTAAACAAACCTATAGATAAAATAAACTACGGTATACTACAATTATCTATTACTGTACTGCGCATGCTGTTCATTGTACATTAATCTGTATCTTTTTGTTAACTTCAGTTGTATTGGTTACATTCTTATATAATCAACACTTGCTTAGTTAGATTGCGTGTGCATGCAATTCTGCAAACAATGAAAAGCCCCTTAATCATTCTAAAACGTGTCAGATTCATTAGATTATACATACCAAGTTTACTAAGATAACTAAGGTCTTATAAGGGTCTAAGGTATTTTTCAATAAAACAACAAAATAATAAAAGACCTAAGTAATTATTTATAAGAAACAGATACAGACATTTGAATTATTTTAGCAGATTTTTTACATTTTTTTAAATGTAACAAATATATTTCTGACAAAATAACAGATGATATAATATTAACAAAATCTAAAATTATGTTCCACAATTTAATTTAATAGAGACATCTTACATAAAATAATCTAATGCGTACTAAAACGAGAATGACGAGATCATTTTTAAATAATTTTGATAAATATACAAAATGGTGATTATGGTGATATATTTATATGTATACACTTTTTACAAAATAATTCTTCTTCAATTATTCATAATACAGTAATTTTGAATAAAATTTCATATTGGCTAATTTTTTTTACTCTTATATACAATTTTATCAATCACCGCTTAATTGTCTTTATAAATAAAACCTGTATTATGTTCAAATAAGAATTAATAAACATTTATAAAGTATCAAATATGTATATTAATAAATAAATCAATTTCTATACTTAAAAAATAAACATAAACCGGCCTTTATGGTGAAGCTTGATTAATACTATACAGTACGAATGGTAAAAAGTAGAAATGTCCGGATGGGAAAAAAACGGGAGCTAAAATTAAAATCGGGTTCCAACGGGAACGGGATTGAATGTAATAAATCGGGCGAAAGTAGGGTTCCCTGGGGCAAGTAGGGGCAAATATTTACTGTCAACGTCATCTCTAGTAAGCAGCTTCAAAATACGGATAAGTTTAAATATCGTCATTTGAAGTACTCTTCAGAGAGAGAAAACTATAAAGAGATTATATTGGTTACGTAAAAACGTAATTGGTTCTACAACACTATCCATAAAATGTGCATTTTTCACTGATTACATGCATTAAGGTCATATGCATAGATTAATAAAGTACGGGTAACTTCAAAAATGTAAACTTTACAGCATCGATGCAGCATCATGACCTTTCCCGATGCGTCTAATACTACATGATGCGATGCTCTCTTGAAATTTGATGCACATTAGATGTTTTTGAACGGGATATTGACATCATTTAACCTCTGATTTGACTATAGATAATATAGCATGATTAGACTATAGATAATATAGCAATACAGTCCTTGTATATATTATCTTTGAATTTCAACTTGAACTTACTTGAAATTGCAAGCAGTGATGCATTTTTGAAGTTAGCCTACTATTAAGACTGATGTTGGTATGACGATATAGTAATGATAAAGATAATATGATCTCCGTTTGAGTTCGAACTCGCGATCTGCCAGACAATAACCACTAGATCGATTCGGAATCTAAAATACGTTTTGAAAGTGGACGTTGTGTGCTGTAAGTATGAACCAAGCTTCTGAGTGAGCTAAGTTGTGCAATTAAGTGGCTCCACTTAGTTCGTTTTGCGCATGATTAATAATAATGTTTGGATAAATGATTATTCACATATATATTTTAAAGATTAAAAAGATAAATTTTGACAACAAAATGAATCTGTAATGTTACTGGTAAAAAGGTGTGAAAGTCATTTTTGGTAGATAAAGTACATCAGTAAATGTTGCCCCTTAATTGTCAACAATATAACTTCATTAATGCCAACTATAAAATCACAAATATATACGAAATACGTAACAATATTTAATTATATATTAAAAATTTTTTCAAAATTGTTTTTTTATGTACATTATAGTGAAAAAATATGTTTTATTTTTATTTTATATATAATTTTGTATTTTCTTATATTATAATAGACACACACTACAACGTAAAATTGAGCCATTAATAAATTATTTTTCTGATTTGCTGAAAATCAAGGATCTACTGTACTAATTTCAGTATATCTTTGTTATTCGTCCAGTCGTATCTAGTTTGATATATAAATACAGTGATGAGTTCAGTTCGTCGAGACAGATCGAAGTATCAAAGAAATTTTGTGAAAAGATGTCATCTAAAGGAAATATGATATTAACTAAACTGTAAATTTAAATCCAATTAATCTACCATTTTAAATAATCTCTTCTACTTAGACCCTCCTCAACTTACGTATCCTTACAAGAAATAAAATCAAAATTACATTTTGACTCCTTTAGTGATTAAAATAAGTTAACCGTTTCATAGAAAAAGTGAAGTGCAATGATACTGCCATCTATAGACAAATAAATATACCCCGTTTAAAATACAATTGAGCATGAGTCATCGTTAAGAAATTAAATAATTTTTATATTCGAAACAAATAAATATTCTATTCTTTTCTTAAAACAAACTGCAAATTTAAAAAATTACGTAAGTGCAATAATAAAAGAGATAAAGCCAAGAAAACGGAAATTATTTAAATTCATAAGTAATGAATCATGGTTAAATTTAAGTGAAATGGACCATACGTTAATATGATACTATACACAGAATACAGAAACAGAATTGCTATCTCTATACTAGCGATATCAGCATGGACAAAAAGTGACGTGTGAGTGACGTAAATCCCCACTCACATGTTATATACATACATTGATTCTTGCGTTTGTAAATGTAACATATAATACGTGTATGTGTGTGTGCCTCGCATACATACTCGGGTACACATACGTAACACCACACATTCTCTCTTTAGTGCGAGACGCAATTATATCTTTAATTTTTCAAATGTTATCGAGTGCCTGTGAAACATTATTAATGTATGGCGAACTTTTATTCGTATTTATTTAAATTGCTTGATGCATGTATCTCTAATTTATACATATTTGTGGTTAATGATATCTATGGTAATTTTGCTAATCATTTCAAATTCTAGATTACGTTTACTAACCTAGCATGGCAAATATAACCTTTTTAACTCGTCAATTCCCAGTGTCACCTTTAGGTGGCAGTGATTTGTGAATTTTTTTTACACACAATATAACAAATTTTAAAAATAAATGTGTTACGACTAAAATGTTAATACATGTATTATACAGTATTCATGGTTTTAATTTGGCAACACTGAAGTTATCTTAAACGTCAAATTAATTCTGTTGTTTCAAACGATTTGCTATTTTATTGCGCGTGAGTGTATCTTGTGGTATTTTCGTTGTTATAAAAATGTGTAAAGAGTAGGTACTGTTTATTACTGTTATAACAAATTATTTAAGAATCAAGCTTATAATGAAAGTGATTTTTTGCCGGTAATTTCATACCGTTTTACTCAGTTCATGCTACAAATAACGCCCAGTGTCACCTGTAGATGACACTCCATTTAAAAAAAAAACTAAAGGGTATTTTTTTTTAATTATTTATTTTTTATATATTGAGTACCGAAAGATAAAAACTAGCACAAAATAAGGATATTTTGTCGATAGATCGCGGCTTGAGAATTGACGAGTTAAACGAACCATATGGAAAATTTTTTGTCTCAAAATGTCGGATTTTTTACTGCCAGTGGATAAGTACAATAGATAAGGTTACAAAAAAAGGAAAAGGAAAAAAAATCAAAGATCCCAACATCAAAAAGTGAACCCTAGGAATTTACAAAATATAAATTATACTAAACTATTGTTGATAAAATTGACATTTATTTAGAATTATACCGTATTTCGGAAAATCTGTCACAGATGGCGGCACCTATACCAGTGAATATGTACATATCACAGCATTTTGGCCCGCCATATTGCAGGACGAGTTAACTCGTCTTAATCGTTTAAAGAGTTAACAATCTGAGTTTTAAAAAAATTGTTTCATGTGCGTCACTAAAGGAGTTAAATAATTTATAATACCTGAAATTGGCTTACTAAGAAATACTCTAAAAAAAAGTTCATATAATTTTAACAAATATTTTTCACTAGATGACGTTATTTCACAAAATTTCTTTAATATGTATTTTATATTTGTATATCAAATGCAAATTTGACCAGACGAATAACTGAGTCTAACTCTAATCTCTGTTCATACACACTCAATATAGTATGATGCCAAGACCTTTTTATACATATTATACTGACCTATAACAGGTTGGCTCAGTCAACAGTATGATTTAACTGTAGTTTTAAAATTGCCAAAACCACCAAAACTCTATACATAGTGTGGTTCACAATGAAAGATTTCGTAACATAATACAGAAAATATAGAAAAAATGTACAATCTGTTTCAGAGAAGTAAGAACATACAAATTTTAACATGGGAAAAATTGTTGGAATCAAAGTGTGTTTATTTTTTTATGGGTATGGTTTTTATAAAGTATCCATAGTTATTAGAATTTTTTTGAGTGGAGAAGTCTCGTAGTATCGGTAATGTAATATGTAGTATAGTGTAAAATACGTGGGAAAAGTTCTCACTCATATGAATTGTTGCACTCGCCCTGCGGGCTCGCGCAACAAATTCATATTCGTGAGAAATAAGCCTCTTTTCCAACTTATTGTACAGTATACTATTTTTATTATATATTTAAGAATCTTCAAAAGTTTAAAAATGACATTTTAAAACGTCAAAATATTGAATTTGTAAAAGATAAAAATTTCAAAATTGTCGTATCCGTAGATTAACATATTTACCAGCATTATATAGTCAAGACCATAGATAAAGTACACCAGAATTTTATTTCTGCAAGATAGCTAGCTTCAATACATTTTTTTGACTCTCTATTACCTCTCTATGACACTGAGAACGGGGGTACAGGGTATAGATGTCACCGTTGTCGTAATCATCATGCGTAGTACACTTGAAAAGAACAAAGATGTCACTATAATAACTTTAAATTATCTTTAGCCTTTGCCGATAATATAGGTAACTACTAGTAAGATAATCCACTAAAACTCTCCTAATTGCATTTTATTTTAACCAGTTTTCCAAGTTTAAAACTCATACAATAATTATAAACTCATATATTTGTTTAAAAACTCAAGTAAATTTATTTTTATTCAAAATTATACATTAATCAAATATTTCGTAAATGAATACCACTATCACTGATTTTAATTTCTGACAAGTGTGCTCCCATTTTTCTGCAACAGATAAAATGTATTCTAATTTTCTAATTAATTTACTGTGATAATAAAATAAGTAATTATTTTCAAATAAAAATAAAGTAATAAATATTAATTACACATACCTCCAATAATAATTAAATAAAATTATTAAATTTAATATTGAACTCAAAAAAAAAAAAAATAGACGAATTACTCATAAACAATTCGAAAAAAATGAAAATTTCTTGATAGAATTTTTTATAATTGTTACTATAGAAATATTACAAATTATAAATTTCTAAAATAATAGAATAAGTTCTATGAACAGTAAATTCGACAGATATCAGCTAGTAGCACCGTCTACAATTACCAATTTTTTAAATATGTTGTGCAGTGTTACTGCACTGCCCTCTGAATTCAGTACCTTAATAACCACCTGCTAAGAAAAATCCTTTAATTCAAGTTAGTGCTCTTCTATATATATATATATATATATATATAGTGTTATTCTCTATGGTCAAGACCGATTGTACAGACCATTCCATTCTTCTTTTATAAATTTAATTTGCTTACAACCGTTTTTAATATTACGACATACCGTACTATACATTTTTGTTTATTACTATTCTTTAAATTGTTGATACTCAAAATCAAATATTAAAAACGACTGTAAACAAATTATATTATAAAAGAAGAATGGAATGGTCAGAACATTTGGTCTCGACTATAAAAGTTCATTAAAAAAACTCTTCGCTCTATTTGCAATGCTGTAGCAAAACTGACGTCACACATCTGTATCAGATGAAACAGAATTATCTGTGTAAAGTGCAATTTTAAAGTCCCATAACTTTGTTATTTGTTGAGATACCTTAATTTTTCTTTTACCCTTTTGCTTGATTTTGTTTTAATTTTTATTTTCATCCATAAAAAAAAATGGTTGACTTCTCCATTTACTACTATTAGCTTTTTATTGCTTTAAAACATTATTTTGACGCAAAAGCATTATTTTGACACAAAAGCACTTCTTGATCGTAACAAATTTTCCCTATATTAAAATGTATACGTTCTTATAAGTAAAGGTCCCGAGGCCGGACCTATCGATTTTGATGAAACTTAAATATGTTGTAGAACACTAAAAACTAAGGGACACGTATTTTTTTTTATTTTTCACTCCCCTTTTTGCAAAATTAACTCCCAAATTTTAACCCCCAACCACCCCTGTTGATGTAATTTGAACAAATTGCATATCAATAGATAGCTCTTTAAAAAAAGAGCAATATCGCCAATTTAAACTTTTGCTCTATCTCTAACTGTTTTCGAGATATTTGAAAAATTAAATTTTTACCCTAATTTTTGAAGGGTGATTTCACCCCTTCAAACCGTTTTTCCGCAGATAAAAATAATACGTGTCCCTTAGTTTTTAGTAATGGACACGTATTTAAATTTCATCAAAATCAATATGTTAGTTATTTGAAACACTCTGTATATTACCGAAGTAATGTTTTAAAACGGGAGTCAAATCATACAATGATCGAGCCAATCCGTTTTGTGTATCAAAACAATTTTGGTACATGCTTATTATTTACAATGAATTAAATACGAAATAAATTTAAAATATATTTCTCACATGTAAAATTTTATTGAAATATATTAAATATAAAACTGTTCAACCGATCTAATAATAAAACATCTATTTATAAATATCTTATGATTGTAAAATATGAACGTTCATTACAAAACTCTTACTTAGCATAGTTTATTATTTCTACAAGGCATCGTCCAAACTCTTTCAATACAGTACGTTCAACTTCACTATGACTCAAACCTTTCTTTTCATCCATTTCCGCGCTGGCTAATAAACACTGTACCGTGGCTTCAATAACTTCAGTTGTCATAAAGGCAAACGCTTGTCTACAAAAATGGAAAAACATCAACAAAAATATACATACAACATTAAAATTTACGGAAATTAAATGTGACCGAAAAATTTTCAAAGAATATTCTGTTTACATACAGTATCTTGTTATAAAGTTCGCGTTACATATGGGGAAATTTTTTACTAATAATTAATAAAAAAAACTTTACTTTGTAAAAATACCACTTTATTGTGATGTTTTTGCAACGTAGTGTTTTATTATTTGCAAATATGGAATACCATAAAGTAATGCTGAAGACAATTAAATTTTTTACTATTAATTTTCTGAAAAATCTTCTAATGAGACCAATTGGGGCATCGATTGAAATGAAAAATTAGTTAAAGATATTTTACTCCCCGCGTGCAATTTGGCGGAAAACTAAAAATTTTAAAACTGAAATATAAATTGTATGAAAATTGTGAAAAAAAGAAATAACTTACGTAATCACTTAAAAATCAAAATAGACTTTGTCAGGACTACTATCAAATACCTAGTTGAAATAGCAGATGGATACGATATGAGCAATGCCATAGGCCAAATCAACTAAAAATGGTTTGACGTCATTCATAAATGAAGCGAAATTGGGCGTAAAAATTTCTTTTTTTAAAAATTACACAATTTTAGTCAAAAAATAAAAATTTCAATTAAGACAAAAATTTTTAAGAAAATTACATTGTTGAAAAAATAAATAAAATAAAATACTTTTTAATAGTATTAAGTCAAACATTGTGTAATTAAAATTTTTTCTTTTTAAATTTTTTATCTTAATAACTGTAATAATTCTTCATACTGATTTGTTTTTTGGAAAAAATTGTAAGTATTTGATTTATTGTATTATCGTTTAGTACTTTAATATGTTTGTTTTTAATATTTGAAGATTATGGCCTGAAGATAATTTTATTCTCGAAACGTACGTAGCGAATAAAAAACAAAAATTTTTGATGTAACACGGTGATCATTTATTCCAAAAATTCCTTATTATAGTTACTTTAATAATTATAAAAATGGCAAAAAGAGAAAGAGACAGAAAGTTAGGGTTCGTCTAATTTTGCTTCATTTGTTGCATTTGTTTGATGACGCCAGACCACTTCTAGTTGATTTGGCCTATATCAATGATATAATTAATTAAATTGTGCAATAATTATAAGTAGCTTATTAGGACCGTAGTTTGCAGCATTTCTGAAAGAATGGGTTTACTATTAGGCGTAATTTTAGTAATTTTTCATATAGAAATCATATACTTATTATTAATATTATTAATTATAAGCAAAACTCAGTGGTGATAATTATTTTTTATTACTCATGCGGGATAAGTACTATTCTGGTGCACGGATTTGTGTTCGACAAATGGCTATTTGCCCATTCTACTGTTGCCACACGGCTTAAGCGTATTTCAATTGCTTTTTTTTTGCGTGTGAAAATCATACTTTCCGCACGCAAACTGACAATAAAACATCTAAAAAGACACTGTATATTTGGAAATAGACAAGCTGCGTAGCTCAAGTAGCATTTTTGTCAAAACTGGCGTTTGACATTTAAAAATACTAATAGTCCAATAGCACTAATTTTAAGCCCTATCTCACTAAACATTAATTTTAGAATAGATATAAAAAATTTTTAAAAAGAGATTCTTGTAGGGATTACCGAGGAGAACATTTGTGCAAAATGTGAACTCCCGGAAATGTTTTTTTTATATTGTTTAAACAATATTGAAAATTCATAAATAGCGTTTTTTGACCTTTCACCGCTTACATAGCGAAAACGGTGATAGATACATTAAAAAGTCAGCGAGAGCAACTGTCTATCTTGTACAGATGAAAAGATACAGCGCTCCAAACGCGCACTCAAAAATTCACTTTTTCTAGCGTTCCGGCAGGGTGTGCCGTCCAGAACCTTACCGGAACGCTAGAAAAAGTGAATTTTTGAGTGCGCGTTTGGAGCGCTGTATCTTTTCACCTGTATAAGATAGACAGGTGCTCGCGCGGACTTTTTTGTAGAGAATTCGATTCTCTACAAGAAAGGTTTTAACACTTTTTAATGTATCTATCACCGTTTTCGCTACGTAAGCGGTGAAAGGTAAAAAAACGCTATTCGTGATATAAAAAAAAACATTTCCGGGAGTAAACATTTTGCACAAATGCTCTCCTCGGCAATCCCTACAAGAATCTCTTTTTAAAAAATTTTTATGTCTATTCTAAAATTAATATATAGATAAAATTTAGTGCTATTAGACTATAATGTAAAAAGTTTATCAAAATGGATTTCAGAGGCGAAAAAAATAACAAAAAATCCTCAATGACAATTAAAATGAATAATTTCAAGATTTTTATTTTATTGAAAACCCTCTTTTTCAGTTTATATTATTTTAATCTACGGATGGGAATGAATTTCTTCAGTTTGATATTTTCATTTAGAAGGATTCTTTTCTACAGTAGCTATTTATTTACATCAGCTGTAATAAAAAGTGATTGTTAATACTCACAGTTTGTGACAATATTCATCCTTTTAAAATCGTTTGATTGTAGCATGATCATTATAAATTTTACTTTGCTACTGTATTTTACTTTACGTAGAAATCCCATATTACATATATATATTTAGCGAACTTCAATACTGTTTATTATTATAAATACTAAAAAATTGCGTACTAAAATATGTACCATGAATGAATAAAATAATTATACAAATCTTTAATTTTTGTCAATAATAAAGAAATTTGTTTTATATTTTAAAATCAAAATAATTAGATGATTGATATTTTTTTAAGTTTATCTGTCAAAAGGGTTCTATTTAACTAAATTATCTAAAAATTAGTCGTAAATTTGACATTTGGGTATTGATTTAGAGTATAAAAAATTGATTTTAATGAACTGAAAACTAAAATAAACAATAATTCTCATTTTTATTCATTTAATAAGATATTTTTTCAAAATTTACATATATATTTAATGTAACAGCGAACGCCAGGGTTGACTGGCGGCACAACAGTCGAATTTTAAAAGTACGCAGCTTGTCTATAGTGTGGAGTGAATATTCAAAAAGTGTTTTGTCAACAAAAATTCAAAATTGAGTTAGGTACATCATATGATTCATCTCACTAATTCCTATCTGCCTAGACAATTCAAATGTCGTAAAAAATTTTTGTCCCACTAAAATTAAGAAAGAAAATGACGAATTTGTTCAAACCGCGTTTTTTTTTTTTTTTTTTTTTTTTTTTTAAATCGTATTTGATTCAAACAATTAATGCCCAATATATAAAAGAATTTTTCTTCATAAAAGAAAAACATTTTAACGAAAAATCAATTTTAATTGTACTTTAAATCATGTAATTTATAAGAAAAACCTGAATAATGCAAACGCTTAAATAATACATTGAATAATTTTTGATGATTTTCCAACATTTTGGTGACTGTGACAAAACATGTTTTGAATATTCACTCCACAGATATTAGTAAATAAAAACACTTTACAAAATACCATTACGTCAATATGACCACTCTCACACGCTTGAGAATTAACCGAAACATGTCATAAGAGTTTTATATTCGATAAAAGTGGTATTTTGTAAAGTGTTTTTATTTACTAATATCAAGGCTAATTCCCAAATTACGTGTCAACGAAAAAATAAAGTTGTCAATTTTTTTATTTTATTTTATTTATTTATTTATTTATTTTATTGATTTAGTATTAAAACAAATAAAAATGACGATAAAAGTTTATGCACATATTTAATTTTCATTAAAAAATATTAAAAGCTAAATTTTTTATTTATAGGAAATTTGATTTAACTATTCCTCTTAGATTTAATATGATTTTACTATTCCTCTTAGAAATTATATTATTTAGTAATATTACTTAATTCAATTTCATTTTATTATCATATTTATTTATTTAAATAAATATGAAAATTAAATTGTTTGTTTTTCTTTCTAGTATTTCCCTTTGTCCAAATTTTAAAAAAAAAGAAAGGAAAATGAGTTATTTACTTACTAAACGCAATGTTAACGCATTTACTTACTAAACGCGATATTAAATTTCAATATTTTTTAACGGAAATTAAACGTATCCCCCAATTTTTATCTACTTTTTTACTTGTTTTACTTGAAAATCAATCAAGAAAAACAGAAAAAACTACAAAATTTCGTTGGCACGTAATTTGGGAAATTGCCAATATCAAATATGGAATACCATAAAGTAACGTTCAAATCTATTAAATTTGGAAATAGATAAATAAAAACTTACTTTGTGTTATTCCCTAACATTGGTCGGAAGTTTACTTCAACGTTCGGTGTATTATATCCGAGATAACGTGCTTTATGATACGGAACAACTGCTGGCGACGCTTTGCTGACTGGCGTGTGAGATTTTAAACTGATGGGGCTTATGTTATTATCACCCAAACTGATCAACGGTGCGATTGGACGTAAGCTTTTCTTCTCTAACGAGTCTTCAATATTTCGACATCCAACACATTTACAATTACTTGAGCAAGCGATTTTTGCCTAAAAGAAACATTTGAGTGAATTTTTTTGTTCAAAATTATCTAAAAAATAACCAAAAAAAGAACTAACACTGTTCATTAGCTAATTAATTATGCAACTTGAATATTATGAATTTTACAGATTTTTATTGTTTTAAAAATTATAGCAGCTGTCATGGTTATTAAAACTGAAATTAACAGACGATCGTAATTATCCATATAGCTCAAGAGCCCACCGTATGTAAATCCTATGTATAAAATACATGAATGACTTTTTGTACGTGAGTAGTGTACTATTACAGACTCAAAAGGAGCCACCATTTATTTAAGCTAATTTTGCCCGTCTTACAGATATGACGTCATTTCTGGTTATGATTTTTAATGTTTACTTAAATCATGGAAAGCGTGGGTGAAATTACGTCAAAATGTAGGTTATAGTGGGATGTCGAGCTTAACTCTTTAAATGATTAAGACGAGTTAACTCGTCATGCAATATGGCGACTCAAAATGCTTTGATATGTATATATAATATTCACTGGTATAAGTGCCGCCATCTGTGACACATTTTTCGAAATACGGTATAATTGTAAGTAATGTTTAATTTTACCAACATGGTTTAGTATAATTTCTATTTTGCAAATTCCTAAGGTTTACATTTTTTGATGTTGGCATCTCTGATTTTCTTTCCTTTTTTGTAACTTTATTTATTGTACTTGTCACTGATAGGAAAAGGTCCGGCATTTTGAGACAAAAAAAAATTCTCTATGGTTAAAATAAAAGAAATAATTAATCTGCAGCTACGCTGGATAATTAATCAAGAGTACTACGGAAGTTGCGTGATAACTAAGCCTAGCACCTCAGTAGAAACTTATTGTATACGCTGAAACCTACATTTTGATATAGATTTCATTTCATCCATGTAATTTCTTGAATTAAGTAAAAATTAAAAATCGTAACCAGAAATGACATCATATTCTGTAATGCGGGCAAAATTGGCTTAAATAAATGGTGACGCTTTTTAGGTCGGTAGTAGTACTAACGCAAAGTCATTCATATATCTTATACATAGGATTTGCATACGACGAGCTCTCGGACTAATAGATCCGCTGGAAGCCATCTACATGGTAGGAAAACGAAATCGATCGCAGCGTACAACGTGATTAAAAAAGGAACTTACAGAGAAAAAATTTTCATCTGTCATTGTTTTTCGAATAAAATGAAAATACCGAATTACTCCCAAATCATTCTTTAAAATAATACTGTAACTCATTATCATCACTCCCAAATAAAGCATTTAAAAAAATTATTTAAATTGTTTATTTTGTTTCTTAATGTACTTTTCGTTCTATCAGTAATACCCATGGAAATGTACGCCAATTCCCACCTTAGCTGTTACCGCTAGTTGGTATTGCCATTGCGCACCTTGCAAATAGTCTATAGACTAAGTATATCAAGGAATTAATGAAGTCTCCAGATACGCTCAAAATACAACCAACTGCTACTTTGTAATGTTGTAATCAGTGCAATAACCGTGGTATCTGTAGTAACAATTTTTAATGCCTTTTCAAATAATTATTGTCAAAATATAATATTCAAAATATAATAATTATTGTCAAAATATAAAATTTAATTTTCAATTTCAAATATTATCGAGTGCTTGTGAAATATTACTACGTATGACGAACTTTTGGTCGCATTTAAACATACGCAGTATTCATATGTTCACAAAGTGATTGAAAAAATTATCAAACTGGATCGGCTGGGAATCGAACCCAGGATCTCTCGGTAACTAGTCAGGTGTCTTCGCCACTAGACCAAGGATCCTGTGTTCGACAGCCATCCCAGTCAGATAATCATTCAACCACTTATGTGTATTGGTACTCTCTCTAATGCGAGAAACAATTACAATTTTTAATTTCAAATATTATCGAGTGCTTATGAAATATTACTACGTATGACGAACTTTTGTTCGCATTTAAACATACGCAGTATTCATATGTTCACTTATCGTTTAGCTAAACTGAAACTTTAAGCACTCGATTTCTTTGGTTTGTATGACCAAAATCTAAATGTAAATTAAAAATCACAAAGTGACTGAAAAAATTATCAAACTATCAAGGGTGGCTGTCAAACACAGGATCGTTGGTCTAGTGGCGAAAACAGCTGGCTAGTTATCGGGATACCCTGGATTCGATTCCCAGTCGATCCAGTTTGATAATTTTTTCAATCACTTTGTGATTTTTAATTTAATAAAACAGCAAAATTTCGAAAAAAATGGTTTTGATTTTATTTTCAAAATACGTATGTATACAAATTATATTCTGTAATAAATATGGTCCTGTTTACTGAATAATAGATAACACACTATGCTTCTCTTATCTCACCCCGCTAGGTGCGGCAAGACACGCTGGATATTGTCCTGATATTTTAACATTTGCTCTGGAGCGACAAAGCGTTTTATCGATAAGTAGGTAAAGACACACTGTAACAGAACATCACGCAATATCCACGTGACAATCACAATATTGCCAGGGAAGATTATATCAAAAAATGCATTTAAAGAAAATAGCTGCCAAAAGTGCTTTAGAAAATGTTAAAATTAATGTTTCGTATATTACAGACCCACGTAACTTTATCGTAATTTTCAATTCAAACTTGAATAAAATGAAGACGAAATTTATTAGTTAATATTTAAGGTTATTATGGCATGAGGTTTAGTTTTTTAAATGTGGTGATACTGAGTCTTATATTAAAGCATTGCTTTTTGAAAGTATTGCCAACTGCATCAAACGAAATTTCAAACCGAAAATTTATTAATTTTTAATATATGGAGATATAATTTTATTTTTTTTTTTTTTTTTTAGTGAGGAGGGGAAACTTTTTATAAGCTGAGTGTGGGATTCCCAGCCGGAAGGTGCAATAGCTAGGGTACCCACCAAAACCCCCCCTCTTTCTCACCATCATACCGGAACCGCGAAAGCATTACATAATTTTAACATTAAAGTATTTTAAAATGTCAGTAAATATTTTTATAAACAGTTTAGATGAAAGCAATTTTTTCTTTACGCAATTATTTAAATACTATATCTTTGTATAAAATATTGCAACATTGAAGTAAAATAATGGCCAGTAAGTGCTGCCATCTATTAACACTGTTCTTTAGTTTTCTAACTCAACCACTATTTCGTCGGTAACATTCAAACGCATAGGGGATTTTAGATTGTTTTTAACCTTTTCAATAAATAAAAATACATAAGAACATCAGAATGTATGTAAAATACTATTGTATTTAAGTTTATTTAAGTGTTTTATGTCTATGTGATAATAAAATATTTATGGAAAGTTATGAAAATAAGTTTATAATTCTCTAGTAAAAAAGTGAATAATTTTTAGTTTGTTATTCGGTGTCTGTGATTTTTAAAAACGTATGTAAGTGTTATACAAAAATTTCATTAAGTATTAGGTATTTTTATTTACTGTAATGAATTTACATACCTACTTTATTGTTAATAAATTTTGAAAAAAACAATTGAACTTTTATAGAAAAAAGGTGTGATGATTTCAGTTCATTCAATTATAATTTAAACTGAGGAAAATAAACAAAACTTATTTCAAATACGTATTGTTTTTTGTTATTAGCACCAGTTATTAGTGTGCACTGTTTTATACTTTCAAAAAAGTTATATTTTTATTTTCAGAAGTTTTATAAACAAATAAAATGAGGTTAAGTAGATTTAACGAGACCTGTAACCCCTCTTACATTATTTTAATTTCAAATATATAACAGTGTTGCCAATCTTATCACCCATCCATAAGCACCCATGTATTTTTACTCAACTTTGGTAATTTTTTTCTCGACTATCAGCGACCAAATTTTTTTGTTTTTTCATAGGATGATAAAATATCTTTTTGAGAATCTGTATGCAAATTTTTATTATTTTTTCTCTAGTCAGCCCTCATGCCACAACAACTTTAATGAGTAACTCAATTATATTGTTTTAATGAAATCAACTGATAAAAATCTTTAATTTAACTCCTATATAAATTTTCCAGAAACTTAAATTACTAGTCAAAATAATAATAAAAAAAAAGTTATAGGTTAAGACGTCAACGAATTTCTAACTTTACCAGCCCATGTTTTTTAGTGAAGTATGAAAAGTACTGTAAAATTGTAAAATATTCCAATATTGTTGACACTTTGTTGCTAATTCCAAGTAATATCTAACACTGAAACATAATAGATTTCAAATTTTTGACAGATGTTACAATTACTATAAATTCTATAATTAGTATAATTACATTAATAACCCTTTATTTTAACCAAAGAGAAAATGTTTTTGTCTCAAAATGCCGGACCTTTTAATGCCAGTGACAAGTACAATAGATAAGATTACAAAAAAAAGAAAACTAAAGATGCCAACATCAAAAAAATGACACCCTAGGAATTTGCAAAATAGAAATTTATTCTAAACTACGATATGTTGATAAAATTGAACATTACTTACAATTATACCGTATTTCGAAAAATCTGTCACAGTTGACGGCATTTGTACCAGTGAATATATACATATCAAAGCATTTAGAGGCGTCACATTGGAGGACGAGTTAACTCGTCTTAATCATCAGAAAAGTTAATGTTAAAATGCAAATGTTTTTACCGTTTGTACTAGGCGTCCGTTGGTAAAATTAGGAATTGTTAAAGGACTGTAACTTTACCTAACCTATAGTAACTATTACTTAAACGAATTATTCAATAATGCGCGAATAAATAAATGTACAGCCATTCTTTTGAAACATACCCTTTGCAGTAAAAAGGGTACATACTAGTTCGCTCCCGCGGTCAGATTTTAATCTTATCTTGAAAAAGGGTCGTAGGTTAGTTCGCTCCCGACTTGTTATCTACTCACAGGTAAAATTAATTACTTAAAAATATTTGAACTGATACATATACAGCCATTCTTTAGTTAAGTACATGACATTTTCACGCACATTTACACGCCTTTTCATAAGCAAAAAAAGAAGTTATTGTTTTTTTATAAATTTTCAATACTAAGCAGATAGACACATGTGTACACAATATTTGTACTGAATATAAAATACATAACATTATTAGTTTTAATGCTAGAGATATGTTACGGACGCGACAAAAGGTACTTTTTTATCACGTCCGTAACACAAACTTTATTAGCTCTAGCATTAAAACTAATTATGTTATGTATTTTATATTCAGTACAAATATTGTGTACAATTTGTCTATCTGCTTAGTATTGAAAATTTATAAGAAAAAAATAACTTATATTTTTTTTATGAGAAGGCGTGTAAAGTGCGAGAAAATGTCATGTCCGTAACAAAAGAATGGCTGTGTACAAATTATTTCTAAAAACTTATAAGATTATGTAATTTTTTGTATGATAAAATTACCCACCGAAGTTTTATAGCTTCTGAAATATCAACTAAAATTTGTACACTTTTTGAAAACATGAATGTACCACATAATATAAGCTGAAAAAAGCTAATAATTTAATGAAATGGTAGGTGGCAATGTCAGAAATAGCTGTGTTACTAAAAAAAAAAAATGCTATAGGCGTCATAAATTAAGAAATTTTAATTTTTTTAACACAAAGTATGGTATGGTAAAGTTACGTCCAATAGGTAAAGTTAGGAAGTTTTATGGTAGTTGACAAATTTTTCATTATTGTCTAATGATTATTATTTTTAGAAAAATTTAATTTCGCTGTTATAAATAAATTGAGAAAAAAGTCAAATAATTAACAAATACCTCGTAGCATTCGCAATAATTTTTCAAACAACCGGAACGTTTACAATTACAGCCCTTCGTATGTTTTCGAACCGCCGCATCTCCTGTATCTCTACCTTTACCGATCTTTGGTCTAAAAGCGCTTGGATTACGTTCCAAGCAACTTCGAATTGCTTTCTGTCGTTCCTCCTCGAATTCCAAATTATTAAAACAATGAACACAATTACACATATGGCAGAATTCTCCATTGGCAAAACAGTCACAGTACAATTTTAAACATTGCGATTTTGTGCAATTGCACGGTTTTCTTGGACGTAAACCATTCGGTTCTAAATTGGATGATGGTCTTGAACCGATTTCTTGAATCACCGATTCCGTTGATAGTTTCGTTGGTGTTTCCACTTTTGGTGTCACTTTTTGAACATTGGACCGTGCGACGTCTTGTTGCAGCTGAACAAATTGGGTGGGTAACATGACAATTGAATTACCAGGACTTGTAGGTAAAATTGTCGCTCCTGAAATTATTTAATAATTTTAATCGTAATGGTTTATTTAAGACAAAGTTTCTTAACTTCTTTCCCGATTCTTTTTAAAACAGTTAAAATAATAATAATATTAAATATCGTTATTATATCAATATTTATTTATTTGAATAATAATAAATATGTAATAAATTTTAATTTGATAATATTATTATTATTATTATACATTTATTATAAGGTTCACAAAAAATAATTGAACTAAATTAACGATTAGCAAAACTTTTCGAATTTCAAAAATGGAATATACCTATTTCAGATTTATAAGGCTGCGGTTACATTGGATACGAATTCATACGAAAATTGATTCGTACGAGCTCGTACGAAATTCATTCGTACGACTGTGTGGTTACATTGGATACTGAATCGTAATACGAATTCGTATTTAAATTTAAATGGGGTATTTGACAGTAACTGAAAAAATATCTATTTTGATTTTTAAATAATTGCTCGAGTCATAATGATACTGAATATTGCTTTTTTACAAGTTATTTCATTCAAAAATATAAAAATTTTAATTAAATAAAATTACTAAATTTACGTTAAAAATGACGTAATTAAAATCAAGCAAAAGCAGCTTACGTCACAAGCTCGTTCGAATATGTAGGTATTATATTGTAGTTAGGAAAAAAACTGTTTACTTTTTTGGTAACTATGAAAGAAATTTTTCATTATTAATTTTTATCATGGAAGAAGGAGAGGTATATAATATTGTAAAGGAAGGAGCATTTCCCAAAATACTGATCAACATAATTGAATATTAAACGTGCGTATTATGAATGACGTCATTTTGTAAATATACAGTAACGGTTTTAATTTAATTAAAACATTGCCATTGCTTTTAAAACAATATATTTAGTATATTTTTCTTATAATTGTGATTTCTATATAAAAACATAAACAATTAATTAATTATTTTTAATATCTGTTCTATTTAATTCAATAATCAACTCCTTAAGAATGCTGTTCGACTATTTTATCAGTTAATTTTTCGAATTCTTAATTGTCTACTAAATTATTGTATTTTTTAACGGTGCTTAAAGAATATTATAAATTACCATAAACTGAAAACAAAAATTGCTCAAATTAATCGATTATTTACAATTTATAACAATTTTTGTAAAAAGATTACGTTTTGGTTTATAATTTTCCATCACTAATAAGACATATCTTTTTGACAAAAGTAGACACAAACATAAATAAAACTATACAGTTATTAAATTATCATTTTATTAATAAGTAAATAAATACAAACAAAATACATAATCTTGAAGTTAAATTTTTATATGCTCATTAATTTTACATATAAGACGCTACTGAAATGAAGGGTCAATCTAACCTATATTTTAATTTTTACATAATTTTATTTTTTACAATATTTTTAAAATTTTTGTCGTTATTATCACATATTTTAACTAAAAAACGAATTCCTTATTTATGTAGAATGATTCCTTTTTCGATATTTCCTTTACTTTGTGTAATGTCAAAATTGGTATTTTTCCGCTTATTATAAACCTGTTTTTTTAAATGAAAAATGTAGAAAAATTAACAAATTTTCCCTAGAAATGGTTGCATTTATTGATCAATACAATATTTACTTACCCAAATGTTATATTTACGGTGTATTACGTTTACTAATTTTATTTTAAATTTAATTTTTTGTAGGACTGGATGTTTAGTGCTTATTTGCACGTGTTATAGTGTATATTTACTCTTTTGTTTTTTATTTTTTGTGGTTCATTCAAAAGAATCTACGTATTCATTCTAACATATCATATTAAACTATATCATGTCCCTCTCTTAAGAAATAGTCTCCATCCATATTCTTCTATATCAATGATTTTTATTACTAGACCTACTACTACTCAATGTTTTAGAGCCAATGACGTCATACGATTTGACGTCACAGAAAGCATCGTTTTGGCGATCTTTTTAAAAACTAAAATTTTATCGGTGATTTTCATTAAAAATATACTTAGTACAAAATAATTTAAAAATGTCTATTATGAGTTTAGTAAGAAGTAATAAACACACTAAGATGGTTTTTAAAAATTTGTCAAATACCCCATTGAAAACCGTTAGTACTAATTGCATGATATTAAACAATGGATCCAGTTACCGAATCTTATTTATTAAAATCACCGTTTTAAAAATTTCTAATTATAGAAAACAAACAATTCTGGGTAAACGATTATTTATTATTCATATAGAGCAAAAAAAGCTGAGTTCTGGAATTGCTTTGAGGAAATTTTTCAAGACGAACAGAAATTTTTAGAATACTTGAACATGTCGCAAGTCACATTCAATTACATTTTAAAATCTATTGAATTTCAGCTTCAATATTTAGTTAATTAATTTTTTATTACACATACTTAAAATGTTTTTGTTAACTTAAGTTAGCTTTATTAAATTGTAATATATTTAATTAAAAAATTATCTAAACATTTCGTCTGCCACCTCATTCCACAATTTTTTATTTAACTTTCTATTATGATAATATTTATGTTTTTGATCCTTTAAAGACCGCCTTTCTTCAACAAAAATAATTATTTTTTCTATATCCATTACATTTTTTTCGTACGAATTCGCATCAAAAAACAAAATATTTTGGTCGTATCAAAAAGTCGTATGAGCTCGTACAAGAGTCGTAAGCAGTGTAACCACGCATGTCTAAATGTATGCATTTGTTTAATTCGTATAAACTCGTATGAATTCGTACGAATGAATTTTCGGATGAATTCGTATCCAGTGTAACCGCTACCTAAATCAATTCATTGTTCAGTCAGTGTTGCCAGACTGACTCATATCCCCCCCCCACTCTTATCGATTCATCAAATCCAATATTTCAGAGGAAAAAAAGTCCAGAAAATTTATTTGACGGAAATGAAATTTTTTTTTTGTACATTACATACATCTAAAACATTCATACTTAATGAGTTGCCCTCCGGACGAAAGACGGATAGACGACGGTAACTGACAGATAATTTTTTCAAACAATTTTTGGCATTACTTTTATAGTAGCACTACATTCTCGCGAGGTCGCCTCGACGAGACGTTCGTCGAGGTTTTGACGAGGCGAGACAACACGAGTATGTACCGTCTACACTCTCGCTCATTACTCAGTTATTCATACTGCTCATACGCGTTCGTATAGTTTGAAATGTCAATCATAGATGGACAAGATGGGTGATGTCGGTGACATGGATTCAAATAACTGCTGCTGCAGTTCTATGTACTGTTGAATCCTATAATTTTCTTCATGCATATTACACAAAAAAGTTTAAAATAACGTTTAAAATAACATTTTTGTAAATTTAAGGCCTGATTTTAGGTTATGTATAAAAACATAATAGTACGCAGATATGCAACATATGCAATATCAACACACGAGTATATGCGAGAGTGTAGTTGATCGCCTCGCCTCGTGTCTCGTGTCCTTTGACTTGTGACAAAAAACCGACTCAGATCGAAGACCTGACGAGGCGAGGCAAGGCTTGACGAGGCGAGGAGAGGTAACACGAGAGCATCAACTACACTCTCGGCCTCGCGTCGCCTCGTGTTGCCTCGACGAGAGTGTAGTGCTACTATTAAAAATTAAAAACATATACATACATAATACATAAATACGTATGTTTTAAAATAATATCCCAAAATAAGTCAAATTCCCCATTGCCAAAAAGATGTTAAGTCAATTTAAATAAAATTATGCATTTTTTTTAAATTTTATAAAAACATAAGTACAAGTATTTGTAAAAATTAATTAGTTTTGACATCAGGTTGACTAACATTATCAGTCCACACAAACCTTTTTTTGTGCGATTCCTTTTGTAACATTTTAATGGGCATTTCCTATATACCGCATAAAAAGTCGCACAAAGAAATCTGTGTGTATTGTACACTTTTTCTAAGTAAAAACGTTTTGAGGTTAGCATAAAATTGAAACTGAAATTTAAAATATAACAGTTAATTACCTGAAAATGTGGATTTATCTTTCAATTCTTTCCAGTCCTTTCGTAAAAATTTGCAATTTTTAAGAATTTTAGACGTAGACTACTTAATCTCCAATTTAATGGAACAAAATAAAAAATATCGTAATATTTATAAATTAAAACAATAAATTGTTTATACTATTCTTTAAATAATATGGTATTATACAAAATTAACCGTGGTCATTGTCGTCGTTAGATGATGCAGTAATAATAGAATTTATTAACTAATATAACAACAGGATACATTTTTTTCTAAATGGTTGAATTAAAACTGATTGTTGTTTTAACGTTGTTATAGCACACATTTGAATTTTATTGGTTGATTTGAAATTGTTTGTTGAGTTTGTTATTTTTTATACAGAATTATAAAGAGTAAAAATTAATTTAAAAAATCCAAATTCCCTTCCGAATGAAAATTATCAATCCAAAATTCTCTCCAGCAATCTAAAAATCCTCCAATTTTCGAGAAAAACCATTCAATCTGGCAACACTGTTAAAAGTGGCAATCGGCAACACCAATAAAACGGATAAAACGTATTGAGAAATCAAACAAAAGCGTGGTTAATGCTTAGCCATCTGTTGACAAATGGAGAAACTACTATGAATAAACTAGAACTGCCAGCAAAACCTTGAACTGAAGCATCGTTTGTCATCAATTTTTAATAAAAAACAATAAATTGTTGTAAAAAATTTTAAGGTTAGTAAAAATCTAACCCACTTGCAGTAATTTTTTTTACTATTCGCATTGATTATTTAGTCTAGTCTAGAAGAGCCATTTTAGTGAAATCCTCATAGAGGGCACCAAAAATTATGATTTTGGTGTCATTCGATTCGTATTGACCTCTAGAAACTTTTTGAAAAGGTTGAAAATGCGCTCATAAAAATTGCAATTGTTATAAACAAAAGAGTGAAAAAAAGAGTGTTTTGGTTTTTTTGAAAAATCTCAAAAACTATTAAAAGATTTTTGAAATTAAAAAAAAGATCTGAAAAGAGCAGGAAATTTCACAAAAATAAGTCCCGACTCCCGAAACTATATCTCCAATATTTATAATTTTAACAGAGCCCTAAAGTTATTGCTAAAATGGGGTGTTTGGCGTTCTCGCGCGCCGCGTCATTCAAACATGGTAAACAAAAAAAATTATTTAAATATATTAAATATCAATATTAAGGAATGAAAAAATTCACGTACCTTCGGAATAAGTTGATAAACAATAATCCATGCAAAAAAAATTTTTTATGTATTTTTCCATTAATTATGCTATTGTTAATTAACAAAATTTTTGAAACCGAAAGTTGACATAGAAACCTTAATAATTATTTAACTAAAAATATCAATTTTTTTTTTGTTTCGTAGAATTGTTCTGAAGAGGTGAAAAAATAGATTCCCGTTGAAAAAATCAAATATTTTTAATTTTCCACTTATTTATAAACAATCAATTGCATTGAAAAATGAGAAATGTTGATAAAGCATTTGTTTTTTTTTTTGTTTTTTTAAATCTTAATTATTTCGTTTTTTTCTCATTGAGCGCCACTTGAAAATAATTTTTTTGAATTTTTTAATGCTATTATTTAAAAAATTGTTATAAACAAATGCATTGTTTTTGAGGCAATACAAAAATTTTTTTTTTGATTCGAAGGATCAAAAAATATTATGATTTTTAAAAGAAGTATCGTTTATTATTAATATTAAAGATGTTTTTTTTTTTTTAAATCATTATTTTTATTGCTCTTTCGTATTCCGAAGAAATTACAATTTTTTATTTATATTTAATAAGTTTATTTAATAAACAATTGTTTATAAACAAATAAATTTTTACGTTTAATTTTTTTTAAACTGCCGTAATAAACAAAAGCAACTATGTGTCATCTGGTTTATAAAAAAAATTTTGTCTATTTTTTAGAAAATTTTAAATATTTTTCTGTTTGTACGTTCAATATTTTCTTTCAGCTTTCGACCACTATTATTTAAATAACTTTTAAACTAGTACAGATAGGAGAAAAACACTTCAGGTCATTTTTAACCGTTTTAATGGGATAAACAACATGGGCCATCAGCCGGAGCTTATTTAAATCATAGTGGTCGAAAGCTGAAAGAAAATATTGAACGTGCAAACAGAAAAATATTTAAAATTTTCTAAAAATTAGACAAAAAATTTTTTATAAACCAAATGACACATAGTTGCTTTTGTTTATTACGGCAGTTTAAAAATAAAAAATTAAACGTAAAAATTTATTTGTTTATAACAAATTGTTTATTAAATAAACTTATTAAATATAAATAAAAAATTGTAATTTCTTCGGAATATGAAAAAGCAATATAAATAATGATTTTTAAAAAAAAAGCGGATCTTTAATATTAATAATAAATGACACAAAAAAATTGTTTATTAACAAATGCATTTTTGAGCAATAAAAAATTTTTTTTAAGAAACGATTTTTCTTTTAAAAATCATAATATTTTTTGGTCCTTCGAATCAAAAAAAAAATTTTTTCTATTGCCTCAAAAACAATGCATCTGTTTATAACAATTTTTTAAATAATAGCATTAAAAATTTAAAAAAAATTATTTTCAGGTGGCGCTCAATGAGAAAAAAAAATAATTAAGATTTAAAAAACAAAAAAAAAAAAACAAATGCTTTATCAACATTTCTCATTTTTCAATGCAATTGATTGTTTATAAATAAGTGGAAAATTAAAAATTTTTGATTTTTTCAACGAGAATCTATTTTTTCACCTCTTCAGAACAATTCTACGAAACAAAAAAAAAATTGATATTTTTAGTTAAATAATTATTAAGGTTTCTATGTCAACTTTCGGTTTCAAAAATTTTGTTAATTAACAATAGCATCATAATTAATGGAAAAATACATAAAAAATTTTTTTTGCATGGATTATTGTTTATCAACTTATTCCGAAGGTACGTGAATTTTTTCATTCCTTAATATTGATATTTAATATATTTAAATAATTTTTTTTGTTTACCGTGTTTGAATGACGCGGCGCGCGAGAACGCCAAACACCACATTTTAGCAATAACTTTAGGGCTCTGTTAAAATTACAAATATTGGAGATACAGTTTCGAGAGTCGGGACTTATTTTTGTGAAATTTCCTGCTCTTTTCAGATCTTTTTTTTAATTTCAAAAATCTTTAATAGTTTTTGAGATTTTTCAAAAAAACAAAAACACTCTTTTTTTTCACTCTTTTGTTTATAACAATTGCAATTTTTATGAGCGCATTTTCAACTTTTTCAAAAAGTTTCTAGAGGTCAATACGAATCGAATGACACCAAAATCATAATTTTTGGTGTCCTCTATGAGAATTTCACTAAAATGGCTCTTCTAGACTAGACTATGTTGGGTAATGTTCATATATTGATATACCTCGTTTCAGATACAATTGATCATGAGTTTTCGTTAAAAAATTAAATAATTCTTATATTCGAAACAAATCAATCTTCTATTCTTTTCTAAAAATAAACTGCAAATGTAAAATTTACATAAATGCAATAATAAAAGAGATAAAGCCAAGAAAACGGAAATTATTTAAATTCAAAGTGACGAAGCATGGTTAAATTTAACTGAAATGAACCATAGAAACATATCACAAAATTTATAAAATAAAAGTGCTATTTTTTTTATAAAGTCTCTTTATTTTAATAAAAATCTGTAAAAATTAGTGAAAATATGGAAAGGAAAAATTGGCAAGTTTAATCATAGTAGAAAATTTAACACAGTTGTTCCAAAGAGGTCCTCCATGTATCTATTTCGAAGAGGAGTAACATTAATGACATTTTTACAAACTTCAATGCTGAATCTTTTTGATGTGGTCAATTTTTGTACGATACTTTCTTATAGGATTTTTTTTTTTTGAGTAGAAGAGACATTTTTTATAAGTGTATAAAAAAAAAATTGCGAAAAAGATTCTACAAGTATGTATTGTCCAAAAAACTACCGCATAAAAAAAGGTTATATAGTACTACTATTGTAGTAAAATGAAACAATTTCACATCAATATTCAGCCTCGTGTTCGATTTGTGGTATAAAAAATTCCAGTACATTTGCGTATGTGTATTACTAAACCGCGCGAACATATTACCAAAAATTTAAACATGTAACGTCTACAAGTTTCCAAATATAGTAGTAGACGTCAAATAATTTGAATTTTGTGTTTGCGCGGTTTAATAGTGCACATGCGCGAGAATTTTTTATACCGCGAATCGAACACGGCCCAGGAGATATCAATAAGAAATTAATTCAGATAGAAGAAAAAACTGAAGTCAAACTGAAATATTTTTAATGGCCGGAAATTGAAAAACACAGATTTCGAAGAGCGGTTCTCAACCTGTACCAGGCGTACCGCCTGGAGATACGCGGCAGACCTGCCAGAGGTATGTGAAAACATTATTAGTAATGGTGGACGATACAAAACTACTGGATGTTTTAATTAAAACAAAAAATTGTAATTATCATTTTAAAAGGAAAATGAAAGAATAAGAAATGAAATTACAATTTCTAAAATATGATTTAACTCTTTAAATGATTAAGACGAGTTAACTCGTGCTGCAATATGGCGGCTCAAAATACTGTGATATGTATATGTATATTCACTGGTACAGGTGCCGCCATCTGTGACAGATTTTCTGAAATACGTTATCATTCTAAATAATGTTCGATTTTATCAACATAGTTTAGTTTTGTTTATATTTTGTAAATTCTTAGGGTTCACTTTTTTGATGTTGGGATCTATTTTTTTTCTTTTTCTTTTTTTGTAACCTTATTTATTGTACTTATCACTGGCAGTAAAAAGTCCGGAATTTTGAGACAAAAAAATTTTTTTATATGATTTGTTTAAAAGCGTTAAAACACTCTCCAGCGCCGATTTTTTTTATTCAAAACACGATTGAAAGCAGAACATAATTTTTGAACTCGATTGGGCATCACGTGATTGTAAGTATTGAATTTTATATTGAAACTGATATATGCAATGATATATACAAAACAATTTCATATACAGTTGAACCTTTTTTTGTGCGACTTTTTTGATGCGGTTTTTAAAAAAATGGCCACTAAAATGCATGATATGAATCAAAAGTAAGAGAAAGTAAGAAACCTAAACATTAATTATAATAATTTACTTTGATAAAATTACTTACTGATGTTTTTTAAGAATTTAATCACTATTACACTGCATAAGAATATAAGTTATTGCATCATTAATATTTTTTATAAAAATGAAATAAAATGTTCTCATGTGTAAATCAATGCTTTATTTTGTTTAGAATAGTTTTGAGCGTTTTGAGTTATGCATTTTCTATGAAACATAATCTGGAACGAACTACAGCAATCTCCCAAAGAACACGATTAATTGGTTACGTGTTCTTTGAAATCGTGTTATTCGAGACCACAAAAGATAGGCATTTTCTATTACAAGTGTGAAAAAAAAAAATATAAAAAAAACGTTCCGTTTAATTTGCAAGTTGTGGGTATTCCAAACATATTGCGACTGTTAAAATTTACTTTTCGTTATCGAACATTATCGATAACGAACTACTTATCATAAATTGGTTATAATTGTTAAATTTTAGCTCTATTAGTCCCTCTGATTTGGTCAACAATAGATAATTTTAAAAAATTACATTTCGTTACTTTTCGTAATCGTAAACTTTTGATCGTAAATATCTCGTAAACGGTGCGTTGTAGCGAAAAAATAACGAAATTTTTGAAGGTTTAAGCGAAGCAAGTTGTGGGTATTCCAAACATATTGGGACTGCCAAAACCTACTTTTCGTTATCGAAAATTATCGATGTCGAAAATAACGATATTTTCGGAATTTAAATATGTAAATTTCTACATATTCGTTAGCATTTCTGTTATAACATTCTCTAAAATTTTTAGTAGTTTTTATTTCCAGTATTTTTCTTTTTATAATTGACAGATTCAATTTTACAGGATTTTTATTCGTGTAAATCAAATCCACATGGAACTGATATATTCGCGTACATTGAGGACCGATGCAACTTTATATCAAATATAATATAATATGTATTTTATTCTTTTTCAGAATAATTACTAAAAAAAAAATGGTGTTGTTTGAAACCGTGTAATTCGGGGGAAGGATACCCGTGTTCTTCGAGTACCGCGTTCTCCGGGGGTTACCTGTATACTTTTTATAGCTATTCATGAAGTTTCTGATTATTTTTTATGCGGTACCTATCCACTGCATAAAAAAATAATATGCTATATTCTTAATATTTGCAATTATAAGTTTTTTAAACACCCTACCGCCTATTATAACTTTAAAAAGGATTACGAAGAAAATAATAAACAAGAATACTAATAACAAGAACATGAAAACTTCATTTTAGGAGATAGGAAGTATTCATAAATGAAAAACCTACTCAAGGGGTGCGTGTTAGAAAAAAGGTTGAGAACCACTGATTTAGAGTATAAGTGAAAAGTGAATGTTACCTTGCAGTTGTGAAACGGATGCAGCAGGTACTGCTGCAATTTTTCCTTGTGTAGCTCCAGCAGTAGCAACAATTGTTCGTTGTGTAGTTGACAAAGTTGTAGCACTTTTTGGTGCCACCGGTCGAACAGTACTTGTCAACGTTTGAGACGTATTTACTGGCACTACCTGTGATAAATACACTGCAAGTTACTGCAAATTCAAAACGTGTATAATTTAATTCAAATTACTTTTACAATATTTTGTCCCTGTGTAATGTTTCCTGATCGATCAACCAAAGCAACGGGGACAATTGTTTGGACTTTTTGAGCAGGAACCGTTGACGCCGTAGTCTTCACAAGGGTATTCGCTCCTGAAGTTGTTACCACACTTGTAGATACATTATTATTAGTTGTAGTGTTAGATGTGTTCACTAATCGAACATACTGAACCTAAAATTTAAATAATGTTTCAAAAACTGGGTCAGCTGTCAAGGTTTTTCAATATTTTTGGAGTGAATATTCAAAAAGTGTTTTGTCACAAAAATTCAAAATTGAGTTAGGCACATCATATGATTCTTTCTTCAATGATTTAAACCAGGGGTTCTCAACCTTTCAGACTCTGAGCCCCCTTCATACTTTGGTGTGAGGTCACGCCTCCCTTTACGGATTAAGTTAATTTAGACTTATATATAATAAATTTACTTACGTTATGTTTGAGTAAAATGACTTTGAACTTAGGCTAGACATACTCTGGTAAGGAATATAAAATTATATTTCCTCAAATACAAATTTTTATTACACAAATCATCGAAAAAATCACAAGTCAGCTAGTTTCTCACGCCTGGCCGGACGCTCACTTACATTTTATTGAGTTAATAGCCATAAAGAAATTTCAATGATTGTGTATTTGTGTCCAACATCAAATTCAAATTTTTGTTGTTGTAAATATACATGCAAAAACAACTGTTTCAAAAACTACAAACTTATTCAATTTTTTTTAATTTGTTGACGCCTCCCCTGGAATTCTTATACGCCCCCCCCAGGGGGCGCGCCCCCGGGTTGAGAACCGCTGATTTAAACAATGTTTTGTCCAACGACCAATGAGAATCAGCCAGCAACATGTCCTAATTGGTTCTCTGGTTCATGTGATCAACACATGTGACTGCACAAGCTGCATATCGCTACCTTTCTGTCTAAAACTCATATCTCAAAAACTACAGTTTTCAGGAAACACAAAAAACTTATTAAATACTGTATTTTCATCACTATAAATTTAAGATTGATGTATGTTCCACTTTTTGATGTTTACTACCTATGTGGAAATAAAGCAGACATTTAAATATTTTAAATTACAAGCTTCCGCTGTTTTTAGTAAAGAGGAGATTCCAATCCACTTTTTTGTTGTACAGAATTATCAAGATACGAAGTTATGAAACAAACCGATTTTTTTTTGAATATTTCGATAGTCAGTCAGTAACTTAAACTTTAAATGCGTTTTTATCGAAACTACATTTTTCAAATTTTCTGTAGTTATAACTCGATGACAAAGTACATATGTATGTAAATAATAAACAAATACTTTACTTTGTAAAATACCACTTTTTATTTTTGAAACTGTGACAATATTGTTTCAAAAATAAAAAGTGGTATTTTGCAAAGCAAAGTATTTGTTTATTATTTACAAATATGGAATACAAATATGGATTATATACTCTTTTATATACTCTTTTTGCAAAAAACGGGTAAAACTTAGTTGTACATCTAATATTATAACATAAAGATATAACCAGGGCCAGGTGCACGGGGGGCAGCGGGAACACGCGACACGGTTTTGAGAGCACTATCGAAGAAATTGCTATCAGACAGTTTTCCGGAGAATGAGAGTTATTGAAAGTACTCTCAAGTGGACAATGAACTATCTATCAACTTTCTGGATAGTTACTTCTGCTAGTTACTCTCAAATGGACACGTACCCTTAGTTTTAGTGTCAAGTTTAAATGACTCAATATTGTTGCAGAAACAATGGAATTATAAATTTGTAGTGAAAGTTCACCAATAAGGGAACGTTCAAGTATTAAGGTGGCTGTACACCGAAGGTAACATTGCTAATAACACGTGTTTTTAGCAGTGTTTTTAACAATTTTTTCATATTGGTTAAATTAATGTTAATAACATTTGCTATTAACATTTGTTAATAACATTTGCAATTAACATGTTAAAATTTACTGAAATATTTAATAACATTTTTGCTATTAACTTTTGTTAATAACATTTGCTTTCCGCATTTGTTATATTTTTCAGTAACATGTTAAAAAAGTTGTTGATAACATTGTTAGCAGCACAATTTTTGCTATCGATCTGGAGGCGGTCTAGATCAAAGGATGTCAATAACAAAATGTTAAAAACAAGTTAATTGTGAATAAAACATGTTAACAACATTCTACGTGTATTTTTCGGTTAGTTAATTTGTAATAGGCGATTGCGTACATATCAGCTGTTATTATTTTGTAGATATATTTACAAAATATAAATGTCTGCACAATTTTTGGAAATTTATTTTTTCATTAGTTCTTGTAAAAATAAATTATATGATAATGTTTATAACTACTAATAATGCAATGCATGACATTCTAAAAAAAGTGAAAACTCTCAACTGAGAAGTCTCCTAGTTTCATTTAGATATCATTCTTTTTTTTTAAATATTTAATATAATTCGTCCATTATGTGTGTCTCTTTTTTGAAGATACGAACGAACCCTTAATTTTTTTCTTTTTACTCTAATAATCACCACAGGAGCTACTACAATAGCAAGCTAGTTCTTCCTACGAAATCATTTTTAAACTTAAAGTACTAACAGTTCTATTGAAGTATAGAAAGTTCAAAGACAAGTGTGTTAGTAGCATGTTTTGTTTTTAATTAACACCGTTAGTAAGGATGTTAGTAACACTGTTATTAACTTTGTGAATAACAATGTTACTCATTTTATATCAGAAACATTGTTATTAGCATATGAATGTTAACATTTTCAAAAGATATTTAAACAAATGTCGATAACATTTTTGTTTTCAACATGTTTTTGCTATTTTTTGGGTGTACAGGCACCTTTAAGTAACATTTTTAGGGGGGGGGGTCAATAAAGAAAACTTAATTTAGTTCATGTCATATGAGATTACATTTAACTGAATAATTCGCCGTGTTCGTTGCTGAGTTTTTCTGCTCAAAGTGAGCTGTTAGCGCATGCGCAAGAACATTTATATAAAAAAAAGTTCTTGCGCCTGTGCCAACAGCTCACTTTGAGCAGAAAAATTCAGTAACGAACACGGCCACTATTTCTCCATTAACTATTCTGCAATATTTCTTAATGCCTATGGGGGAGGGAATTATGTACATGTATAAACTTCTAACTCAAAACAACCAAAAAACCACATACGAGGTTAAAGCAGAAAGGTAGCGATATTATGACTCACATACACAAGTGTTGTGTATATGAAAATAAATAACTTATATGTTTAATATTTTATTAATTCTTTAAATGATTAAGACGGGTTAACTCGTCCTGCAATATGGCGGCTCAAAATGCTGTGATATGTATATATTCACTGGTAACGAAAAATCAATTTTAATTAAATTAACCCTTAAATAATAATATGTTCAATAGTTTTTGGTGATTTTTCAACATTTTGGTGATTTTGACAAAACACGTTTTGAATATTCATTACACATTTATACTTACACCTTGACCAGGTATGTTAATTTGATGTATTTGTCCACCGGAATTAGCTAACTGATTAGCTGGAATTCTCAAAACCTGCTGTCCGGTATTGATAATGCCCGTTTTCAATTGATTTCCTTGCTTTATTAAAACTTTTTGTTGCCCACCTGGTTTCTGTACAAACTTCGGCGCTGGCAATATTTTTGTTGGGGATTTTTGAAATTGATTTGTGGCAACTTTAACAAGTTGTGTGGAAGTTTTCGGTTGATTTCCCGTTTTATTTATTACAATTTTACTGCCTGCAGAATGCGGAAGTAATTGTTGGACTTGCGTTGAAGTGAGCAAACCCATTTCTTGAGCTTGAGCTAAGCTTATTGTTTTATTAGGACTACCCATGGTGGATGTGTTGGAGGTACTCGTTATTATTTTAACCATTGGTGTAGTATTTGGTTCAGGCTAAAACATATTAACCTATATAAAAATTTGCAAATTTTTTTATAATACAAAAGGTACAGAGCAATAGGCGAGTTAAGAGTATTCAAAAATACACTGTCAAGGAGTGTGGTACATGGCTTTCTTGTACTCTTAGCATGCTAGTATATATTACCCACATGCCCTCAACTAGGCTCCAAATACTCTCAGAGTTTATCGGACGAACAATAGATAAAATATCATTTTAATGATGATTTTTCTTTTTTGGGTTGAAGAATAATTTTCTTTTTCGTTTTGACCGCTACCCAAAGTGATGAGGATTACAGGATTTGAGTAAAATTAAAATTTTCCAACAAATTCCATAAAAAAATTTAGTTCGTTCAATATATTTCGGCACAGTTGGCGCCATTTTCAAGAACTACATCTACAATATAAAAACAACAACATCTTAACAATTAAAAGTAAGAAAAAATTTTTTATAAAAATATTTCTAGAAATAACGTCAGCCTATTATTAATTATAATTTTGTCCGCTTTTCAGGAGAGGCTACCTTCCAAATGGGTTTAATCTAAATAAGATAAAATTTACAATTCAGAAGAATCAATAATCAACTAGTAGAGTTAAAATTTAGTTAATGATTTTTAATTTAATTGGAATGCTACCTTTACAATATTAGAAAATACCCCTGTCGCAGCATCTGCATAACATAGCGAATTTCCAAATTTTGGGGACTGGCGGATCTCATCTAAGAACTGTACCTATTTAAAATAGTTTAGCTTTCTAAGAGTAAAAGATTTTTTAAAATCGGCTGGGTAATTAGTTTTGATATTTTTGGAACCCAAGAATCCGAACGGACTTTGTGCAGCATAGTTGTATCCATCTAAAATAATTTAGTTCTCTAACAGTGAAAAAATTTTCAAAATCGGTCGGTTAGTTTATTTTTTACAATAATGGGAACAGTAAACCCTGGCGGAAATCATACAACATAACCTTTATTCATCTAAAATAATTTTAGTAAAAAGTTTATCCTAACAGTAAAAAACGGGTCCTAGGGATCTCATATAACTTATGGTAGTTCGTAAGGTTCTTGTGGACATCATTTAATTACTTAATGAATTCAAATACTTTAACTTACTAACGGTGAAAAAATTTTCAAAATTTTCGACATTCGCTAAAAAAATCATTGAAAAATATTTGATATGTTTCGATCAATTAATGGTCAACATCAGCAAATAAAAGTTACTAAAATCGAAGAAAAGAATGAGTTATTTGTCCGTAGAAATTAAAATACAAATTCTGAAAACGAGCAAAGAAATATTGAAAAAACTAGATCGGCAAAACATTCTGACAAATAACACTACCCAACTAATACTTGCCAATTTGAATGAAACTTAACATACTTATTAAACAGCGAAAAATATTAAATACGTGTTTTTTTATTTCGGCTAAATACGCTTTTTAAGGGTAGAAAACACCATTCAACCTCTGTAGATGAAAACAGTTATAGCTAAATATTTTTGAAACGACATATTTTCTGAAAAAAGGGCTGAGTACGAAATTTGTAGAATTTAAAGCGATGCACTTGATAGTGACCCTGAAATCGATTTTCAAGGTCAGTTGAAAATGATTAGCCATTGCCGAACTTTGACCATATCCTGTACCTATAAGCAGTAATTTCATGTATTGACTCAATCTATCTTCAAAATTGATTTGTTGCGTTATTTTTCTAAAATAAAAAAAATAAAAACCTGACGAAATGGAAAAATAGGCGCAAATTTATAGAAAAAATTAGAAGAAAACATTTTTGTAAGTAATTTTAGAAGTAAAGTTAAGAAAAGATTTAATATCACTCCAATTGTAAGTTAAACATTAACTTTATGTTATATTAGAAATTTTCAAAATTTTTTAAAATTTTTATTGCTACTCTATAGTTATCATATTAGGAATTCAATTGAACATATGATTAACTATTATTTTTCCGATTGCGATTGAGCAAGTATTTTTCAAAATTACTTCTTGATCACTTATTTTCTATCTTGCATGTGAAATTCGTTCGAATATACTTTGAACCATTTAGGGATGAAAAGTAAACTACTCCTTTTGAAAAATATTAAATGATTTTCAAATGACTTTGGAAATTGACCTCAAGGTCAACTTCAAAGTCATCATCAAGTGCATCACTTTGAACTCTATAACTTTGGTCCTAAGCACTTTTTTCAGAAAATATATCGTACCATAATCCACTTCTATGTTGATTCCTGGTCTCTTTTCCTGCGTTTCTAATATTTATGTCAATAAAAAATGTGCTACCGTAGACAAGGATGAATAGGTACGCATTCAGACTTCACACCGTATTTTTTTGTATTTATTTTATGAGTACCTAATCTTTAATATATTAAAAATTTACGCGAAGATGGTCACTTTATCAGCAGTATCCAAAAAAATTTAAAAATATCGGTGGTTTTTGAAAAATTAACAAAAATCGTATAATTTCTTCTCTATGAAAAATTGGGGTCAAAAGAGACGAGAAAAGAGTAAATGGGGACAAGCCGTAGGGTCGACCAAAATTGAAATTCTAATATAAAATAATTTCGAACTTTTTGTATTTATACATTCAAAAAAGAAATAATAGGTACTTGATGATTTTCTGTAAAAATAAACGTAGAATCTAAAATAAAGTTTATATACTCCTGTCGTTTACCCCTAAGTTTATATTCCTCCTATTCTTATTTTAGTTCAAAAAATAATTTTTCAAAAGACTAAGACATAATAATTAATAACAGTGAGATTCTACGTCCATTTTCAGACTTTTGTCTCATACAGACGTTACCTAGAATTTTTTTTATCTACAAAAACATCAGTCTACAGAATTTAATTTATTAGTTAGGAAAATAATTCAAATATGTCTCACTAACAATAAATGTCTTAAATGAGTTTAAAAAATCAAAACGATACTGTTTATTAAATTGCGTAAAAGCTAGTAAATGCAATAACAGATATGATGAATTTATAAGGATTTTCTTGTACTACAAAATCTTAAAAATATGGAAACGCGTACTTTTTTTTCGTTAATTGTGTTTTATTCTTTTGCACAAAATTTTAAAAATACTTTATTTTCTTAAGAAAGGGAGGCAACTTTACTCACAGATATGCCTATGAACAGTTTTTGGTAATCCGGGAAAAACGAAAACACTTTTTAAAATTTTTTTATTGTTAAAATCGAAATGTTCTTTTAAAGAGGGTTAAAATTACCATATTTTATATTAAAATTTTGACACAATCACTCCCTAATTAACGAGCCTTACTTAATATTAGCAAATTGAGAAAAAACACGTCAATTAGATTTTTTTACACAGATTTTATTTGTTATATAATTCAAAAGGATATTTTAAAAATGTGTATGAATGGCTTTCATTAAATAAATTTCAATATATTTTCCATTTATTTTAACAGTGGAATGTCCTTATTAGTGGCTATACTTTCGGCTTGGAGCGAATTAGACGAAGATTTTCTTCTAAAACCAAATTTAATAATTAATTAAAGAAATAAAAAAAAATTTGTGGATTTCCTACCGTTCAAATATAATCTTTATTGTATGTAAAAATGTTATTACATTTTTTCAAAAAACTGTAAGTAAACTGCAAAATTTTCTTTACAAATATGTTAAAATAGAGAAATGTTTCCTTTTTAATTTATTTTTAACTCTTTTTAAATGATTCACTTTAAAATTTTTTAATATTTCTTAATCGAAATTTCATAAAAGAATGTGTCAAAATTTAAAAAAATTTTTCTTTGTTAAAAAAAAAAATTGAATGTGCAAAATTATTTAATATTAGAATGCTCTGATTATACAATTCTAATCATAACTGTATTGTCAATTGGATAGAAAATTACGTAAAAATATTATTGTTTGAATATGATTTAACGTAATTTTTATACGATTGAAGCAAACTCTTATTAATTTTAGGAAGGTGTAAATATAATCTAAATTCTGATCATATCACATAACAGATATCGTCGGGATTTTTTTTGTAAAAAAAAATGGAACAGAGATACATTATAAAAACATTTAACTGACAGAGAAATAGAATATAGCCGAATCGTTAAATTGGATTAAAAAAATCATGACACGCTACTTATAAAGCGGTTTTTTTCGAATTTAGCTCGCAAAAAATGAGACAGAAAAAAAAAGAATGCGAGTGCGAGTGAAATGGAGAACGACATATTTCCTAGTTTTTCTCAAAAAGTAAGTAATTTAGAGCAACGGTATAAAAACATTTTTTATGCATTTTACCTTTTACAATGGCTTAGTGTAAAAAAAAATTTGAAAAATTGCTTAATTCTGGCAAAAAACTCATTTTGTTGACAAAAAACGCCCGGAAAACCTACTTCTGGGCATCCGACGTGTCTGGCTAACGAACTCATCCAACGATTTGGAAAATCGAATTCGCACACAAAATTTCATAAGCATTAAACGTTTCGTTCGAGAGTTATCGCGCGGATACATATATATATATATATATATATATATATATATATATATATATATATATATATATATATATATATATATATATATATATATATATATATATATATATATAAATTTTAGTGAATATCATTTTCGTATTCTAGGGACCTCAAAACATATTTCTGATATGGTCTCGGGCTTAGGTCGCACCATGACACCTGGCGTAAAAGCTGAATTTCCAGTTTTGGAAATTCGCTAACAATGAATTTTGTTTATGTGGAAAATTATTGAGTTTGTAGAATTAATGTTTATTTGTAATTTAAAATGAGACAGATGTACAACATAGAATTTTAATTAGAAAACTACTTTTACATTGTCAGAAATAATGAATTAAGTTTATATAGAATTAATGTTTATTTGTAATTTGAAACAAGACAGGCCAAACAATAAAATAAGACAGATGTGCAATAAATAATCTAAAAGATTAATTAATTATAAATATATAGTACTCACCATGCAAAAATCAATTTTTCGCATTGAGTTAACTTAATAAAAAGTATCAGAAAATTATATATTAAAATATATAATTTTTGTCAATTTACATTTCCACTAGAAATATGTCAATAATTAAATAAAATTTAAGAAACTAATTGTATAATTTAATTGTTGAAAAATATTCACAACATTAGAACCACGATTCATTTTGTTGATATTGTCTTGGAACTATTCAAGACCTTTGTTTAAAATCAAATGATATTGATTGAGTAACTATTGTTTGTAATGAATGAACATCGAACTTTCTGGATAAAGCTGGCTGTCTTTGTTTCAATGTTACATTTTGTTTATTGTAAATTTTACGTAATGTTATTTACTAGAATGTACCATTTATTCTGTTGTATTGTAATAAAAATTTTATCTTATTTAGATTAAACCCATTTGGAAGGTAGCCTCTTCTGAAAAGCGGACAAAATTATAATTAATAATAGGCTGACGTTATTTCTAGAAATATTTTTATAAAAAATTTTTTCTTACTTTTAATTGTTAAGATGTTGTTTTTATATTGTAGATGTAGTTCTTGAAAATGACGCCAACTGTGCCGAAATATATTGAACGAACTAAATAAATTTTTTTATGGAATTTGTTAGAAAATTTTAATTTTACTCAAATCCTGTAATCCTCATCACTTTGGGTAGCGGTCAAAACGAAAAAGTAAAATATCATTTACCAGCAAAACGATTACTGTGCTTCTGCTACTTTAGTAAATTCAGAAGCAAAAATAGAAAAAGTGATTAAATTTATACATTTATTAATAAAATCAATAAAATGTATCAATTAATATACATTTTCTTAAATGGATTCTTCTTCAGTCAACAGTTTAATTTTCGAATATTAAAAATTATATAGAAGCCGTTGCCCCCTATGTTACATAGAGGACATTTAATAATCTCTTACCTTTATAGACTGAGTTGTCGGGGTGGTAACAATTATTTTCTTCTGTGTAACCGGAGCAGCTTGTACAATACGTTTTAGTGTCGCATTTGTTTTAAGACCGGTTTGTGTAGCAACTTGACCGGGGCTCTTTGGCAGTGCAGCGCGTAAAATTAAGTTACCGTCTGTAGTTTTGACAATCTGATGACGGGGAAACTGTGACAACGTAACCGGTTGCCCTGTTTGCGATATTAGTTTTATAGGTTGCCCCGTATTTAAACTGACTGTGTTTGCTGTTCCACCTATATTCAAATATACGAATTAAATAATCTTAAATAAAGATGATGACTTTCTTAGCTTCAGTACCTGGTGTTTGAATGAGCACAATTTGTTGTCCTCCTGTATTTAATATATTTGTTTTAGTTGGTGTTCTCTGTGGTGTAGTACTGAGTACAGGTTTTGGGGCAATCGCTTTCAAAGTAGTTGTTGGACCAGTTGTAACTAATTTTACTTGCTCCTTTACTTCCGGTACTATTTCAGCCGGCGATGCAGGACGTTCTGTTTCAATTTCGACTTCAACAACATTTTCATCCATTACAACATCTTCTTGAGTTATTTCTTGATTTGATTCAAGATCACTTTGACCTATACATGTAAAATTATATTTATTTATTTTCTTAACATACTCATAAATTTAGTCATTAATACTGCTATAATAATTGGGATTATTTCATAACGGAAGTATGGCTTGTGTTTATGTGATGGGCCCATATCATAAAAGTACTATAAAACAAATCACTTTTTTAGGGGTCGTAATTTATTTTATGACTTAATTTGGAAGAAATTAATTTATCATCTTTTTAAATATTTTAAACTTGAATTTAAGGACCGATCAAACCGGTCCGGGCATTCAGAACGCGACCGCAACTTGCTCGCAATATGGCACGTGGCACAATGCAGTCAAACTGGACGTTCACACCAATGCGGGAAACCCATAAAAACTATTTAGATAAAAATACAATAGAACCGAACAACGGCGATACTGAAGTGGATATACGTGTCAAACATAAAAGGCTTTGAAATTGTATATAAGGGCCAAAAATACCTAATTATATATGTACATATATGTAAAAAAATTTAAATTGGGTATTTGATTGATCTAGTTATTGATAATGAAATATTGTGAATAACATAGAGTATAATTCGATGATAATGATTAACCATTTAAATTAATTTAAAAAAATCTATAAATATTTTATTTTTTTAAATGAAAATTATGAATTTGGAATTAGCGGTTGATGTGATAAAAACGATTCACTGGCGTGTATGACGTCACAGCCAGAAAATAGTTCCTCATAACAAGAAAAGACGTCGTTATAAAGTGGTAGATGAAGTGTAATTTATTAAATTGCGAAATAGGTGTGGGTAAGGTAGATTTTTTTGATCTGTTGTAAGAGTGATACTTTTACAAATTATCAGTAGATACTCAATAATATCGCGAAGAGAGAGACATCTCTGTGTTAAGTGATGAACTGATACAGTACTGTTACATCAATGAAAAGTGTTTCCGCACCAAGTTCAAATAAATTAAAAAAATAAATTTTCTCTTTAAATTACCTTTTTTATACAAAAATCAATTACTAGGGTTGTATTTAAATCTTTAGAAATATTTTAAAATACTTTTTCAAAATTTGTCAAATACACAGTTCTATACAAATTTAACTGTAACTTAACTAAAAGTTGGTAACTATTATTATAAAAATGTGTTGAAATGGTTATGAAAATGGCTTTGTAATAAAAACTACCAAAAATGAATTACACAGTATCTTTTATTTAATTTTGAAATATTAAATAATTTTATATTTTAGAGTTTGCCATACATAAATGCGATGACTTTTCAAGTACGGCAATAATCAGTAGTATTGTTTGCAGCAGGTTATCTACTCATCTATGTAAGTGCTAAAAGAAACAGTCACTCCTAATAAAGTTAATATATTTAAACACAATTGAAGTGAACATAGTGGTATTTGTTGCAACCAATAAAATAATTTAACTTTTTAAAAGTTTATGGTCACTAATGACACCCTCTCAAAAAGTCATCCCAAATATCGATGGATAAGGTATATGAGTCGTCGAATTCCAAAACCAGTTATGTGCATCTCAAACGATTTCGAGTTATTCAACAAAAACTGACAGTTATATTACAATAATAAATCATTGCATGATTTTGATATCAAAAAACCTATTAAATTCATGTTGATTCCTGGTGATAATCTGTATAATGTAGGAAAAGCACAAACAATTATATTTAAATAAATAAAACCCACGTAACTTGTTTTGGAACCGTCAGTTGGATATAACTGATTTTGGAAATGAAGTGTCAGCCATTTTTGAACTTTCTAACATGCAAAAGCAGTCAAAAACCTGGTAGAAGGTAAAAGAATGAACATATTTTTAGTTTTTAGAACAATTTTATGTAGTAAAAATGACAATAATTTAAGTCTTTGTAGGATACTGCAAAAATAGTCACTCTACTACTGAAACTAAAGTACATGTACTAGGTTAGTGAGGGATTAAACTGGTTTTGCTGCCGCGTTTAGAGGGCAGCCATTATTGTCTGTGGGATGTAACTTATTTTGAAACTGTTAAAGGATTAAACTGGTTTTGCTGCCGCATTTAGAGGGCAGCCATTATTGTCTGTGGGATGTAACTTATTTTGAAACTGTTAAAGGATAGGACTGATTTTGGAACTGTGGCCATTTGGGATATAACTGGTTTTGCATCCTTCGTCATTTTTCTTCACCTATTTTCAGTAGGATAAAATTTCTTTTAGAACTGTTTCTCAACGTGAACATATAGCAGATGAACTGAAGGATCCATAGCAACTAAAATCTCAGTTTTTTATTTTTTTGGATATAACTGACTTTGCTTTTCGGCAACTCATATTAAAATTATAAAGTAAATATTAAAATTATGAAATAATAACTCATATATCATAGATTCTTGATATTGCTATTCAAAAAAGTGCATTAAGATTAGAAATTTCATAATGCAAACTAGATTATGGCCTTTATATAATTGTGAAATAATATTCCTATAGGATCTATACAAATCTGTTATAATCGCATCAAAATGACGAAATCCATTTCTAATACACTTGGGGTAAAGATAATATACATAGCCTACATTAAGACACAGGATAATTTTATCCATACTGAAGGATCTTGTAAGAATCGGAATATGTTGTCAATTACTTATATTGTTTAGTTCAAATTGCTTATTGAAATATCCGAAATTTTAGAATTCACACTGTAGAATTGTAGATAATTACTACAGACAATTGGAAATTCTCAAAAACCAATTATATAATTTCTTCAAACATATATTTTTATTGTACCCCCCCCCCCCCCCCGGGAACCTTCAATCAGAATAAGACTATCCTATGTATTATTAAAATTACTGATATATGCATTCATAGTACATAAATAGTTTCTATATATTAAATTTCATCGAATTCGGTTCAGTCATTTCGCTGTGATTAAGTTACTGATTTTCTATTCCATAGAAGAATTTAATCGAGATAAGATTAACCTATGTGTTAACTGAAGATAAATAGTAGGTACCTATCTAGGTACCAAATTTCATAGAATTCGGCTTAGTTAATTGGACGTGATTGAGTAACTGGTGACCTATTCCATGTCAATTCAACACACCCATTTTACCACACCACCTTAGATTTTCTTAAAATTTGGTATACTTATACGAGATACTAAGATTATACGATAGAGATAGTTGCGTTACCTCTGTACTCTCGGCATCAGACAAACACAAGCTAAAACCCCGTAACTATCATTACCCTTCTAATTAAGTATTTTAGAGGAATTGGGATCAGATTTAACTGTTTTATTAATAAATTTTAAAATTATACATAAGTAACATTTACCCGTGGCTTCGCAAGCGTGGTATTTGAAATTATAACATCGTGTTAATACACAAAGATACTTACATGCCTATCTTCTTTCTAAATATTTTGCAAATTCTGAAATATTAAGATATTTTCGACAAACTAACATTTTATATAATTTTACATCTAAAAAAATTATCCTCTAGATAGTTTTTTTTAAATTCCAGTATAGTATGTATTAGTAATGACGAAGCCGAGGTGTAGTTAGTCGATTGATTAATCGACTAAAGTTGTTTGTCAGACAAAATTAATCATTAGTCGAAAATATCGAGCACAGAATGGTCGACTAATTGACTAAATTTGAGTCTAATTCATGAATAAGGTAAGCTGTGTAACTCTTTCAAAATCGATGTTTTGATAATTATTGATTTTTTCCATTGAGGAGAGAATCGACTAGAGAGAATGTTGTGTATTACAAATACATTAAGAAATTGAAGCAAAAAAATTGACTGATGTGAGCAAAAAAATTGACTGATGGGATTACTTTAATGGCTGTCAAACCATTAATTTAACGGTTTATCTAATATTTATAAACAAGTCTCCGTGGTTGCAAGTTGGACTTACTAAAATGGAGTCATGCTTCAAAATTTAATGCCTGTGGTATCTCTAGGAAACATAAGTTAATATGTTCGATTCAGTGCTCAGTGATTTTTTCCATGGGAAAAAAGATATGACATCACAATGTATTATTCACATAAAAGTGAAAAATCATACTCTCAAGACAGATAATTTTTTGTTTTTATTTTTTGGAGTCGTATTTACAAATAATGAAGAAAAATTATTAAATTAGTCGTTTTTAATCATTTAAAAAAAATCATTTTAGTCATTTAGACAAGAGTAAAAATAGTTGACTAAAAATGATTAAAGTAAACAAAATTAGTGGACTAAACCCGATTAATGAGTAGACTCATTTGAATATCGCGCCTTAGTATAGGCAACGACAAGTGGCATCGGTGGCAACCTGGCAATACTTTATTATGAACTAATTTTTCAATTTTCTTGAAACTAATTATAATAAAAAACTACAATTTTTTTAAAAATATTTTTAATATTAACATTCCCACATAATTAATTCTAAATTAACCCTTTACTGTACTACTTAATTAATTTTGGCCCACTTTAGATTTTGTGGTAATGTTTTTATCTTTCACAACTACATACCGTTTAAATGAATAGTGTATGTATAGGAATTAAATCGAAAATTTTAGTTTAAAATCACCTTGAAAATTTAAATTAGCAAAATTCTCAAAGTATTTAAGCTAAATAAAATAAACCATAACAGCAGTAAATATGAACTTATTGTTTATAGCAAAGCCTTACCCACTGTTTCTTCCTCTGTATCCATCAAAAGTTCAGCTTGTAAATTTGCAATATTATCTAAATCTCTTCTTAATGACGAAGTAAGATTCACTTCAGGTTCAGAAATTGCAGCTTCCTCCATATTTACAATTTAATTTTATATTTTCTTAAATATTCACAAATTCTATTGCAAGATAATACAATATGAAAAAAAATTCAAAAGCTTTTAATTATTTAAATTACGTAATAAAAGAAAATTATTTTTATTTTTATATATTTTGTTAGTAACTATTACTTCCTCGAACAAATACAACATCAATTAAAAAAATACTCAATTAATTTTTTTATTGTTAAAATCTCAGTAAAACATATAAGTGACTTTTTTTTATTCAAAACAATTCGATATTTCAAATATTCAAAAATTCAAATTATACAATATCCTTCCGTTGTAAACAAAAAGTATTCAATTTTCTTCAACAATCAAAATTTTTCTTTAAAGTATCTGTCCATTCCAAAAATTAATTTTCACATTTTTGAAAATTAAGAATTATAAAAATGTAGATTGAGTTATTAGCTAGTTAGCCAAGCAAAATACATGATTTTTATTTTACGAATTGTAATTATGAAAGATGACGCGGCGACATCTACCCTTTCAAAAACAATAATTTTAAAATTTGTGCAATAATTATTATTATTACCTATATGTATATTATATTATTATAGGATTGTTTATTGATAAATAGAAATACATATTTCTGTATTTAGGATATTTTAAAATGTAAATTTTATTTTCAACACCTAACCTTAGTAAGATATCAAAAACATATATGGAAATTACTAAGATTACACTATAAAGCCATATTTTTGGTAACAGAAAGTGTATTGTTAGATACTATTTATTATTTTGATGGAATATTTTCCTTTATAAAATGTTGTATATTTACCGCCCACAGAGTTTAGAATATTTGAATATTAGTTTAAAATCACGCGCCCTCCATTACAATATTTACTTTGCTCCAATATTAACTAGAAATTTAGTAACTAATTTAAAAAAATGTATTTTACACACCAACAAATGAGCACACTCAAATTACAAACATATTTTAATGCGTTTAATTGAACAAATATTTACTATTCGTCGATTAATTATAAATATGTTTAAGTTTGACTAAAAGCTTCAATTCGTTCTATAAATCGCGATAAAAATACTACCAACTTAACGACATTAAAAATTTGAGTGCATTCGTCAGAAAAAAATGTCACTTAACGTTACATAATGGAACTTTTACCGTTACATACCAGAGAGCTCTAATTCAAGAAAATTAACGGGAGTTAAATTTTTTATATGGTTTTTTATTGTTTCTACCCCAACCAGACTACATAGTTTATGGACGATCCATTAAGGCGGGGTAGTGGTGTAACCAATGACGTATATGGACTAGTCATTTTGTTAGGTGATCTAAAGCCAAACGCTGGTGTTCCTCCTGTCATTGTTTAATTGTGTGTGTGCGTCACGTGGGATGTTTGAAAAGTTGTCGTGAAATTAAAATTGACTACAACGTTTTCCATCGGAAACCAAAATGGCTAATTGTTGTGTTTTATTGTGCAAAAGCGACAATAGAGTAAAAACAGAAGGAAAAAACTCAATTATGTTTCATAAATAAGTAGAAATCATGTTTTAAAAATTGAATATGGGTATTCGCCATATTATAATGTTATACACATGGGTGTCTAAACAAAAATTTTTTATGTATAACTAGTTGCAGAGTTTTTGAGGTATCAAAGTCCAACAAAAAGGAAAGATGTATTTTTAGTAAGAGATATACATATTTTATTATATTAAGAAGATAAAATACTTTTGCAATAAAGATGGATATAGAGTAATTATGTCTAAACTCCCCCTATTAGTTGTTATATCTCTCACTCAGGTAATATTGAACGATACATACAATGTGTAAAAATACACTACGTTGTAAAAAAAAGTAATCGATTTTGAAATAGTTTGCTTATTTATATAGTAATGCAATGATGTACCTACTTAAATAAGTAATTTTAAATTAAATAAATTTCCTATGAATGTTTTTCAATATGGGAACAATTTTTTCCGTTGTAAAAATATTTTGTATAATATTATTAAGTACTCCCTTATCGAAGCTGTCCAGATCTGTTTTATGTTTTACATGATTTTTCTTTCTTTTTCAGCAAAAGTAGCTTCCGATCCATCATTTTTTTTTTGCTTCACTAGCTATTCTAGTTAAAGTTGCCGGCGATATACCCGTAGCTGCAGTAACACGATTTTTAACTTGAGTTAATGGGATTTTCACACCATCACTTTCACTTTTCATAAACACTAACACATTTAAAATGATAAGTTTTGCTTGTGGACTTAACATTTTATTTTTAATACTCGTATTCATTTCCATATTTAAATTAATTAAATATCAATAGATAAAAACCCGATTAAAATAGAGGGTATAAAAAAGTATAATAATAATCAAGAATACAATAAGTTAAAAAAAAAAATTGTTAAAATATCGAAAATTGTATCTCGCAGGTAAAGCACTTGACTAGCCAAAGCTAAGTAAAAGTACTGATTCTAAAAATTACAAATTTATTTGTAAACATACAAATTTTGTAAAACTAATAAACAGATTTTATTGAAAAATTCATAATAATAGCAATATTTACAAAGGTAGGTTTTATGCAGGGTTTATGACTGTATCAGGTAGTTCAATAAAATTGAATACATTTCAATTAATTAACCACTGAAAAGTACAGACTTTAAAAGAGAAAATTGTAGACCGTTTTATTATTTGCAATATTTAGTAAATTGTTCAGAAAGTATAAAATATTAAAAATTAAACGTTTCTAAACTACAAGAAGTGTGTAATATTAATTAAAACTAGAAATACCTATGATAAGAAATTTAATGTTTCAAAACGACTTAACGCTACCAATTTTAAAATATTAAATACTAACAGGAAAATTTTTTATGAGAAATACCCTTACATAGTAATAATAACATATTTTGGTATTTATAAATACGATTTTTTTAATGGTGTAGACCCTTACTTTCATTTATTTAACGGAGTACTGTAGTAAAACTGGAAGTGGACTTTAGTCGCTCAGAAACTTTGCAACTACCTATATATATTTTTTATGTATTTTAATTTTTTTATACATATAACTTGTTTCCACTAAAAAACATCAAAACACCAAAAAAAGTTTTTGTTATTGGTAAATACTTTGCTAAATATTCCCTTGTTCCCTATATTATTTTTATAAAAATATCCGCCATTTAAAATTGTTAGGGATCACAATGATTTTTTTTAGGTACTTATGCGATTGTAAATGTGTGTGTAATGCTTCATTTCTGTAATATTCACACATACAAGATGTTATCTCTACATACCTCCGTGGGTGTAACCTTCGTTACATACCGTTACGTGAACATTTTCCTCTGGCGAATAAATGCATGTAGTGCATGTCTTTTGTTTATGGTTTTTAGTGGTTTTTATTCAAGTCTAATTTGAAAATCTATGAAAATGGCAGTGACAGCAAATTCAGTTAGAGCACAATTAAATAATATTGCTAATTCTGCTGGTTCTCATAAAGATCAAGCTGAGAAGTAAGTGAATCGAAATACAAAATACATTTCAGTCAGTCTAATTAAAATTTCAATATTCCTTTAGATACCGAAGTACACTCGAATCAATATTGGCAAACGCTGGATCGGAGTTAGTTGAATGTCTTCAAATATTTATTGAAGCAAGTATGTCCTCGTTACATCTAAAATTTTAAAACAATCTTCAACAGTTATTTTATTTTAGTTGTAAATGAAAACGTTAGTTTGGTAATTTCTCGTCAAATTTTGACTGATGTCAGTACACAGTTGACCAATTTGCCGGATGATGTGTCGAAAGTTGTATCTCACTATACATTAGACAAAGTTCAACCAAGGGTTATCTCGTTCGAGGAACAAGTTGCCAGTATCCGACAACATTTAGCTAATATTTACGAAAGAAATCAATGTTGGAAAGAAGCAGCAAACGTTTTAGTCGGAATTCCGTTAGAAACCGGACAAAAGTATGTATCTGTTGGGGATACTATAATTCATACGGCGCCAAGATTTGATGACAATTCCTTGTAGAACTCGACAAAATTAAACGGAAAACAAAAATAAAATTTTTCGATATATCGCTTCGTTTTCGAGGTATTAAACGTTAAACTTGTCTTTAAATTCGGATATATTATATGTATTAACAGTATGTGTAATATTTTGACAATGAGCGTGTTCCATTTAAAAAACACAAACAACACTGTGTGTGACACACTGACATAGTACATAGGGAAAAAGTTATGCCAACCAAATTTCAGTAATTTTGTACTCTTTTTTCACAGAAAAAAAAAAATTTCTGGAGTTCCAAAAATGGGAATGCTCGGAATCACTTAAAATTTTTACCAGACACTCGACAATATTAGTTACGATTAGTGAGTTTTGACAATATACTTCAACTTTGATATAAAAACTAGGTGGTGAGATTAGTTAAGGTTAGGTTAGTTTAGACAATACACTTCGACTTTGATATAAAAACTTAGTGGTGAGGTTAGTTAAGGTTGGGTAGTTTTGACAATGTACTTCGACTTTGTTATAAAAACTAGGGCACATAGTGTCGTTTGTGTTTTCTAAATGGAACACGCTTATTATCAAAATATTACATATTCTATACACAGAATACAGAAACAATACCTCTACTCTACATTAGCGATCCCAGCATGGACAAAAAGTAACGTGTGAGTGACGTAAATCCCCAGTCACATGTTATGTGCATATATTGATGTTGCGTTTGTAATTGTATGATATGTATATGTGTGTGTGTCTCGCTACGTGCTCGGGTACATATACATAACACCGCTGTCCACGGTGGTTCAATAATCAGACAACAATGTGATAACAATTCATCTTATACATTCACTGGTTGTGGAACGACTGAATGTAAAGTGGTATAACATAAGGGCCACCAAAAGGCGCCAATCGATTCACAGAATTTTGTATTTAGATCGAATCCATTGATCCGCGATACTATACATACTATATATCCGAACTTAAAGCCAAGTTTAACGTTCAATATCTCGAAAACGAAGCCAGAGTTTGAAAAATTTTATTCTTGTTTTTCGTTTTATTTTGTCGAGTTCTACAATGAACTGTCATCAAATCTTGGCGCCGCACAGTGGGGCCAAATACCATTAAAGGCGGCAAAAATACAAAAAAATTAAATTATAAGCTACAATGTATATGACCCCTTAAATCAATAGCTAAAATATTCTAGCAACGACCTCTGTAATTAACTTATGTAAAATAGCGTGGGGGGTGCAAATATATCGACTATTATTCGTTATTTCTATAAATTGACTGCTTTTTAAACGATATCATTGTATGTAAAGTAGTGATTTGCGGGATCGTTATTTAAGTTATAAAAAAAAATTAAAATCGGTTATAATGGGCGATGCTCCCCATGGTATGTTATTTTTTTTTTTTAGGTATCTTATTTGTTAAAATCAGTACTCGTATTGATACTATCAAACTTTAATAAAACATGGTTGAATTATCTAGAAAAATTCTGTAAAAATTAATTTCTCAAAGAATTTTAGTTACGTATCCAATCGAATCAAACGGATATATTTGTGGCATTTGATAGAGCAATTAGTCTATTTTGGTATTATGATTGCAGAGTTTGCACCAAATTGCACCTTTTTTTAAAACTTGCTGATTTTATTTTCATTTTGTTTGAGCAAAAATCATCAATAAGAAGCTTAGAAAGTTCATATAAGCTCTCAGTGGTGCATAAAAATATCAAATAATTAAATAAAACACTCGAATTTATTAGATGTATGTAGGTACCGAATATTCCAGTTAAGTTAACGCAAAAATTAAGCGTATTATCGAAATTCGTTATCAAAAATTCCATATTCCATTTAAAATTTATAAGTTGATACCACCTGGCTAGAAACCAGTAACCGGAAATGAAATCGAGTTTCATGAAAAAAGTCTCAACTTAGGGTCAAACAAGATCTGCAAATTTCAAATTCATCCGACGAATGGTTTTTGATATATCACTTGAGTAACTGTTATGGGACACCCTGTACAGTGGGACACCCGGTATTTTATTAATAAATATCAACTAAAAGTAAAATATATTGTTATATAACTATTCTGTAGTCAATAAAATGACTAAATAATTTTTGCCATCTTTTACCTACTTTGGCCCCACTGTGCGCCGTACGAATCGTAGTCTTGCCTATCTGTCCCACCTAAAATCCTCATACCACGCACCCTTATCAGCTAGAAGCTGAATTAATGTTTTTTTTATTTTTTATTTTATAGACAATATTCTGTCGATTATAAATTGGATACGTATTTAAAAATTGCTCGTTTATACTTGGAAGACGATGATCCAGTTCAGGCTGAGGCATTTATAAATCGAGCATCATTACTCCAAGCTGAATCGAAAAATGAACAATTACAGATATACTACAAAGTGTGTTACGCTCGAGTACTCGATTATCGTCGTAAATTTATCGAAGCTGCACAACGCTATAATGAACTTTCCTATCGCGTGATCATTCATGAAGATGAACGCTTGACGGCGCTACGAAACGCGCTAATCTGTACAGTTCTTGCCTCGGCTGGACAACAACGAAGTCGTATGTTGGCAACATTGTTCAAAGATGAACGTTGTCAACAACTGCCAGCATATTCAATTCTCGAGAAAATGTACTTAGATCGAATTATTCGTAAGTCTGAGTTGCAAGAATTCGAAGCGTTGCTACAACCCCATCAAAAGGCGTCGACAGTTGACGGTTCAACAATATTAGATCGAGCAATTATTGAACATAATTTATTATCGGCAAGTAAATTATATAATAATATTACATTTGAAGAATTGGGTGCTCTCTTGGAAATTCCACCATCGAAGGCTGAGAAAATTGCTTCGCAAATGATCACCGAAGGAAGAATGAATGGGTATATTGATCAAATTGACTCAATTGTACATTTTGAAAGTAAGTGAATTATATTATTATTGAACGTTTATTACTTTATGTGTCTTTTAATGCCCAAATACACTTACACAAAATTTTTTGAGGGGACCGTTCAACTTTATTTATACCATAGTACTCCGTAAAAAATTTACATTTAAAATTTTTAAATGATAATAAAACAGATTTTTGGAAATTCAGTGAATTTTTAATTGCAGTATATACAAAGAAATTTGGAAAAACTAACAATCAGTAAAGAATCGTAATTTTTTCATCAGCTTTTTAGCTTACAGTAGTTTTTCCATTCATCACCAGATGGCTAAACCTTACCACAGCCCCATTGAGTATTTTGTTAGTACATAATAAGACATCAAAAATACCGTAAAACGGGATGAAACAGAATACACTTTTTACTTGTTGTAAGCAACTTGAAATAGAATCATATATCTCACTCTTTTTAAATAATAAAATTCGCCTATACATAAAAAGAGTAAGGCATATGATTCTATTTCAATTTTTGAGTTGCTTACAATGAGTAAAAAGTGTAGTTTTATCGAAACAAATTTTGATAATTTAATGCTTTCATTATTTCATAACTAATTTAATTTTTTTAGTAACCAGTTTTAACATTAATTAAATTTATCTATTAATTATAATTCATGCCAAACTCAAATACGACCCTCTTCACGCTATAAACTAGCAATTATTACTGGTTTTGTTCCTAATCACTGTCGAATTCTTTGACATTCCGATTTATGGTAGGGTAAATGGTATAGTTATTGGACAGTTAAGAAAAATTTTCAAACCAAAGTACAGAAAAAGTACTTGTTGTAGCTTTCTTTTTAACAAAAAAATTCATAAAGTAAGACCTATCTATTTTAATGTACCACATAAAACTTTCATATTACATATTGGTAAGTCTCTGAAAAAAAAAAAAAGAAAAAATATTAAAGTTGTACGTGTAGAAAAATACAGTTATTGGACAAAAATTTCATTTTTAATTTCTGGCGTATTTCCACAATTCGCAAGTTCTGTAGATACTAGAAGGTTCTATTTAACTAAAAAATCAGGAAGTTTGCTTTACTAGTCTATAAGCCTTATAATCTTCAAAAGAGAGTGTCTTGTCCAATAACTGTCAACGTCCAATAACTATACCGTTTACCCTATCTTTTCTTTTTATTGAACTTGGATAAAAAAAAATATTGGGAAAGTGTATCTTACAATTAGTTATGTTTATGTATTATGCTTACCATGCTTACTAATTATTTTTATTTTAGCTCGCGAAGTGTTACCACAATGGGATAAACAAATTCAGTCGTTATGTTATCAAGTAAATTCAATTATTGAAAAAATATCTAATTCTGAACCTGAATGGATTTCAAAAGTAATGGAAAATGAAATGGTTCATTAATAAGACGTATAACACAAAAGTTTCATCAATAATTAATAATTTTGGCAGTTGCTTTTGACCAATAACTTCTTTTAATTATTGTATGAATATTATAATTGGCCAAGTTCCCATACTGTAATATTTGAAATAAATAAATAAAACATATTTAATTTTTACTCTACAATTTAGTTATTATTTTTAACGTCTTGTTTTTTTCGTGTGTTATTATTTTTGAAATTTTACATGTGCTCTGTTTATTTACTGATGAAAGATATTCAACTATATAATCTTTGTCATAAACTATTTTTTTTTAAGGGGGACCACTAGTGTGACATTTTGAAAAAGTTGGAAATTTTTTTTTTTTTGCATGTTTCGAGAGTCTATACCTACTTTTAAAAATAACGTACTAAAATTTCAAGTGCATAGCGATCTGAAGAGCGGATTCTGATTTTCATTGTTAACTTTGAGGTATTGAGAAATGTATGAAGGTTGGTAATTTGGGAGTTTCTGGACGTGGCTGCCAGTCACATGTTGTGGAGCAGCTAAACCCTGGTACATTTAAACGACTCATCTAGTTTTACTATGACCGTTATAGTGAGTACAATCGTAAATAATTTTAGTAAAAATTCTCAGTGATTAAAACTAAAAGATAAAGTAAAGAAAAACTACATTTTTCAAATTTGCTGCAGTTATAACTCGAAGACAAATCATCCGATCGTTATGATTCTTATTGCAGCTTCTTTTATATATGTTTCTTCGTGCCATGAACTTCCAGTTTTCCAATCGAATAAAAAATGTAATTTTTGCAGGCTAAAGATCATTAAATTTTCGCGCAAAATTTGAATCTTTTTGTTAAAAACTCCACCATTTTGTTAAATTTTAACTTTTTATTATCGGTTGAGGTTCATGGTACGGGCAATATCTTCTAGTTTAATAGGCTTTTTGGTTTTTTTGATTTCAGGCACTGTAGATTGCTATCACTGCAGCAGTGGGGGAATTTTTTTTTTGAAGCTTTGGGAGATTGCGAATAACTCACTGAATTTTCAATTTTTTGGTCCAAAAATTTTATCATCAATTTATTATATATCGACAAATATATCCTTAAAATATTAAAACATTCCCAAAAATCACCTTTTTTCAGGCGGTCACACTAGTGGTCCCCCTTAATAATCAAATAATCAAACATTTTGTAAGTTTAGTTGACAATAAGTAATGAAATTATCAAAAGATCAAATTCAAAAAATCATAATTTTCAACCGGTTTACATAAAATAGGCTTTGAAGCATTATCTTATGTAAACAAGATTTCAAGAAAAAGTAATTTTTGTAACTAGAAATTCGCTGTTATACAGGATGCGACGACTTTTTTTTTTAGAATTGTAGCTAGAATCAGAGGTCTATCAGTAAGTATAATTAAATCCAAAATATAGATCGAAAAGACGATGAAATGATTCAGTCGGTCATTTTTTTTACATGTTCGTAATTATTTTTTAAAGAAATCAGCAATATGGAGGTATATCTTCCACAAATTTATTAATTATTATATACTGACTGTCATAATACAATATATCAAAGGCAGATACGATCTGCCTAGAAAAGAATAGAAGATCGATTTGTTTCGAATATAAGATTTAATTTTTTAACGATGACTCATGCTCAATTGTATTTGAAATGGGGTATATTTTTGTTATTTTTCGAAAAAAGTGAAACTTGAAAAAACTCAATCTATTTTAGGTATAATAAGTATTTCTCAAATCATGTTTTTACTATTTTTTTAGTTTTCCCTAGTTTATTAGTTTTGGTCTATATTTTAGTTAAACGTAACTACATATTACATTATCCACATTACGAGACTTCTCCATTAACCGGTTCACGGTCACTAACGCTGTAAGACGCAGCGACACAGCGCTGTACCACGTCAACAATTCCATATAAAGTGTATTAGTTGTCAAAATAGTGTATTAGTTGATAGTGTAGCTCCAACTTTCATTATGCGATCACGATATTTGAAGTCTAGTATGTATTTTGTTAGAATTTAGACTAGCCGTGCACTAGCAATTTTTTTATCAGGTCTAAAAGCAACTTTTAAATCACCGAGTATAAAACGTATTGTTTTGTATTGAACCCAGCGCACTGGTGATTTTTAAATTGAGGCAACTAAAAAATTACATCATGTTCTATTTTATGAGTGAGAGAACTGTTGCTGGTGATAATGGAACATGCATGTTCAAGTTAGTTGGAGCGCACTGTGACTATTTAGTTGCTATTTCTTATGACAAATTTTTATTCATTTTTGTGAAATTGAATCATGGCGTTGAATTTTGAAGATTTTATTAGTGAGATCGAGAAACGACCACCAATATATAATACAAAATTAACAATACTCTGATAAAAATTTAAAAAAAAAATATGGGTTGAATTAGATATGTGAAAAATTTGTTGAGAATAGGGTACTTGACTGCAATTGAGAAATGATTCTAAATGCTTTGTTCTTACGTATAAATTAGTTCATTTTTGTTAAACTTTTAAAAATCTTCAAAAAAACCATTGTTCAATTTTAAATGAACAAATTGGCGGGAAAAACGACTTGGCGTAGTGACGTATGCAATGACGTCACAATTTAACTCAAACAGATGTCGCTTTCATTCATGTCAACACTTGTCAACATGATTTCAAATTTGTACACAATATTCAGAGTCATTATGCTCAGTTTTAGTGGTATTTATAACTTTCTACTTTGTTATCTTCTTCATTTATCATCACTGTAAGATTTTCATGAAGCCCTACAAGTATTAAATACACTTTAAGAAAACAGTTTGACGTAACTTTAAAATTGTAGCAAAAAATAAAAGCATTTTTAACATAATATTTAAAACAAGTTGATAAGGATATTTTACGTATTAAGTGACGATGTATTCCTTCCATCAATCTTTTTTGAGTGCAAAATTAATTGCAAACCAAAAAGTTCAAAATAAATTACAAAGAAAAACAACTTCTCTTGGTCAATTAGAATTGTAAAAATGTCACAATGAAAATGCAATTTGTCATAGACAATACAGTAGCCGTCCAAGTTAGTCACTTCCGAGATAGTCACACTTCGAGTGAAATAGACATACACATACGTCATCCACATACTATGTTTGCTCTTGTCTATACGCACATATGCGTCACATGGGTCACATGTAATACTTGCATACTCACTACATACATACCCCGTGTACCTGCCGGGTTGTACTTTGCGAGATAGCTACCGTGTAATGTGTGTCGCGTGTGATAAGTATGTACGTATATTAGTCTAGAGTGAAGACACTGGTCCTCACAAACGAGATCACACATTTTTTATAGTGGGCTCTAGTACACACTACGTCGTCAAAAGTATGGTGACACTTTGACCCAGGAGGTGTCCACACTTTTGACGCGGTACTGTACTTAATGTTGTGGTACACTGCCGTGTCAAAAGTGTGGGACCCCCCCCCCCGGTCAAGGTGTCGCCATACTTTTGATGACGTAGTGTGTGCGAGAACCCACTATAAAAAATTGGGAACGAGTTTGTGTGGACCAATGTCCTCACTATTCATACTAATTTAAATAATAAATATTTGTAATGTTGTCTTTTTCTAAACATTCAAATATGTGACGTAATTATGACGTAGATGGCGAATTGCGCAAAAAAAGCTTATTTTGGTTTCAAATGTAGTGTACCTTTCTCTGTCTACTTTGACTTGAACATAATTTTTTATAATAATATTGTTGAAAAAATTCCAATTTGTTATGTTAACTAAACATTTACCCCACCTCACGAACGTCTATGACTTCCAAGATAGTCACTAGAGGAACATTTGTGTGACTATCTTGGACGGCTACTGTACGTAACTACAGTAATAAGATCTGCTATAAAAAATGACGTCATTTTCAAATACCACTGCGTTTTTAATCATTTAAATGAAGGCTAAAAATTTATAATTTTCAAAATCGAATTTTTAAATAACTAAAGAATATTTTTATTTGTCACTACTAAAATTGAATATACTTAAGGATAATACATAAAATTATTCAACATTTAAAACAAGTTTTGAATACAGTTAAGTACCGTATTGGGATGAACTTAATATTGCAAATTATCAAAAATTTTGACAATCATCCGAAAATAATTAAAAAATTTATTTTTATTTTCCCTTAAATTTTGAAATAATTTATAAAATTGACCGTTAAGAAGCCTCTGGCTCACTAATGGATGAATCCACAATCGTTTGCGTTTTTGTTTCTTTTTCCATATTTCCAGAGCGCAAACACATGCAATTACTATAAAATCCATTTCTCTACTAAAATTTATATTGGTTGTATAGAGCAACTATTTAATCAACTAGTGCGCGCTTGTAAAAACGAAAAAGCAACTTTTAAGTGATTAAACTATTCAGTTGCCTGTTGCAAAAGTTGCTAGTCCGCGACTGGCACTAGTCGGCAAGCAATTTTATAAAAAATTTAGCTTTTTCCCGGGTAGATGATTTCCTTTGGGAACTTGGGACCATGTATTATTTTGTTGTAAAATGATATTTTCCATATTAGACTAGACTTTTTATAGTAGAAGAGCCAGTGGCCGATTTGCGATGGTCATTTCAACACATGTCAAATTGAGAGGATAGGCTCTTGAATACTTACTCTACACAGAAATTCAGTTCTGGTAAGCCTATTCGGCCGGATTGAGTCATCCTTAACGTTTAAAGAGAATAAAAAATAAGGTCCAATTTATATAAAGTAACAGTTCTGGAATTTTGATATATGAAATTTAAGAATATTTTTTTTATCGATAAAAAACGTTCTGGCAATGTGTTCTCTTCATCAAGGTACCGCCAGGACAATCTCAAATTGTGATAAATTTTATAATTATTTTTGACAAATTACAAAATATTGTGTATCCATGGAACACTGTAATCGATTGCTTACCCTTTAAATTTAACCCTTTCCTGCCTGGCGGTATTTTTGAGTACGTTAACTGACCCTCCAATTTAACACCCATTTAATGTCATCAGACATTCCGAAAAGAAAAAAGAAAGTGGAAAAATTGGATTAAAACTGGCATTAGTGTCAAAAAAAAATATTACTAACAATTAAAAATAAATCTAATTGGTTGACCAAATAGTACTCTGAAGTATCAACAAGTATTTTAGACGAATTATTAATGATTTGTTAAAATAACATAACCTAAAACTTTTGGTGCTGGTAAGTACCGTCCGGCAGTTATGGTCTAAAAACTGTTGAGCAGGAAAGGGTTAAATAATTGAAAATCTCAATTATTTGTCGTAAAATATGGAATCGTTTATTAGCATATTCATCAGTTACAGTTTCATCTACTACAGTCAATTTTCAGACATATATTTTAGTTACTGCATAATTATAATTAATAAATATCGATACAACCGCTAAGTACTATTCAAAAAAGAAAAATTCATTATCAAGAGTGAAAATTTTAAACAATTTTTGATAAATTTTTTGAATAAATTTATTAATTTCCGTAAAGCTTTAACAATAAAAAAAAAGAATACACAAGAACATTATAAACGCACTGTGCTGTAGGACGTTTTGATCCACACAATTTATGATCATTGTTGAAAATGGCGGCAAAGTTATTCCATATATGCGTTTATCAAAAAAATTCGCAATTAGTTACAAGTGCCAAAAATAAAAACACATATGGAATTTTTTTTTTAAAATTTATTTTTCATCATCATATAATAACAATTTAGATGAAAAATATAATTTTCAACAAATGAACATAAAGTAATTCCCCTTACATTATATTGGTAAAACTGATTTGTCCGAACTATTATTTCTTAAAATAATCTAATATTATAGAAAATAAATTACACTGTGAATCTGAAGAATGTTATTCACTCTAATAAAATTTCCAAGAATTTTAAAATTTCGGATAAAAAATGAAAAAAAAAAACAACAAACCATTACACTAAAAAAAAGGTTTCTTAAAAATTACGTTGTATAAAAAAAAAACATTGAAAGCTCGCATGTAAATATGTAAATATATTTTCACTATAATTGGTAAACTAAAAGCAAATAACTGGTAAATTGGTAAACTGGTAAATATATGATAAAAAGTATTTAAACTAATCTTGAAAATATTACGAGGTGCACGAACATTCTACATTTTTTTAGTCATTTCGTCCGATTGAAGAGAGAACGATGCCTCCAAAAACAGACAAACGTAGACAACAGTACTTAATAGTTTTAAGTAGCCTACTGATTTAGGCTGAAATTTCTAATGCAGCGCCGACCTTATGTCCACCACTGTTGAAGTTTTTGCCGTCAATTAATGCGGATAATGTAAGAGTGATTCCTATAACAATAAGAAATAAAAATTAATTTTGTATAACGGCAGGCAATATTAAATTGAATATATATGTAATGGGAAACGACAACTTGCAATATCCGGTAGGTATCAATTACAATAAATTTTAACCCTTTGCACTCGATAGGCACCGCCACGGCGACACAATAAATACCTTTTACATTCGAAAGGCGCCTCTCAGGCGCCATCCTATTCTTTACTTCAAATATCACACTAAGGAAAATTATAAAATTTAATATTAAAATATAATGTTTGTAATACGCAAATAAAAATAAAATATGTAAGTAAACTACTTTTGTTTAAAATACTTATCTTTGATGTATTATAATTTTTTATTAAAACTACTATCGAGTAGCTGAGTATCCATACTAAAAAATGGTTCGAGTGCAAAGGGTTAAATCAGCAACATCCTAACCTGTTTCGACCAATTAACGGTCATCTTCAGAGGAAAAAGTTAGAGGACAAATGATATTCATAAAGGAGGTTATATAAAAGCTGCGTTAAAAACGCTCATGTAGTCAGTTTTTCTTTTTTTTTGTTTTGTAAAATCGAGTTCATTTAACGCCTAATTAATAGCGCTTATTTATCGCTTATTTCAGCGTTAACAAATATCGCGTTAATTTCTGTTAAAAAATCGACGTTAAAAAATGCCCGTATAGCCGTACACGAAAATATATGAACCAAACGTTTCGAGTTCTTTTTCTTTTACAGTAATTCCGGAATCGGATAGAAATTTGCAACTAAAATTTTAAGAACTTCTAGGTAATTCTTTTATATAAAAAAAAAAAAAAAATATAGCACTTACCATCTCGTAATTTTTGTTCATAACCTAAACCAATTTGACTTTGATTGTTAACTTTAGCTCTTAATGCGGTGCCACTGTCAATACTATATTTGCAACCAATACCGAATCGTGTATTATTACTTCCTGATGACCAGGCAAGCGAAATTCCTGTTTCTAATTGATCGTTCACTTTCTGATAAACACTGCCACCGAATTCTTGACCATCGTCGCTGTTAAACAAAAATTGCATTCAAATAAAATAAATATTGTTTGGCTTGTTATAAGAAAACCACAAGAAATCGAAAATTCAAAAATATACAAAACTTCGCCGGTGACTACCTAACGAAAACAATTTTAAAGAGTGAAACTACCTCATCAAATCTATACTCAAAAATTTAAAAATTGACGAAATTTTGTTTATACAGAGTTCTAGTAATAAATATAACTATTTTTTGCATCCACGCATTTTTAAGGGATTAAATCACCCCCTCAAAATGTGTCTACTTAAGAATTTAAAAATTGCGAAATTTAATTTATATATACTAAATAGAATTCTAGTAATAAATTTCACATTATTTTTTGCGTCCACACATCTTAATGGGGTGAAAACACAGAGTTCTGTAGGTGAAATTAACTAAATTTGGTTTGACGTCATTAAACAAAATAATATAACAAATGAAGCAAAATTAGACGTACCAAATTTACTGTCTCTTTTCCTTTTTGTTATTTTTATAAATAACTATAGTGATTTGAAATGTACGTCTAATTTTGCTTCATTTATTAATGACGTTAGACCAACTTTTTTTTTTTTATTGTTTAGATGCGCCACAACTAAGGTGATATGCATCGTTTTTTAGATAGTACTATTGTTTTTGATGATAAGGGAATGATTACTGATAATTAAAGTGTGAGGTATGGTAATGTTGGAAATGAAGAATCTCCCCCGGTCGGTTTCGAACTCACGATCTACTAGACAAGACCGGAGACGCTAACCACATAACCAACTCGGGGTTCCAACTTTTGTTAATTAGACCTATAGTGTTAAATATAACTGATAGCTTTGGGGTGTCAAAATTATTATTATATTATTTGTTACTAGACTGCTGTGTTAGTATAATACGTAAGCAAAATTTCGTCAATTTTTAAAATTTCAAGTACACACTTAAGGGGGTGATTTCACCCCTTAACAATGTGTGGACACAAAATGTATTGTGACATTTATTACTAGAACTCTGTATAGTATATATAAACAAAATTTTACAAATATTAAATTTTTAAGTCCACACTCAAAGGGGTAGTTTCACCCCTTAAAAATGTATTGATGCCAAAAAATAGTGTTATATTTATTACTAGAACTTTAAAAAGTACGTATAGACAATATTATATCGATTTTTAAATTTTTAAGTTCCAACTTTAAAATCGTTTTTAGCAGCAACTGATAGTTTGTATGTTATTAGTCACCCTCTATATACTGACGAAGTTTCAGAATTTTTTGAATTTTCGTCTTCTTGCGGTTTCGTTATTAATTCTCGATAAATTTATACTTACACATTAGTGTGTAAGACGAAATCTCCCGATGTGTAGCCCAAAGCGAAATTGTTTTTGGTAAGTTTTCCCTTGTCAGTGTCTAATGCAGTTTGATAACCTGCTAACCATCCTTGATGGCCCACTACAATAGCTGTCTGAATCAATGGACCATGCAACGCAAGATCCATCTCAGTGTTAAAGGCAACTTTATCATGTTTATATTCTGTTTTTAAATGACCGGTCTTAACTCCAGTCAATGGAGCAAATGAACAGTCTACTGAAAGCTTAAGTCCTTTGGCAAGTTGATCTTGCAAGGAAACCTCAGTTGCAAGTGTATTGTCTGTATTCCATTTTTCACTAAAGGTTAAACCATAGTCTGATACTTTGTATTTTGTTTCCAACGTTCCAAATACCTGAAATAAATAGAAATAATTATTTTGGTAATTTAACTAAAAACCCTTGGCTTCTGAATTAATACTATAGCAGAGGTTCCCAAAAGGTGGTCGGCGGGCGATTAATAAGGGGTCCGTGAGGTATCATTATGATATTATATTCATACTGTATCATATACATGAGTGTTTTTTTTTAAAATTTTTTTTGGATTTAGGGTCCCTGTCAAAGTTGTGATTGGATAAAGGGGTCCGTGGGGAAAAATTATTTGTTTGTTTCTGCAGCAAATTCAAATTTATACATTTGGACTACAGTTCAGTTCAAATCCAATAATTTAAAATACTGAATTTATATCGGAATTTTACTCTAAGAACATTTTAGGTTATTTAAGAATTATTTCGTGATGCCATCTAGGATACCTAACTGAAGGTATTCATTTTTGTATAATTATTACATTCATTGTCGTTTTCAGAGAATTTATTTAAAATGGCAATTATACAATAACGCGCATGTGCGAATTTGTAGTACTTGCTCTATAACTAGTACTGTAAATACACCAATGATTCTTTTTATAATACACGTGCGAGAAAGAAAAACATATTTCGTAATCTTTTTAAGAAAGAAAGAAATATATTTTTATTCCTTTTAAGAAGGTACTACGAATATATAATTTGTATACAGGATGTTTTATGTATTAATATAAAATGCATTTTTAATACGAAATACATTTATTTTTTATAAAAATATAAATTTTTAACTGATTATTAAATATTTTGCACTAAAATGTATTGCAAACAATTATCATACACATGTGAAGGGCCACGGGGAAGAACGATCAAAGTCCATTTTTCTGTCCAACTCAGGTTAGCATGAGTACTGGTAGATTATTACAGACAGTATTTAACTGTAATATCATTCAGGCAAGAACGATCATAGTCACTGAGTTATAACAGGGAAAATATATCAGCTAACGGACAAGAACGATCAGAGTCCACGCGCCGCCGAGCAAGAGAGATAAAGGTCCAATTCGCTGCCTTTCACTCACATCTTTTTATGTCAAGAAGTCAAATTTGAAACTTGCACAGATTTTTTATCAGGTATTTATGTTAAAAAGTGCCCTGTTCTTACACGACCAATCAGAGTTTTAAAAATTGATCAAAAGGAGCCAAGGTTTGTGCTACACAAGGCAAACTACTTTGGAAGCTATTTGAAAGCTGTTTTTGTTGAGAACCGAGGCACAAATAAAAAGAAGTCAAGAAAGTCTAACAAGTAAAATTACTTAAAAATATTGAAAGAACTTTACAATGGAAAACTGCCTATTAAACCTGCAAAAATGAAGGATACTAGTTCCTGCCCTTGAATTAGACGAAGCAGAAGACGACATTGAGTACGCAGACGACCCACCAATTGACGAAGCTCAGTAACTGGCAAAAACGATCAAGATCCTGAAATATTTTTATTTTTAAATTAAATTTTCATCTTCAACATGTTAAATGTTTTCTTTATATTTGTGAATGTGTAATAAATAATGTACTTCAACATAAAAAGCTTAAAAATTTTTCTTATACCTGTTTTTAAGTTACTTAATCGACTTCAAACTTAAAAAATGTAATACTGACAATTTTTGTATAGGGGACTATGATCGTTTTTCCTCGTGGCCCTTCATGTGTATTCTATACCCATCGAAATCGCAAGTCACAGTTATCAACCTGTATATTCTGAATTTGTATTTAAAAAGAGATAGATCAGGGTGTGTTATAAAAAGAATCTTTGCTGTATTGTTCTAGAACCAATTTGAATTAGTTCAATTGTTCAAAAGAACACCAAGCTAGTAGTACTGAATACGGAATTCTCTGAGAACACACTGTTTTAGTTTGCGCAAACTCAACTAGTTTAGATCTGATAGAACTAACTGCAAAAACAAACCTTAAAAAATATTAAAAATCTCTTTTGAAGTCTTATTTGCAGCAAAAATTTTGAAGGTAGAATAATTTGATTTTGTTGTATAAAGAACTATTATTGTTATTCTTTTAACATGTATGATTATATCAATAAATATAATAAAAATTTAAACAAGAAATTACCCAGCATTTTCTATAAAAAAATCAAAAATAATCCAAAATTTATATAATTTTGTATAAACAAAAGTAAACTGCGCAACTCAAACATAAACTTATTCTAGTCAAGGGTACATTATCAATACTGATCCAGACACGCAACAATTAACCTGTGCTAATTTTATGATACTGAGTCACGAAATCATTATTTTGACGACAATCATATCGTATAATAGGCGTGTTCCGATATACACTGTGAGTACTGCACCAGTAGTGTCATCTGTTCCGTAATGTGCCGCCAGTGCTCTGTCACAGTGCTTAAAACATTCATGACGTCTGCATGACTTCATTGATGGACGCCATTTTTTTACTGTAACCACTAGTTTCATAGAGGTAAGGCACTGACAGTAGTGGAGTAACCAGTATACTGTAGATTTGTTCCGTTATTCATGACTGGCAATACACTGAAATATGACAATTTAAAATGGAGCGCTCTTACCAGTGTACTGGCGTAACGTCGTAATCAATCGTGTTTCCAGTACTGGCAGTATATATCGGAACACGGCTAATGTAATATGTTACTTTAAGGGAGTATTCTAGTCTAGAAATTTAAAAAAATCAATCTTTTTACAATTTTTAAAGTTTAGAGGAAGGAACATTGTACGAGAGAGGGATCGCAGATTAAAAAATGTACGTATAACAAACCATAAATGACTTGGCCGATTGCACCAACATTAATTTAATCAGAACTTAATAGCCATTAGTAAATCAGAGATTAACTAACCCCGATTTGTCTGTTGCACCATTTAAAATATACCAATGGTTAACTAATGTACGTTAACGATCAATTTTGACTAGCAACGGTGTCTGATTTGTTTTTATAGGACATTAAATGAGATACAAGAGAAGCAAATGCTAGTAAGTCGATAATATCACATGGTTAAAAAATTTTAAATCTGCATATTTTGAAATAGGTAGCGCCTACTTGATTTATATAATATTAGAAAATATATAATTTATGTTTACGTATTATAAAACATTTTGAAACTGTGATTTGACGATTGTGAAGATATTTTTCAATTTAAAAATGGAAAAATGAAATAGATACCAAAATTTTACAGAAAAAGAAAATTTTAATTGAAATTGTACAAAAGTATATTTTAATAGTAGAAAAAAATTAAATATAAATTTTAATAAATATAAATACTATGGAAATTAGCATCAAAATATGGACTAAACGCTGATTAAATATTTAATTGCCCAATATCCATCCATTAACTTAACGGATGATTTAATCATCAGTTAACAAAAATTAACCTTGGTTAAAGTTAATCATTGATTAAGGTCTTAACGGCCGATTAAAAATGTTGGTGCAATCGGCCAAAGACTGTCCGAAACGAGACTTTAAACTCGTTTTTCTCGAAACTATGTTTTTGAAACGGTTGATCTCAAGTTCCAGTGGATTGATTGTTTTGAAATTTTGTACAGAGCTCCTTAATATATTCAAAATTCGTTTGACGAGAGGTTTTTTGAAATTTTTTTTTTTACTATTTTTAAAAAATTTCCAAAGCAAAAAACGATGGAAAAAAACTTTTTTTTCACAAACGCTATTTTGCCAAAAAAAATGTTTTTCCAAATCGCTCCCGTCAAAAGAAATAACATCCTTACTCTTTAAGAATTCACTAAAATTTTGTGTTTCAGATCATCGAAGGGGTCGGAATCATGTCAACCAGGAGTTAGCTATTTTTTTTTGAGTCCCTACTTTTCCGGCCTGTACTTTTTCAATTTTCACTTTTTTGTACTTTTCAATTGTTAATAAAAAACTGATAAAAAAAAAACGATAGAAAAAATGTTTAAAGTTTTCTATTTATTACGCTTGGAAAAACACCTAAAATTTGGCCGTCTAGACCAGAATACCCCCTTAAATTTCTTATTTATTTTTATGAACTGAAATGTAAAATTAGGTAGACATACTTCATATTTGCAATTTACTCTCTAATAGTGAAAGAGTATGGAGCGGAACACATCCTTATAATCTAACCTAACTTCATATACCGTAAAAGGGAATAAATTGGAATATTTTTGACTTTTGTATTCGATTTTCATTTTAACAATAATAACCACAGTAACTGACATACTTTGTGTCTACATAATGATGAGTTTAAAACATAATGTGCATATACGTAAACTAGTAATGTCGAATGATTAATCGATTAAATGGTTTAGTCGATTAATTTTGCTTAAATTTGTCATTTTTTACTCGACTATTTTATTGTTAACAAAATTATACCTTCTTTTTTAAATAAACAACATTTACAATTAATTCAATACTTTTCCTTAAAAATAAATAAATAATACAACAGAACCTCTCTTAATCAGACAGCATTTTCACGCGAAAGTTTCTTTTAAATTAAATTATATACCAATATTCTACACAAAGTCAGTTATTTATAGTACTCTACTCCGTTTGCTAAATGACTCGAAATTAGTCATTTTTATATTTCAATGGTAATTTTCATGTGAAAATACTGTCCGGTTAAGAGAGGTTACACTGTATATACAAATCAATAATTAAAAAAAAAATTATTCATAATCATAATTTTAAACAATTTTTAGTTGCTTAAAAAAAGTTTAAAAAAAAAATATTTTTGAACAAAGTTACAAAGGTTACCCAATATATGAATTCAGTTAAAAAATTTAGTAATTTAATCGACTATTGTATATTTCAATATTTCGCTTTCTTAGTTAAAATTCATTTTTACTTGTACTAGAACACTTCACTCCTTTTTCGACTATTTTTCATGCAAACTCTGCTGACGTAAACTATACGTAATTTAAATATTTTTTTCATAATATATACAAGTGTCCCAGAAATAGCGAGCAAATTCCAGAGTGCTGATAGCTTGGTTCATGACCTACCAAAATAATGGAAAAATATCTTTAGTAAAAATGTTTATGATTTTCGAGTAATTCGGACTATTATAAATTGACTGATTAAATTTTAATTTGGTAAAAATTTTGAAAAAATGCATTATTACTGGGAGATGTTGAATTATTTAAAAAAAAAAAATGTGTTAAATGCATTCGATGCGGCAACTAATAAAGAGTATTTAAAAAAAAATTGTAAATTTGTAGAAATTAGAGCAAAAACATGGTGGCCAGAGATTCTCAAAGATCAAATTCCCTGACTTTTCCAGGTTTCCGCGAAATTTTATTAAAGAATTCCCTGACTATTTTGTGAACATTTTCCGGTGTCCAACAAATGCCGCCCCTACTTTATCCCGAAAAGCTAAAAGAAAATTCTTAATAACTTCTTAACATTTTTTCTTAAAAAAAAGTGAATGGCGAGCAAAAAAAAAAGAGAAATTCGCGCCAATTTTTAAATCTAATCTCAAAACAAGTGAAGAATTGATTGAAGTTTTATCTCTAAATAACCAAAATTATAAAAATCAATTTTTTCCAGTCTCCTGGTAAAATTCCCTGACTTTTCCAGAAAGTTTCGAATTCCCTGATATTTCCAGGTTTTCCAGTAATGTGGCCACCATGATTAATGCAAAGTAGAGACTAAACAATTTCAGAAAATTCCGAATTATCCGAAAACCGTAATTACCAACAAACATACTTTTCATTACTGTGATAGGTCATGTACCAAGCTATCAGCACCCGGGCGTTTGCGCACTATTGCTAGGACATCTGTATAAAATTTATTGTATAGTAATATAACAAATAGTTTAGAATGTCGCATAGTGTTTACGCTATTTACTTCAGAAAGCCAATCATGTTGAAAATGTCGACAAGGTAACACGCTATTAAGAATGACACAGTAATTTTTTTTTTAAATCTTGACCTCAAACACATTTTTTTCGAGTACATATCAAGGCCATGGAAAAAAATGGTGGACCCTGGAAATAAACCGCATTAGTTTAAAATTTCCTCCCAAAAAATAAGTGATGAGCAAAAAAAAAACTTAAAAAACTTAACTATCTTAACTTTTTCGCTTACTATCGGGGTTAGAGATCTGAAAAGTTGTAAAGATATTTTAAATTTTTTGTTTTAACATCCTCGTTTATCGATTATCAGTTCTGATATTTTAAATGAACGGCAATAAATATAAGGTAAGATTCCTTCATCGGCCGCTGGGGAATTTTTCATATATTTATGTGGTTAGGTCCTTTCATATCCGTAACATTCCAACTGTGAATCGTGAAGCCTACAATATACTGGTTACTCCAGTACTGCAATTGCCTTACCTCTATCAAGCCAATGCTTACAGTTAAAAAATGGCGACCATCAATGACGTCATCAAAATCTAGTAGTAGTATATCAAAATACAGCCTGAGTAAACTTGAAAAATGAATTTAATTAATATGTAATTACAGTAGAACCTCTATGCAGTGTCACGCAAAAATTTGTCCGGCTAACAGAGGTGTACGCTTAACAGGGGCAGAGTAAATAATATCATTAAATAATGTAGTATTCATAACTAATTTTTTCAATTCAAAACTTTCTTAATTTCTTAATTCAAGTCAATTTCATGAATGAATTTAGGTACTTATGCAAAAAAATAACGTTTACAAATGTATAGTCACATTAGAATCATTGTGGGGTATTCATAAACGATTTAATATAAATCTAAAATCAATCTTAGCTAAGATAAAACTTAACTTATTCATAGACGACTTTAGGTCGGTTTTAACGCTAAGTTCAATCTTATCTCTTACTTAAATTTAAAATAAGCAAATGGCAGACTTAAGTCCATCTTAAATATATTTTTACATGGAATTTTTTGACATTTGAACATTTTATCAAATTTGAAAGAACTTTTTCGAATAAAAATATAAAATATACGTAATTAAATTATCTATATTAAGTATTGACGTAATAAATATTTTAAATGTAAGTAAATTAAAAGAAAAATTGAATCAAATTAACTTAGTTTTATAAGTAATTCAACCTCTAAATATTTTCAGGTGCAAAAAAGATTTCATGTATGACGAAAATATCGATTTGCAGCATGTATTTGACGAAAAACTTACAATTTTATAGATAACTAATTAAAAGATATGTGCAAAAACAGAAAAACTAAGGAATTATTACGTACTTCTGTGTGCTTCTGTGATAGAATATTTTGACTTTCTACTTACATTTTTTGTGTAAGAGACGTATTTTTTTTAATGTAAATTATAAACAAAACGGTAGTTTAACATAATATTTTACCATACTTTAGTTAATCTTAATTTATTATTACATTTTTTTTAGTTGTTTTTCATACTGAAATGTTAAAAATTATCGGAAGCACACTGGAATTATTTAATGTTTTAGGCCTTTAAGTACCGCAGTTTATGTTTAAAATTATAAAAATCTAAATCATTGACAAAGTTTATATCTATTTTATACTTCTTTTGTAAAAATTTTTAATAAATCAACAAATATTTTAGTATATAATTTATATTTTATTGTAACTTTATAAGTCACTCAGATTACATAAAACTGATGATATAAAAAACAGAACAATTATAATACAATTATGTCTGTTTACACACATTACATGTTTTAAAGACAATTCACATTTTAAAAAAAATAATATTAAAATAATCACATGATACCACCTATTTTATGAAATTTTAAATTTAATAGGGACCACGTCTTTACGTTCTGCATTTTAAACAAACAAACTATAGTTAGGTACTATACTACGTACTGACATATTCTAAAACAGTTTAAAATAATATTTACAACAAAGAAATTTAAATTTCCAATAAACAAATTTTTCCGTTAATATTGTTATTTATTATAAATTAAATTAAAATACATAACTATGTATACTTTTGTATTATTTTATTAATTACGGCAAAAATAAAAAAAATTTTAATTATTTACTGATAGAATTTTCATTAATTTAAATATTTCGCGCTACTACTATTCAAATATTTTTCGTTTCTCTGATTGCTTTCAATTGGTGAATTAATTGTAAAGCTTGTATACACCTCACAATGTATCATTATAACTAACTTCAAGCTTGTTTCTACTAGGACAATTTTAAAATCTGTCTATGAATTGTAATGTTAAGTCTTAGTGTTAACTTTGCTAAGTTCAATCTAAGAGTTATCTTAACTTCTCTTTATGAATAGCGCTAATTGTTAACAAGTTAAAACATGAACAATTATACCTAACCCATATAGGTATACGTACGCACTAGACATACTCGGGTTTTGTTAATGGAGATAATAATGTATGGTCTATTTCAGTTAAATTTAACCATGCTTTGTCACTTTAAATTTAAATAATTTCCGTTTTCTTGGTTTTATCTCTTTTATTAGTGCATTTATGTAAATTTTAAATTTGCAGTTCATTTTTAGAAAAGAATAGAAGATCGATTTGTTTCGAATATAAGAATTAATTAATTTTTTAACGAAAACTCATGATCAATTTTATCTGAAAAGAGGTATACATATGTCTTCGTTAAAAACTATTGTGTCCGCGTCCGGTTAACACAGGGTTCGCTTAAGGTAGTGCTGAATGCATTAGTTTTAGTATAGCATACCACCGTCATAAAAAATTTGTTCGGCTAGAGAAGGGGTCCGTAAACAGAAGTTCTACAGTAATCGAGACGTAGTGATGAGATTTACATAAAATTCTAGACTCTTCATAACGTAAATGATGACGCTGTATGGATTATATACCGAAGTCTACTATAACTCCCATAGAACACTCCAATAACTTATCATTACGGAAACTTAGTACAATATTACAATAATATAATATTAAATAAGAATGTAAATTGTCAAGTTTTATAATAAACAATACAAAAACGTTGAAAATAATCCTTATCTATTTTATTATTTAATTATAGTATCAAAGTTAATTAAATAATAACATAAAAATGATACAGCAAAAATATTATGTATACAGTATAACCCCTTTTTATGCAGTCTTTTTGTATGTGACTTTTTTAAGCGGTTCTTAAAAAAAAGTCCATTAAAGTGCATAATAAGAGTGAAAAGGAAGAAAAGAAATGAAAATTTGAACATTAATTTGCGGTAAAGTTACTTACTGACTGTTTTTAAGCATTTTATTGCCACATTATATAAATGTATAAATTATTGCATTATTCAGTTTCTTTACATATGTATGGATTGCAATTTTTGCAATATTATAAAAATGAAATCAAATATCTAAAAATGTTCCCATGTGTAAATTATTTTTGATTAGGAAACCAATTTTTAGGGGAATCGTAAGGTTTTCAGTTATGTATTTTCTATGAAACTTTTTTATAGGGTCCCGATCCACCGCACATAAGTTTTTTTTTATAATCTGAAGCGAACTATACTTTTTTATAGCTACTTATGAAGTTTTTGAATATTTTTTTATGCCGTCCCTATCCATCGTCCCCGTCCGTATGTTCAAAAATATAAAATTCGATTATAAAAATTTCAGTAATTTATAATAAAAATCACAGTCATGTTAATAGAAAAGTTACACAAATTATAGGTAGGGTAGTGTCGTGTAAGACGGCGCATTAACATTTAGATGACTATAAAAAAATAACGGAAAATGTTATATAGAAGTAAATTGTATTTGTTGTAGTACCTTAATGATTAGTTAACGCTGTGATAAAGGATTTTTATTATAAACTCAATACTGATCGAGTTATTAAAAAAAATTCACAAAATGGGAAATGCGCACTCTTACACGACCCGTCGTGTAAGATGGCGCACTTATTAAAAAGCTTTCATTTTAGCACAAATCACATTTAAACAATCCGGAACCTACGTAAGAGGTGAATTTCTTATGTCAGAACTTCTCCATATTTTTCGTTACTCTTAACTTTGATCGTAAGTAACGGCGGATCGTAGCAAAAAAAATAACGAAATTTTTGAAGGTTTAAATGAAGTATATTCCAAGGAAGGATATTCCAAACGAGTAGCAGAGCTATGACAGTACGGCGGCACACTACGTCGTCAAAAGCATGGGAACATCCTGACTCAAGGTGTGCCCACACTTTTGACGCCGTATTGTACTTAATACTATGGTACACTACCGTGTCAAAAATGTGGGTACTTTGGGTCAGGGTGTCCCCATATTTTTGACGACGTAGTGTACCGCCGTACTGTCATAGCTCTGCTACTCCAACGTATTGTGATTGTTAAAACCTACTTTTCGTTATCGAAACTTATCGATACCGAATTACTAATCATAAATTGATTATAACTGGTTAATTTAGGCTCCATTAGTCCCGATTGATTCGGTCAGCAATAACACATTTTAAAAAAAAATTAATTTTCGTTACTTTTCGTAATCGTAAACTTTTGATCGTAAATGTCTCGTGAACGATGCGTTGTAGTGTAAAAATAAGGAAATTTTTTAAGACTTAAGCGAAGCACGTTCCAAATATTTTGCGACTATTGAAATGTAGTTTTCGCTATCGAGAATTATCGATATCGAATTACTTCTTATGAATTGGTTATAACTGGTTTAATTTTAGGCTCCACTAACTAATTCTATTGTTAATAATATCCCACTGATTTATTTTTAAATCAGTTGGATATATATATATATATATATATATATATATATATATATATATATATATATATATATATATATATATATATAAATTTTCAAGGAAAAATATAAAAAAGTGCCCATTTTATAGATAGTGCAGTGTGACGATCCGAAAATTCAATGCCTTGTTGGTGGACATCCTAGCGCCGGTAATAAACCACCGAAATCCAAAAACAAAAAAGATTTATAAAATATATGAAGAGTATCGGCACCTCTACCTATAATATCAATAAATTGCTGAAAGAAAAAAAAATGGCGGATGTTTGAACTTTTGATTACGGTTTTTGTTTTATTTTTCGCTCTTTAAAGTAAATTTAAAAATAAAAAAAATATTGAAAGTGTATCGGACTTAGATAAAGGTGCCGAAGAATTGAATTATCTTTAAAATAAAAAATTTAAAAAAAGGATCCATCGAATAGTTTTTGAGTTATCGTGTCCACCAGTTCCAAAAATGTAGTTCCGAGATATTATAAAATATATATAAAGAAACGTATTTTCAAAATTTTATATTTAATACTCATTATTGCGTGGACTACGTTTTTTGAATTTTTTTATAGAAAGCTAGATTCGGTTAATGTGCAAGAATCTTGTTTTTAAATTATTTTCAGTAAAATCACTTTGGGAACATATTCTACACATAATTTGCTATCAATTTCGGCAAAAAAAAAAAAAAAAAAAACGATTTTTTTTTATCAAATCTCCAGTAAACCTTCTCTTAAATTACTTTCAGCAAAATCACTTTGGGAACATATTCTACACATAATTAGCTACCAATTTCTGCAAAAAAAAAATCGATTTTTTTTAACGACTTTCAAGTAAACCTCCCCTTAAAGCCCTGATATTGGTATATAAAGACTTACTATTACATAGCGCACTTAATGCTACTATTAGTTTTAGCGAATTTCCAAAACTGGAAATTCAGCTTTTACGCCAGGTGTCATGGTGCGACCTAAGCCCGAGACCATATCAGAAATATGTTTTGAGGTCCCTAGAATACGAAAATGATATTCACTAAAATTTATATATATATATATATATATATATATATATATATATATATATATATATATATATATATATATATGTATCCGCGCGATAACTCTCGAACGAAACGTTTAATGCTTATGAAATTTTGTGTGCGAATTCGATTTTCCAAATCGTTGGATGAGTTCGTTAGCCAGACACGTCGGATGCCCAGAAGTAGGTTTTCCGGGCGTTTTTTGTCAACAAAATGAGTTTTTTGCCAGAATTAAGCAATTTTTCAAATTTTTTTTTACACTAAGCCATTGTAAAAGGTAAAACGCATAAAAAATGTTTTTATACCGTTGCTCTAAATTATTTACTTTTCGAGAAAAACTAGGAAATATGTCGTTCTCCATTTCACTCGCACTCGCATTCTTTTTTTTTCTGTCTCATTTTTTGCGAGCTAAATTCGAAAAAAGCCGCTTTATAAGTAGCGTGTCATGATTTTTTTAATCCAATTTAACGATTCGGCTATATTCTATTTCTCTGTCAGTTAAATGTTTTTATAATGTATCTCTGTTCCATTTTTTTTTACAAAAAAAATCCCGACGATATCTGTTATGTGATATGATCAGAATTTAGATTATATTTACACCTTCCTAAAATTAATAAGAGTTTGCTTCAATCGTATAAAAATTACGTTAAATCATATTCAAACAATAATATTTTTACGTAATTTTTTATCCAATTGACAATACAGTTATGATTAGAATTGTATAATCAGAGCATTCTAATATTAAATAATTTTGCACATTCAATTTTTTTTTTTAACAAAGAAAAATTTTTTTAAATTTTGACACATTCTTTTATGAAATTTCGATTAAGAAATATTAAAAAATTTTAAAGTGAATCATTTAAAAAGAGTTAAAAATAAATTAAAAAGGAAACATTTCTCTATTTTAACATATTTGTAAAGAAAATTTTACAGTTTACTTACAGTTTTTTGAAAAAATGTAATAACATTTTTACATACAATAAAGATTATATTTGAACGGTAGGAAATCCACAAATTTTTTTTTATTTCTTTAATTAATTATTAAATTTGGTTTTAGAAGAAAATCTTCGTCTAATTCGCTCCAAGCCGAAAGTATAGCCACTAATAAGGACATTCCACTGTTAAAATAAATGGAAAATATATTGAAATTTATTTAATGAAAGCCATTCATACACATTTTTAAAATATCCTTTTGAATTATATAACAAATAAAATCTGTGTAAAAAAATCTAATTGACGTGTTTTTTCTCAATTTGCTAATATTAAGTAAGGCTCGTTAATTAGGGAGTGATTGTGTTAAAATTTTAATATAAAATATGGTAATTTTAACCCTCTTTAAAAGAACATTTCGATTTTAACAATAAAAAAATTTTAAAAAGTGTTTTCGTTTTTCCCGGATTACCAAAAACTGTTCATAGGCATATCTGTGACTAAAGTTGCCTCCCTTTCTTAAGAAAATAAAGTATTTTTAAAATTTTGTGCAAAAGAATAAAACACAATTAACGAAAAAAAAGTACGCGTTTCCATATTTTTAAGATTTTGTAGTACAAGAAAATCCTTATAAATTCATCATATCTGTTATTGCATTTACTAGCTTTTACGCAATTTAATAAACAAAAGTCTGAAAATGGACGTAGAATCTCACTGTTATTAATTATTATGTCTTAGTCTTTTGAAAAATTATTTTTTGAACTAAAATAAGAATAGGAGGAATATAAACTTAGGGGTAAACGACAGGAGTATATAAACTTTATTTTAGATTCTACGTTTATTTTTACAGAAAATCATCAAGTACCTATTATTTCTTTTTTGAATGTATAAATACAAAAAGTTCGAAATTATTTTATATTAGAATTTCAATTTTGGTCGACCCTACGGGTTGTCCCCATTTACTCTTTTCTCGTCTCTTTTGACCCCAATTTTTCATAGAGAAGAAATTATACGATTTTTGTTAATTTTTCAAAAACCACCGATATTTTTAAATTTTTTTGGATACTGCTGATAAAGTGACCATCTTCGCGTAAATTTTTAATATATTAAAGATTAGGTACTCATAAAATAAATACAAAAAAATACGGTGTGAAGTCGGAATGCGTACCTATTCATCCTTGTCTACGGTAGCACATTTTTTATTGACATAAATATTAGAAACGCAGGAAAAGAGACCAGGAATCAACATAGAAGTGGATTATGGTACGATATATTTTCTGAAAAAAGTGCTTAGGACCAAAGTTATAGAGTTCAAAGTGATGCACTTGATGATCTTGAAGCACTTGACTCTCGTGATGCACTTGACTTTGAAGTTGACCTTGAGGTCAATTTCCAAAGTCATTTGAAAATCATTTAATATTTTTCAAAAGGAGTAGTTTACTTTTCATCCCTAAATGGTTCAAAGTATATTCGAACGAATTTCACATGCAAGATAGAAAATAAGTGATCAAGAAGTAATTTTGAAAAATACTTGCTCAATCGCAATCGGAAAAATAATAGTTAATCATATGTTGAATTGAATTCCTAATATGATAACTATAGAGTAGCAATAAAAATTTTAAAAAATTTTGAAAATTTCTAATATAACATAAAGTTAATGTTTAACTTACAATTGGAGTGATATTAAATCTTTTCTTAACTTCTAAAATTACTTACAAAAATGTTTTCTTCTAATTTTTTCTATAAATTTGCGCCTATTTTTTCATTTCGTCAGGTTTTTATTTTTTTTATTTTAGAAAAATAACGCAACAAATCAATTTTGAAGATAGATTGAGTCAATACATGAAATTACTGCTTATAGGTACAGGATATGGTCAAAGTTCGGCAATGGCTAATCATTTTCAACTGACCTTGAAAATCGATTTCAGGGTCACTATCAAGTGCATCGCTTTAAATTCTACAAATTTGGTACTCAGCCCTTTTTTCAAAAAATATGCCGTTTCAAAAATATTTAGCTATAACTGTTTTCATCTACAGAGGTTGAATGGTGTTTTCTACCCCTAAAAAGCGTATTTAGCCGAAATAAAAAAACACGTATTTAATATTTTTCGCTGTTTAATAAGTATGTTAAGTTTCATTCAAATTGGCAAGTATTAGTTGGGTAGTGTTATTTGTCAGAATGTTTTGCCGATCTAGTTTTTTCAATATTTCTTTGCTCGTTTTCAGAATTTGTATTTTAATTTCTACGGACAAATAACTCATTCTTTTCTTCGATTTTAGTAACTTTTATTTGCTGATGTTGACCATTAATTGATCGAAACATATCAAATATTTTTCAATGATTTTTTTAGCGAATGTCGAAAATTTTGAAAATTTTTTCACCGTTAGTAAGTTAAAGTATTTGAATTCATTAAGTAATTAAATGATGTCCACAAGAACCTTACGAACTACCATAAGTTATATGAGATCCCTAGGACCCGTTTTTTACTGTTAGGATAAACTTTTTACTAAAATTATTTTAGATGAATAAAGGTTATGTTGTATGATTTCCGCCAGGGTTTACTGTTCCCATTATTGTAAAAAATAAATTAACCGACCGATTTTGAAAATTTTTTCACTGTTAGAGAACTAAATTATTTTAGATGGATACAACTATGCTGCACAAAGTCCGTTCGGGTTCTTGGGTTCCAAAAATATCAAAACTAATTACCCAGCCGATTTTAAAAAATCTTTTACTCTTAGAAAGCTAAACTATTTTAAATAGGTACAGTTCTTAGATGAGATCCGCCACTCCCCAAAATTTGGAAATTCGCTATGTTATGCAGATGCTGCGACAGGGGTATTTTAATTTCCCATTTAGGCACTTTTACCCCTCTTTACCCCGAAAGGCCCTTTGTGAATTGTCAAAACCTAATAAACAAACTTTGCCTACTGGCAGTAGTTAGTTACTTTTTTTGGTTACTAGTTCGCGCATCTGAATTTTACGATTCCCAATATAGAAATGTAAAATATATGGTCTATTTCACTTAAATTTAAGCACGATTCATCACTTACGAATTTAAGGAATTCCAATTTTCTTAGCTATATCTCTTTCATTGTTGCAAATACGTAAATTTTAAACTTGCAGTTTGTTTTTAGAAAAGAATAGAAGATTGATTTGTTTCGAATATAAGAATTATTGAATTTTTTAACGATGACTCATGCTCAATTGTATTTGAAATGGAGTATATCAAAATAAGTTTTTAAAATAAGAAAGTTGAGCTGAGCATACAAACTCACAAAATGGATTCTCAAAAAAAAAAAAAATTCCCAGTTTTTGAAACATATTGATTCCCTTATTGGTTCACTGGATTCTTAATAAAAACTTATGAATTTGGTTAAAATTGATGAAATTCGAAAATACCATTAATCTATTAAGTTCAAATAAGAAGAACGCTACTACTTCTGTCGAAAGATGGTATTAACGATAATATACCGCTATCTTTAAACCAAGTTTGAAGCAACTAATAATAAAACGAGACCTATCATTGCGTGTGGTATACCAACACATTTACTTTCACAACAGACAATAATAATAATAATAATAATAATAATAATAATAAAATGATTCAAATAAAATTTATTCAAGATAATGTAATAATAAAGCAAGGCACCACTATTATAATATTATATGTATTACTTATACATAGAAGATTAATTAATGTTTAACAATTAGGATATAATTATTTAAGCCAAGCGAGAATAGAGGAATATTTCATGCGTTTCATCTAATTAAAAATTTAATTCAAATGAAACCAGTCAAATTTTTAATAAAGTCTATTGGTCATCTTTATTCACGGGCCATCAGTGAAATGTTCATCGAAGAACACGATCAAATATTCAAATTTTTACCACGTCCCTAAGGTTGAATTTGCGTTTGAGAGGTGTCTGAGAACTTTTGGTGTAATAGCCTCTTGTATTTCTTTTATTTGTAATTTTAAACAAAAAGTTATATAATTAAAATTTTTTTTTACTTTTTTAAATCATACATATTTTTGAAATATTACTAAAATCTAAAAATTTTAACTAGAACTTTCTATCTCAATAAAATATTCTTTAACTCAACGGGTTCAACTGTGGGAAGTTAACTGTTTGAGAGATTAATTTTTTATAAACCTATTGGAAGTCACTATTATATAGGGGTTTCTGGGCACATGCCTCAAGTAAATCAGGTGCTGCAAATCCCGTACTCAAAAAGTTAATATTTTTTTATTACTCATGCGGGAGAAGTATTAACTTGGCGCAGACATTTCTGTACGCAAAATAGCTATTTACCCACTGTACTCTTTCCACATACTTTTTTACGTGCGTAAAGTTTACTTTCCGCACGCAAATTGACAATAAAACACGCAAGCCGCCTCTTGATTTTTCATTTAATAAATATTTCATAATTATTTCTGTAGAAACCACCAACAAAGTAATTTAAACAATATTTAATTCAGAAAAAAATAACAAACACTCAAAAATATTATTTTAAAAATAAAAATGTCAAAAATAGTAATAATAATAGGAAAAATATGTGAAATTCGTAATAAAAAATAGTATGTGCAACTCGTGCGGGATTGTGGATTGCCCACTCGAGCCAATGAGTGCACTCACTACGTTCGTGCGCTTAACTTCGCTTTCGTGGCAATTGACAATTTCCCGCACTTATTGCACAATATACTATAAAACTCTCAAAAAAAAAAAAATGTATTGTTTAGAGCTAGGAAATTGAAAGACGGAAAATGCTAATCTAATCACATAAACTGCTCTTCAAAATCGTTAATTGAACTGTTTTTCAAAATCGTTAAAAAAGTTAATGTCGTTTTAATTTTTATTCAATCCAACCTTGAAGAGGATTGGGAGAGTAATAAGATGCTTTTTATGACCTTATGTGATGCCTACACCTTTATTACATTACAGCCAAGTTTTCGTATCTTCATACGAACTCTGTATTCAGGTGATTAAATATATCCTATATAAAAGTGTTATTTTAATAATTTATCCGTATTGGTCTCCTGCTGAGTTGCAACTTATATTTATTTAAATACGTTCAATACTCAAAATTTCATTTAATTAATAAATAATTAAAATATGGCCAGAGGCTTAAATTTAACCTTTTATTCTTTTATATTCACTTGATCAGTGGATGTAAGAAAATTATTATAATCAAATCAATTTTAACGCATGATTTTTATTTTAAATCATTTTTAAAAATGAAATTTAAACAAGCAGTAAAATTTTAGCAAAAATTTTAATTTAATTTTAGATGATTATTAAATTTGTATGACTGTCATTGCTTCCTAACTGTTAATGCCGTTTAATTAAACAGATGATTATGTAACTACTGAAGTACCTACTTTATTAACCTAATAAGATATATGAGTACACGCCTATAGACAAACTGCAGACTGACATATTAAAAATGGAACAACAAAACAGTTAAAATTTTACTTTTTTCAAAATGAATAAAAATAAAAAAAAGTATTTATACATACTTTGCCAGTTTCTTGATTTGATACTCCGCCAGAATTGAATTCAACACCGGATCCAGTTTTCGTTTTCAAGTCGAGTTTTATGAGCCCGAAATGGTACCCTTTTGAAAAAATATCTCGAGCTTGTTTACCTAAATCAGCATACACTGGTGGACCCATCTACAACAAAAAAATTTCATAATTAAATTGATTGGGTACTTGATTAGTATTTGCCAATTTTTTATACGTCTAAAATTTCATAAGTTTTCGTCAGCCGAATATTTAATTAATAAATCCAATATGTAATAATTTTTAAGCAAATATAATATTAAGTAATTTTGTAATGTTACAACGAATTAATAATTATAATAATTTATAATAAAAAAAAATTATTTACACGTTCTCTTAAAAAGTCAGGTGACTTTCCCAAATTACACCGGTCAACTTAAAGGCAATAATATTTTTAAAAATTTCAGGCATAATCATAACAAATAAAAAAAATATTACTTTCATATTACTTACTTTTTATAATTTTATTTTTAAATTATTAATTTATTAAAAGTTTAAAGTGAATTCGATCTCACTTAACACTTATTGCACTACTGTTCGGTCAATGGATAAATTTCAATTTCGATACGAGAGGTCCTTACTGTGTTAATCTCTGAAACGTCTAAAACTAATAATGATGATAATTTCTACTGTTTTCCAAGATTATTATTGTATCTTAAATTTTATTAACATAAAAATATTGGCACTTATTCCCTTTTTCTTTATTCTTGGAAATATCAATAAATATTATTTGTATAAAAATTTTAATCTCGTCAATGTTATCGTCGTAGACATTTTTTCAACTTAAGCGCCAAATTCAATATTCAAATAGTTTTTTGAGTTTTGTACTTACTGCTTTTATATTTTCATTGAAAATTTCTCTATAATAAAATTACGTGATATTAAAATAATCATAATCCATAAACAGCAGTAATATTTTTCTGGAGAGTAAAGAAAATTCTAAATAAATAGAATACATACATATTACGTTTTAATTAAACACAGCTCAAGTCTTTTAAACTTTTGTTAAAAGTTTAAACAATATGTAATTGACAATTATAAAAATTTTCTTTTCAAAAATTACCTATCGATGCATAGTTACCTACGTATGTTATTTCAAATTTTGTTTATATAGTTATAATAATAGTAGTTGTAAATAAAATACCCCTGTCGCAGCATCTGCATAACATAGCGAATTTCCAAATTTTGGGGACTGGCGGATCTCATCTAAGAACTGTACCTATTTAAAATAGTTTAGCTTTCTAAGAGTAAAAGATTTTTTAAAATCGGCTGGGTAATTAGTTTTGATATTTTTGGAACCCAAGAACCCGAACGGACTTTGTGCAGCATAGTTGTATCCATCTAAAATAATTTAGTTCTCTAACAGTGAAAAAATTTTCAAAATCGGTCGGTTAGTTTATTTTTTACAATAATGGGAACAGTAAACCCTGGCGGAAATCATACAACATAACCTTTATTCATCTAAAATAATTTTAGTAAAAAGTTTATCCTAACAGTAAAAAACGGGTCCTAGGGATCTCATATAACTTATGGTAGTTCGTAAGGTTCTTGTGGACATCATTTAATTACTTAATGAATTCAAATACTTTAACTTACTAACAGTGAAAAAATTTTCAAAATTTTCGACATTCGCTAAAAAAATCATTGAAAAATATTTGATATGTTTCGATCAATTAATGGTCAACATCAGCAAATAAAAGTTACTAAAATCGAAGAAAAGAATGAGTTATTTGTCCGTAGAAATTAAAATACAAATTCTGAAAACGAGCAAAGAAATATTGAAAAAACTAGATCGGCAAAACATTCTGACAAATAACACTACCCAACTAATACTTGCCAATTTGAATGAAACTTAACATACTTATTAAACAGCGAAAAATATTAAATACGTGTTTTTTTATTTCGGCTAAATACGCTTTTTAGGGGTAGAAAACACCATTCAACCTCTGTAGATGAAAACAGTTATAGCTAAATATTTTTGAAACGGCATATTTTTTGAAAAAAGGGCTGAGTACCAAATTTGTAGAATTTAAAGCGATGCACTTGATAGTGACCCTGAAATCGATTTTCAAGGTCAGTTGAAAATGATTAGCCATTGCCGAACTTTGACCATATCCTGTACCTATAAGCAGTAATTTCATGTATTGACTCAATCTATCTTCAAAATTGATTTGTTGCGTTATTTTTCTAAAATAAAAAAAATAAAAACCTGACGAAATGAAAAAATAGGCGCAAATTTATAGAAAAAATTAGAAGAAAACATTTTTGTAAGTAATTTTAGAAGTTAAGAAAAGATTTAATATCACTCCAATTGTAAGTTAAACATTAACTTTATGTTATATTAGAAATTTTCAAAATTTTTTAAAATTTTTATTGCTACTCTATAGTTATCATATTAGGAATTCAATTCAACATATGATTAACTATTATTTTTCCGATTGCGATTGAGCAAGTATTTTTCAAAATTACTTCTTGATCACTTATTTTCTATCTTGCATGTGAAATTCGTTCGAATATACTTTGAACCATTTAGGGATGAAAAGTAAACTACTCCTTTTGAAAAATATTAAATGATTTTCAAATGACTTTGGAAATTCACCTCAAGGTCAACTTCAAAGTCAAGTGCATCACGAGAGTCAAGTGCTTCAAGATCATCAAGTGCATCACTTTGAACTCTATAACTTTGGTCCTAAGCACTTTTTTCAGAAAATATATCGTACCATAATCCACTTCTATGTTGATTCCTGGTCTCTTTTCCTGCGTTTCTAATATTTATGTCAATAAAAAATGTGCTACCGTAGACAAGGATGAATAGGTACGCATTCCGACTTCACACCGTATTTTTTTGTATTTATTTTATGAGTACCTAATCTTTAATATATTAAAAATTTACGCGAAGATGGTCACTTTATCAGCAGTATCCAAAAAAATTTAAAAATATCGGTGGTTTTTGAAAAATTAACAAAAATCGTATAATTTCTTCTCTATGAAAAATTGGGGTCAAAAGAGACGAGAAAAGAGTAAATGGGGACAACCCGTAGGGTCGACCAAAATTGAAATTCTAATATAAAATAATTTCGAACTTTTTGTATTTATACATTCAAAAAAGAAATAATAGGTACTTGATGATTTTCTGTAAAAATAAACGTAGAATCTAAAATAAAGTTTATATACTCCTGTCGTTTACCCCTAAGTTTATATTCCTCCTATTCTTATTTTAGTTCAAAAAATAATTTTTCAAAAGACTAAGACATAATAATTAATAACAGTGAGATTCTACGTCCATTTTCAGACTTTTGTTTATTAAATTGCGTAAAAGCTAGTAAATGCAATAACAGATATGATGAATTTATAAGGATTTTCTTGTACTACAAAATCTTAAAAATATGGAAACGCGTACTTTTTTTCGTTAATTGTGTTTTATTCTTTTGCACAAAATTTTAAAAATACTTTATTTTCTTAAGAAAGGGAGGCAACTTTAGTCACAGATATGCCTATGAACAGTTTTTGGTAATCCGGGAAAAACGAAAACACTTTTTAAAATTTTTTTATTGTTAAAATCGAAATGTTCTTTTAAAGAGGGTTAAAATTACCATATTTTATATTAAAATTTTAACACAATCACTCTCTAATTAACGAGCCTTACTTAATATTAGCAAATTGAGAAAAAACACGTCAATTAGATTTTTTTACACAGATTTTATTTGTTATATAATTCAAAAGGATATTTTAAAAATGTGTATGAATGGCTTTCATTAAATAAATTTCAATATATTTTCCATTTATTTTAACAGTGGAATGTCCTTATTAGTGGCTATACTTTCGGCTTGGAGCGAATTAGACGAAGATTTTCTTCTAAAACCAAATTTAATAATTAATTAAAGAAATAAAAAAAAATTTGTGGATTTCCTACCGTTCAAATATAATCTTTATTGTATGTAAAAATGTTATTACATTTTTTCAAAAAACTGTAAGTAAACTGTAAAATTTTCTTTACAAATATGTTAAAATAGAGAAATGTTTCCTTTTTAATTTATTTTTAACTCTTTTTAAATGATTCACTTTAAAATTTTTTAATATTTCTTAATCGAAATTTCATAAAAGAATGTGTCAAAATTTAAAAAAATTTTTCTTTGTTAAAAAAAAAAATTGAATGTGCAAAATTATTTAATATTAGAATGCTCTGATTATACAATTCTAATCATAACTGTATTGTCAATTGGATAAAAAATTACGTAAAAATATTATTGTTTGAATATGATTTAACGTAATTTTTATACGATTGAAGCAAACTCTTATTAATTTTAGGAAGGTGTAAATATAATCTAAATTCTGATCATATCACATAACAGATATCGTCGGGATTTTTTTTGTAAAAAAAAATGGAACAGAGATACATTATAAAAACATTTAACTGACAGAGAAATAGAATATAGCCGAATCGTTAAATTGGATTAAAAAAATCATGACACGCTACTTATAAAGCGGCTTTTTTCGAATTTAGCTCGCAAAAAATGAGACAGAAAAAAAAAGAATGCGAGTGCGAGTGAAATGGAGAACGACATATTTCCTAGTTTTTCTCGAAAAGTAAGTAATTTAGAGCAACGGTATAAAAACATTTTTTATGCGTTTTACCTTTTACAATGGCTTAGTGTAAAAAAAAATTTGAAAAATTGCTTAATTCTGGCAAAAAACTCATTTTGTTGACAAAAAACGCCCGGAAAACCTACTTCTGGGCATCCGACGTGTCTGGCTAACGAACTCATCCAACGATTTGGAAAATCGAATTCGCACACAAAATTTCATAAGCATTAAACGCTTCGTTCGAGAGTTATCGCGCGGATACATATATATATATATATATATATATATATATATAAATTTTAGTGAATATCATTTTCGTATTCTAGGGACCTCAAAACATATTTCTGATATGGTCTCGGGCTTAGGTCGCACCATGACACCTGGCGTAAAAGCTGAATTTCCAGTTTTGGAAATTCGCTAATACGAAATATTACCCCTGTTAAAAAATTTCTCTCCAAAAAGTTATGAAATAATGAATATTTTTCGTTATCATTTACGCTCTGAATTTTATTTCTATCTTCATGTTGATACTTTTCAATAAATTTTGATTTAAATGATATGTCCTGAAGAGTTTTACCCAAAAAATAGTCTTCATTAATACCATCCATTTTTATTTAAACATTACTAACAAACTATTATCAAATTTTTGTTTTAAGAAAAAGAAAGCCAACTACTTATAAAAAAAGGTTTTAAATAAATAAAATATATTTTAAATGTAACATTGTTATAACTTTTTTATTCTGTTTTAATATTACAACAATGCAATATATTAAACAACTGTGTATGAATTATTTAATTTACAATTTATTCATTTAAATGTAGTAATAAAATAATTTATGAGCTAAAACGTACTCGCTGGATCTTCAAAATTTAGTTAACAATTTAACAAAAGTAACAGATTTTAGCGTTAAATACTAAAAGGATTAACTTTTTGTTTATCAATAAAATTCATTTCACTTTCCGTACGATTAAAATCTATTCATCTAAGCCAACTATTATGTAATATTTAAATAATTACCTTGTAAATTTTACGAATTTGAGCAATATGAAAAATATTTTCAAAATATTTAAAATTGTCTATCGCAACACTGTAAAGGAGAGCAAAAGATACAAAATGAGTAAAGCGTGTAAAGTGAGTATATCTATAAATAAACTGTTAACAATTTAAATGAAAGTAAATATAGTTTTCGAGAATTTTCGATAATCTATTTTTAAAACCACTTTATCCAATTTATCTATGCTTCTTTAATTGATTTTTATCTATTTTCTTTAATTTTTATCTTAATAAATAGAATGAAAGGATACCGGATAAGGCGTATATTGAATTAAGTTTGATTATTAATAATTTGATTTACCGTTTAATAAAAGTTGTTCTTTATTTTTGAAATAAAATAAATTTACAATATATTACTATATATTTATTACTATACATACATATAGTCAATAGAAGTTTTATATGTTCGATCGAAAGTGTTAACGTTCAAAATAAATTTGGTGTAGAGTGGGATTCGATATTAAAACTGTTTTCTTAGTTCGCAAGTTAACAGTTTTGTATAGTCGAGAAACTGCGATCATTATTGTTTTATTATTACGTTTATTATATTATTTTTAAATAACAAAAATGAGCGGTGATCATTTTAAAGTGTTACAGAAAGAGAAAATTGGACGTTACGCAGTTGCAACTAAAAATTTAGAACCTGGTGAAACTATATTTACCGAAATTCCTTTCGCTGTTGGACCAAAAGTTGGTAAGAATAATTTCTATCGTTTCTTCTGCTTCTGCATACATCAATAGTTTAAAAACAGTTTAATTATGGCAAGTTATTAATATATACTTTCAACAATATTAGAACGATTCAAATACTGATTATCTCAATTAATACTGTGGGGAAATCCCCGTGTAAAGCCTGTAAAATTATGCAATGCTTTTTTTAATTTCTTCTTAAAGATTTTTTTAAGCTACACAAGATTTCATTGATGTTTTATTATTGAAACTTGAAAAAATGAATCTAAATTCGATAGTATCGATGATCTGTCCGGAATGCTACCATAATGTTGTGAATTTCCAAATAATAATAATTTCTTTCTATTAATTAGTAATAATGGGATATAAAGTCCGTTTTTCAAACTCCTTCACTATTACAGACGTCATCCATATCATCATTTTGTTAATTTATACTTTATTCTGAAATTAAAAGAAATATACTGAAATTAAAGGGGATAGAATTTATAAGATATGTGTAGGGCCGGTGACAGGGGTCAGATGGGGTTGTTGTTCGGGGGGGGGGGTCTTGAAAGGGGGCCTGGAGCCTCTGTTAAGAGCCCGGACAAAGTGAAAAAGCATTTTTTTTGCTCATTAATTGTTTTTGCGTTTTTGGAGAAAAAAATTTCTGAATTTTTTGCCGTACCCGTGTCCCGTGGGCCCGTCACTTCTCTCGTGTGCCCTGGATATGTGTCTGCAACTATATCTTCTTAGAGGAGCTATGTCAATATTCATTTAGATTTGTGAAGAGAAACTGTAGAAAGATCTTCACGAGCATAGCTGGTTACCGGATTCGAATACTCGACCTATACTAATTTAAGCACACTCTGTCACTTGACTATGGTTTCCCTATTAAACTATAAAACACTAATACAAAATAATAGTTTAATTTTATTCGTTTGTTAGATTCGTATCCGACATGTTTGGGTTGTTACGCTTACGTCGATGGATCGAATTTATGTTCTAAATGTAAATGGCCCGTTTGCGGACCAAACTGTGAAGTAATACCAAGACATGCCAATGCAGAATGTCAGATATTCTCTAAAGCAGGTGTTCAGTGGCAGAAACCTGAAGATATAGCAACAATTGATCCACAGTTTGATTGTATTACACCACTAAGGTACTTATTACAGTAGAACCTCTCATAAGTTATACCCTAATAAGTTATAAACCTCTCGTAAGTTATATTTTAAACCTCTCATAAGTTATATTTTCTCCATGATTTTCTCCTTTTTTGCTGCTCCTACTACAGTTACAAGCGCATACGTAATTCTATAGTAGTGCGCGGTTCTTTAAAACACATAATGGTCGTGTTCGTTGCTAAGTTTTTCTGCTCAAAGTGAGCTGTTGGCACATGCGCAAGAACTTTTTTTATGGAATACGCATGCTCCAAAATACTTCATATTATAAGCACAAGAATTTCGTACTTCATAAAAATGTTCTTGCGCATGCGCTAACAGTACACTTTGAGCAGAAAAGCTCAGCAACAAACACGGCGATTGCGTACTCCTTGGAAAGGTATAACGCACATGTGTCAAATTTGTTAAGACACTTTAGGTGAGAGATTCGTGGAATTATAACTTATGAGAGGTTTGTCGGTCCCAAGTGTATAACTTATGAGGGGTTCTACTGTACTATTAAATTTATATGACAAAAACATACATAAATAACTAAAAATAAATAATTCTAGAGTATTGTTGGCAAAAGAAGAAAAGCCAGAAGTATGGAATAAAGAAATATCAGTAATGTTTTCACACAATGACAAACGTAAGGAAAAACCATTTTGGGAAGCGGAAAAAGTAAACGTGGTGCAGTTTTTGCGTGAACGTTGTAAATTAGCTGATAAATTTTCGGAAGACTTAATCCACCAAGTATGTGGCATATTAGAAGTTAATGCTTATGAAGCTCGAACAGTTAGTGAAAATGCTGTCCGTGCGTTGTATCCAAAATTGAGTATACTATCACATTGTTGTGTACCAAATACAGCACATTCGATTATAGCTGGACCGTTGCCAGACCCCAGTCAAGATTTTAAGTAAGGATATGCAACATTAATCGTCTTAATTAAAAAAATAAATTGTTGGAAATATATTTTTTTGCCATTTTATTTTTTTTAGAGTGACAGTAAGAGCTTCAGTAGCAATTGAAAGTGGAAAGGAATTGTTTTCTTGTTACACTTATGTACTGACACCAACTATACTTCGACGGGAAACTCTTTTGGAGACAAAATATTTCGACTGTACGTGTGCCCGTTGCTTGGATCCCTCTGAATTGGGGACACATATAGGCTCATTGAAATGCACCAAATGTGATAATGGTCTTATTATGTCCAGCCAACCAACAGGTAATGCTCAATATACAGACTAATCCAGAATTATGTACTGTAATTGCTAGAGCTGATAGTACGTTCAAAAATAATGGTATACCTTTTCATGTACACTTTTTCCCAAAACTCAATAATAAGGGAGATAAAGTACAGAGGTGGAATGTAGAGGAGTGAAACGAAACCGACTTCTTTTTCTCCAAATTTTTTAGGCGCTTTTGAACACAGAATACAGAAACGAACTTACTATCTCTGTACTAGCGATACCAGCGTGGACAAAAAATGCCTACCACACCCCTCCACTATGTTATGTAGGCACACACTCTTTGTAGTTGTGTATGTTTGATGTCTGTATCTGTGTGAGTGGTCACACACACAGCCACATATACACGTATTGCGGCAGATCAACATGCAGTGTAACTAACAATGATCTTAACAATCAGTAACAATGCATCTTTGCTCTTCCATAGCTGGTGCACGACTAGTCATCTTAAGCTGTGATAGACAAACAAATGTCTCTAAAGGTATGTACAAACCGGGTAACAAAATGTTGGCAACATGTTGACGATGTTGGCAACATATTTGTTGGATACAGCAACATGTATCTGGATACATGTTGTCAACAATGTTGCGTGTCTAAACCAAAACTAGTAGTGCAGTCAAACTAAAGGCAGTTTCACAGTGAAAATGGAACAAACAATTGTTGCTGCTGGTGCAAGTGCTGCGTTCATTATAATAGCTGCCCATGCCCAAAAACGAAAAAGAAGATGGTGGCAAAGACAATTCTTAAAAAATGGGACAAGCTATGGCGATAACTTAACGGCTGATTTATTTTTGAATTTCGATTTTGTGTTTCGATTTTTTTCTTTTCCTTACGTTAAATTGACAATTTAATTCCTAGTACATTAAAAATTGAAATCTTTTTTCTACAATTGGTTAAAATCTTTTTTTTTGAACATAAATGTTTTTTGTATAACGATATATTAATATTATTAATACAAAATAAATTAAATATCCTGGAACAATGAAATATATTAAATTAAAAGAAACCGCCACTGGAATTCTATATTTATATTATATTAATGCTAAAATTTTATTATTTTATATTAAATGATTTTTTTCAAAAACTAGAAGCGTCTCCAAATTTTCGTTACCAGTTTAAGTGGTTTTGGGGCATATAGTACTACAAAACTAAAAAAAAAAAAAATTTAAAAAAAAAATAACAATGTGATTAACTAGGAATTTACAAAATATGTATATAATTATGTTTACAATACGTAATAGTACTGTACATATGTATGTATAAATAATAAATTGAATGTAATCGCGGCAGTTTGTTGGCAACACCGTCCAAACTGACCGATGTTTTCCATTTGAAATGGGATACACGGATACAAGCAACATTCAACAAATTTCTTTGTTGTGATGCCGCTCAATGTTGACGTGTATCCGTCAACATTTTGCTTGTTGATGGGATACATGTTGGCAACATGTTGCCAACAATTTTGTTACTTGGTTTGTACTACGCTTAAGGAAACCACACAATTTTGAATTTAGTTTCCTTCTAGTGTTCTGTGCTTTTGAATAATGGATTCATATTTTAGGGGCACGTATGGACATTAGGATAATTAAATTTATAGTACCAATTATTCCATCACTTATAATTAGGAGATAATTTGGAGATATAGTATATTTTTTTAGTTTAGAAATGACGTCATTATCATCTCTTTTCAATTTATGATGTTAGCTGTCCTTTAAAAAAATTATACGATACTGATCCTTAAAATAGTACATAAATTAAGTTGATTTTCATTTTTTCTATTTCTCTCTTATTCCAGTTGTCAAATTATATAAGATTTCACTTACCGATTTGTGTATACCGACTGAAAGTAAGAAAGAAATAACATACCATTTAGTTAGGTACTATTAAATAATTTTTAACAAGAAAACCAAAAAAAGGATGTATTATTTTTTATTTGACCCACCCATTTCAATTCATATTTTTATGATACCTTACTATGATACCTTACTACCGAGGTATCATAAAAATATGAATTGAAATGGGTGGGTCAAATAAAAAATAATACATCCTTTTTTTGGTTTTCTTGTTAAAAATTATTTAATAGTATAGTATATTTTTTTAGTTTAGAAATGACGTCATTATCATCTCTTTTCAATTTATGATGTTAGCTGTCCTTTAAAAAAATTATACGATACTGATCCTTAAAATAGTACATAAATTAAGTTGATTTTCATTTTTTCTATTTCTCTCTTATTCCAGTTGTCAAATTATATAAGATTTCACTTACCGATTTGTGTATACCGACTGAAAGTAAGAAAGAAATAACATACCATTTAGTTAGGTACTATTAAATAATTTTTAACAAGAAAACCAAAAAAAGGATGTATTATTTTTTATTTGACCCACCCATTTCAATTCATATTTTTATGATACCTCGGTAGTAAGGTATCATAGTAAGGTATCATAAAAATATGAATTGAAATGGGTGGGTCAAATAAAAAATAATACATCCTTTTTTTGGTTTTCTTGTTAAAAATTATTTAATAGTACCTAACTAAATGGTATGTTATTTCTTTCTTACTTTCAGTCGGTATACACAAATCGGTAAGTGAAATCTTATATAATTTGACAACTGGAATAAGAGAGAAATAGAAAAAATGAAAATCAACTTAATTTATGTACTATTTTAAGGATCAGTATCGTATAATTTTTTTAAAGGACAGCTAACATCATAAATTGAAAAGAGATGATAATGACGTCATTTCTAAACTAAAAAAATATACTATAGATACTTGTACCCTAAATTACTCGAAAACGGTATTATTTATCGAAATGTAACAAATACAACCTTTTTTGAATGGAATTGTCTGGAAAATCACATTGTTAAGAATTTTGTTTAAATAACTGCAACCTAAACTCTACACCCAAAACCACCCCTTAATCATAAGTAGTGAAATAAATGTTAACATAAATTTAATTATTCTAATGCAAAATGCGCACCCCTAAAATATCAATCCGTTATTCAAAAGCGTTTGAAAAATATTTGAGAAAAAATGGTTTTCATTTCACCCCTTTACAGTGTTGTATTTCCCTTATTAATAAATTTTGGAAAAAAGTGTACATGAAAAGGTACCATTATTTTTGAACGTACTATCAGCTCTAGTAATTACGGTATATAATTCTGGACCAGCCTGTACATTATCAGAAAAAGTGAATGGAAATTAAAGCGTTTTTTTCTTTTTTTGTTATTTTACTACAGACATGGAAGCAGTTTGGAAATGCACTCACTGTGAGTTTAATACTAGTGGTCCAGCTGTTAAGAAAGCGTTGTTAACAATGCAGGCGGAAATGGATGCAATTGATGAATTAGGTATGACACCACAAGCAATTGAACAGCGTGAACAACTTTCTAAGAAATATCGTTCCATTTTACACCCTCGACACTACATTCAAACATCTATTCGACTGGCCTTATCGCAACTCTATGGACGAGCTGAGGGTTACACAATAGATGAAATGCCAGATTTATTGCTTGAACGTAAAATTGAAATGTGTAAAGAAATTTTAAAGGTCTTAGATATCTTGGAACCTGGTTATACAAGATTACGAGGTGAGTGCTTCTATTATTTTTTGAATATTACACTAATGCTTTGATTTAAGGAAAGGCAGTTGCGTATGTCTATGTATTGGTCACACTGATATAAAAAAAATTACAAAATATTTTTAATGTAAACAATTATATATATATATATATATATATATATATATATATATATATATATATATATATACAGGGTGGAATTTTAATAACTCTTATACCTTTTGGTGAATTTTGATAGAATTTTACGATGATTTAGAACGGGATTTGTTGGAAACAACATAGCTTTTTTATAAAATAATATTACACTTAGTATATTTTAGAATGTAAAATTAATACATTTCGCGTCATCAATTATTTATCGGAAAAAATGTATATTATTTAAGCAGATTTCGAATTAATTTAGTTTTTATAAACATTATTTTATAAAAAAGCTACGTTATTTCCAACAAATTCCGTTCTAAATCATCGTAAAATTTTATCAAAATTCATCAAAAGGTATAAGGGTTATTAAAATTCCAACCTGTATATATCGCCCCTTGAGAATAAAACTGTTACAACTGCAAAATCACTAATTTTAAGATATTAAAGAAATAAGATTTTGAAGAAATTTAAAACCTAATAACTTTTTTTCAAATCATCTTAGAACTTTGAAACTTTGTCAGGTTCATTCTAACAGTTAGTTTTAAATGTTGTGATAAAAATTTTGTCGAGAAAATTCATAGTTTAAATTTTCATTGCAGTTGCAACCAAAAATTTTTTAGTTATTTTACAAAAAGTTGCATTCTGTTTAGGATTATAATGTTATATCTGCAAATAATACATTTTTTCTTAATTATTTCACAAAATATTATTTTTTGTTGGTGACGCAAAGTTGTATCTGCAACTAATACTTTTCAGAAATTTTGAAAATTTCGCTTTATATAATTCTATAATGGCAATTGTTTAAGGTAACACATTCCATAACTGTATTACAGATAAATTTTCCCGGGAATATTCCCATTTGGGTAATTATTGAGTATTTTCCCGGGAAAATTCCCAAGGTAACACATTCCATAACTGTATTACAGATAGAGATAAGCAACGGCAAAATTCCCAATGGGAATTTTCCCGGGAATATTCCCATTTGGGTAATTATTGAGTATTTTCCTGGGAAAATTCTCGAACCCTGAGTAAAAACGATTACTTACAATTAGCTGTATTATTTTACAAATGCGTTTTTAATTAAAGACCGCGACACCGGTCCCTCAATTTACGTGAATATTCGTTTCATGGGGATTCAATTTATGCGGATAAAAAATCGCGTAAATTAAATCTGTCATAAAAAATAATACTGGAAATAAAAGCTACCAAAAATTGTAGAGTATTTTATAATACAAATGATAACGAAAATGTAGAAATTTACACGCTAAAATTTTAAAAATATTGTTTTTTTCGATATCGATAATTTTCGATAACGAAAAATAGGTTTTGACAGTCCCAATATATTAGGAATACCCACAACTTGCTTCGCTTAAGCCTTCAAAAATTTCATTATTTTTGAGCTACGATGTACCGTTTACGAGATATTTACGACCAAAGGCTTACGTTTTCGAAAAGTATTGAAAACTAATTTTTTTGAAAATATTTTATTGGTGACAAAACTAATTTGACTAATCAGTCTGAATCAATTAATTATAATCAGTTTATGATGAGTAACACGGTATCGATAATTTTCGATAACGATAAGTAAGTTTTGATAGTCCCAATATGTTCGGAATACCCACAACTTGCTTCGCTTAAGCCTTCAAAAATTTCGTTATTTTTGAGCTACGATGCACCATTTACGAGATATTTACGATCAAAAGTTTACGTTTTCGAAAAGTATTGAAAACTAATTTTTTGGAAAATATTTTATTGGTGACAAAACCAGTTTGACTAATGAGTCTGAATCAATCAATTATAATCAGTTTATGATGAGTAACTCGGTATCGATAATTTTCGGTAACGAAAAGTAAGTTTTGATAGTCCCAGTATGTTCGAAATACCCACAAGTTGCTTCGTTTAAGCCTTCAAAAAAATCGTTATTTTTGAGCTACGATGCACCGTTTATGAGATATTTACGATCAAAAGTTTACGTTTTCGAAAAGTATAAAAACTAATTTTTTCGAAAACATTCTATTGTCGACCAAAGAATTGGGACTAATAGAGCGTAAATTAAACCATTATACAATCAATTTATAATAATTTGTTAGACATTTAGTAGCAATAGTAATTAAACACATTTAACTGAAAATGTTATGTTATTTATTCTTCTTTTCTTCTATTAGGAGTATCTAGCTATTAGGATATGCTGCTACAATTTAATTTTGTTTTTGGATTTTAATTTACTTATATGGTTTCTTACATTTTCTTTTATATCAATATTTTGCCGATTGAAGTTTTTCCCACGTTTGTCTGTTTTTATTATACAAATATTTCGATCAAGCTTTTAGTTTACTTTTTTAGTTTACATTTTATCTTGTACGCAATATCCTGATTTAATTTTTGTTTTTACTGGAAAAATTTTTAAGTTTTCAGTGAATAACGTTCTGACCCTGTATTAATTAAACCTTTTTGTATATTTGCCGCCCGCAAATCGCGATTTCGCTTTCGTTTCTTTCCTTCCGAAACAGATGTTGTTAAATTTCCATTAGTATTATTTGGGAAAGTTTCGTCCAAATTAAAATATATATCCGAATTAACAGTAATAGTTAAAGCAGAAGACAAAAACTGTCCATTATTTAAATTTAAATGGATAAAATTATTTAAATTGTTTAAATTATATGGTTTTAAATTGTTTAAATTATACGATTAAATTCAGAAAGAGCTGTTAAATTAATTTTTTCTTTATCAGCGTCCATATTTTGAAATTAAAATAAATTATAATTATATTTTAATAACAATAATGCTACGAAAGGATTCGTCTAAACGTCTAAACTCAATAAACATTAAATATGTCTAAAATTGTGACCATCATTATTCACTTACATTGTAAAATGATAACAGAAGAAGGAATACCAAAAGGCGTGTAGTTCTGTACGTACCTACAATCCACTCTAACTAACATGTAGGCACTTAATAAAAGAAATCACATACATATACCTTTTTTAATCTAAATAAAAAGTTAATTTTTTGTTTTCCCTTTGTTACAACTGCACATGCAACAAAAATTTCTTAAACCATTTATTCTTAGGTTGTTAAAGTTTAAAAAAAGTTTATGGACTATAACTTTTTTATTTTCTAGAATTTTAGGATGGAAATTTCACCAATCGATAGCTTAAATGTAGCTGAATCCAATGATATAAAAATCTCAAAAACGAAAAATTTGCAGTTGTAACAGTTTTATTCTCAATGTGCGATATATAAAAGTTTGTTTATATTAAAAATATTTTGCAATTTTTTTTATATCCGTGTGACCAATACATACGCAATTGCCTTACCTTGAATCAAAGCATTACTGTATTTATTCATTATTTTCATCAATTTTGTGAAATCGTTGATTCTTTTTTATAGGTATGACGTTATATGAACTTCATGCTCCAATAATTTATTTAGCCAAGAGTCAATACGAACAAGATGCAATTGACCAGGATAGCTTACGGAAACAATTCAATGAAGCATGTTCCGTTTTAGAGGAAGCAACACAAATATTAGGTTTAGAAGACGAAACTAGTCCAGAAGGATCTTTAGGTGTCACTGCAAAAATTGCATTAGAACAGTTCCGCACGAATATGGATGCAATGATTGCCGCAATTTAACAAATGATTTCAAAAAAATTACGTTTGCATTTTAAAAATAGATTTAGGAACTATGTATTAAGTCAATTTGATATATACTGTTGTTTTTTTTAATAGAAATCGGTTTGAATCCAATTTTTTGGATCAGTTTTTCAACCTTCATTTTGTCTCTATCACAAAACTCAACATTTTTTAAGCTATCATTTTGGTAGAGCTAATGTGAACATATTCGACCCAGAGCATTTTGGTCATAAAGCGTTTTCAAGAGTTATAGAAAAGTTACTGTACCTATATATTCCCCGACCAGTCTATTAATCTACGTCTAAACACTTGGAGTTTTTCGTTTGAAGGAGATTTCTGAGAGTATCTTTTTAGAAGACATTTCATAGGAAGTTATTTGATTCTAGTATATAAGTTCTCAAATGATACAATCTCCGGTCGGAAGTTCTATTCTCAAATCATTCCTACCAAACTGAATCAACTCAAGAATATTTAATTTCTCAAATGCTTAGAGAATAGAAAACATGGGCATGTTCTTGTCCAGTGTAGTAAGCTAGCATTAACCAAGAGTGATAACGGCGCCGCTCGCAAGCACGTTGCTTAAAAATGAGCACACTTTTAAATTGTCACCTTAATATTATATATTTCTACCTCACTTTCCTTATTCTCCTAAGAAGCAAATGGTTAACCAAAACTATAAATTAAGGTAGAAAGTTACAAGTGTGCTCGTTTTTAAGCAATATGCTTGCAAGCAGCCTGCGAGAGGCATTATCCCTAGTAACCAGTCCTGTCGTCAGAAATTTGGATCAGATTTACGTCCATCTGCACCGTTTCTGACGAATATACAGACGGCAGACTGTCGACAGAATCTAACGTCAGGAAAAAACAGCAGAGATACGTAAGTCTGGCGAATAATTTTTATGATAACTCGGTCGACAGACTTACGGCAGGAAGACGGCAACTACCTGCTTTAAATTCTTCCCTCCCATAAGTTTTCAGCGGTTCTCATTTTCATTTTTTTAATTGTGTTAATTCAGTGTCAGTCCTTTGTAAAAATTCTTGTTTTCATATACATGTACCATAATATATATAATAAAAAAGATGAGAGTAGTTCTTATTATTAAACAAAACTGAAAAATTATAAGTTTTTTCAGTTATTGACGAATATAGTTTTATTAAACGTTTAAAAATGAAACAATTTTCTTACATTTTAAGGTTATTTTATTACAGATTCAGTTTAAAAAAAATCGTGTAAGCTTATAAGCTTACATGATTTTTTGTCGACAGATTCTGTCGACAATCTGCCGTCTGTATATTCGTCAGAAACGGCGCAGATGGACGTCAATCTGACGAAGGGACCTAATGTAGACCTAAGTAGGTAGATCTGATGTCAGTCTGACGACAGGACTGGTTACTAGGGATTATGAATAGCCCGATTATCATTGGTTTTTTATGATAAATCGAAGAAAATCAAGAAAGATACGACGATATTTATCGGAAGACCTAATAGTATAATGCAATTAAAACTATTTTTAGATCATTCTGAAAAAAATAATATCTAGTAGGGGCGCAACAACTACAAATCTGCAAGGGGGAGATCCAACAAAAATTTAAATAACCTAAAAAATTATATTTTCAAATAAAAAATATCAGTAGACCACTAAAAAATTTACTTTTTAATATAAATAAAATAAATTGAAGGAAATTGTACGTAATTTCGAGAGGAGTCCACGTAATTTTAGGGAGGTTCGAACCCCTTAGATCGCCCGGTTGTTGCGCCCCTGCTATCTAATATGTATTGTGTAAATAGCATTATAATATGTATTATTTAATAACAATCATAGATATTTTTATATGAATGTTAAAATTTTTGTATATATTTCATTGAAATTGTTAACAAAAATATAATAATTAATACTTTAAAATACTGCTTTTTCTTTAATATTTTACTTTTTTACGTTTTCTTACCCTACCATAATTTTTACTAACCCATTTTTCAAAAGAAAAAAAATTATTGTAAATTTTGGAACAGAAACTCACTGTTCTGATGATAGTTAAACGGACTGAAACACGTTTCAACAATTTTTAAAAATCGCGACTATTTCGAAGTAAAGGAAAGTATTTTTTAAATTTTATATTTTATCGATACATTTCACGATAAATAACTTGTAATGATAATAATGAGTTGTAATAATAAATATTTATGTTAATTCAGGAAACCGAGGGTAGCCGTAGCATCGCTTTCAATTTCATACAGTTATAGTAATAATTTATAAATAACTCCACACATCTATTTTCATCGAATGTTATTTAAGTTTAAAATTAAAACACATGTGGAGTGGGATCAAATGTTAAAATTACTCATTTAGTGAACAAAGTCTCCTAGGTTGATTAAAACGTAGTAATTGTTGAAGTTAGGTACTGAAAATAATCGTTTTTAATAAATGGTGTTGTTACTAAAGATAATATTTAGTTATCAGTTAAATTTATTTATAAAAAAAACTGAATTTTTTTTTAATAAATTATAATAATTATTATTATTATTTTTTTTTAAATAAAAATAAAATATGGAAACGAAGGAAAATAAGAGTGTTCCATATATTGTTGAACATAATGAAATACTAGGCCGGTTCGTATTATCTGAAATTGTTTCGATGGAAAACACCTAGAAAATATAAATTATTAGTCAATTTAAACATTCTTTGGATATTGTAGATATTTGGTGGCTGCTAAAAATTTGAAAGCCGGTGAAACAATAATCGTCGAAAAGCCAGTAGTAGTTGGTCCTCGTAATGACAGTGCAATCTTATGTTTAAATTGTTATCGATCACTAAGAAACTTACATAAATGGTTTCTTTGTCCCAACTGTAAAATAGTACCTTTATGCAATATAAATTGTAAGAATGTCCCGTTATTAGGACATAATGAGGCTGAATGTATGGCATATAAATCTATAGCGCATTTAATTACACCTGAAGATTTATTAAATAATTTACAAATTGTAACACCGTTACGATGTTTTTTGTTAATGAAATTTGATAAGGAGAAATGGGATGAATTAATGCAAATGGAAAGTCATATGGAAAAACGCAGAAATACACCAATTTGGAAAATGCACGAACAAAAAGTTATAAGAGTAAGTTTATAGAGTGGTGTAATTTCAATTCAATTTTTCACAATGTATTTACAATTAGCGAAAAATTTCTAAAAGTAAAGTAAAACGACATTTTACTGTAATTTATCCTTTAAACTCTAACGGTAAATATGGTAAATATCACTCAAGACATTAGTCAATACATCAACAAAAAAAGCATATACTATATATAAAAAAATTAAAGTTTGGAATTTTTTAAGATTTCAAATTCAGTAAATGTTTGTATTTAAAAAAACGCCGTGAGCAGCGGAGCCCCATCACGGAAGTCGAATTTTTCCTTTCATCTTCGGTACTGAGTGTCTACAAGCGAAATGTAATTGAAAGTCCACAAGCGATTTGTCATTTTGGTGGTTTCAAAACTGATGATGAGTGTCCGGTTGATGGGGGCTTTAAAAAAAGGTTTTAAGTTTTTAAGGGCTGAATCTCAGTAAATTTCAATTTTGTGCCGATAGCAGTTAACAGGGAAAAAGCCAACACAATTCGTACGAGGGCCTTCCTACCCATGCTTATCCGCCAATTACCTTTGTGTTTTATTTTTAAATATTAAAAAAGTAACTTAAATAGTAAACTGGAAGGCTTTATGAATATATTTTTTTTTTCCAAAAAAATTCAAAATTTCTATTTTATAAATAATAAAAATCCAAAATTCCTAATTTATAAATAAACAGTGACTTTAATAACATTTTTAAATTACTTAATATGTATGTATTTCATTTGTTAAAAAATTATATTCACTTTTTTTTAAATTTTTTAAAATTACTATTCGCCTACTTGTATTTAGAATAAAAATAATGCATTTAAAACACATTTAACAATAGCATTCAATTCCGATGTAAAAATGGGAGAAGTGGGGGGAAAAGTAATGTGGACTCCCTAAAAGGTACTAGCTGGATACTAACTGAATACACGTACCAAATTTCAGCCCTCTAGGTTTCCTTAGAGAGTCTCTAGACGTGTTAGAAAACAAGTAAAAAAATTAAAGAAATATTGGCGTAAAAATCGTGGGGGTAAGGGTTAAAAGTTGAAACCTCCAAAAAACAGTGTCTGGCTATTAGCTTAACCTGTACACAACATTTCAGCCCTCTAGGTTTATTTGGGGAGATTTTGACCCGAACGAAACTGAAAAAAAAACAAGAAAAATCAAGTTCTTTTGGGTATAAAAATGGTGGGGGTAGGAGTTAAAAGTCGAGACCCCCAAAAGGCACCCCCTTGATACTGACTCAATCCGAATACAAAATTTCAGCCCTCTAGGTTTATTTGGGTGACCTGTGCGAGTGGTACAAACTTCGAAAACGTCGAAAATGCATGAAATTGTAGCTTAAAAATGAGGGGGGTAGGGGTAAAATATTAAAACCTCCAAAAAGCACAACCTAGGTACGAACTTTATCAACACACCAAACTTCAACCTTCTACGCTAATTCTGGGGGGCTGAGGGCGTCTTAGATCCACTGAAAATCGTTTTTTCCCCCTCTACTCCCACCAAATCATCCTAAGAATCTGAATTTTGGATATGTTGTAGATAATTGACCGAAACATTATTTCCAACCGGTTCGGAAAAGTTTTATTGCTTTTCCGCCCCCACCACCCCCTTAAAGGTTGAGACGGATCCAAAATTTGCCCAAAATTTGACCCCACTTTGATAGTATTATTGTGCATCGGAATGAGCCCCATTTACTAAATTTGAGCTCTTAACTTCCATAGGGGGGCCCTACACATATTAAAAGGTAGCGGGAATATATATATATATATATATATATATATATATATATATATATATATATATATATATATATATATATCAGACATTTTTTTCTACATATTCGTGTTCTACGGGTCCGAAAACGGATAGCGCTCCTACTCTCGCCTCTCGCCGTTCTTGTGTATAGACTGTATAAGTCTAATTTTTTCAAGGAAAAATTCGACTAAAAAATTTAAAAAAAGTGAACTTACTTTTATAACAAATGAAATACATACAAATTTAAAAATGTTATTAAAGTCACTGTTTATTTATAAATTAGGAATGCTTACAAACTACATGCTTAATAGCTAAATTAATTTTAAAAAAAATTAATTTAGCTATTAAGCATGTAGTCAAAAACGGGCTATGACGTCACGTTCTCTTATATTTCAACACTATCGCCACTAGGATCACTACGTTAAGTACTGATTATCAAACATAACTATGAAAATAGTGGTGTTACCCTCGTTAAAACCACCAACTAACCAGGATTATGAAAATCAATATTTTCATAATCCTACTAATTTTTGGAATGTTTTCGCTGTAATTGAAATCTATTTAAATTTTACATAAATCATTAATACATTTTTTTTTTTTTTAGATTTTAAGAAACTGGAATTTAATTCCAGATAATATATCTGATGATATTCTACAACACATTATGGGCATTTTGGATGTTAACAGTTTTGAAATCAGAGTACCAAATCCGGAAAATTTAGGTGATATGCCTGCATCGGAAAATGACTGTATCAGAGGCTTATACCTAAAAGCATCGTTACTTGCTCACGAATGCCTGGCAAACACCCACGCTGCACTAGATGAACAATTTAATTTAACGCTGCGATGTTGCACGGACATAGAACAAAATAAAATTATTTATTTTAATTATACGAACGCACTGTTAGTACGTATTTTGTTTTAACTATCATTTATTTAATTTACCGTAAATTGAAGTGAATCGGGACACAAGGATGAATTGGGACAAAACGAAAAACGTTATGCCCTTGGTTTAAAAATACTAAACGTAAAGACTAACATATATTTTTCTAATAATAGGTATAGTAAAATAATTATTCTCTTGGGTAGTAATAGCGATTAAACTTGAAGTTGGATAAAAAAATATTAAGAAATCAATTTAAATTGATGTCTTCAGACAGCGTTATTTTTTTCGTTCTCAAAACTTTAACTGAAAAGAATTTATTTTGGTGTTCCTATGAATAAATTGATGATCGAATTTTAGAAATTATATGTGAGAAAAGAAAACTGTAAACTTTTATTCGTTTTAATTTTTTTTATGAGAAAATCATGAGGATTTTTGGATTAAATTGGAGGTTAATAGGGACAGAAAACGGGTGAGCAGAGATAGTGTATGGATTAATAGGAACGCTATATCGAGTATAAAGAAACGAATGTGAGGTGTTTAGGGATACCTTTAAGGTTACATATAAAATTATTTGAGATTTTTATAGACACATTTAACATGGCATTTTTATACTTTATAAACTTTACTTTTGATTTCATGTTTATTTCTACACAAAATTACAAAGTATTCCTCTTTTGGAAGTATAAATACAAAAAATTCAAATTTATATTTAAATTTCAATTTAGGTCAGCCCTACTGGTCGTCCCAACTCATCCTTCTATCATCTCTTTTAACCCCGATTTACCATAGAATAATATAAATTATATGTTTTTTGTTATTTTTTCGAAGACTAGAAATATTTTCTAAATTTTCGATTATTATAATATTTATTATAAAAAGACAATTTTTACTTTACTAAACCACTTTATTTAAAGTTTTAAATGTCTGTGACATGTTTCGGCTCATATGGCCACTAATGAACAGTCGTTAGTAAAGTAAAAATTGTCTTTTTATTTTAAAATGGAATACCATAAAGTAATGCTCAAATCTATCAAATATAATATTTGTTACTTTAAAGCAGCGGTTTCCAAACTTTGTGCACTAAGCCCCCCCCTATAAAAAATTTTACCTCTGCCGCCCCCCCCCCTTTTGAAAAAATCTATACACAATTCGTAAATTATTTTTTTACTGAAAAATTCATATTCTTGGCGGACGACAGGTCTATACGACACTTGAGAGGAAACCGTTGATCAGACACGTATTCGATAATTACGCGCTAAGATGACTCTGACCGCTTGAGAAATGTTATTGTTAAAATATTACGTACAGTAGTGAGCAGAAAAATCTGTGTTAAGGGGTTACATGGCTTTTTTTAGCAAAAAAACCTAATTTATTCCAATTTTTGGCAATTTTTTTCTATTAGTAAATGCTTATGGCTTGTACTTGAACAAAGGGATTTAAAAAAAATGAAATTTCAACTTTTAACAGTTTTTTAAACAAAAAATTTTTAATTTTTGGTAAAAATTTTCGTGTTTTTCATTGATTTTCTACTTGTAAAATGAGACTTAATGAACGGGAACAGTATTTTTTCGTTCAGGTACAAGCCATAAGTATATACTAATAGAAAAAATTTTGTTTTTTATTTTACGTAAGAATTTCTCTTACTCTGCCCTGTAAGAGTTACTCTGCCTACGGCGAAAAATCAGCGATTTTCAAAAACTAGCTACCAATGGCCTAATTATTATTATTTTTTTTTTTAAATATTTTTTACAGTGTCTCAAAATAATATATAGGTAATAATATGGTAAAAATTGAAATAAATTATATTTTCTTATATTGTAAAAAAAAATCGAAAAAATAGTGGTTTTTTTTGCTACAAAAAACCCATGTAACTCCTTAATATAAAATGTCCAATATTTGGTTATTATGTTTGAACGCTTATTCTTAAAACCATGATTTTATCAAAACGAAGACGATATTTTCAATTAACCTGTGCCCCCCCCCGTTTGGAAACCGCTGCTTTAAAGTAAACTAATTACTTTAGCGCTTTAAAGTAACCACGCTCGTGTAAATTTTTAATATATTAAAGAATAAGTGCTCGTAAAAGAAATATAAAGAAATACAATGTGAAGTTTGAATTCATGCCGATTCATCTCGGTTTACGGTATCGCCTTATTAAAAATTAATCCTTGTGGCTCACAGTTACAAAAGTTATAACAACATCAGATTTTATCTCGAAAAGCACAGACTTTTTTTAAAATTTGAAGTACAAATAAAAAATCAGAACTAGAGGTCAAAATACCTTCAATGCGCTTCGAAAGAATTTGTATCAATTATGGCTTCGGAAATAATAAATAGTTTAGCTTCTTAAGCATCTTATATCGCCCCTTGAGAATAAAACTGTTACATCTGCAAAATCACTAATTTTAAGATATTAAAGAAATAAGATTTTGAAGAAATTTAAAACCGAATAACTTTTTTCCAAATCATCTTAGAACTTTAAAACTTTGCTAGGTTCATTCTAACAGTTAGTTTTAAATGTTGTGATAAAAATTTTGTCGAGAAAATTCATAGTTTAAATTTTCATTGCAGTTGTAACCAAAAATTTTTTAGTTATTTTACAAAAAGTTGCATTCTGTTTAGGATTATAATGTTATATCTGCAAATAATACATTTTTTCTTAATTATTTCACAAAATATTACTTTTTGTTGGTGACGCAAAGTTGTATCTGCAACTAATACTTTTCAGAAATTTTGAAAATTTCGCTTTATATAACTTTATAATGGCAATTGTTTAAGGTAACAAATTCCATAATTATATTACAGATAGAGATGGGCAACGGGAAAATTCCCAGTGGGAATTTTCCGGGGAATATTCCCATTTGGGTAATTATTAAATATTTTCCCGGGAAAATTCCCAAGGTAACACATTCCATAACTGTATTACAGATAGAGATGGGCAACGGCAAAATTCCCGATAGGAATTTTCCCGGGAATATTCTCATTTGGGTAATTATTGAGTATTTTCCCGGGAAAATTCCCGAAACCTGAGTAAAAACGATTACTTACAATTAGCTGTACTATTTTACAAATGCGTTTTTAATTAAAGACCGCGATACCGGTCCCTCAATTTACGTGAATATTCGTTTCATGGGGATTCAATTTATGCGGATAAAAAATCGCGTAAATTAAATCCGTCATTATAAAAAAAAGATACTGGAAATAAAAGCTACCAAAAATTGTAAAGAATTTTATAATACTTTAAATGATAACGAAAATGTAGAAATTTACCCGTTAAAATTTTAAAAATATCGTTTTTTTCGATATCGATAATTTTCGATAACGAAAAATAGGTTTTGACAGTCCCAATATATTAGGAATACCCACAACTTGCTTCGCTTAAGCCTTCAAAAATTTCGTTATTTTTGAGTTACGATGTACCGTTTACGAGATATTTACGACCAAAGGTTTACGTTTTCGAAAAGTATTGAAAACTAATTTTTTTGAAAATATTTTATTGGTGACAAAACCAATTTGACTAATCAGTCTGAATCAATTAATTATAATCAGTTTATGATGAGTAACTCGGTATCGATAATTTTCGATAACGAAAAGTAAGTTTTGATAGTTCCAGTATGTTCGGAATACCCATAACTTGCTTCGCTTAAGCCTTCAAAAATTTCGTTATTTTTGAGCTACGATGCACCGTTTACGAGATATTTACGATCAAAAGTTTACGTTTTCGAAAAGTATGAAAACTAATTTTTTCGAAAATATTCTATTGCCGACCAAAGAAATGGGACTAATAAAGCATAAATTCAACCATTATACAATTAATTTATAATAATTTGTTAGACATTTAGTAGTAAAAGCAATTAAACACATTTAACAGAAAATATTATGTTATTTATTCTTCTTTTCTTCTATTACAACTATTAGGAGTATGTAGCTATTAGGGATATGCTGCTACAATTTTATTTTGTTTTTGGATTTTAATTTACTTATATGGTTTCTTACATTTTCTTTTATATCATATTTTGCCGATTGAAGTTTTTCCCACGTTTGTCTGTTTTTATTATACAAATATTTCGATCAAGCTTTTAGTTTACTTTTCTAGTTTACATTTTATCTTCTACGCAATATCCTGATTTAATTTTTGTTTTTACCGGAAAAATTTCTAAGTTTTCAGTGAATAACGTTCTGACCCTGTATTAATTAAACCTTTTTGTATATTTGTCGCCCGTAAATCGCGATTTCGCTTTCGTTTCTTTCGTTCCGAAACAGGTGTTGTTAAATTTCCATTAGTATTATTTGGGAAAGTTTCGTCCAAATTAAAATATATATCCGAATTAACAGTAATAGTTAAAGCAGAAGACAAAAACTGTCCATTATTTAAATTTAAATGGATAAAATTATTTAAATTGTTTAAATTATATGGTTTAAATTGTTTAAATTATAAGATTATATTCAGAAAGAGCTGTTAAATTAATTTTTTCTTCATCAGCGTCCATATTTTGAAATTAAAATAAATTATAATTATATTTTAATAACAATAATGCTACGAAAGAATTCGTCTAAACTCAATAAACATTAAATATGGCTAAAATTGTGAACATCATTATTCACTTACATTGTAAAATGATAACAGAAGAAGGAATACCAAAATGCGTGTAGATCTGTATGTACCTACAATCCACTCTAACTAACATGTAGCCACTTAATAAAAGAAATCACATACATATACCTTTCCATATATCATATAATCTAAATAAAAAGTTAATTTTTTGTTTTCTCTTTGTTACAACTGCACATGTAACAAAAATTTTTTAAACCATTTATTCTTAGACTGTTAAAATTTAAAAAAAGTTTATGTACTATAACTTTTTTATTTTCTAGAATTTTAGGATGAAAATTTCACCAATCGATAGCTTAAATGTAGCTGAATCCAATGATATAAAAATCTCAAAAACGAAAAATTTGCAGTTGCAACAGTTTTATTCTCAATGTGCGATATGTAAATCGTAATATCAAAGTATTGAAATTAAGCAATAATATTCCATCAACACACAAATTGTAAAAATATACTATTTATACATTTATGTACTTTATGACTTAAGAAGTACTGTAAAGATTTGTTAAAAAGAAAAACGAAGATCTACATAATATATAAGTACTCATTCACACCGAAATGGTAAATTGTAAGTAGGACGCATAAGTTTGTCACTCTATGTACCTATCACGCTATTATATTTTTCTATCTTACTTATGCTTTCCACTTACTACAAGGGACGTTTTTAAAGTAAGGTTCATTTTTATTATATGCAGTGTTGGGGTAGCTGTTCTGCATATGTGCAAGAGTACTTATATCTGTTGGCTAGCCACAGAGACCTTTAACGTCTTAAGACCTTTTACACAATAAAATGATGTAAGACGTAAGCCGTAAGGATCGTCGCCATCTAGTGATCTTGTAAGGAACATTATGTAGTTTCCTAACTTAACCACAATAATAGTGATTTTTTTAATTAATTGATTGAAAAATCACTGCCGTGTGTAGTTAAGTTAGGAAAGTACACAATGTTTCTTACAAGATCACTAGATGGCGACACTCCTTACGGCTTACGTTATTTTATTGTGAAAAAGGCCTTAATGGCTTTCACACAATAAAATAGCGTAAGACGTAAGGCATAAGACGTAGGACGTAAGAGGTGTCGCCATCTAGTGACCCTGGGTGAAGCTTTATGTAGTTTTTTAATTTAACTACTCATAATGTGTAGGTATTTTTTAATAACACTACAAGTTGAAACGCAACATTTGTTTTAACTTATTGATAAAAAAAACGCCGTGAGCAGCGGGGCCCCATCACGGAAGTCGAATTTTTCCTTTCATCTTCGGTATTGAATGTCTACAAGCGAAATGTAATTGAAAGTCTACAAGCGATTTGTCATTTTGGTGGTTTCAAAACTGATGATGAGTGTCCGGTTAATCGGAGCATTAAAAAAAGGTTTTAAGTTTTTAAGGGCTGAATCTCAGTAAATTTCAATTTTGTGCCAACAGCAGTTAGCAGGAAAAAAGCCAACACAATTCGTACGAGGGCATTCTAATCCATGCTTATCCGCCAATTTCCTTTGTGTTTTATTTTTAAATGCTAAAAAAGGAACTTAAATAGTAAACTGCAAGGCCTTTATGAAGATATTTTTTCTTTCCAAAAAAAATCTAAAATTTCTATTTTATAAATAATAAAAATCCAAAATTCCTACTTTATAAATAAACAGTAACTTTAATAACATTTTTAAATTACTTAATATTTGTGTATTGCATTTGTTATGAAAGTAAATTCATTTTTTTTTAAATTTTTTAAAATTACTATTCGCCTACTTTGTATTAGAATAAAAATAATGCATTTAAAACACATTTAACAATACCATTGAATTCCGACGTAAAAATGGGGTGATGGGGGGAAAAGTAAGGTGGGATCCCTAAAAGGCACTAGCTGGATACTAACTCAATACACGTACAAAATTTCAGCCCTCTAGATTTTCTTAGAGAGTCTCTAGACGTATTAGAAAAAAAAAAAAAAAAAAAAAAATCAAGGAAATATTGGCATAAAAATCGTGGGGGTAAGGGTTAAAAGTTGAACCCTACAAAAAACAGTGGCTGGCTATTAGCTTAACCTGTACACAAAATTTCAGCCCTCTAGGTTTATTTGGGGAGATTTTGACCCGAACGAAACTGTTAAAAAACAAGAAAAATCATGTTCTTTTTGGTATAAAAATGGTGGGGGTAGGGGTTAAAAGTCGAGACCCCCAAAAGGCACCCCTTGATACTAACTCAATCCGAATACAAAATTTCTGCCCTCTAGGTTTTTTTGGGTGACCAGTGCGAGTGGTACAAACTTCGATAATGTCAAAAAAGCATGAAATTGTAGCTTAAAAATGAGGGGGGTGGGGGTAAAAAACTAAAACCTTCAAAAAGCACAACCTAGGTACGAACTCTATCAACACACTAAATTTCAACCCTCTACGTTAATTCTGGGGGCTGTGGGCGTGTTAGATCCAGCCAAAATCGTTTTTTTCCCTTCTACTCCCACCAAAAAATCCTAGGAAGCTGAATTTTGGATATGTTCTAGATAACTGACCCAAACATTATTTCCAATCGGTTTAGAAAAGTTTTATGGTTTTACCGCCCCCCACCACCCTCTTAGAGGTTGGGTCGGATCCAAAATTTGTCCAAAATTTGTCCAAAATTTGACCCCACTTTGACAGTATTGTTGTGCATCGGAATAAGCCCCATTTAACAAATTTCAGCTCTTAACTTCCATAGGGGGGCCCTACACATATTAAAAGTTAGCGGGAATATATATATATATATATATATATATATATATATATATATATATATATATATATATATATATATATATATATATATATATATATATCCGAAAATGGATAGCGCCCCTACTCTCGCCTCTCGCCGTTCTTATCGTATAGGCTGTATAAGTCAAATTTTTTCAAGGAAAAATTCGACTAAAAATCAAACGGATGTTGTGTTTTTAGCAAATTTAGCTAGCAAATTTACCAACAGCGCGTCTGCGTGAAATACCGATCGCAGCGCTGCAGCAGTAATATTTTATAAAAACGAATCTCATTTTAAAAACATCTGTTGTACTTACTATTTATTACTTGCCGTACAGTGTGAATGAAACGTAACAAATCAGCTTGGATCGTTTCAAGTGAATATCATAATATTATTTTATTATTATACTTTGATTATATTTTAGGGAACATTTGATCGTCAGGAACATTTACGTGAAGGTAAATATTTTGAATGTGCTTGTCAACGATGTAAAGATCCAACCGAACTAGGTACTCACTTAAGTTCAATACTTTGTCCAAAATGTAAAACGGGCTACGTAAATCCTATAAATACAGAATATACTCTTATCTATTCATCAACGTTAAATTGGAAATGTGAAAAATGTGGAAAATTATATTCTGGCAGTTTAATTCGTTCAACAATAGAAGTAGCAAAAGATGAATATGACAAAATTGGTAAGATAAATTGTAACGATTCTGATATGTAAACATTTTTTTCGAGTGACACGCATATTTAATGATTCTTAATGTTCTCATCTCAATCAAAAAAACAATTTTTTGTATCTTTCACTGACATAAAAAATTCAAGTTTATTTATAGTTAGTACAAAAAAAGCCACTACAAATAACTATATTGTAAGAATTTAATCTAGATTCTAAAAGTCATAAATAGTTTTTATCTCAATTTTTAAGTTCAAATTAACATCAATGTTTAAAAAAAAAATTTCTAAAATATACATTGGTAATGTGTGAATAGTCCAGTAAATATCATTCTCATTTACTATCAAAAGGGTTGCCAATTCGAATTCGATATCTCTGGATTAAATTAATTAATTCCAGATTTAATTTTTGGATTAAGATTAATAAAATAAATATTTATTTGCTTTGTAATCTTGATTAGGACTCAGACTAATTAACAATAAGTTATCAGTAAAATATAATAATGCTTATCTTATAGAAGTTTAAGTTAAATAAAAAGTGTCAACTGCAACAAAACGGGTAACCTACGATGTTAAAAATTTGTAGAAAAATGGTTACAAAAGCAGTGAGCAAAAAACTGTACGTTTTACTATCTTAGACCCAAAAAAGGTAGAATATCGTCTCTTTCAAATCGGCTAAAAAACAATTTTTCGTAAATATCTAGAAATCGCTAATAACAAATAAGATACTTTCCAAAAATACCACTTTTATCTATTTTAATTCTACCAATATCAAGCAAGTAGATAATAATTATACTGATCGAAATACATCACAGAATTTAATAAATAAAAATACCCCTGTCGCAGCATTCTGCATAACATAGCGAATTTCCACTTACAAAAGTACATTTTTCTCGGAAACTAGTTAATATAGAGTAATTGTAAATAAAAAAACCTTCTTTTTGTGATTTTTCCGCCTCATTTCGCCAAATTTTTTTCACGAAAAATGTCCAAAAAACCGTAAACGTTTTCACGAAATTTCTTAAAAATAAGATGTTTCGTTCTTGAGTTATTATGTATCATTTTTTGTATAGAACCAACCCACCCTGTTGCAATATTTATCAATGTTATTATGGAATTATTATGTATCAAAAAGTTTAATCTAAATTTGAATTGCAGATAAACTTGACTACAAAGAGAGCGAAAAATTTTTAAAAAGAATTTTACGTAGTTTACCACCGGAAAACTCATTAGTTATTGATATTAAACAAAATTTAATTGGAGCGTATCGAGATGTATTACGAAGAGAACGAAAACCTTCTAAATATATACTTCAACGTAAATTTGATCTATGTAAAGAATTATTACCATTATTGGAAATAATTGAACCAGGAATATCAAGATTAAAAGGTACAATGCTTACAAAATAAAAAACTATTGTAATATTCTGATAACTTGTCAATGTTGCCAGATTATACTATTTTACCGCCAATTGATATAATATAGTCGGTAATTATATGGTAGATTGGCGGTTGAATTTTATTGTTCGTCACAAATTCTTTTTTTAAGTGAAAACTTCTATAACGAGAATGACTCTGCGTGAGAATGTAATGAAATCTGTAATGTGAGCGTGAAAACGATAATGTTTTGGTTGTAATGAAATTTGTAATAGTAGCAAGGTGAAACAAACGCTATTGGTTAGTTCATCATTGCTGAGTGATTGATATCTTATACCGTTCAAATTATTTAATTTACCAAAAATATTTTTGATGTTCCATTTTGTATTATTTAAACTTATATTCAATTTACTTCGGTATATGTATATAGTAATGTTAAAGATGCAGCAATATATCACTATCGACAAATCTCATATTTAATGAATTCTTTCTTTAATAATAATAATAATAATAAAACTTTTTTTTAAAAAACCAACTTCAAAAAGTAATAAATAATTAATAGCACGTATTTTAAACTCAGGCGTAAAAGCGTGGTATAAAAAGATGCGATCGGAGTGCTTGCAAAATTAACGAATTCTTGTGGATCTCCATTTTTATACAGCAATCCCCCGAAGAACACGATTAATTGGTTCCGTGTTCTTTGAAACCGTGTAGTTCGAAACCACCAAAAGATAGGCATTTTTTATTACAAGTGTGAAAATAAAAAAATATAAAAAAAAAAAATTCCGTTTAATTTGCAAGTTGTGGGTATTCCAAACATATTGCGACTGTTAAAACCTACTTTTCGTTATCGAAAATTATCGATAACGAACTACTTATCATAAATTGGTTATAATTGTTTAATTTAAGCTCTATTAGTCCCTCTGATTTGGTTACCAATAGAATATTTTCGAAAAAATTAGTTTTCGATACTTTTCGTAAAGTTACGAAAAATATCGAAAACTAATTTTTTCGAAAATAGGCTATTGGTGACTAAATCAATGGAGCTAACAGAGCCTAAAGAAACCAGTTATAATCAATCGATGATAAGTTACGTGGTATCGATAATTTTCGATAACGAAAAGTAGGTTTTGACAGTCTCAATATGTTCGGAATATCCATAACTTGCTTCGCTTAAGCCTTCAAAAATTTCGTTATTTTTTCGCTACGACGCACCGTTTACGAGAGATTTACGATCAAAAGTTTACGTCTACGTAAACTTTTGATCGTAAATATCTCGTAAACGGTGCGTCGTAGCGAAAAAATGATTATAATTGATTAATTCAGACCCATTAGTCAAATTGATTTTGTCACCAAGAAAATATTTTCAAAAAAATTACGTTTTCAATACTTTTCGAAAACGTAAACTTTGATCGTAAATATCTCGTAAACGGTCTATCGTAGCTCAAAAATAACGAAATTTTTGAAGGCTTAAGCGAAGCAAGTTGTGGGTATTCCAAACGTATTGCGACTGTCAAAACCTACTTTTCGTTATCGAAAATTATCGATACCGCGTAACTTGTCATAAATTGGTTACCGTAAAACCGTCTAGACCCGGACACTTTTTTACATTTTTTGGTATAATTTTATGTTTATACGTATTTCCTTCATAGATATCACTAACAAAAGTATTACCATTAGAAAGAGCGTATACTATTTGTTATATCCCTGACCCATTTGTTTCATTATAAGTAAAAATAAAAAAAAATAAAAAATAATTAGTAAGTGTCCGGGTCTACACCTCAAATCCGTCTTGACCCGGACACTTACTTAAATAATGTAATAACATGCAAACTAACCTCTCCCGTCGGGGTTAGGCCAGTGTTTTATATCGTCTGATGTTTTTAAACCTGTCAAAGGCTTCAAAACATTTTGTGGGAAGGGAGAGGGGTCAATACATAGTATGCCTCTCTATGAAGTAAACATGCGATATGAGACTAGAAGGAGGCATAAACCGCGTAATTCTGGCGGGAATATAACGTATGGATAGTGGAAGTTACAGCCAGTGCGAATCGCGGCCATAGTGTAATAAACTGATGTGGCCGGGTCTAAACGGATATATGTATATAGCATGTATTTATATATATATATATATATATATATATATATATATATATATATATATATATATATATATATATATATATATATATATATATATCGAATATAACTTCAAATATCATTAAATGATGCGCGATAAAATTCTGAACACATATATATCAAAATTAAAACAATATGACAATTATGACGAAAATTAATTACATGTCTAACAAGGAGATGCACCCAGAGTGAAATTCGGGATTTTGATGAAACTTCGCTGGTGTGTAGTATAGGTAAAAATAAGGGACCCGTATTTTTTTTTATCGGCCATCGTCCACGTTTAGGGGGTGAAACCAGCCCCTAAAGTTGGGGGTTCAAATCGTATTTCTTAAGATATCTCGAAAACTATAAGAGATAGAGGAAAACTTTAAATTGATTAAATGTTACTCTTTGAAAGACCTATTCATTTGTATAGGTTAAACTAGGGCTGGGTTCATAAGGGGGGCTGGAGGGGGTGAAAATGGGGGTAAATTTTCTTGCACAGACTGAATGGTTCAATGTATCAAATTTTTACCACTATAAATAGAAAGAGCACCAAAAATTAGGGGATACGTGTTTTTGCGTTTTTTCGAAATTTGTGTGGTATCCAAGCCACATAAGGAAGAATAACATAGGGTAGATTATATAGTATTATTATTGATTGCAAATACGTTCTATATTTTTTTATATTTATGTTTATTTTCATCATGAAAATGTATTTTTTTACTTTCCGATAATGATTCATGATCACAATTCGCTCAATAAAGTCCTCTTTATAGAATATACATACTTATATTACGAGTCGGTTACGAGATCGCTATAAAAGTTTTCAGATCTTTAGTTGTGTGGTTTTAAGTACATTCACAATTTTTTTTTTGCTAGTCATAACTGTATTTTTGGATTTTTTTTTTGAAAGATCATAAAACTTTGACCTTTAAAAAAACTGATCACCTTAGACATTATTTTTGGGCTGCTCGAACGCCGTTCATCGGCGGTTTTCGTTAAAACTTTTCTGGCAACATTGGTAACTGTCGTAATATTTAAATTTAAATATTCTAAAATTATTAGATATGAAATTTTTTAAATTAAATTTTTAGGCATTACGTTATACGAAATGCATATACCTTTGGTTGTTTTATCGAACCGAGAATATGAAGCCGGAGATATATCAGCGGAGACTTTGCTAGCACGATTATTAGAGGCTGAACAAATGGCTCGTGATGCAATTAGATTTTTATTATATGAACCAAAAACTTCTCCAGAGGGTCGGTTAGCACAAAAAGCTCTAGAAGAATTAAAAATGCTAAAAACCAGTATATTTAGTGTACAAGAAATCGTAAATACTAAGAAGCGTCACATAAACAACAAGAAAAGAAATAAGGGGGCACGTAAACAAAGATGAATGTTATAAAAAAAAGTGTCTTCAAATGTTTTATGCTGATTTTATGAACTTTATGTTATAATAAAATTATTGTTGACTAATTTTTTTATCTTTTACAATTCTTCCATATAGACACCAATCAACTTAGAAGAATCGCCGGATAAATTTTATTGCCATTTTGACAATCTGCACAGCTGACCAGGGCCATGAAGCAAAATTACGGGCCGCAGGGACAAACTGTCCCGACCCCTTATCAAATATTAATCCTTTTAAACAAACCATATGGAAAAATTTTTTTGTCTCAAAATGCCGGACTTTTTACTGCCAGTGATAAGTACAATAAATAAGGTTACAAAAAAAGAAAAATAAAAAAATCAAAGATCCCAAAATCAAAAAAGTGAAACCAGGATTTTACAAAATATAAATTATACTAAACTAGGTTGATAAAACTGAACATTATTTAGAATTATACCGTATTTCGAAAAATCTGTCACAGATGGCGGCACATGTACCAGTGAATTTAACTCTTTTAAACAAACCATATGGAAAAAAATTTTTGTCTCAAAATGCCGGACTTTTTACTGCTAGTGATAAGTACAATGGATAAGGTTAAAAAAAAAGAAAAAGAAAAAAAATCAAAGATCCCAACATCAAGAGAGTGAACCCTAGGAATTCACAAAATATAATTCATTATACTAAACTATGTTGATAAAATTGAACATTATTTAAAATTACACCGTATTTCGAAAAATCTGTCACAGATGGCGGCACCTGTACCAGTGAATATATACCTATTACAGCATTTTGAGCCACCATATTGCAGGACGAGTTAACTTGTCTTAATCATTTAAAGAGATATACATATCACAGCATTTTGAGCAACCATACTGCAGGACGAGTTAACTCGTCTTAATCATTTAAAGGTTAAAAATTTACCACTACCATCCAGAATTAAGTAAACAAAACCTGATGTGCCGGGCCGAGCTCCTGGCCTACAGCCCCGAGTGCCTCCCTACTCCCCCCGGACCTGTAATTAACGTAAACCCCGTAAACGGTGAGATGACGCAACCGCGCAATCCTAAAAATGATGAATGAGAACGCGGCTTAATATCATTCGGCCACATTAGGTACATATTAAAAGTTGAGGTTAAACAATTTACTAATTTTATAGAAAACAATAAATAAATAAATACCTGTTTCCTATAGTTTACACGGTCTACATTTTTAATAAGTTTACAAATGTTATTTATTAGTACACAGAGAAATTTTGATGTTTTTACATATTTTGGAGACGGTAATCTAACTAATAGTAAAGCCGGTCGATAATGAAATGAGAATGACGTAAATTGATAGCTATTTAAAATAACCTCAATGAGTACGATGAGTACTTATTGTTAAATATCAGGAAATAAAATTTTATAAATATATAAATTTAAAAAACCGATTACCTACTGATCCTTTAATTTATCTTTATAATGTTATAATCTAGTAAATTAGATATAATAATATTTTTGTAAATATTCCTTTCTTAAAATAAGTAAAAATGCCGGACCAAAATACCATAATAGCTTTTGTATCAAAAGTAGCTTTAATTGTTACATTTTTTAGTTATTCGTTACATGTAGTTGAAGAAGGACACGTTGGTGTATATTATCGAGTATGTATGTAAAAAATATATGTTTCAAGATTCGTTATGTTTTGAATCCAAAAAAAATTTCAGGGGGGCGCATTACTACCAACAGTTAGTCAACCAGGGTTTCATATGATGATACCATTTTTGACGAAATATAGGGCTGTTCAAGTAACTTTACAAACTGATGAAGTAAAAAATGTTCCTTGTGGTACCAGTGGAGGTGTGATGATATATTTCGATCGCATTGAAGTGGTTAATATTTTAAATGCTGATAGTGGTTGGTGTAAAATATCCTAAATTATTAAATTCATGTAAAATACACCACCTTTTATTATTTCTTTTAGTTCAAGATATTGTTAAGAATTATACAGCTGATTATGATAAAACGTTAATATTTAATAAAGTCCATCATGAATTAAATCAATTCTGTAGCGTACATTCCCTTCATGAAGTCTATATCGATTTATTTGACCAAATTGACGAAAATCTAAAACAGGCCTTGCAAAGAGACTTAAACGAAATGGCACCAGGATTAACAATTCAAGCTGTTCGTGTTACAAAGCCAAAGATTCCAGAAGTAATTCGAAAAAACTATGAACTCATGGAAAGTGAAAAGACTAAATTATTAATATCAGCACAACATCAAAAGGTATAAACGCTTTTTCCTATAAAGGGTCTAGCTGTACTTCCATGATGAAACTGCCCCCAATAGCAACTTATATTAATAACTGTACTAAAGGTATGGTGAGGCTATAAGTAATTGATATCTACCACCTTCTCGGCGGAAGTTACGGAGATAACTAAAAAATAATAAAAAACATTTTTAAAAAAATAAGTTTTTTATTTGAATATGGGCTAAAAGTATAAAATAACTTTTAAGTGAAGTTTGAAGCAGTATGCAACATAATTTATAAAAGCTTGAGGCGTTATCATTAATTATTTCCATCTTGGATGTAAGTGTAACTACTTTACTCTATTTTTCAGTAATTACCAAACTTAATCAAACGCCTCAAGCTTTTATAAATTATGTTGCATATTGCTTCAAACTTCACTCAAAAGTTATTTTATTCTTTTAGCTCATTTTTAAATAAAAGCTTTTTTTTAAAAATATATTTATTTTTTTATTTTAAATTATTTTATACTTTTTAGTCTGATTACAATTAATTTAAAAAAATAAAATACCCCTGCCGCAGCATCTGCATAACATAGCGAATTTCCAAATATTGGACACTGGCGGATTTCATATAACAATCTGTGTCCATCTAAAATAGTTTAGCTCTCTGACAGTGAAAAAATTTTCAAAATCGGTTAATATTAATAATATATAAATAAATTAATAAATTTTAGTGAATATCATTTTCGGATTCTAGGGACCTCAAAACAAATTTCTTCAAAGTTATACACGTATGCAAAATTTAAAACCTTAACTCAATTAGAACTTGCTTAAATTTTGATTGCAATATTTGATCTAAACGAACAAACTAACATTACAAGTTAAATAAAAGTTTTCAATAAAAACTAGTGCTTTATTCAAAAATTTTTTTCTCGGTAACTACTTAACATAAAAAGATAATTCCAAATCCATGTGAAGATAGACATTCTTTAGAATATTAGACATATTTATTAACATCCCTGTCCTTGTTATTATCCTTAAAATCCGATCCAATGTTATTTTCATAGGGTTCACCTCAAAAAAAATACAGTAACTAGGCCTTAGCCTACTTTATTACCATACCAAGTTTTATAGGCATTAGGCCTACGAAAGTTATACATATAAGGTCCTTACAGTGTTACCTAAAGGATAGTATAGTTACTAATAATAAGTTTTTATCGGGGGGAGATCTCCTATATCTGATTATACCTTTTTTTGATTTTCCATGATTATCTCGAAAACTATAGGAAATAGCAAAAAACACTTTATTAGACACAACACTTTACTTTTAAAGAGCTTTCGATTGGCATGTTTAATTCCAAGGCCGAATCTACTGGCGGGCCTGTTCAACAGGTTAGGGGTGAAAAATATTTTTTTTTATTATGTTGCACCCCTCGAATTTAAATAAAACTTAGTATGGTAATAAAGTAGACTAAAACCCAGTTACGTAATTATCTTCGTAACGTATGTTATTATCTTCGTAATTATTTGGTTTTGGCCGGAAAGGTGGTAGATATCAATTACTTATAGTCTCAGCATTCCGTTAGTACAGTCATTAATATGAGGTGCTATTGGGGGCAGTTTTATTATGGAAGTATGGTTAAATTCTTTAAGTTACAAATATGTAAAAAAAAGCAACTCTTAATAATATAGGTGGTAGAAAAAGACGCAGAAACTGAAAGAAAGAAAGCAGTAATTGAAGCTGAAAAGGAGGCGCAAGTTGCCAAAATTCATTACGAGCAAAAAATAATGGAAAAAGAATCATTACAAAGAATGGCACAAATTGAAGACGAAATGCATCTAGCGAGACAAAAAAGTCGATCAGATGCCGATTTTTATCAAACGAAACGACAAGCTGAAGCAAATAGCTTGCTTTTAACACCAGAATATTTAGAACTTCGTAAATATGAAACACTTGCTCAAAATAGTAAAATTTATTTTGGAAATAACATACCTAGTATGTTTTTGCAAAGCGGTTGTATGCCCATAAATGAAATGAATTTAAAAACAAACGAAATTAAAGAGAATAAAGAATAAAAATATGTACTTATATACTAGTTTTATTTTTGACTAACTTAGACCGCCTGTGATTCAATTTATACGCCTTACATTTTAGTGCTTAATATGACTAAAATGAGTAAAAAATAGATATTTGTGTACCGGGGGAAGACAGAGCTTTATTTTCTGTCGCTGATGAGGGTTATTAAAAAGCAGGACGCAAAAGCCCCATTTATTTCGATAAATTATGTATAAATCATATTCTACATCAAGTAAACAATCATAATATATAGCCCGGAAGCTCGCCGTATACAAATCCCATGTATAAGATCCATGAACGACTTTTTGTGCGTGAGTAGTACTACTGCAGACTCAAAAGGAGCCACCATTTATTTAAGCTAATTTTGCCCGTATCACATACATATACGACGTCATTTCTGGTTATGATTTTTAATGTTTACTTAACGGCGGAGTCCACGGACAAACTTATAAGAATATCCACAAGTTAGCAGCACAATCGATTTGTAGTTAATTTCATAATTATTATTTTTTTTATAGTCACAAATATTTAATTAATAAAATAAAAATCTTGTATAAAATCTTTAAAAACCAGGTAATTTTAATTGAAATTTTTTATAATTTTCCAACTTCATATAAACTTGAAAGTGTGTCAATTAAATAAATGAAGAAATTGCCGCCTACGTTTAAAATAAAATGTATTTAAAAGTTAACCAGTAAAAGCGATTGGCGACGCAAAGATTACGCGAGCGCTCCTGGTTTTTTAAATTAGAAGCTGTATCAAGTAAAAATTGTTGTATACGTTTAATTGTCGATAGAAAAATGTACTATAAAAATTATGCGCGGATTACTAAATTTTATACCGCCCATTAATCGTATGCGTATATTTTTACTTGATGCTAGTTCCAATTTTACCAGCAGAGGCGCGAGTGAGAATCTTTGCGTCGCCAATACATGTTGTCAAATTTGTCTTATTGCCCAAATAGTCATCGTAAAGATCGTAAATCATATCGATAAACACAATATGTATGTACCATATACATACGATAGATTACAGTAAAAATAAATTTCAATTTGAACACATATCTAATGGCTTGTGGACGTTTTGTATCTGATTTGTCTACACCATAGATAAAATACACCAGACGTTATAGAGGTATAATCTTTGGTCCACACAAATAAAATATGTATAGGTATATGTATTCGTGCTAAATATGGCAGCAGTGTATGACAAATTGTCGCTAGTTACTTATTAATCGATACTAGCGACAATTTCGGTGAACTATAAAACACGAATATTTTATTTTAAAAAAATTAATTAAAATTCTTTAGCAATATTTTTATCTAATATTGGTTCAATGTAATATATACATAAAACAAAACCTATTTCCACTTATATCTGTTAAAATATTTTTGATAGTTTTAAGAAAGTATGTCAATTAGAATCTTATGGTGGACTCCGCCGTTAAGTCATGAAAGCATGAATGAAATTTACGTCAAAATGTAAGTTTTAACGCATAAAATGAGATTATAGTAGGATGTCAGGTTTAATTAATCTATAGTTATGCGGGTTAATTAATTGGGAGTCCCATGGGGTTGCGCGTTAATTAAGCCTGGCACTTCAGTATAAACTCATTGAAACGTACATTTTGATATAGATTTCATTCATAAAATTTCTTGAATTAAATAAAACTTAAAAATCGTAACCAGAAATGACGTCATATTCTGTAATATGGGCAAAATTGGTTTAAATAAATGGTGGCTTCTTTTAGGTCTGTAGTAATACTACTTACGCACTGTCTCTAACGTCTCTAATGTGACTTTTCAAAATGTAATTCCAAAAAATCAAGTACATCTTGCTAAACAACATATTTATAGACATAGTATTCTTTATTGATCTTCTTCTATGATTGACAGTTTTATTATGATTGATTATTATTGTAATCTAAATCCTAAGCGCTACGTCCCTGGCATGATAAATCTATAAATTTATATGATAATATGATTAACTCCTTTCCTTTGAAAAAGTTTTAAGAAATATTATTATTCATGTAAAAAAAGATAATAGTAATTATGGGGGTATCTATACGTCCTCTCCTGGTTTGCCGGATTCGTCCCGGCTTTAACTCTCTTGTTCCAGTGTTCCGATAGATTTTTTTGAGATGACTATTTGTCCCGGTTTCTTAAACTACTCATTATCATCACCATATATAGGGTATATAGTGCAGTAAGTATTCTTTTGAAATGATCAACTGTGTATCTGGGACTTGTAAAGAAGTTTTCTACTGAGTTTTCGAGACTGGTGATGTTATAGGTCGATGGCATCTTTCAGAATAATTGTTATATAGTATAATGATAACGTTACAATATTCGCATGTTACAATCAAGAGCCAAATGTATTATGTAACTTTTTTAGTTTACTGCTCTCAATTTATTAAATGTCTCCTCATAAAATTTTACAGGACTATTCTCCATTTTTTATTTTTTATAATTTTTGTTTATGCAGAAAAACAATCTTTTTAATAAGTGAGTGTTTACGTAATACACATGTAGTTGGACGAAACAGGTTATGTTCGTTCTTCGCGTGGGTGATATTACAAACTTGATCTGACTGGCAACAGATTGAAATGTTTTCAACTTTTATAAACAAAATATACTTGAACAGTATCGTTTAAACTCCTACCACACAACTATAGAGCGCATTTAGAAAATATTGGTAAATGTATCTATGAAAAATAGATAGATTATGTGCCCCACAGAGAACAGAAGTACAATACGTATTTCTCCACTACTGGAATCAGTGTAACCAGTAAGAGATAGAAAATATGTTAGATACGTGCACGGTGTTTACTTTGTACTGGCGCGCTAAACTGTGTATGTGTGCGTAATCGAACATAGAGGTTGCAGTCACGTGACCGGGCTCGCTTACATATGTGCGATACCACAACGTTATGTGTGGGGGTTCTACAATGCTAACAACAGTCAAATCCATTGTTGTTTGACTGATTTACACTTAGCGACTGCTACTGAGACACTGACTACCTACGAGCCTAAGGTACACAAAAAGCCACACTGCAGATTTCATGATAGAGATAGTTGCTGTGTCTCCATTACTCCATGATGTGCCCCTTCTAACAAATGGTGTTACGATCTTGCATGAATTTTGACAAGATAACTTATTAGCTGCACTAAACTGTTCGGTCTATAATTGTTATTATTGCAAATACATATTTATACGGTTACCGTTTATACCAGTGATTCTCAAATTTTTGGGTCCGCGGCCCTCTTTTGCACTTAAAAAAATCGAGAGACCTTGAAATGTGTAAAAAATGGGTATGTGGTCTGTAATCAATTATTTTGCGCCCCCACAAATATTTTTAGCGACCGCCACTTTGAGAATCGCTGGTTTAAACCAGTATTTATGCCATGAAGACTACATAATGAGAATACACTCAAACGGGGGAATTGCCAGAATCGGTCCACGCAAATCGTACATATTACGTTTTCTTACTTTTTTATTTTTGACTATTTTTTAATAATTATTATTGATTTTATTTCCATTATTTATATTTAAAAAACCTAAATGAATTATTTTATAATTTTAGATTATTATCTCCATTTCAAACTGCCACTTCATTTTCCTACCGTTTTGGTACACACGGAACACTAATGCCCTCTTATTTCTTTCTAGAACCCCTTATACATACATGGAGTGCGTACACCTTATATAGTCACCATGGTTTATACTTTATAGCATTTATACGGTTTAAGGTCCATTCATATCTGCAAACACTGAATGTTACAGATACGTATCGTAGCAGACACGACAATTGAATCGGTTATTGCAGAAAGGTCACATGTTACATTTTCGAATATCTCAGGTAGAGTAATAAAAACCTTCCCTGTGAAAAAGTATGTAGCTGAAGACTTGTAATTTTTACTAGTAAGAATTTGTATACCTCTAATATTTTTGCTTTAATTTTAGCTTCTAAGTTGCTAAGCTTCTAACTCTGAGCTACTTTTTTTTTAAATTTCAAATGTTATCGAGTGCCTGTGAAACATTATTAATGTATGACGGACTTTTGTTCCTATTTATACATACGCCAATATTCATATGTTCACTTAATGTCCAGCTTTAGCTGATACTTGAACACTCGATTTACTTACTTCAAGTGAACATATGAATATTGGTGTATGTATAAATACGAACAAAAGTCTACCATTCATTAATAATGTTTCATAGGCACTCGATAACATTTGAAATTAAAAATATAACTGCGTCTCGCATTGAAGAGAGGATGTGTTTGATTGATTATCAGATTGGAGTGGCTCTCGAGCAAGCCTTCGGTAGCCTAATTGGTAAGGCGCTTGGCTAGTAACCAAGAGATCCGGGTTCGAATCCCAGCCGATCCACTTTGATAATTTTTCAAACACTATGCGAATTTTAATCTAAACTACTTATGATGGCTGAAATAATTAAATAAAAAATACCCCTGTCGCAGCATCTACATAACATAGCGAATTTAGAAAAATTGGGCACTGGTGGATCTCATCTAAGACCTGTATCCATTTAAAATAATTCACCTTTCTAAGAGTGAAAAGATTTTCAAAATCAGTTGAGTAGTTAATTTTTGGCGCTTTTTCGCATAAGGTGCTTGGCGCATATACCCATCTAAACTCTAGTTTAGCTTTCTAAGAGTAAAAGAATTTTCAAAATCGGCTAGGTAATTTGTTTTTGGTATATTTGGGACCCAAGACCCCGAACGGACTTTGTACAGCATAGTGCTATCCACCTAAAATAAGTTAATTCTCTAGCAATGAGAAAATATTGAGAATCGGTTCGGTAGCTTATTTCTATCCTATATAATATAGGATATTTTATCTTTCTAACAGTAAAACTATTTTTAAAACCCGTTGTGTAGTTTTCTATGCCGCATTTGCATCCGCAGGACAGTTGTGGATCTCAGATAACATACTGTACTTATCTAAAATAGTTTACCTCTGCAATAGTGAAAAAATTTTCAAAATCGGTCAGTTATTTTATTTTTGACACTTCTGGGTCCCATGGACTTTGACGGACCTTACATAACGTAATCTATAACTATCTAAAATAGTTTAGCTCTCTAATAGCGAAAAAATTTTCAAAATCGGTCGGTTAGTTTATTCTTGGCGCTTAAAAGATCGCAGGACTCTGACCGACCTCATACAACATATAAGCTAAATCCATTTAAAATAGTTTACCTCTGTAATAGTGAAAAAATTTTCAAAATCAGTCGGTTATTGTATTTTTGACACTTTTAGATCCAATGGACCCTAGCGGACCTTACATAAGCTAATCTATATCTATCTAAAATTGTTTAGCTCTCTAACAGTGAAAAAATTTTCAAAATCGGTCGGTTAGTTTATTGTTGACATTTTTGGGTCCCATGGACCTTGGCAGACTTTACATTACGTATTCTATATCTATCTAAAATAGTTTAGCTCTTTGACAGTGAAAAAATTTTCAAAATCGGTCGCTTATTTTATTTTTTACACTTCTAGATCCAATGGACCTTAGCAGACCTTGCATAAGCTAATCTATATCTATCTAAAATAGTTTAGCTCTCTAACAGTGAAAAAATTTTCAAAATCGGTCGGTTAGTTTATTGTTGACATTTTTGGGTCCCATGGACCTTGGCAGACTTTACATTACGTATTCTATATCTATCTAAAATAGTTTAGCTCTTTGACAGTGAAAAAATTTTCAAAATCGGTCGCTTATTTTATTTTTGACACTTCTAGATCCAATGGACCTTAGCGGACCTTGCATAAGGTAATCTATATCTTTCTAAAATAGTTTAGCTCTCTAACAGTGAAAAAATTTTCAAAATCGGACCCTGGCAGACCCTACATTACGTAATCTATATCTGTCTAAAATATCTAAAATAGCATAGATCTTTGACAGTGAAAAAATTTTCAAAATCGATCTAGTTCTTTAAAATTTTTTTCCTGGCATATAAACATTATTATTATGTTATCTTTCTATAATATTTAATAATATTATATCATGACATAACATTATATCAATACCTTCATTATCTTGTTCATTTAAAATTCAATAAAAAAATTAAAAAAATCTTCATTACACATGCTTAAAATATCTGGTTAATTTTAATTTAAAACAATGAGACAGAGATATGGCATTTATAATACATAGATTTTGAATAACTACCGTTTGTTTTACGTAAAAATAATGAAGTTTTTGTATATATTATAAGCAACTGAGACAGAAATATAAATTACTTATTACAATGACAAAGAGAGCAAAATAAGGCAAAAGTGAAAATTACGATTTTCTCGAAAACTACTTAACATAGAAAGAAAATTATAAGAACATTTTCTTCATAATTTTTTTTTCCTTTTCAACGATGTAAAAATCGAACTGTCTTATGATAGGATCGAATGATAAAAACTGGCCAGAAAACCTACTTCTGGGCATCCGACGTGTCTGGCTAACGAACTTAGCCGAGCCAATTCAGAATCCAGTCCGCACACAAAATTTCATAAGCATTAGACGTTTCGTTCGAGAGTTATCGTGGGAACATATATATATATATATATATATATATATATATATATATATATATATATATATATATATATATATAATTTTAGTGAACATCATTTTCGTATTCTAGGGACCTCAAAACATATTTCTGCCATAGTCCCGGACTCAGATTGCGTCATGAGACCTACTGTAATAGCTGAATTTCGAGTTTTCGAAATTCGCTAAAAAACACGATTCATTTATTGTTTAATGCTTTTCTTATGGATTTATTCATATACAGAGTGAAAGATAAATAACTATTATCCTTTTGAGGGGTGACTCATAGCACCCTATAGACACTAAAAAGACAGGAATTTTTTCGGAATTAACAGTTTGAGAAAATCGCAAATTAAGTGGCTACATGATGTTTCAAAATTTTTTTATGTACGGCTCTGACTAAATTATGCATAAATACCTTTTTAATATCAAAGGTACAAAATAATTTTATTGACTAAAATTCAATAAAATTTTGTAAACATGTTTATTTCTAGTTACCATTTATTGTAAACAAAACATAGATAAGTACAGTGTCTCACAGATAAAATCAGACAAAACTTTTTGACTATAAAATATTTATAAAATAATTATTGGTACCATTATGGTAGTACCATTTACCAAATATTCAAAATAATTCAAGATGAAATTAAAGAAATTAATAAAAAAATCAACAATTAAAAAGGCACTTCAAGGAAAAATCCGAATTAACAGATATTTACTCAACCTGTCAGCATTGTACACAAATATCACATGTTTTAAAAAAATCGTACCTATGATATGGTATGATATTACAAATATGGACATTTAATTTAATTGGGGCACCACTTTACTATAGGGGCTTTTTTGGTTATAATCGGTTATCAGTTTACCCTTGGTATCACATTCAGTTTATTTCTGAACTGTCACTACTTCCCTTGGTTCATTAGCACAGTTCACTTCATATTTATTTTTACTATTCGTCTTCGTTTTGACAAGTATATTCATGACAAGAAAACATACTGCACAGAAATTTATAATCAAAAATTTAAATAAAAAACACTACTAAACAAAAAATTTCATTATTCACTTTACAAACTTATAATTAATATTAACAATTTTTATTTTTAATTATCAATTAATATTTACAAATTATCACTTAATACTAATAATTAAAATAAATTAAATATTAATAATTAATATTTTTACCCATGAAACTGTAGTATTTACATACAATGGGGTATTTGACAATTTTTTAAAAATCATCTTAGTGTGTTTATTATTTCTTACTAAGCCCATAATACACATTTTTAAATTATTTTGAACTATATTTTTAATAAAAATCACCGATAAAATTTCAGTTTTTAAAAAGACCGCCAAAACGATGCTTTCTGTCTCTTTCAAATCGTATGACATCATTGGCTCTAAAACATTGAACCGGTAGTGGTTTTACTTGTGACATTTGTGTTATTTTTAGAATTTAATCCTAAATCGCGACGTAACTGGACATATCCAACTGCGTCATCTCTGTAAGATTCTCTGGAGACACTGCCACAATGAACGAAACACATATATAGTAGTAGGTTTGTCATACATATGTTACGAACCGGCGTTTTGATTATTGTTATAGTAAAATATTTTGTTTATTATTGTATTAATAATAAACAGTAATGAAATACATATTTATGTAATATTAATAAATAATAACAAACACATTATATTGACAAGCACCGATTTATATGCAAAATCGCTGACCACAGCTAATATGTATAAGCAGGTCAGCACATAGGTATAAATGGACAGCTGTTTGTCAGTACAATGATCAGACGATTGGCATTAGCTGGTCGGATGATCCAATGGTCTCACGACCATTGTAATCACCAAACCATTCCGGGGTTACGCTATGTGGTAAGCTCTTTCTAAATATACATATGTATAATTCGGGGAATACAATAATATATCATAGGCTTAGGTTAAGTTTAGTTGTATAACTCTCTTTAATAAAACATTTTATACTTTTATAATAAACCTATGGACTATACTTGTCTTACCCTACCATGCAGCCATCATGGTTCAATCAGAACCAAGAGTTCGGACCCATCCGCTCGGGGTCCACGCTATCGCTACTAGGATTCTAGCAGCATTCAGGCCTCCCATGCGTAACATTGGTGGCAGCGGTGGTATGATGGTTCAATGGTAGCGCTTAAACAAAGGTTAGGTAAACGGGTTTATTTTATTTTTAGGGAATCATTCTTTTCTTAATTATATTATATTTAGGATCATTTGGTATTTCTTTTTAAATAACACAGGTAAGAATTTTTTTATTCATTATAGGAGTCAGCAAATATTTTTTTTTTCAATGTCAAATAAAATGTATGTATAGGCATTCACGCGATTAAAAACATATAGAGGTATCAGGTATCATATACGTTTTATCATCTTAACAATTAAAAACATTTAGGAAACTAAACGCGTATTAAATTTATTTATTAAAAGGGACGGGTTCACTATTTTTTTCTAAGGGGGGTCACTAAAATTAACAAAATAAAGGGGATATAAGGAAACCACAAGCTAACAAGGAAAGGGACAGGAAAAGGTTCAACAAAGAATCGGGCTCACTACTGTGGAAATGTTCATCAGGGAAATTTTATTTATACGGTAAAAAGGATATTTTATAATATAACTAATAAATAACGATCAGGGATAATTAGATAACCGGGTTCATTACCAGTAATATATGAAAAATGGAATAAGTACATAAGGAAACCTCAAAACTAACCGGGGGAAAGACAAGGAAGGGTTCAACCAATAAAAATCGGGCTTACTACAATAGAAGAAACCATTAGGGGAAATATTGTCGGTCTGGGCAGATAACAAATGGATGGAATGAATAACTCCAGGAAAAACCATCGACTCCAGGGACCACCGGGACTACGACCAAAACAGCAGGATCACGATCGTCACCAATTCGGGCAAAATTGCATGGCGATCAGGAACAATCGGTTGCCCACCGTATCGTTCCGCCCCATAAAGGGTAGTACTATACCCGCCAGATCCAGAGCTAATGGTGTAGCGCTCCGGTACCTCAACGATGGAACAGTCCGATTGGGACATGCAAAGCCATGACTCCAAGGTGTCAATTAAAGGAATACAAAAGGAAGAATTCAAGGGAATTCATTTAAAGGAAGAATTCAAAGGAATTAAATTAAAGGAATACAAAAGGAAGAATTCAAGGGAATTCAACTAAAGGACTACAAAAGGAAGAATTCAAGGGAATTCAATTAAAGGAATACAAAAGGAAGAATTGAAGGGAATTCAACTAAAGGACTACAAAAGGAAGAATTCAAGGGAATTCAATTAAAGAAATACAAAAGGAAGAATTCAAGGGAATTCAATTAAAGGAATACAAAAGGAAGAATTCAAGGGAATTCATTTAAAGGAATACAAAAGGAAGAATTCAAGGGAATTCAATTAAAGGAATACAAAAGGAAGAATTCAAGGGAATTCATTTAAAGGAATACAAAAGGAAGAATTCAAGGGAATTCAAATAAAGGAATACAAAAGGAAAAATTCAAGGGAATTCAATTAAAGGAATACAAAAAGAAGAATTCAAGGGAATTCAAATAAAGGAATAAAAAAGGAAGAATTCAAGAAGAAGAATTCAAGGGAATTCATTCAAAGGGATACAAAAAGAAGAATTGAAGGGAATTCAATTAAAGGAATACAAAAAGAAGAATTCAAGGAAATTCATTTAAAATGAAGAATTCAAGGGCGAATTCGATTCAAGGGGGAATTCTAGGACGAATTCCATTAAAAAGGGGACACTCAAGGACGAACTCAAGGATGGACTCACCGGAAAAACCATAAAGAGGGATTCCAAGGGAAATATCATCAGAGAGGAATTTTGGAGTAATCAAAGGAAGTTTCTGAAGAAAAATGGGAATAAAAGAAAAAGGCAGAACAAGGAAGCCGACCGACAAAAGGGAAATTAAAATCGAAAACGATGGGAATATAAAAACTTTACTGGTATATTTTATTAAGCACCAATCAAGGATATAAAAATATAATGCAAGGGAGGAAAACTCACAGAATAGGGGTCAAAAGGATTCATCGGGGGAAGGAGACATTTGGACCACAAGGAACAACTGAGAGATGGTTAATGGTTGGTGCCGAAGGAAGTTGATACAGAAATAAGCCAGTCCATGGATGGGTATGCCATATAGGCACTACGGATACTGTCTGTCCAGTCACGGGACACGTTAATACTGGGAATATATCGGGAGCAAGGCGACCCAAGGACGAACCACAGCAGAAGGAACTTTTCTGGAACGACTAGGATCAACCAATTGGCCACCTCACCCGGAACTCAGAAGAGGAGGACAAGGTCCCAAAGGAAAGATACATAGACGCGAGGAGAGGCAATACCAAGACGACTCCCGATGGAAAGAAGAAGAGAGAACGTTAATGGAGGCGCCGAAGGATGAAACCGTAGAAGCGACCCCTTGTCCGAGTTAGAAGATTGGAATAACGGCTCGAAAAGGAGATAGAAGACTTATTACTTATTAAACACTTATTACTATGTTTGTACTACCTGTTGATTTCCTTTCAAATGTAACGTTTACCTGGTTTCTTTATTAAGGGGGGATTTTAACAGATTTAGGAAGATGCAAAAGTACACTTTTTTTCCGAAAAGGCTGGTTCCTCAAATGAGTAACCATCTTTTTCGCAGAAGGGAGTGTTGTTACGAACCGGCGTTTTGATTATTGTTATAGTAAAATATTTTGTTTATTATTGTATTAATAATAAACAGTAATGAAATACATATTTATGTAATATTAATAAATAATAACAAACACATTATATTGACAAGCACCGATTTATATGCAAAATCGCTGACCACAGCTAATATGTATAAGCAGGTCAGCACATAGGTATAAATGGACAGCTGTTTGTCAGTACAATGATCAGACGATTGGTATTAGCTGGTCGGATGATCCAATGGTCTCACGACCATTGTAATCACCAAACCATTCCGGGGTTACGCTATGTGGTAAGCTCTTTCTAAATATACATATGTATAATTCGGGGAATACAATAATATATCATAGGCTTAGGTTAAGTTTAGTTGTATAACTCTCTTTAATAAAACATTTTATACTTTTATAATAAACCTATGGACTATACTTGTCTTACCCTACCATGCAGCCATCATGGTTCAATCAGAACCAAGAGTTCGGACCCATCCGCTCGGGGTCCACGCTATCGCTACTAGGATTCTAGCAGCATTCAGGCCTCCCATGCGTAACACATACATACTTTCAAAGTTTTATAAAGACTGTATACTCACAATGTAGTTTCTACATTTTTTATTTCGTCGGAGCGAAAATCAGGATTATTTTTAAAAAATAACCCTATCATTAATGCGTCTATTCTTGGCAAATTGTTACTATCAGCTTTAATAAAATTTTCTTCCATTTTATAACGGTTAAACAAGGTTGAGTGTAAACGGTTAAACATATTTTAAATTATTAAATAATTTAAAAAAAAATTAATGAAAAATTTCTTTCATAGTTACAAAAAAAGTAAACAGTTTTTTTCCTAACTAAAAAATAATACAGCGAGCTTGTGACATAAACTGCTTTTGCTTGATGTTTTTCAAGTGGTCAGCGTAAGTCTAGAAAATTGTAACTAGTTGGGAGCCCAGCGGGAGCCCGACACGGCTTCAGACATCTAGTCTCTCGCTGACCGTCGTCGAACACACAGTGCATTGTAAATACATTATTACCCATTGTTGGTTGAACTGCACTCTTTTCTCTCTCTGGTAATACGTGTGATGTAGTCGTGTGTGTAAATACGCACACTACTATACAACACGAAACCAATACCACTGCAAACTGTGTACCTACACTACAGAGTGGGAGAAATTTTACGTCACCCACTTGCGACAAGTGGAACAGGGTGATTTGGTTACTAGTGTGGCTCCTTGATGTTTTTGATTACGTCATTTTTAACGTAAATTTTATAATTTTCTTTAATTAAAATTTTTATATTTTTGAATGAAATAACTTGTAAAAAAGCAATATTCAGTATCATTATGACTCGAGTAATTATTTAAAAATCAAAATAGATATTTTTTCAACTACTGTCAAATACCCCATTATTTTATTTAAACTAATATTTATAACAGGGGTGGCCATAACGTGGCTCGCGAGCCGCAAACGGCTCTCGAATTGATCTTGTGCGGCTCCTTAATGCATCTCGAAAATTTGTTTTGATAGGTTTATTTGAAATAAGAAAAAAATCTAAAATTTCGCACAAAAAAATCAAATAACGATCTTTTTCAACAAGAAAAAAAATTTTTCCGATAAGTTTTGAGTAAAGTATGTATCTACATAAAAAAGATCGTCATTTTAACTCGTTTCTGAAAGTTGAAACAGCGTTTGAAGCGCCAGCGATGGAGAGGTGAGAGGGTGTCTTTCTCTCTCGCCCGAGCTGTTGTTTTGCCTGTGTCAGTATTAAGCCAGTAACAGAACTACTAGGTGCTGTCTTATTTTTATTTTTATCTGGACAGTTGCGTTGTTAAAATTAGTAAAGTTGTATTAATTGTGAGTTGTACGATGGTGTCCAGGAAGCGTAAATATGGAGAGGAGCATCGAGCTTTTAACACGGAATGGGAGGAAGAATTCATGTTTGTAGAGAGAAACGGAAAGCCAATGTGTCTTTTATGTCAGATGACGTTGTCTCAGTTCAAGGCCAGTAACCTAAAACGCCACCATGACACTAACCACAGTGAATTCAAAACAAAATTTCCTATCGGTTCTGAGTTAAGAAAAACCAAAGTGAAATCATTAAAGGAAAAATTACATGGTCAGAGTATGGTTATGTCATTTTTTACCAAAGAATCAGATTTGAAAACCGAAGCTGGCTTTGTCTTGGCTTTTTTAGCAATAGCCACAGTTAGTAATATTTGTGAGGTACTGAAAGACTTTGAAATCGTGGAAGAGCTCTTAGACCTAGTTGCATTGAAGGATACTGTTCGTGGTTGCGACATTAAAGAAGCCTTGGATGATGTTTTGAAAAAAAACTCAGTGCCTATCGAGAATATTGTCAGCATTGCTACCGACCGTGCACCGTCAATGACAGGAAACAAACAAGGACTTATTGGGCCTTTAAATGCTGACAAATCATATCCTCCTTTTGTACCTGTACATTGTATCATTCACAGAGAACATCTGCAGCAAAATATTTGCAGTATCCACAAGTTATGCAAGTAGTTCTTAAAATTGTAAACTACATTCATTCAAGTGCTAAAACACACAGACAATTCAAATCCTTCATAGAAGAGCTGGATAATGACAACCTTCCTGATGATGTATCTTGGTATTGCTTGGTGAGATGGCTATCAGTCAGTAATGTTCTTGGCAGATTTTTTCAGTTGCTTGAACCCATTAAACAATTTATGCAAGAAAAAGAAAAATCTTTCCCTGAACTTAGTGATCCACAGTGGTTGTTAGATTTAAGCTTTTTTACAGATGTTGTTCAGCATTTGCAGCAGCTGAACATGTCACTACAAGGTAGCTTTCATAGCAAATTGAGGCTTTTTAAGAGAGATCTTGAGACGAAAACGTTCGCTCATTTCAAATGTTTAAAGAAAACTTCTGAAAGCCTTATTGACGATGACGTCCAGATTGAAATAAAAGATTATTTATGTAAATTGACCGGTCTTGCTGACGAATTCAATGACAGATCCACTGAAACCGTCTTTTTCCTTCCTAGACAACCCTTTTGCTGTTGATGTTGTAGGTGACGGCTGCCCTCTTTCATCTCCAATAACAAAGGATGTAGAAGCAGTAGAGTTAGAAATACTTGAACTGCAAGAAGACGAAGCGTTAAAACGACTGAAAAAAGTTAGCGGTTCCACTGTTGAATTTTGGAAAAACGTTCTAGCAGAGAAATATCCACTAGCAAAAGAATCTTCTAAGAGACTGATTTCAATTTTTGGAACTACTTACGCCTGTGAGTCTTTGTATTCAACAATGAAGTTTATTAAATCCAAGTAGCGATCTGAACTAACTGATGAACACTTAACTGAACTCGTGCGAACTGCGCTCACCAGTTATGAGCCAGATTTCAAACAGCTCACGGCCAGAATGAACACAAGAAAAAGTATATCTCAAAATTAAATTTTAGGTACCTAGGTATGATGCATGGCCTAACTAAAAAAAAATTATTTTTACATATTACAATTACATTTTTCATTCCTGTCATAAATATATTTAGTTTCATAAAAATATAAAACATGTATTTATTGTGTGAACCATCAATCTCAGAATGGGGTGGCTCGCTCCGAATCGGCTCTATGGGATTGCGGCTCCCAAAGGTAAAGGTAGTGGCCACCCCTGATTTATAACATAAGTATTTAATTTAGAAAATGTAAAAGTTAAAATAGCAACTATGGGCGCATTCGTACGGCAACTAGCCAAAGTGACTTGCTCTTACTTTTAAGAACATTACACTTATTTTGAAGTGCTTTTGCTTTACTTTTGAGATATTTGTATATTCCTGTCTCACTTTCCATGTTCTTGAGAGAAGGGTGAAGAGAGTACATACACATAGGTAGTTGAATGTTGTCTGTATCGGACGCCTGTCGAGCAAAGGACCGGTGGTGTAATGGATAGCACACCTGGCTAGTTACCAGGAGATCCTTGGTTCCATTCCCGGCCGATCCGAATAATTTTTTCAATCACTGTGATTTTTAATTTACATATGTGAAGGGTGAAGGTATGTATGCGAGGTATACGATGTATACCGAACGCTATTACTGACTATAAACTATGTATGCTAGAATCATTGTATCATAGAGATGTACACGATATGATTTTATTCACAGAGTGCCAATTTCACACATTTGGTACGATCGAAATCCTCTTTTTGGCTGCCAACAATACCATATATGCTTTATACGGTTTATACCGTTTATACTATCGTGTTCCAAATTTAGAGCGTATTACATTTAAAAAAATATTACACAGTGTATGACACTGCGTCACACTGTGTCTACTTATTTCATAAATGGAACATCGACTTTTAATGTATTTCGGCAGAGGGCAGCATAGACAAAAAAAAAATAGTTTCAGTCTGCTTGATATATTTTTTATGGTTTATAATTACATGTATAATTCAGTTAAAAGCAGTTAAAAGGTTAGTTTTGCAATAAAATTTAAAATGTTTTTTTTTTTCTTTTTTTGTGGAAAAAGAAAATAAAAAAATCATTATAATTTGGTTAGCATTACTTTTTTTCCCTATGCACTATGTTACACAGTGTCGTTTGTGTTTTCGAAATGGAACACGCTTTTGTACTTCAAATTTCAAATCTAAGTTGGCAATGAGGTAATATTATGTATGAAGTTAGCAAAAATAGGAACAAAGATACTGTTATTATAATGTGCTGTCAAACTTGTCAAATTAGTGAATTATAAAGTTCTGCGGCATATTAATAAAATTTTTGTAATATCTTTAATTTTTTTCTTAAAATATATCTTGAAAATGGTTGACGTAAGTATAATTTAAATTATTACTTGATATTTCTTTTATTTGTTTATTCTATAAATTATTTGTTACAAAATAATTTTCAGGAGCTGAGGAAGTATTTACATACTCTGTTAGCAAGGTAAGTTTAATATCCTATAAATATTTACAATTTTAACCTACTCACTACCTTAAAATAATAAGTATTAAAAAAAAATTACTAACCAAAGAGTTTTAAGGTACCGTCAAGAGGGGTTACTTTAGTCCGCCGGGGTAACTTTGGCCACCCTTCGGTAAAAAGATGTTTCCTTTCATAAATATTAGAAGCAGAAAGTTTTTACATTTATGTATTATTACATATTACACATTATACTTGTAGCCAATATATACTATACAGGTAATTTCATTTTTGAACATTCATAGGTCTGTATCACTGGCTGTTTTAGTTTGATGGTTATGTGTATTCATAATTTTAACTGTGAAACTTTTATCAGTGCAACTGATTGTATTCGCTTTTATAAAAAGGTAAGTACTTTAATAGGATTTATAAACAGTTGTTAAACATTAACTAAAGTTTCAAAATGATATATTTCGTTGTTTATTCCTTTTTTAAAAAAATGTTGCAAGATAACAAAATGGAGCCTAAATGGGGTAACTTTGGCCAATCTTACTTATCGTAAAATAAATTAATAAACTATTCGAATTGTTTACTAATATCATTATTTTACTTTCAAGTTTTAGCTGAGATTCAAATGGCAGTAGAATCAAGTAGGTATTCCCAGAAATGACATATGAAAAGTTGGCGAAGAAAAAAAACGCTTAAAAGAAGGCGACTATCATTGTCTCTTATAAAAAAAAAATACCATTTTGGATTGATTTACAAGATGCCTGATGAAGATGAAGAAAGGCCAACTGTTGATTGCATGGCAAGAAAAAATAAGTGCTTAAAAAAGGACAAACTTATTTACAAATGGAAACTACTGTTTCCAAAATGAATCCACCAAAACTCTTAAATTACAAAGGATATTTCAAAGTTCCTGAACTGGATATTTTTTGCTTCTGTATAACTAGGTCTATTTAATTTGGTGAAGTATCACAGCAACTTTTAGTTTGATTCAAATTTTCGGACTGATAAATGTATATATAATTTATACGATAGGTTTTAAATATATATTTTACTTCCGTTAAATAAAATTTGTTTCTATATGATTTGGTCTATTAGCTGTACCTTATATCGTAACTTATCATAAGGAAAGGTAACTTTGCCTTAAAATACTTTTACTATGGATTTTAAACAATTAAATAACAAGTGACTAATGTAACCCCAACCCCTGGGTAACTAGCCAAATTTTTAAATATATATATATATATATATATATATATATATATATATATATATATATATATATATATATATATATATATATATATATATATATACATCCAAAATTTAAAAAAATGGTAGCCACAGCACCAGAATTATACAAATGTTTTAAAATTTTTTAAAATAATATGCTGCTATTTGTATAAAATATATCTCAAGTAAATTTTGAAAATGTTATATTTTGGGCCAAAGTAACGCCACTTGACGGTACCGGGTATCCACAAATGATATAACTTTTAATAAAAATAATAATAATAGAGTATACATATCATAATAGCAGATTGAATTATATTTTCTAATAAGTTAAATTTCTTTTTTAGAGTTAATGGCTTACACTGTATATTAATTACTGACAGAGATGGTGTTCCAGTGCTTAGAGGTAATAATAAACATATTTTTAAATAAATTATCTAACTCTAGATTCATAAAATGTATTCCCGTATAATCCGTGTATAATCTAAACTATTTAGGGCTGGTATTATAAAGTTAAAATAAATCGGTGGATAATAGGTTTAAATTTAAGGTTTTTGCCATCTAGAAATGCTGTAAGATGTAAGCTGTAAGAAGTATCGCCATCTAATGACTTCTGTTACCTCTGTATGAAACTGTGTAGTTTTTTAGCTTATCATTCATAGTATGTAGCTATTTTTTTTTTATCACTAAAAGTTGTTGAAACCACAAAATCCGTTTTGACTTTTTTACCTTAATGATAAAAAAAAATCAAAACGATGTTGTTTTCAACAAATTTTAGTAATATTAAACATACCTATATAGGGTAGCTTTGCTAGTTTGCCGTCCAGGTCCAGTATTCGTCCATTTTACTGTACAATAGCATAATATATAATAGTAATATAAAAACAGATAACCGAGCATGTTTGAATTTGTTACAAGCCTGATACATAAACAGTGACAACACCGATAAATAATACTTACTTGATAGAGTTGCGTATTTAAAAAAAAATTATCTTGTTTTCGTGTTGCGCGGACAGTGTGTGAATATACAAAAAATAAAAAAAAATAAAAAAATAGTGGTATGACGAGGTTTCACATTAAAGTTTTGATACTGTTATGGCATGATTAAGTTTTATTTTTTGTTTTTATACTAATATTTAAGACACATTGAACGTAATAAGAAGTAAACATTATATATACTTTAAAGTTAAGTAGTAAAATTTTAGTGGATGATTATTAAATTACCAATCCTTTAAAAAATTAAGTTTTTGACCAGTTGGACGAAAACGGAAACAATCAAATGAAATTTATTTTATTTCTTAATTTAGCTAAATATTATGAAATAGTAAAAAGGACATTATCAAAACCATGATTTTATCAAAAGAAACAAATGATTTTATCAAAAGAAACAAATAAATATATCGATAAGGGTAGTGACAAACAACAACAGACCTCAAAGCGTGGGAATGTGGATTTTAATTATTGTACATAGAATGTTTATCTATATGTATTCTTGTCTGTGGCGATTTTTATCATACGTAAAATGTAAACAAAATCATTTCAAAGCAAATTAATAAAACGACAAAGGAAAAAATATTTTCTGAAATAATAATTTTTAATTATTCACTTCTTTTTTTCTTTTATTAATATTTAAAAAAACATAATTTTAATTCAAAACATAATCTTACGATATTTGTGAATCGCCCCTGGTCAAAAATCATCACTTTTGTCAAGCACCACTTTTGGAGACTACTTTTTCTTGACAAAACTGGTGCTCTACTGTAATCGATAAACATTTCTTAGAAATAATCGAAAGAAAATAATTGATAATAATAATCGAATGAAACATAGTCGAAAAAAATAAGCGACAAAAATAATCGATAAAAATAATCGAATGATTAATCGATTATTAAAATCACTCGATTAAAAATAATCGATTATTCCCAGCACTAATAATTTCCTAGATTAGCCCCACATAGTATGTAGGGTAGCTTCGCTAGTTTTCGTCCAATTAGTGGAGTTGATAGCTTTGCGACATAAAAAGAATATGTTCAATTTATTAATCTAATGCTAATAAATTATACTGCTATTTATTGCTTATATAGTCTATTTTAAATTGACATACAATGAACTAATTACAGTTGAACTTTTTTTTGTGCGGTGGATAGTCGCACAAAAAAAATATATTCAAAAATATCATAAATAGCTATAAAAAGTATAGTTCGATCCAGATTGTACAAAAAACTTTTTTTATGCGATTGATCGGGACCGCATAAAAAAGTTTCATCAAAAAAACATCACTCAAAACGTTCAAAACTTAGAAATTTCCTGAGAGGTTGCTTCTATAAACAAGAAAAAGCATTAATTTACACGTAGAAATATTTTATTTCAGTTTTATAATATTATAAAAATTTTGAAAAATACATCTGTAACAAAATTAAATGATGCAATAACTTATGTTCTTACGCAATGTATTGATTAAATGCTTAAAAGCCGTTAAAAAGTATTTTTATCAAAGAAATTTATTATAGTAACTGTTTAAGTTTCTTACTGTCTCGTGAGTTTGATTCACATTTTGCGTTTTAATGGCCATTTTTTACAAACCGCATAAAAAAATTGCACAAAAAAGAGTTCAGCTGTACGTTCATTGTTTTTTTATAAAAAAATAATAATCGTAAATATATGGATTTCGCTAGTTTTCGTCCAAAAAAGTGTCGTCCACATGTAGGCTAGTTTTCGACTACCATTTAGGTTAAGAATTGTTAGAAAAAAATTAATTTTAATAAAAAGCAAATGCTTATATGTATTCAGGACCTCTTATCTTCCTTCTTAGACCTTTTTATTTTATTTTATAGTTTTTTTAACTCTAAGGACGTTATCAAAACCTTTAAAAATATCCACACAGAAAAATAAATGGACGAAAACTAAAAAGTACAATTTAATGTAGTTTTCAGTTTTCGTCCATATGATTTAAACTTTTGTAATTCATTCAACGCAAATAATTGAGTGGACGAAAATTAAATCTCTAATCAAGCAGCCAATATTAATTCATGGTGGCCACAGATTTTTAAAGATCAAATTCCCTGACTTTTCCAGGTTTTCCAGAAATTTTATTAAAAAATTCCCTGACTATATTGTAAAAAATGCCACTAAAAAAAAAAATTCTGACGTAAAAAAGTAAATGAGCAAAAAAAAAAAAAAAATACGCCCTAATTTTTAAATTTAATCTCATAATCTCAAAACAAGTGAAAAATTGATTGAAGTTTTATCCCTAAATATAAAAATCACTTTTTTCCAGTCTTCTGGTAAAATTCCCTGACTTTTCTAGAAAGTAAAAATTCCCTGACATTTCCAGGTTTTCCAGTAATGTGGCCACCATTTATTTGTGTAAAACAAAACTTTTTACTATTTCATAATATTTAGCTAACTCTAAGGACGTTTTACACAAATAAATGGTGGCCACATTACTGGAAAACCTGGAAATGTCAGGGAATTTTTACTTTCTAGAAAAGTCAGGGAATTTTACCAGAAGACTGGAAAAAAGTGATTTTTATATTTAGGGATAAAACTTCAATCAATTTTTCACTTGTTTTGATATTATGAGATTAAATTTAAAAATTAGTGCGTATTTTTTTTTTTTTTGCACATTTACTTTTTTACGTGAGAATTTTTTTTTTTTTTGTGGCATTTTTCACAATATAGTCAGAGAATTTTTTAATAAAATTTCTGGAAAACCTGGAAAAGTCAGGGAATTTGATCTTTAAAAATCTGTGGCCACTATGAATTAATATTGGCTGCTTGATTAGAGATTTAATTTTCGTCCACTCAATTATTTGCGTTGAATAAATTACAAAAGTTTAAATTATATGGACGAAAACTGAAAACTACATTACATTGTACTTTTTAGTTTTCGTCCATTTATTTTTTTGTGTGGATATTTTTAAAGGCACATGGATTTAGTATTTATGTACTTGACATTTTTGATGCAACTTCCCAAAAGTGATGTTGACTAATTTGACACTCTCAAAAAATTTCCAAAACTGATGTTTCCATTATCGGTGCTATACTGTATATTATTCAGTTGTTGAAATGAGATAAAAAATTAAATTTCAATTTTGTAATTTTTAGGAATCCGTTTATTGTTATTTTTATTTGGCTTAGGTTTAATTGAGCAGCAAAATAAATGCAAATTGATCAGCAAAAAAGGCTAATTGAGCAGCAATATGTGAGCAGCAGAATAAATAAATACGGTCAGCTTTAAATGTATATATGGTCAGCTAGTAAACTATTTGAGCGACAAATAATGATGGTCTACTAAAAAAATTAACGAGCAGCAATATGTGAGCCAGTGCCGGATTAGCCTATAAGCAAACTAAGCAATTGCTTAGGGCATCACGTGTTAGGGGGCACCACAAACAGCACAAAAAAATATTTGTTAGCACATGAAAGGTAAGGCTGTTTGGAAATCCACACGTTTGCTTTCTATTGTATTTAATACCTACTCCAGGTAAAAAAAAATTGAGTGATTTTCTTTTATAAGCCCGATTTTATCATGTTAATATTTCACTTTCCTCGGCACCTTCGCTCCATTTACTTTATATCCTAGTGAAATCTTTCTTATTCTTTACTAACTATTCCTAAGTCTTCAGGAAAGTAGTTCAAATGCGAATGAAGGAAATGAACTAAGAGACTCATGAGGCAACCTAATCTTTGAAAATTTTGGAGCATGTTATTTATAATATTTTCATAATTGGAGCTTTTATGATTTCCTAAGAGGTCCTTAAAAGTTTTTTTATCGATACCCATGCTGCCAATTCTATAGGAGTCCGTTTTCCATCGAAGTTTTCATTTTTAGTTAGTTTTCGTATCTCGGGTCCAACAGAAATACCTTCAGTTTAACTTCAGACAAAGATGAATACTGTTTAGAAACACCTGAATCCATCACCTTAATTCGCCCATCGCCATACTTGAATCTTAGCCTTCACAAATTTTTTCATAAGATCTAGCTTTATGTGCAAAGGAAGTAGTAAGATTTTCTCATGTGGGACTAAATTCTGTCGAACTATATTTTTACTTCCTGACTCCAAATTAATTCTTGCTGGCTATTCTTTTCTTCTATAATATTTTGCTCTGTTCTGCCATCCCATTCACATAAAAAACATGGATATTTTGTATAACCACTTTGCTGTCCTAATAACATTGAAAGTATTTTAAGTTTTCACTTCTGTCGGCAGTCCCCATGACTGTCTGTGTTGTTTTTCATTCAATTCATAGGGCAATGACCAATTACAATCAGACAAACTTCAATTTATATCCTAATTATAAGTCTGACTATGATTACCTTTAAACTAAATTTCTATCGAAAAAACAATGAAAAAATAAAAATCTCATTTCCTCAAAATTCTGACGTGATGGGATTTTTTGACTCTTTACTGTAATTAGCATATAAAAATCTAGCAGAAACACTACTTGAACTTAAAGAAGGAAATTCGTTGTAGGACTGTGTAATATTTTTTAAAGATCGATACTAGTTTACTTATGGATAGGGGGCGCACAGGCGCGGATTGCTTAGGGCATCAAGTAGTCTTAATCCGGCACTGATGTGAGCAGCATTTAATATTTTTTTTGGTCTGCTGTACAGTCGTTTGTACATATACATGACAAGCATACTATTAGTTAAAGTATGTGTCTTGTCGGTTTGTACGACTAAAGTAATATCTGGAATTACCCAATCGATTTTAAAATTTTTTCACTAGTAGATAAGTACTTAATATTGTTGGTTCTCGCATAAGCTACATTTGAAAGATTAAAATTATACCGTGGGACCTTCGGGCCCCAAAAAAGCTCAAAATAAACGGTTGGACGGATCGTTACAAAATTTTGCTCAGGTAATATTGAAGTCCCCGAAAAAATGAACGTTATATCAAAATTGATCCTTAAGGTCTTAGGGTCCTAAAAAGGAGTCCAATAAGTGACTGGACAGATTTTCAATAAATTTTGTACAAACAGTACTGAGATCATGAAAAAAATTAACGTGAGGTCAAAATTACCCTGTAAGAATCTAGACTTAAAAAAGCTCAAAATAAACGGCTGGATGAATCTTGACAAAATTTTGTTCAAACAGTAGGTACTGATATCCTGAGAAAAATGTGCATGAGATGAAAATCATTCTCGAGGGTCCTGCGGACCTATAAAACGCAAAATATAAATGGATGGACGAATTTTGAACAAATTTTGTTAAAATAGTACTGAGATCCTGTAAAAAATGAACATGATGTTAAAATTGTCCCCTAGGATCCTATGGACCCAAAAAATGCCAAATATAAACGGCTGGACCAATCTTGACCAAATTTTGCTCTAATATTATTGAGTCTTGGAAATAAATTAACATGAGTTTAGAAATTTTCTCCTAAGCTCTGGGACCTCAAAAAGGGTCGGAAATTAAAGTGTTTTCAAAATTATCAATATGGGTATCTACGAAAAGATCTCAGGACATGAAAATTAGATTCCCTATTAAAATATGAATATAGCTATTTGGGAGTCGTTGGACGAGCGGAGCGAAGCACTGTAAAGAACTACTTTTATAAAAAAAAAAAAAAACAATATTTGATTTAAAAGTAAAATGAGGTTGAAATTGCCGTCTCAAATAATAATTCCTTTGGGTGTTAAATTAAGACGTTCAAATAATTTTACGCGAGTGAAACCGCGGGTCTCAGCTAGTAAGTTTATATTTTAAAACCTTATAAGTATAAAACTATAAAAGAATACAGTAAAATATGATTTTCTACAAAATCAACTAAAACGACATCTTACTCATTAAAACCAACAATTTAAGTAACGGACATATTATCTACGTATTTGAATTTAATTGTTATTTACTTACAGCACTAACCACCTCGCTTAAGAAAATTTAAAAATTACAGAAATAATGTTACACTTAATAAATAATAAGAGTTCGCTTTATATGCGATATTTCCCGAAATAATTTCCAGTACCATCTAATTTACAAAAATTTTTACTTGATACAGCTTCTAATTTAAAAAACCAGGAGCGCTCGCGTAATCTTTGCGTCGCCAATATATTTTTTGCTGCTGAATTATTTTTTTTGCTGCCCAATTATACTTTTTGCTGCTCAATTATACTTTTTGCTGTTCAATATTTATTTTTTAGCATGCCAAGTCGTATTATTATGCTGATCACATTTTGCTGGCAAGATAATTTTACTGCTGCTAAAATATTTTTTTAAAAGCTTTTATTTATTGGTCGATTCTGTAACTATTAACAGTCTGTAAAACCTCTGTTAGACTGTTAAATTACAGAATATTAAAAAATGGTATTCTGTACGCAATTTTTAACAGAAATGTTAGCTAACATTCTGTTATTGCTCTGTAAACTTTACAGCACTCAAAACACTCGCCATAAACTTTACGGAGCTGTTAAATAGGCTAATTACTATGGATATTATTAAATATTGATAATTTTGATTTTTGCGTTTTTTATAAATTCAATATTTTGACGTTTTAATTTGTCATTTTTTGAATTATTTGATATCCGTAAGTATGTGATCATAAAGTATTTTTTGTAGTAAGAAGACTGTTGAGGAAATAGTGCAGTGTTCTTAAATCGGATAGGATGTAATTTCAAATAAAATAAATTTATTATGAATTATATATTTTTTTATATACAGTGAATGTTTTCAGGACAAAATCGCACTGACACAATTTGTCCACATGAAGCGTTTTACCTTTTCTCGACAGTGCTTTAGTTATTTAATGTATTTCAACAAGTATTCTTATTCATAGTATTGTCAATTCTTATTTTGTTGTCTACGTATTTAATGCACAATGCATTGTCTTTTGATAGTGAATAAGCGCTCCTTACTTTATCTGTTTTCACAATATTTTTTAAAAAAATTTTACCCATAAAAGTGTCAATAATTTATGAAAAATTTTTCCCAGAGACTTGGTGGGCTTGAAGTATTTCTAAAACTATCGGTACCGATATCTACGGAAAGCTCTGATGTGTGTAAATTAGATATCGAAATTATAGCATTATAGGTACATATGCCTATTTTACCATTTGACGAGTGGCCTGAAATATTATAACCATTATAAGGAACTGGTTGTCTAGAGAATTCCCGAATATCTAATTTAGAAATAGCTTAACCCATAATCATGATAATTTTACGTGAGTTTAATATACATGGGTAATACACATAATTTATCTCTCCATTTAACATAAATCGCTATAAAAGAATTATTTTTTTACATTTTATATACACAAATCCATGGTAATTTAACATAAATAGTTCAACAACAGTAGAATATATAAAATGTAATTGGCATCTTAACATAGTGTCTTACAGAATACCAAATTTTTAACATTCTGTTAAAAACAATTTTACAGAGCTCTGTACTGCAAATTAACACTCTGTAATAATGTAGTTACAGAATCGACCCATTAACTTGCTATGTTAGTATGTTGGTTTAGATCAAATCTTGGAATTAAAATTTAGACAGGTTCTAATTGAGGTAGAGGTTTCAAATTGTGCATACGTGTCTAACCTTGATGACAATACAATATTGTATAATTAGTTTTTCCCTAAATTGCCCCAAACCAAAATTGTTGATTTTTAGTCCTATGCAACTCTTTGACATTTCGAATTGTCAAATATTGTCCATTGATTTTACATTGCAATTTTTTGTTTCCATAGTTATGTCTGATTAGGATAAATTAACCGATTAAAATATAGGTAAAAAAAATACTTCTTTATTTTTTTTTTTAAATTAATTGTAATCAGACTAAAAAGTAGAAAATAAAATAAAGTAAAAAAAATATTTTTTAAGAAAAAACTTTTATTTAAAAATGGGCTAAAAAAAATAAAATAACTTTTGAGTGAAGTTTGAAGCAATATGCAACATAATTTATAAAAGATTGAGGCGTTTAATTAAGTTTGGTAAGTACTGAAAAGTAAAATAGCTACACTTATATCCAAAACAGAAATAATTAATGATAACGCCTCAAGCTTTTACAAATTATGTTGCATATTGCTTCAAACTTCACTCAAAAGTTATTTTATTTTTTTAGCCCATTTTTAAATAAAAGCTTTTTCTTAAAAAACATTTTTTTTACTTTATTTTTTAGCTGATAAATTTTGCTGATCAATAAATTAAATTGCTACTCAAATAATTTATTCCCTTTTTATTTCCAAATTCAAACCTATACCTAATCGTAATACAAAATTATTTACTTGTATGAACCATACAACCAGTTCTTTTGTTTTTAGGTGGTTTATCATATTATCTTCAAAAATCTATTTTTTATAATATTAATGTCCATTAGAGATTAAACCATTACTAATTACAGTATTATCGGTTTTTCCATTTTAATAGTCGGCACTTTAACACGTTTTTGACTAATGACTAATTTTATCTGAAAAACAATTTTAGTCAATTAATCGATTAACTGCTTCGCGGTCCGACATCACTAATTCAAACGTCTGATGTAGGCCTAATTTACGGACTTTAATACACGGGCCTAGAACTAATCATTCGTAAACGTTACCTGCACGAAAAAAATTACATCTAAATCCACCAAAACAGTACGTGTCATCTACTGGCTGGATTCACTAGTACATCTTCTACTACGGTCAACTGTTACCTGGCGGTTTTCGGTATTAAAACTACAAAAAAGCTGAACACACTTTTTTAATAGGAGTTTGATAGTTTAGCTTACTCAGTGATCGTTGCTTCAAACACCTACACTAAATTAGTGGTTGTGAATAAATGATTATTCGATTATATTGAAATTATTTTATAATAGAACATATTATATGTTCAGATATTTTCTAAAATCAATCTAATAATATTATTATTTCGAGATATTTTAATAATCGAATGTTCGATTATTTTGCTTTCAAAATTTTTACTTTCTTTTTTTATTATGCATTTTAAAAGAAATTTTTTAAAATTAAAAAATCTTGTAAAAAAGTGTTGCATAAAAACAGTTTACGGTGTATTTTAAAATATTTTTAGTCTTTGCAATATTAATGAAAACAAAAAACACATGTAAATACAAAAATTTATTTTGCTAAAATATTAATTTGTAATAAAGCGAATAGGGCAGGCATATTAAAAATTAATCTCCTAGACAATTTAACTCATGTGTATCAAGTTCCATAAGAATATTGTAGTTTTTTCACTTTTACCATGGAAAATAGTTAGGACAGATTTTTACAGCGAAAAAAATTGTACAAAACATTTTGTTGGTCATTTTATTATAGGTAAACACGATAAAAATGCAACAAAAATTCGTATTGGTAAATTTAACTGATTTCAGAACCATAGTAACCATGGGCCAATTCTTCTCGGCGTAAGCCAAAGCCCCTTGCTCTCGTTTTGAATCAATTTGCACTTGTTTTGAATCATAGTTGGCTTGCTTTTGACATTTTTGTATGTTCGGTATACATCGTATACTGCATACGATGTATACCGAATGTTAATACTTGACCCTTCTCTCTAGAACATGGAAAGTGAGACAGGAATATACAAACATGTCAAAAGCAAGCCAACTGTGACTCAAAACAAGTGCAAATTGATTCAAAACGAGAGCAAACGGCTTTGGCTTACGCCGATACGAATTGGCCCAATGTATTAAATAATAATATGAATTATACTAATTTATTTTATTCGTTAAATTGTCTTACCGTATTACACTCGAGTTTTATATTTTTTCTGAATAAATATGTGTTTTCTGTAATTCAAATTTCTTACCTAAAAGCAATTTAACTCCAAGAACTGTCAACCCAAAAACGCTTCAGCTTCACTGTCGCGTTTTTATTAGTTGACAGTTCTTTTCGTTAAATTGCTAGGCAACAAATTTTCGTTAGACAAACCCAAATTTATTCGAAAAAATACAAACCTCTCGTGTAATAAAAAGTGATAAAATTTATCCGTTTGATTTTTTTCAGATAGCTTATATCAGGGATTTAACTATCAGATATTTTTATCTTCTATTTGTAATATTAAGATCTACCGAATAAACCGATTTATCACAGTGATAAATTTATTCTATCATTTATAATACTGGCTCTTAGTTACTTAAAATTATCATTGTATAAAATTATTTCATAATTTTCTTTTCAGCTGCAACAGATAAAGTTCCCGAATTAGCAATGCGTCCAACATTTTTGTCTACATTCGCATTAGCCTCCGACCAAGGAAGTAAATTAGGTTTAGGAAAAAATAAAACACTTATTTGTATGTATTCGCAATATCAGGTAGTGCAGATAAATGAATTACCGCTCGTAATTAACTTCATCGCTAGTGAAAGTGCCAATACCGGTCATATTCTTTCATTGGAAGAATATATCCAACCTATTTTAAGTGATCTCAAAATGGCTGTTATAGAACCTTGATATTCGGCTATGAAATCGATTGTTTGAGTTTTTTATGTGTTTTTGAAATTATTTTTATGTTAATAATTAAGAACAAGGATCGAGTAAGTTCATTTCAGTGTCAGCTAGTGGTCGTTGAAATAGAAACTTAATTACTGACAATTGACAAAATTATTTAAAATTTAATGTAAAATACAAACTCAGTGCTAATTATAACATGAGATAAATTTACCTTTATTTCTCCATTTTTTCCGTACCGCTTTGCATATTATGGAAATGGAAGTATTTAGAAGGCTCCTATTTATTTACACCTTACCAAGAGCTGTAAGTATTGAAATAAAATATACCATATTAGTATTTTTAGATTTAAAAATTAATTAATTAACACTAACAGTCCGCGCACTTTCACAGTAAATTTCCCCAGGGTCCGGTAATATTTTTAAAGAATGTAAAAAAAAATATATAAATAAATTCACGAAGTGATTTAACATGTGTATCTATAAACATACATATTTTTAATAAAAATAATTACAGACAAACACTGATATGATAAAAAAAAATATAAAGGAATACAAACAACTGTTATTACATGTACGCATTTCAATACAATTACAAAAAAAAAAAGAAAGAAAAAAATAAATGATAATATAAAATTATATTTTTATGTGTTATCCGTCTATAAATGTTTATCACACAAAGAGTGTGTCTGTCGTGTTGGTTACTGGTCGGTACCTGCTTGCGATAAGATCGCACACAGATGTGATCACTGATCGCGATCGACATCTAAGGTTGTTCTGGCTATTTTTAGATACTGAAAACGCGGACCGTAAAATGTTAAATATAATAAAATTATTCTTTTAAATTACCTACATCGAAAAATAGTAAAATATTAATATGAATTTATTTCAATACTTAATTTATTTCGATACTTATTTTGGCTGTAATTTCAGTAATGGCTAATTTAATTTAAAAACTAAAGTAGTTTTGCTTTCGTTTCCATTATATAGTGCCGTGGAAAAAACAGAAAAATAAAGGTAATTTTTTTTCTACTCCTGTTGAAGAACACACTCATTATATATCCGTTAATTGTTGAGAAAGTTAGGCATTATTCAAAGGTGTGGAGGAATTTTCGTTACTCACTACCTTTTTGACCAATGAAATCACCGTATTAACCATTATCCAATGGGCTGGCTTTTGTTTTGTGTATAATATACGTATCAATTTTTAATTTCAAATATTTTGCGTAGTAACATCTAAGTAAACAAAGTAGCTTGTATTTTGTTTTCATCGTTTGTACATATATAAACATTTAATGAAATTAGAGATAGATTAAAAATTGTATTCTTTTGATTTAAAAATATTCAATTTTATTTAAATCAAAAGAAAAAGTCGTAGAAAAAATATTGTATTATCAGCTTGTTGAATAATATACTATTTTTGTTATAGTTGGCTGTCGCTTTGTATTTTATATTACAATTTTAAACAACTTTCGTCAATAAAATTTTTGTCAGTTGTCAGTAATTAGCGGATTTTACTCTTAAGTTATTTTCGTTTTTTTAAGCTCACACTATACAAAAATTCAATTCAGTTTGTATATTTAAATTTTTACATGTGAATTTTTAATTTAAGAACATGCATCAACTTCTCACAAGAATAAAATTTTCTGATAAATTAATTACAAAAAAGTTTCCCATATGTCGTTGATTTTCTGAAATACCTACACTATAGTATACCTAACACCATAAATAGAGATGCAGTTATACTTTTTGCGTTTATCACGTTATACAAGTAAAACCATAGTAACACACACAAAATATTTTTTATTTATGTCACATCACGGCGCTAAGATCGGCGCTGGTACTGCCGTCTATAGTTCAGGCTTGCCCATAAAAATAAAATTTTGTATTTTTACGAAAATAATCACTAGCAGAAAGCTAGATTTGATATGTAATTTTTGACATTTCAATGTCAACTCAATATGATTAATGACATCAGTAATTCCTAAATTCATATATAAGTTGTCTTAACGATGAGAAATAATTAAAATCAGAAATTTTAAAAGTGTGATTTAATTAAGATAACACTTTGATTCACGTAGATTTATGCAAATATTTGTTTAATCTAATTTCTATTTGTATCGAAAGCGTAGTTGAGAACGGACATTCTATTGCTGTTTCATTTCATTTTGATTTTGATTTTGTAATGTAAATAATTAGAAATAAGTTAATTTTTTGACCGGCAAATACTATAGAGCCGACTGCGTTAAGAATTTATAATGCGTAGTAAAATAATTTCAGGAACAGAAATTAAACTCTGAATTTTGTCTTCTAAAATAAATAAATAACAAATTATACAATTTTATTGTAAATAAATTTATACTGAATAAACAATTTTATAAACAATATAATCATTTAATTTTATAAAATTTAAAAACTCCTTCGATGATTAGACATGTAACCATATATGTAGTATACATATATAGCCAAATGGATATGAAAAAAACGTCCCAACATCACGGTGCAGATTTGGAAGTATTTTGTTCGTTTTGCGCAAACGCGACTTTTTTGGTGGTAATATGAACCAATCTGAACAGTAAACACGGTAAACACTAATTGATGCATCTGCGCAAAACAACTGAAGTGCCTCTACCCGATGTCTATCCGTCTCACTTCATCGGAACCACTGCCTCTTATAGGGATTGGCCATATAGTTATAATACATATATGCATGTAACTCGTTCAGCATATAGGCAATAGTGGCGTTCGCTAGAAAATTTTGTTAGCCTAACGTTAGCTAACGGAGCTTTCACCGTTACAAATATTTTTTCATGGTTTTTAACAGTATAAATACTTCTGAAGTACAGGCAAATTCAAAGACTATGGAATAAAAACAATCAATCACCATGTTAGAAATTGTTGTTTTAATATCTAATGCATGTTAATTTTTTGAATCAGAGCCCTCTGGTTTGTCACAGTGTAAGCTTCGTTAGCTAACGTTAGGTTAACAAAATTTTCTAGCGAACAAAGGAATCTAAAATGCTTCGAGCATATCTTTATAAATAAGGCTGATGTTATCTCTACACTTTTTTTATCTATGGTAAAATGTCATTGTGATAGCTAACATTTCTTGATCGAAAGAAAATATTCATTTTGTAGAGAAGTTAATCTTACAAATTTTGTGGATATTGGTTGCGTTCAGTAGGGAAAAAATTTTAAGACGCTTTAAAGCAAAATGGCGTTTTACTAAGAATAATAAAGCACTAAATGTTGCCGCATATAAGTATGTAAATAAAATAATCACAGTACAAATTGTTATTTTTTATATTTTATACATTGAGTGACTATTATCCATCGTAAACGGACGTGTTTATTGTTAAATAATTATTTATGATTATTAATAATAAAAAACATTATTGTGTTTGCACATTCATATAAAGGTTATTGTACAGTAATCCATATTCTAATATTTGCAGTGCTTAGTCAGCAATTACTTAACTTTTCTTAATATTTTGTTTTTTCTTTTTATTGCTATTGTTCAATAATATTCTTATTGGGCAATATTTTTGTGTAATACTTAATAAACTAGTTATAGTGAACTAATTAAGTGACGGTACAGATAATATAGGTAATATGGTGACCAGTAAATCAGTGGCGGTATAGATAATATAACAAGTAGATATATTTATCTACCAGTTGCATCAAATAAGCCTAAATCACCGTTCGATGAATTAAATGAAGTAAATAGCGATCAATAGTTAGCTGGTACATCAGCCATTAGCATATTAAGGGATAAAGTTTCTAATTACAAAAGCCAAACCGAAAAATTTGAACAGAAAGAGCAGAATGCTATAAGAAGATTAAGCATTTCGTCGTAGGCCTCCATTCCAGATAACGACCAATCGAACAACAAATCGGCCATGGAAAATAATACAACAGCCAGTCAAAAACGCAATTGGCAAGGAGACGACTTTGTTGTAGTCTCCCGTAAGAAAAGAGAAGTCCAGATGCTGAACAGAGAAGAGTTAAGCAGAAGGAAAATTCGCAAACGGAGGTCACTATCAACAATCGCTTTGAAATTCTCCAAAGTGTTTCTCAAGATCCAGATATACCAACCGAAAGCTTGTCTTAAGATAAAAAAGAACCTGTGCAACCTATTTTTGTAACAAATGTTATTAATTTTAAATCATTTGAGCAGGAACTAAATTCAAATGGCTTTACTAATAAATGCTTGTTTAAAGTTATGAATAAGCAAATAAAAATTATACCAGTAGATGTTTCTACATACCGCACGTTGATCACATATTTTAAATCACATAATGTAAATTATTACACTCATCGCTTAAGACAAGAACTACCTTTTCGAGTTGTTTTGAGGAATGTTCATCATTCCACCACACAAGAAGAAATAGCCGCTGATCTTGCTGAACTTGGATATGCTGTAGAAAACGTATCCAATATAAAACATGCTAAAACCAAAGAACCTTTACCTTTGTTCTTTATTGATCTGAAGAATAATGAAAATAACAAATCAATTTACCAGGTTACAAAGATGGGAAATAAAATTGTAAAATTTGAACCACCTAATAAAAAAGGGAAATTCCGCAATGTAAAAGATGCCAGAGATTTGGTCACACCCAAAACAACTGTGGACGTATTTATAAATGTGTAAAATGTACTGGAAATCATCAGACAAGTGCGTGCGAGAAAAAAAGCAGAGATATCCCTGCTGTTTGTGTTAACTGTGGTGAAAATCATCCAGCAAATAATAAAGGTTGTATCGTTTACAAAAAACTTTTAGAAAAACGTTACCCTCCATTGAGAAGAAAGCAGCCTGCTGAATCCAACTTGATCTCACGAGTTCCATCTCCGAACTACGTGAGAGAAAACTTCACCTATGCACAAGCAGTTGGAGATTTGCCCTCCACTAACATTACTGAAGCCGCCACTGAACATAATACAAACCAAGATTTAATCGCTTTTATGAAGCAGTCATTTTTAGAGCTGAAAGAAATGTTTCGAGATCTTTTTATGAAACAAAATAGCGTGATGGTTAATCTATTAACAGCGCTGGATGAAGATGAAATAAAATGGCTCTATCCATAAATATCGTTTTATGGAATGCAAATGGTTTATTAAACCTTCGTCTGGAACTTGAAACATTCCTTCATGACCATGACATAGATATAGCCCTAATATCTGAAACGAGATTCACTCAGAGAAGTTATCTTAAACTAAGAAACTATATTGTGTATGATACGAAACATCCTAGTGGTAGAGGCCACGGTGATACAGAGATTATAATTAAAAACAGTTTAAAGCATCACGAGCTACAAAAACATAATGAAGAATACCTTCAAGCAACAATTGTAGTGGTGGAAGATTGGATTGGATCAATAACTTTTTCCGCTGTGTATTGTCCTCCAAGATATGCAATCAGCAAGGATTTGTTTCAAAATTTTTTCAACATCCTTGGAAATCGATTTATTTCAGGTGGTGACTACAATGCTAAGCACCCACATTGGGGTTCTAGGCTTATCAATCCTAAAGGTAGAAATCTTCTGAAAGTTATCGATGAAAGTAATTTGAATCATCTATCTACGGGTGAACCAACTTATTGGCCATCTGACTTAAATAAAATTCCAGATTTGTTGGACCTATTTGTTACGAAAAATATGTCTAGTAGATACATGGAGATAAAGTCGTGTTTTGACTTATCATCGGATCATTCACCTGTTCTGTTTACAGTTAACACTAAATTAATCCATAAAGAGAAAACACCTGTCCTGTTCAATAAGCATACAGGCTGGGATTACTTTCGAAATTATACTGACAACAAAATTACCTTAAGAACATCCTTGAAATCAGAATTAGAATTCAATCTTCTGCTTGTGAATCCACTCCAGACGTTGTTAATAATTTAGGTGCCAAAGTTACGTCACCAGGTACAGTTAAGGACTTGATTTTAGAAAAACGGAGGCTAAGAAGAATATGGCAACAAACCAGGTTTCCAGGAGACAAATATCGTTTTAACAGAATATCCCAAAAGTTAAAGCGATTACTGAACAAAAAACAGGATGTTATTGAGGATTATCTCGAAAATCTTGGTCCAACTGAAGCATCTGACTATTCCCTCTGGAAAGCTGCTAAGCACATTAAACAGCCACAACAGCCAATACCACCACTTCGTGGAAATAATGGAAGCTGGGCAAAAAGTGCACGAAAAAAGGCAGAACTTTTTGCTGAAACTTTATTTGAAGTTTTTCAACCCAATCACGGAGATAATTTAAATATCGAAGAAACTCAACTTTTAGAAGCATCCTCAGAGCCAAGTGTCCTAGTTGAACCTTTTTCGCCAAATGAAATTAAAAGATTGATCTGGAATGAACTAAATATAAAGAAAGCTCCTGGCTATGATCTTGTCACAGTTAGGATTCTAAGAGAATTGCCTAATAAAGGTATTATGATGATAAATTTCAGTTTTAATGCCATTTTAAGGCTAAAATATTTCCCTGCTGTTTGGAAATTAGCTCAAATCATCTTAATACAAAAACCGGGGAAGCCAGTAAATGAGGTGACGTCGTACAGACCAATCAGTTTACTCCCCGTTTTATCCAAAATGTTCGAAAAGTTATTTCTCAGAAGACTGCATCGAGTCCTCGATGACCTTAAAATTATTCCAGATCATCAGTTTAGTTTTCGCGCAAAACATTCAACCGTCGAACAAATTCATCGTGAGTTAATACGATCAACCGTTCTTTTCAAGAAAAAAAATATTGTACTGCAGCTTTCCTTGACGTGAGTCAAGCATTTGACAAAGTATGGCATACTGGTTTATTGTATAAATTAAGGAAAATATTCCTGAATCATTTTACTTAATACTGAAATCTTATTTGTCAGATCGTTAATTTCATGTAAAGTTTCAGAGTGAAATATCAGAAATGTTTCAAGTTCGTTCCGGTGTACCACAAGGTAGTGTTCTAGGGCCTGTTCTATATATATATATATATATATATATATATATATATATATATATATATATATATATATATATATATATATATATATATATATATAGTTGATGAAGAAAATACTACTGCAACATTTGCTGATGATTGCTATACTAGCTACTGATGAAGATCCAAATGTTGCATCACAAAAGTTACAATCTAGCGTGCGTCGAATGGTTACATAAATGGCGTATTCGAGTAAATGAAACGAAATCAGTGCAAGTTACATTTACTATGAGAAAAGGAACCTGCCCTGCAGTTAGTTTGAATTATGTGGTGTTACCATTAGCTACTGAAGCTAAATACCTAGGTACGCATCTAGGTAGAAAACTAACATGGCGTAAGCATATTTGGACTAAACGCAAGCAACTAAATGTTAAGTTTTCTAAGTACTATTGGCTTCTAGGTCGTAAATAAAAGTTGTCTTTAAGAAACAAAGTGCTAGTTTATAAAAGTGTTATCAAACCAGTATGGACTTATGGTATTCAATTTGGGGGTACTGCTATTGTTAGCAATATTGAGATATTGCAACGTTTTCAATCTAAACTGCTACGAGCCATTAGTGCTTCCCCGTGGTACGTGCGTAACGATGACATACATCGCAGTCTTCAAGTGCCCACAGTGCGTGAGAAAATAGTACGATACAGTGATAAATACCTATCGCCTAGAAAATCACCCTAATGTTTGTGCCCTTAACCTACTTGACAATAGTGACTCTTTGTATAAACTCAATAGACAGAACATTTTAGAATTAAGACAGATTTATTTAGCTTTTAATGAATAGTATATTATATTTAGTATATAGTTTATTTTGAGTGATTACCAGTGGGTAATCACCATTCCCGTTATGTTCTATCATCGCTAGATTTATAGTTCTATTGAGAACTGATAATCGATAAACAAGGATGTTAAAAAAAAAATTTTATACGATGATTACAAGATGAACGAGATTACCTGGAATAACCTCAAACGGTTGAAAACGTTTAAAAACGCCGCTCCGCTGCGCGTAACATTTTGGAATCTCTGAGCTTAGTTAATAACTGTTTTTTTATTAGTTTATTCCATTACCTTATTTCGTTGTTTTTGCTATATTTTCATAAATAATTGAAAAATTACGTTTTTATTTAATTAATTACGTTTCCAAAACGGTAGGCAAGACAACTCCAGCAATTTTCGTCCAATTGACTTGAAATTTTAGCTGCAGCTTCATAGATAAATAGATTATCTAGGGTAGCACATAAGATTTTTGAAGTTCGTCAATAAATATATTTTTTGCAATTCCGGGACTAAAAGATATGATTTAGTCCCTCATAATAGGGAGTAAAGTGCAACTTTTAGTCCCAAGGGACTAAAAGATTCACCAAGGGACTAAAATAGTATTTTACAATATAAGTTCGGTAAGTTGCATTTACTGATCAAGAAAATGTTGCGGAAACGAGACCCGCAGGGTCGAGTTTTTGCAATTTTCGAGATATTATATAATATTTTTTGCACGATCGATTTAAAATAATAAAAGATAAAAATATATTAAATAAAAAATAAAATTCGGATAATATGGGTGACATTTATATTTCGATGTTAAGACATAGAATGCCATGAATAAATATTATAAATTTTTATAGTAACTATAATACGAATCTTTGTAGTGACAATTGACAACTAAGTATATTTGTAAATAAAAAATTAAGTGTCAATATTTAATTAGCGTGAATGTTTGTTAAACTATAATATTAGTGAGAATAATGAAATTGATGAAGCATTTTAATTTTGGCATCAAATTTATTCTCGTAAAATGAAAGGAAGATTATGAAAGCCACAGAAATTTTAATGATTAAACAACCTTTTGAAATGTCAAGAAAATATGAAGACTAATGGCAACAATAATAATAATTTAATAATAATGTGCAAACTAGTGAAGATTTTCATATTAAGCGATTAATTTTCCTAATTGTTCATATTGTACTTTTAATTTCAATATAAATAAATAATTACAATAATTTTTGAGCTAATTTCACTTACCGCACTTTTATTCACTTACCGGGCACCTATTTTACTTACCGCATTGTTATTTTTTGGTTTCATGGATATAAACAAACGTTCGAGAAATGTAACTTACCAGCATTGTCAACAGCATCGGTAAGTACATGAAAATACACGATCGTGCAAAAAATTATTTTACTCCCGCTTTTAAATCAATCAGCAAGCATAATTTACAGAAATATAACTTAAATTAAATAGCGTTGTTAAGTAATTGAAAATAATAAAGTCAAACTTGTAGAGAGAGACAAACATTTATATTGTATTGTACAATTCGATTGATTTATCCAAAGTATACTTGATGGATTATTATTACATACAATTTGAATGACATTTAAGTAATTTTTTTAATTTTTATAATATTAAATTATTCGGAATTGCAAAAAATAGTATATACACTACAGGACTAAAGTGTTTTTTTTTCATCCTTCGTGTGATTTGTTGCCCTCGGGTCTTTACAGGCCCTCCGGCAACAAACTTCACACTCGGGATTAAAACTCACACTTTAGTCCCTTGGTGTATAACATACTATTTTTATAAACAAATTAAGGTTAACTTTTTCGATTTTTAGAAATTTGGGGGAAAAATTTTATGTACTACATACAGATCACGATAATATACTCTAAAAAGTTTTATATTGATTGCATTATTTGTTACAGAGAAAAAAATCTTCGAATAAAACCCTCTTTTATGACATTTCAAAGTGATGTAACCCCTTAACTTCAAAAAGATTTCAATAAATTTTAACATACCGATTGTGAATTTTTATTAAATGAAAAAATGTTAGTAAGATGTAACTAATATAAACTTGATTTCTTTAAAAATAGTGGCGACTGATGTCACTTTCAAAATAAATGATACGTATACCGAATCAAAAAACTGACAATAAGTAGGTAGAATTATGTATTAGGAAATGCTCTATAAAAGGTAACGCCGTAGAGAGAAATGGCGGGCCCCGGGAAAAAAACCACATTTTTTAAAAATTTCCTCCCCAAAATTAAGTGGTGAGCAAAAACAAACCTTTTAACTTTTTTTCCGGGCCCTCTATCGACAGTTACGAGCACGCTGCTTAAATCTGGGCCCCGGCTACCCCACCCTCTCGTCGGGTCTGATAAAAGGACTAAAAAATATTTTTCTTTTTGAGTAAAAATAGAAATTTTTTATATAATAGCTAGTTTATTTTTTGTTCACAGCTTTTATAATCATATTGATTTTAAAAGTTACTATAGCATCTACAGATGACGGTCGATCAACAATATCTACTCTCGAAAATTCTGTCTTATGATAGACAGCTCCCTACACGCTCCCTATGATTTCCAAACAAATACTTTTAAAACCATTTTAATTTTTCGAATTTTTTCAAAGTGTGTTTAATTTAAATCATTTAGTTTGGGAGTAAATTTTTAAAGTTCTGAAAAAGTTGCAGGAGTTTAACCACAAAAACACCATTTTATTTGTAAATGTACTTTATTTTTGGAAAAATACATAAATATGTATAAACAACCTTATAAAAAATTCACAATGATATGTGTTTTTAAGATTTTCTTTTTATAAGTCTATAAAACTAATTTTACAAAAAATAAAAATTATTTTATTTTAAAAATGAAAATAATACTTATTGCTAAAAGAAACAGTCACTTAAAGCTTTGGAAACAATTCGGTTTTTTATAATTTTCAAAATAGAAAATTATCACAGAATTGTAATATTTAATTTTTGATTTTCTTCACCGTTTTCTTCATAAGGAACGGAACTTTGTGTTCTAGTAGCATATTGTTGTCTGGTGGCAAGCCAATGCATGCTCTTAAGATATTTTCAATGCAGGCACGTTGTTTGAAGAGCGCGTTCACAACTGGTGTACCATTTGGAACTAATGGTGCTTTACATAAGTAGCTCAAAATTGAAAGTACTGGATGGAATGTATAGTATTTATCATCTCCGTGAGCTCTAAATTGAATTCGAGTGCTCAATTCTCCCAATATAACTAGATCCAAAATTAGCGGCGTGGCAAGAAGAGAATCTTCACAGGTATTGTGAATCACAATGGTGTTGGTACCGCCAAGCATAATTTCGGAAGTGTATTCATCCATGGCACGTTTGCTATCACCTAAATGAAACAGCGTTTATTAGTAACTCTGAGTATTGAATTAATAGAGGGAGTACAGGGATATATGTATATACACTGTATATACGAAAATGAAGCCAAAAAAGTGACAGGTGTTGACAAATATGGCGGTTAAAAAGGTTGGATTTAAATTTTTTCTATACTTATTGATGTTATATTTGTTGTTATGAGTATTGTTAGAATATTTATTAATAAATAGTCTCAAATTACGACAAAAATCACATAAATTAAAAAATATTCATTACCATAGACACTTTGTAGGTTATAAAAGGTGTTAATCAATATGGTGATTTTGCTTAAAAAAAAAAAAAATAAAAATAATGTGTACTCCATCTATTGTATGGTACAATGGTACATACATATTCTAATATCAGTGATTGGTAAATATTTTCTTTATACTGAATTAATAAATTAGATATATGAAATGAACTTACCAACATAAGGAACATATTTAATAACCACACAGTGATCTGGTTTCTCTCCTGGTTTATATAATATTGAATTTGATGCCACCATATCGTCCACAACATTACTCTTCGAAATTTCTTTTGACTTGAATTGTTGCGGTGCAGATAAGTTTTTGCCATCATTATTGCCAAGATGGTTGTAGCTAACGATGCTAACGGGTTTGATACCGGCGGAGACCAAGAAGTCCACTAATACTGATTTCAATTTCGTTTGGCCGGATTTGAAGTCGTCACCAGCAATAAATACACCAGCATTCTCTGCCATTTCAATAACGCCAGGAACAAATGTATTCTGTGGCGAACCATTGATGTATGGACATTTCTTGGCAATGGCTGCACAAGCGAATAATGTTGATGGAGAAATTTCACTGTGACTGTTCTTAATTGAGTTCTCTAAATTGTGTGCGGTGTCATTAACGCCAGGAATAATATCACTGAATCTTTCAGTATTGGCAGTCCATAAAATAATCACTTTGTCCAAATTGTTCTTCTTCTGGAAATCTTCAATATCAGCGCAGATTTTCAAATACTGTTCATATTTGGTGCCTGGTATTAAATTGTTAGCGCGTTCTGATTGATTTGCAGCAATGAAATCTGGATCATAAACGCTTGGACGAGGTTTATATCCAACCATATGTGGTTTCAATTGTACCTGAAGTGCATAATCAAGCACTTGGGCACGTTCCATTGCTTCGGCAAGATTGGCTCCAGAAATATCCCAACCATCCAAGACAATGTCATCTGGAGATACCATTGGAAGTAATTTGGATAGAGGAACGAAGAAATCGTGACCATCGGGTCCAGTACCCAATCGTACTGTTGAAGCTTGAGTTAAAGATCCATACCAGTTGGCATGTTGAATCCCTTTCTTTGTATGCCACGATAATCCTAATTTATTGGCAATTAAGGCCGCAGTCAGTGTTGATCCGTTATTTCCTCCCCATCCTACTAGCATAAGCCCCAAACGAGGAACACGCCGATCAGTACGAATATGCAATACATTGGTTTCAGGATGTGCCTGCGACAAAATTAAATAAATATTTGCATAAGAAAAAGGTTAATAAACTAGATAAATAACAAGGAAGAAAAAGCATGACATTGAATTATTTATAACTCTATATCTATTAGTTATCTTATATATCTATTTTGAATTAAGAAAAAAAATTTGTAGTTGAGACGGAAAGTCTATACATATAAGCTAGTGTTGAATCATAAGAAAATCCCACTATTGTATAAACATTGTAAAAAGATGGATTTCATTATTTGTTCAATATTTGAAATTATGTAATCGAATAAAATACATAATTGGATTTATTTTAATATCTACATGTTAATGCATACACAATACATATATGTATACAGGTATAATTTATGTATAGTAAATAAAACATTTAATATGTATTAAATATTTATAAATTATAATATAAAATGACCTTCACCTAGTAACGCAAGGCGAAACGTACAATGTCAATAACATGACAACATGAGTAGCAAAGAGATGAATGGGTGATGATTACTGAAGTGATTATAATTAACCAAGTAGAAAAACAGAACAATTTAAAATTACGTCACTGTGACGTAATAATACTCCATTCGCTTGAAGGAATTTGAATAATTTGAATTATGTACAATTAAACTTTAAACACAATACATGACTAGCGTTAAAGTATGTAAATTAATTTTTAAATTAAACCGAAAAAAATAAAAATATTTAACTAAAAAAATTTTGAAAAGTAAAAATTAAAAAGAAATGTTTAACTCACAGTTATTTTGTTTCCTTGTTTTTCAACCCTGCTAGTTTCATAATTATATTCGGCTTCGATGTAATCATTGTTATACTTGACTCGTGGGCTATCAACAAGGATTTCTTGTCCAACTTCGACTTTCATATTGATTTATTGTAATTGGCGAAAAAACACTCAAATATTTATGTATTTGCAAAAACTATAATTATGTATTAACGATAGTCAATAGCAGTATGTAGTAGCTTTGAGTAGGTTGCAACAATTGCAATTTTTGTTATTAGAGCGAAGGTTTTGTTCACTAGTATCTTGAACAGACTGTGCACTGTGTTTCGATACTGAACTGGCGTCTCTTTTATAGTAATTCAGTCAATTGAAAGACATGCACGACGATTTTTATAACGTCACCATTCATCAAACTACACACGCTACACACCGGAGTGGAATATTCCATTGCGTCCAGAAATTTCCTCTCCAACGTAAGATTGATTTATGCAAATCAATGGCCCTTGAAGATGATTTTATATTATCATCTTTTCAAATTACCTGTTACCGGACTAAGTTTTTCTTAGCTTTAAGTAAAAAAATATGTATTTTTATAGTGAATAAGCGTGTAACAATTAAATTTTTACGTAAAAGTTAATTACCTCTATTTAATCTAGCTAACCTATATTATGTAGGTGTATGTACGCATTATATAAATTGTTTTAATACATTTAAATGTTTGTCCTTTGTGCACATTCTGTGCTTTCAATAAAATTTTTATTATTAATTTACCCCTCAAAATAATAATTTTTTAATGGGTAGATTAATTTTTGCAATATAGTAATAATAAAGATTAATTGCACAATTTCGCGAACTTTTTTAAATTTTCAACTTTTATAAATTAATCAATTAACAACTTGAATGACTTGAATCATTTAGAAAGATTCAGTTTATTTTTACTGACACGCAACTAACACGTTGTTTTTGAAGTTCATTATCTTTTTATTTTTTTGAAAATTCAAGAACATTCAAAATAAAACGGATTAAAAACATACTGATGAATGTGAAAGTTTGCTCAAGTATTCAGAAAAACAGGGAAATAGCGATTACTTATAGGCATTTTAAGATTATTAAAAAGTATCAAATGATTTTTGACTTTTCTATTATCTGTCTGTCTTGAAAATTCAAGAATATTTAAAACAGAAAGCGATATTAGACGGTGAGTTAGAGAACTTGGAACAATTGTGACAAAAAGTTGGTATTGAAAATCTAGTCTTACGCCGTATATTTTGCCGAAAAAAATACTTGAGCAAAAAAAGTCAGTATCAACCAATCGACTGCGACTAGGAAAAAAAATTATTTTGTTCCTACTTATTATTTAGATAAGTTGTCAAAGTTAGTTACTATAGTTTTACTGATGCCTAAATTCTGCATGATACATTTGCGTATTATGTTCACAGGTTGACAGTGTCCTGATAGTGTCCAAATCCCTAAATATCAGTACGCGTACCAGGAAACTGTTACGTCTAACAACACTGAAGACATAATAAAAAACGTACTGATGAATATAGGTATGGAAGTTTGTTAAAGAATTTAGAAAAATAGACGGGCAGCGAGTAGCGATTACCTATAAATATTTTAAATTCTTTGAAAATATTAGATTATTTTTGATGCTAGAGAGTACGTTTTAAATGTTTAAAAAATGAGAAATGATATTCGATTACCTGTATATTTACCTCCAGAATATGCATAAAATAAGGAATTTTTACAAATTTCATGATCCCTCTTTTGGCAAAGTTTTAAAATAATCGTCAATGCAAGAGAAAACTGGCGATGCCACTTCATTTTTAGGGATCAAAAACCTAGGTTTCTGTCGATAACTGGCTCGACTGGCTCAATGTTGCCAATTTTATTGTAGTATAAAAGAAAAACAAATATTAACTATTATACCTATTAACAGTTAGAGACTTCATTTATTATTATATGCATTCTTACTTAGAAATCGATAAAAAATAGATGTTTCCGATAAGTTTTTCTTCTTCAATTTAATTCTAAAAGAAAAAATGCCGTGAGCAGCGGACCCCCATCACGGAAGTCGAATTTTTCCTTTCATCTTCGGTATTGAATGTCTACAAGCGAAATGTAATTGAAAGTCCACAAGCGATTTGTCATTTTGGTGGTTTTAAAACTGATGATGAGTATCTGGTTGATCGGGGCTTTAAAAAAAGATTTTAAGTTTTTTAGGGCTGAATCTCGGTAAATTTCAATTTTGTGCCGATAGCAGTTAGCAGGAAAAAAGCCAACACAATTCGTACGAGGGCATTCCTACCTATCGCCAATTGCCTTTGTGTTTTATTTTTAAATATTGCAAAAGGAACTTAAATAGTAAACTGGAAGGCCTTTATGAAGATATTTTTTCTTTCCAAAAAAATCCAAAATTTCTATTTTATAAATAATAAAAATCCAAAATTCCTAATTTATAAATAAGCAGTGACTTTAATAACATTTTTAAATTACTTAATATGTATGTATGGTCTATTTCAGTTAAATTTAACCATGCTTCGTAACTTTGAATTTAAATAATTTCCGTTTTCCTGGCTTTATTTCTTTTATTATTGCATTTATGTAAAATTTAAATTTGCAGTTTATTTTTAGAAAAGAATCGATTTGTTTCGAATATAAGAATTATTTAATTTTTTAACGAAAACTCATGATTAATTTTATCTGAAAAGAGGTATATTTCATTTGTTATAAAAGTGAGTTCACTTTTTTTAAATTTTTTAAAATTACTATTCGCCTACTTGTATTTAGAATAAAAATAATGCATTTAAAACACATTTAACAATATCATTGTATTCCGATGTTAAAATGGGAGAAGTGGGGGGGGGGAAGTAATGTGGAATCCCTAAAAGGCACTAGCTGGATACTAACTCAATACACGTACAAAATTTCAGCCCTCCGGGTTTCCTTAGAGAGCCTCTAGACGTGTTAGAAAACAAGCAAAAAAGTTAAGGAAATATTGGCGTAAAAATCGTGGAGGTAAAGGTTAAATTGAAACCTCCAAAAAGCAGTGGCTGGCTATTAGCTTAACCTGTACACAAAATTTCAGCTCTCTAGGTTTATTTGGGGAGATTTTGACCCGAACGAAACTGTTAAAAAACAAGAAAAATCATGTTCTTTTTGGTATAGAAATGGTGGGGGTAAGGGTTAAAAGCTGAGACCCCAAAAGGCACCCCCTTGATACTAACTCAATCCGTATACAAAATTTCAGCCCTTTAGGTTTATTTGGGTGACCTGTGCGAGTGGTACAAACTTCGAAAACGTTAAAAAAGCATGAAATTGTAGCTTAAAAATGAGGGGGGTGTGGGTAAAATATTAAAACCTTCAAAAAGCACAACCTAGGTACGAATTCTATCAACACACCAAATATCAACCCTCTGTGTTAATTCTGGGGGGGGGGCTGTGGGCGTGTTAGATCCAGCAAAAATCATTTTTTCCCCCTCTACTCCATCCAAATCATCCTAGGAAGCTGAATTTTGGATATGTTGTAGGTAATTGACCGAAACATTAATTCCAACCGGTTTGGAAAAGTTTTATTGTTTTGTTGTCCCCCACCACCCCCTAAAGGTTGGCTCGGATCCAAAATTTGACCCCACTTTGATAGTATGAGGTGCCTCGAAAATGAGCCCCACTTACCAAATTTTAGCTCTTAACTTCCATAGGGGGGCCCTACACATATTAAAAGTTAGCGGGAATATATATATATATATATATATATATATATATATATATATATATATATATATATATATATATATATATATATATATATATATATATATAGATATGACATTTTTTTCTACAGAATCGTGTTCTACGGGTCCGAAAACGGATAGTGCCCCTAGTAGGCTGTATAAGTCTAATTTTTTTGTTGAAAAATTCGACTAAAAATTCTGTATTTGCTTGTACTAAGAATATACTTAGGTACTAAATTTTTTTCTATACCTCTAAAGGTTGATCCATTTATAATAAAATTATTTAACTAAAATTAAGGTAGGTAAGTATAACTTAATTAAAACTTATAGATTGTTAAATAAAATTATATGCATATTACACATACATAAATAGTTGTTAAATTTGCTGATTTAAGTTGGTTTTAATATACCTAACATAATTGACTTAATTTCAAATCGTTTTTAAATTAATTGTACATAATACCTATAATAAATAATAACAATAACTAAATAATTTCGATATTACATAAGAGTAAACATAAATTTTGCAGAAGATTAATACATAATAATAATATTTATTAAATTAAAAGTAATGCTAATGCTAATGACTTATTAAGTGAGTAAATATAATTAAAACTTTCATTAAAACTAGTGTGCGACGTTGTAGAGTTTCAAATATATTTATTGAAGTTGTTCGATCACATTGAACACCATGTGCTTGCCAAGTAAAAATAGTATTGAGAGTAAAATATTCAAAGAATATTCTGGAAACAGACTGTTGTTAAAAATCAGTAATTACTTATTTCCAGTTCTTCCATTATGTTTGATAAAATATTTTTTCCTCTTTCTTTTTCTTTTCATTTTTTTTTAAACACATTTCCAAAATTTTGAACTACATAATTATATTATATTTATTTAATTGAACAAAATCTTTACTCTTTTTTATTACAATAAAACATATTTTGTAAATTCGTCACGACGCTAATATTATTCAGAAACCATTATAGACTGAGAGCTGGCTACATAAAAAAGCTTGTTATCGTGGTATCGCTACATGACTGATTTATATTGTAAAGGATCCGTTTGTGTGGTCAAGTTGAAATCATCTTGTCTGCCAACGCAAACCCGTGGCTTAAAGCAGGAGCGGCCGCATAACCCTCAAGCTCATGACTGGGGTCCAGACGTACCCCACGCAAACTTTAGACTAGGCTCCTGAACTAGCGAGCAATAGTACCGACTCCCGGTGCGAACCATAATTTAGTTCGAAGGTCTCTGAGTAGTGGCAGGTCGGTCGCACTTCTAGTTGTTGGTTAGTGGTTACGCAGTGTGTTTACAAATTCTGTATGGGGTGTGTATGAACCCCAGTCGTGAGTTTGCGTTCAACTTTAGTGACTGATAAATCATTATCAGAAAGTAAAAATTTACATTTTTATGATGAAAATCAACATAAAAATAAAAAAATATAGAACGTATTTGCAATCAATAATAATGCAATATAACCAACCCTGTTTTTTTCTTCCGTATATGGCTTGGATATCACACATATTTCAAAAAAACGCAAAAACATGTGTCCCCTAATTTTTGATGCTCTTTCTATTTATGATGGCAAAAATTTGATGCATTGAACCATTCAGGCTGTACAAGAAAATTTACCCCCATTTTCACCCCTCCAGCCCCTCTTATGGACCCGGCCCTGGTTTAACCTATACAGGTGAATAGGTCTTTCAAAGAGTAACATTTCATCAATTTAAAGTTTTTCTCTATTTCTTATAGTTTTCGAGATATCTTAAGAACTACGATTTGAACCCCCAAATATAGGGGCTGCTTTCACCCCGTAAACGTGGAAGATGGCCGATAAAAAAAAATACGGGTCCATTATTTTTGCCTATTCTACACACCAGCGAAGTTTCATCAAAATCCCGAATTTCACTCTGGGTGCATCTCCTTGTAAGTGTACACACCATTGCAACATTTGTAGCGCTACAAACGATTTGTAGCGCTACAATAAGGTTCTTGACTGAAGTTACGAAAATATTCTAAAAGCGTTATTTTTCCATGTAAGTTAAGTGATTTTTTTATTTTCGACAGATTCTGTAAAAAATCATCAAAAAAAGTAACCCTACAATTTTAAATGAGAAAAAGGCGGGAAAAACACCTCGCTATAGTGACGTCACAGTTTGAAGCAACTAAACGTCAATGTCAATATTTATAACCTCAAAACTTTGATTATATTCATAAAAAGTCAAAGTAAAAGCAAGTATTTATTTGAATTCTGGTCGATTATTATTACTATATATATAAGCTAATAGAAATATTCAAAAGAAAACACAATTTCATCTCATCGATGAAAATTATCAAAATCGACATATCTAGTTACAAAATGTTACGTCATTTTCAAGAAATGGCGCGTTTTCACTAATTTGAATATTTGTTGAAAAATGGCGATTTTCAAAATAAAATTTCTAAATAGTTATCAAATCTTTTTATGTTTCATCATTAAAATTGGACTTATGTAATGATAATGCATAGAATTATTTAACATTTGACACAAATTTCAAATACAGTCAAGTACCGTATTGTATCAAGTCGACTCGTACCATTAGACCATTATTTTATGTAAAAGTGTCAAAATTACATTAGTAACAGTTACAACAGGTTTGTTTAAGCAGCAGTTTGGACAGTACCAAACTGTTAGAACAGGACTGTATGTAAAGCGGTTTTAATAAGTATGCAAATTAGTGATGTCGAGCCGACAAGCAGTTAGTCGATTAATCGATTAAAGTTGTTTTTCAGGCAAATTTAGTCATTAGTCGAAAATATCGAACGAACAATAGTCGACTAATCGACTAAATTTTTAATCTAATTCTGAACAGGATAACCTATCTAACTCTTTCAAAAAGGATATTTTATTTTGAATTTAATTATTGACTTTTAATATATTTTTTAAGAAAAAGAAAAATATGACGTATTGCAATGAGTCAATCACATAAAAGTAAAAAATCGTACAAATAGATAATTTTTTAGTTTTCATTATTTGAAGTCCAATAAATAATACAGAAAAATCAATAAATTAGTCGTTTTTAATCATTTTAAAAAAAATTAGTCATTTAGTCGAAGGTAAAACAGTCGACTAAAAATGACCAGATGTAAACAAAATTAGTCGACTAAACTGATTAATCGACTAATTATCCGATATCACTAATGCAAATATGAAAAACTGTTGTTTAAACAAATGATGGTTTTGAGTTAACAAGACCTTCGCTATCCTTAAATTACGTTTGTTATGTATATTAGGGTTGTATGGACTCAGGAGTGCCAAGAGTGAGATTTGCCCATTCAGTGGGAGGTAAACAGGATAATTACTTTACCTTTTGGTCAAGTTTTATTGTCTTCTATTTATCATTATTATTCATTACTGTAAATCATGTCAAATTTACAATTTTTGCGCCCATGGCCCCAATAAAATTTTTGAGATGCTGACCAGGCCCCTAAGGAATAAATTTACAAAGTTTAATTAAAATCTGTCCAGAAGTTTTTCAATCATCCGCATCCATGAAAGCTGTATTTATTATTTTATTATATAACTAGCTTTTGCTCGTGACTTCGTCCGCGTGGAGTCGATGACGGCAAAGTGGGTACAACTAATTAACCTTTAACCACTCCACACAGATAAAGTTGCAGGCAAAGGTAAAATTTATTTTTTTATAGACCATATTCTTTATTATTTTGACGGATGATATCAAAATAACCAGGTTGCTAAAACTGACCGTAGGAGAAGTAGTCCTGCCGTAAATCAACGCTTATAAATCTAAAATTTAGCCCTGTCACTTATTTATTGTCATCACAAAGCAAATTTTTAGAGGGAACTGGAATTACTTAAATTCAAAAGCTAGATCGTTAGATTTGTTAACGTACAAATTTGTTGACGTATTTCTAAAATATTTTCTTGATTACCCTACATCAAAAAAGAAAGGGCTCGCAGTAGACAAGCCCCGTCCCTGATAATGGGCATAACGATTTGTTGTATCTGCTCCCAGTTAATATTTATCATTTCTACGTCCCTTTTTTTAATTTACAAACAAAACCATCTTAATTGTTAACTCAAAGAAAAAGAAAACAAATAATAAAGATTCTTAACTAAAAGTGAATTACACAGCCAAAACAATATAACTCTTAAATTTTAACTCTGAAAAGTAAGAACAAAATACAAACAAATAAAGACATAAGATTTCAAACTGGAAAGTTTAGAAAATTCAACACAAAAAACAAATAAAACCAAATCCACATGCCTATGTATGCGTAACACAGACATTGTTATGAAGCTATCCTCTCGATAGGGAGTCTCAAACCTTTTTCTTTCGAAAAATTTTATTTTATTTTATTTTTGAGTTCTATAGAGAGCTAAATGTATCTTTATTGAATATCGTGTATAATTATAATAATTTATTGTCAGTTGGATATTTAAAAAAAAGTAAATTGTTTTAATTTCACAAAATCAACTTTACGGTAGAGTGGCACGCAAAAAGTCCCTAATGTCTAAAAGGCATCTTAAGGCTCGTCTTGCATTTGCCAGAAAATACATTAACTGGACTACTAAGGACTGGGAAAATGTATTATTTTCCGATGAAACAAAGATTAATCGAGTTGGATTTGATGGCAAAATATATGTTCAACGCCCACCAAAAGAAGAATATAATCCTAAATATACAAAGAAAACACTAAAACATGGTGGTGTGTGGCAGCTTCTCGAGTCACGGAGTCGGGCCAATAAGGCCCATAGAAGGTTCTTTGGACCAGTTTCAATATTGCCGAATATTAAAAGAGACAATGATTCCTTTTGCAGTGAATAATTTACCAGAAATTTCAACAGGATAACGACCCAAAACACACTGCCAAAAGCGTAAAAAGTTTTTTAAAACAAAATAATATAATAGTTCTTGATTGGCCAGCTAATAGTCCAAATCTTAACCCGATAGAAAAGCTTTGGTCAATTGTGAAAAAAAAAAAGGTAGCTGAACGCCATAATTCAAATTTAGATCCACTCTATGAAGCATTTGAACAGGTCTGGAATTCTATTCCACGTAATGTTTGCACAAAGTTAGTAGATTCGATGCCGGAGCGCTGTAAGAATGTTATAGCAAACAAAGGTTATCCCAGTAAATATTAACCTTAATTTTACGAAGTTAACGTTATTTTATATTATTTATGATACAATTATTTAAGTGTTCTTATTTATGTGTCCAATGTAGAATAACTTACGATAAAAATTTATATTTGGTTGAATAATAAATTGATCTGAATTTTAATTTATTCTACGTTTTAATTTTCCTTATTCCTCCACGTGTCATTATATATAGATAATTTAATAAATATAATTAAAATGAGTTACTAATATATAAAAATTTTGTAGTATCTATAACGTTCTTAATTATGTGGCCACCACTGTATATATACATATATATATATATATATATATATATATATATATATAAATATATATATATATACATATATATATATATATATATATATATATATATATATATATATTTATATATATATTCATTTATATATATATATATATATATATATATATATATATATATATATATATATATATATATATATATATATATATATATATATATTTATATATATATATTTATAGGTGAATTTAGTTTCAATTTTCTTTTTTTTTTTTGACAGAAAAAATCAAGATATACTGTCGGTATTTTATCTTTTTCCTTCGTTTAATAAAAAGATAAGATAAACGATAAGTTAAATAACAAACAAATATGGAATACCATAAAGTAACGCTCAAATCTATTAATATTATAAAGATAACTTATTTTAAAAATATCTAGATAAAAGTTAATAGATAACGAAAACGTTATCTAGATAAAATTTCAGATAACGTTATCTAGATAAGCACAACACTGGTCGTAACCTACACTTTTTCAAAATTTGTTGCTTGACAGTATATAATTCATTGATGCAATTAACTTTTTGATGATTTTACTTTAAAATTTTCTATACAAGTCTTTTGCAATTTTTTATTATGATGCATTGTTTATTGTTGGAAAAGTAATAAATTAAGAGATTAGTGCAACGAGATTGATTTAAGGAATTTTTCTCGTAATTAGATTTTAACGGCGAGATTTATAGTTATGGATTTAGCAACACCAAGCTTATTTTTATACACTTACCTACTTACCTACTTATTAGTTGGAAAGAATCTTGTCCCAGTACTCAGTCCTCATGGTTTCCGGGCCATATGTGTACAGTAGTTGGAAACACATACATAGGTACAGGTGTTCAGAATCAGAGGCGGTACAAGATAAAAATGGGAAGTGAGCAAGATGGTTTTTGCGAGCCCTCTTCTTTGATTTTTTTGAAAAGTTTGTCCTTAAAAATTAGGCAACAATAAAAAAAACCCTCTCTGCAACTCCACAATCACTTTCCCTTTACCTTTATTTTTCAAAAAATGTCTCCCTAAAAATTAAGTAATGAGCAAAAAAAAAAAAAAAAACGATCACAACCTTAATCAAGTCCTACAAGCTTTCTAACACATGCGAAGTCCCGCGACACAGGCTCTCCACGACGTCCCCAAAGATGTGAGGCTCACTTCGCCCACCCTTTGCGCCGCCTCTGTTCAGGATACTGCCTGTTGCTTACCCGTTCACCAAATGCGGATCCAAGAGGATGGCTATGGAGGACATGGCATCGATTAATTAAAAAAAAAAAAAAAGAATAGCCCATGAACAGGTTAAATTTTTCTAAAGGAAAATTTGCAACTTAATAAAAAATTTCTGTTGACGCTAAAGAAGTGATTCCATTGTGTGACATTAAATTTAATCTTTCTTTATTAAATTAGCATAATATTTCCATTTGATTATCAATATTGATGTATGTATAATACAGTTTTATTTGACTGTAAGAATGTGTTGGTTCCATGTTTCTTCCACATATAGAAAAGTACAGTTATGTCTGCTAGTCATTTAACGAATTAAAATGTTACTTTTTATTTTCCCATCAATAGTTTTATCTTAATTTTTTTGGCTTACTTCTCAATTGGCAATACGCTTCTTTGTTTTAAAAATAAATCATTTATTCGGTCAGATTACAGAATAAAGGCAAAAAAGAATTTGAAGAAACCTGGATTTCAAACAGAAAAAGTAAAAATTTGGGGGGGACAGGTCTACCCACACTGTCAACTTTCCACTGGGTGTCCTTAAAGACTAGAAAGTACTGTACATAAATAATTCTCTTTTCATTTCAGGGGGTTCCTTCCGTCGACAGGGGCTTTACTCCTTACGCATCACGAGGGGCTTCGCGCCCTGTATCTCGTAGGGGACTCCACACCTTACCAAACAAATGATATCATTATTTATTGTTGAGAAATGCGAGACGATAAATATTTCACAAAAAGTTTTTAATTTCGTTTTTTTATTATAAAAAACAAACCGCTAATTCGAATTTGCTGAAAATTTTATCCGGTATTCATTTTTTAATTACACATCTAGCTCGGAGTTGATATCATCATTTGTTCTCGAAATATGCGAGACAAAAAAAATTCACGAACGAACGAACTAACGAACGTACACACAGACATCACGCTAAAAATGATAGATTCGGATTCTAGAGACTCTGAAACGTTTAGAAATGTCCAAATTAGCGATTCGTAAAATCGGACCCATTACAATAACTTCCAATGGGAAGTTAAAAATAAATAATTTACTAAAAATATAACAAATTTCTTAGATCTTCCTTAAAGACGTTCGTGCGCGTCCACAAAACACTACAGAATAATGTTATGTAGCTACCACAAAACACTATATCTGTATGTTATGCATACAGAGCTTGTGCTTGTTCATGTGTCATATCGTGTCGTGTATATGGGTGATTGTAATACGTACCACCTATGTACTGATCTCTGATTTCAATGTATACACAGTTGTTGATTGAAATTTAGTAGTCTGATTTGACCTTGTATGTATATTATGTACATGTACACGTCAAAACCTACCCGAAATGTTTTTTGGGCAATTATGTAAACTGCATATTTCAAAGAAAATTTTAAACATTTTTTATTATGGTATCTACTCTTATAATATACTTACTATAATTTTTAAAATGAAAAAATGCTGTTTAGAATGTTTTTTCCTAATGGCTCTGTGTTAAAAATTTGATTTTTAATCGTCAATTACTTTAAGAAATGATCTATGGAGGTCTTAAAATTTTTGAGGGAAGGTAACTATGTAATTGAACTTGTCAATTCTCTAAAATTAAAATTTTTATCTACTATTAGGTTTGACTCACGAACGTCCTTAAGATTACTCCCGAGAGTAAAAGACTAAAAGCCGGCAAATCTACGGTGTTCGCAAATCTCCGGTATTTTTTTCTTGAAAAAGTTTATTTATTTTTTGTTAAAAAAGTTTAGGGTTAATATTTGAATTGGGTAGCTCTCAACAAAATTCACGCGCAATACATTGGTTATTAATGTTTTGTATACAATTTAGTAACTTAATCCCATATTACATCTCTTTATTTAGAGGTCTTGCTTTTTGAGTTTCCTAAGGTAAGTTAAAATGGCTATGAGTGGGATCAATGAGATTTATTATTTTTTTTTTTTTTTTTTATAAATAGTATATTAATATACATAATATAATAATAACGGAGTTTACTGTCCGTTTTCACATCATTATTTTTCTAACTTTATTTCAGTACTCCACTACATGTAACAAACTTTACTTCATTATGATGTGGTTGAAAGACAAAGGAAGTGGTGTGAGAGCTAGGATTTGATAGGTATGCGTCTGCAGTCGTTTCCTTAAGGAAATATGCGGATATTCATCTTGAATTGTGAAAGGAAACTGCAAAAAACCTTCACAGCTGGTCGTGAGATTTGAACCGTCGACCTACCAGTCGGCAAATGCCAGTACCGAAGCACGCTTAGCCGCTCCATTTATTTATTATTTTTTATAAGGATTACAGAAAATTCAATACACAAAATAAATATGTAATAATTATATTCAGTTATTTGCCTAACTGTAAGTTAAATTTTGTTGTGATGCAAAATTCATTGCAATTTAATAGGGTCATAGTTTAATAAATAAATAAATAAATATGTAAATATATATATATATATATATATATATATATATATATATATATATATATATATATATATATATATATATATATATATACAGGGTGTCAGAGAAATAAGTATTGTCCTTTTAAGTGGTGACTCATACCACCTTGTAGACTGTAAAACCACAGGAATTTTTTCGGAATTAACAGTCGCGTCACCCCTCAAAAGGATAAGAGTTATTTCCTTTTACACCTGTATATAATATATATACACACATACATATATATATATATATATATATATATATGTATATATGTATGTGTGTATATATTATATCCAGGTGTAAAGAAAATAATTGTGGTTTTAGAGTCTACAGGGTGCTATGAGTCACCCCTTAAAAGGACAATACTTATTTCTCTGACACCCTGTATATATATCCTTCACTAGTTCTTGTGATGGTAGGCAAGGATTGGCACGGCTGGTATCTGGGCTTGCTTAGGTCGGTGCCACAGAGCAGTAGAGACAACATATCTATACTACTGGAACCAGTGTAAAAAGTGTGAGAAGTAGAAAATATGTTATATACGTGTACTGGGTTTACTTTGTATTTGTGCGCTAAACTGTCTTTGTGTGAGTGAACGGAGGTACCCGTGCTTCGCATACATATTTATGATACCACACGCATGTATGTGGCTCTGTGTGGGGATTGTAACAATACCAACACACCAATACAACAATCAAATCAATTGAATTGTGATTGACCTATACTCATCGACTGCCACTGAAAGATTGACTCCTAAGTAGCCTAACGTTCACAGAAGTGCACAGTGCAGATTTCATGATAGAGATAGTTGCTGTACCTCTACATTACTCTGTGGTCGGTGCGGATGTCGGAAGTGTGAGGTAGTGGCATCCTCGTCGCAGGATGAGGATTTGGCATCTCGGGTTCAACACATGTGATGGACGTGTGATGCTAAGTACAAATACTACCACTGTATCACCCAACCTAAGATGCAAGGCATCGTGTCGAGAGGTGCATGGTACATGGGGAGATATGTCGCTAATGATCGACACCAGGTCGAACCCCATTGTATTATAGACCCTCTGTCAGGGTGTGGACTCTGACAGCGACCTTTTGGACCTAACTTTGCGTGGGAACACAAATGGAAACACGACAAAAAGAAAAAACACATAAATCCGAGGGCACTCGAGGAGACCGGTGGAGGCTCCTTCAGTGGTGCCCCTGAGTTATTTTAGGCTTGCGAAGCTAGAGCGGGATTCTCCAAAGAGAAGCCCGCCAGCCAGCAAGAAGAATCTGTAGGAGAGCTAACAGAGAAAGTTAGCTCTCTTAAGATTAAAAGGAAGAATATTTGCGGGGCCGAAAGAAGGCGTCGTAAGAAAATGCGCGAGGCGGTCAAGAAAGATCCTGGTCACTCGCAGGAGACCACATCGCCTGCTCCTGCTTCGGGTAAGAGACCCAAAATGACTGGGGACACACCTGAAGAAGCAAGAAGTCAGGCAAAGAAAATGAAGAGGGCTGAGTACTCCAAGGTGCTACAGTCTGGGCTCAGAATGGCCATCGTCTGCAAAGATACCAGATGGTACAGATGACCATGGAGAACTTGGTCCAAATACAAGGAGCAATCGGCGGACTGGTGGACGACCTTCCCGAAGAGGAGACGGTAGTTCCGAAATTTGTCGATTGTTACCTGATGAAAGGTGCTGCCATCGTTGTCTGCGATGATGAGTCGTCGCGGGAATGGCTCACCAAGAAGATACCAGAACTTAAGGCATGGGAGGGCGCTGAACTCAAAGTAATTGACTTCAGTTTCCTCCCTAGTTTCAGTAGGGTTGTGGCTTGGTTTCCTGGTCCATCAGTTACAAACGATGTCCTCCTGAAACGTCTGGAGCGCCAGAATTATGGACTCGGGACGGTTGGATGGAGGATATATGAGAGGAAAGAAGAGAAGCATGGAGTCCGCCTCATTAGGGTTTCATCCCCCACCCCCAACCCCTAATTTTTCATTTTCGATTTCAAACCTCAAGTTTAGCTGGTTAGTCTTAAGATTATTATATTCTCTTTCAACATTAGCCGTTACACATTAGTAGAAAGCTTAAATAATTGTGGAGTTTATTTTCAAAAAGCAATTTCTAAGAAAAAACTGATTTTGAGATTAATATCGAAATGTAAACTTTATTTAGAAAGCCATTATTCTAAACGGAAATCTTTTTCCAAAACTGACTACGAAGTACCTAAAAAGGGTATCAAATTTTAAGTTTATTTTCAAAAAGAAATATCTGAATAAAAATTTGTTTCCAAAAGGCAATTTTTGAAATTTTATTTTCAAACTGTAATATCTTTAATTTTTTGAATTAAATAATGACCGTTATTTTGAAATTTTTAATGCGCATAAAGGTACCTCAGTAAAGAAAAAATACAACTGGAAAGGAAAACCCAACAGAAAATATTACGCCTTAAACCTTTTAACTCATTTTTTGTTGCACGGTCACAATAGCATCAGTAATCACAGGATAGTATGAATAGCGTGTTACTACCATTAGTGTCTGAAAAAAATACCGGAAGCAAAAAGAAGAAAGTGCTACAAGCCGAAGGGAAAGATAAAAATAGATAAGTCTAAATTACTTTATGCTATTCCATGTTTTTATAAAATAAAACAAATACTTTACTTAGCAAAAAAAACACGTTTATTTTTTAATTGTGACAATTGTTTCAAGCTTAAAAGCCCATTTTCAAACAAAGTAAGATGACTTTATTTATATGAAGGTAGAAAAAATTTTTAAAATTTAATTTTTACGAACATTTTTTAGAAAACCATAACAAAAAACAGAAATACGAAAATCAAGTTGAAGATAAAAAAAAAAAAAACGGCAGAATGTGACTGCATTGGGGAAGACTGTGGGGTTAAAATTTAACCTAATACTAATTGCATGGGAAAAATATGGAATTATTATTCAATTTTATTTTCATTTTAGGCAATAAATTTATTACTTTTTTGTAATTTTGTTTTCAAAATGAAATATCATAAAGTTTTATTTTCAAAATGAATTTTCTTTTTTTTGAGGATACATTTTTAAGGGGATTAATTTGAATTAGATTTTTATACTGACTGAGGTTCTGCTCTATAGCATCCCAACTTTGTTATTCACTGGTAAAAAAATCCGTAAAAATTTTGCTGGCGTTAAATATAGAAAATCTCATTTTACTCGAAAATTATATTTTGTTAGAAATTGCTTTTTGAAAATAAGCTCCACAATTATTTTACGTAATTAACAACTAGGCAAAATAATAAGCACAAAAATTCGGTTATAGGCAAATTTTTTGTTTGTAGATATGGTGTGAACTGTGAAGTAAAAATATGTAGTATAGTTAAATGTAAAAAATTTTATTTGTTTAATATTTGATAAAAAAATTTTTGTGCGAACGAAACATAGAAATAATTTTTTAACGATAAAAATAATTATAATTTTATAATATTTATAATTTATAAATAAATATAATTATTTTCAGGGCTGGGAACTATTTAAAATGATTTCATTTTAAATATGTGTTTAAAATACAAAATGGCATTTTGCATTTTCCATTTTAAATAAGTTCGGTTAAACCATTTTCCATTTTGTATTTAAAATGCAAATTTGAATCCATTTTACATTTAAAATGAAAATGAATGTGTACTCAAATTTATGTGTATATGTATGACACTTATGAATCATATTAATAAGAACTCGAATTGAGCGACTTGAAGTCTAACAAATTGTAAGTTAAATGTAAGTTGATTTAATTTACTCAAATTTTTTATAACTCGAGTTGCAATGTCACTTGAGTTAAATTTGTTACTAGAGTTGCAGTTCTCAAACTTTTCTGACTCAAGTTGTGTACTATTATCTTTAAGACACGTCGATAAGAAATGTTTTGATTATTTGGTATTTCGAGTAGATGATTTTCATAATTTAGAAGTTGCAGTTGTAGCGTAGTCAAGGTTTGAATATGTCAAGACTGAATGAGCCATTTTCTCAAAATATCTACATCTCTATGATTGAAATTTTAATTTAAAAATTGCTATGTAACCGCATGAGAAAATTGTTTAACACCAGGGCGGCGACACGGGTTATTCGGAACTACATCTCTATAGTTGGAATATTAATTTCTAAAAAATAACAATATTCCTAGGTAACCAAATTGGAAGATTTCGTTGCTAAAGTGGAATTAACAGAAGGTGATTTTTGGTTGGTTAAATTAATATCTGGATTATAGACATGTATTCCCAAATACCCGTGTCGCCGCCCTGGTGACAGATTGCTATATATTTGAGAAAATGGTCCATTAATTTTTACAATATTTTTAAGTAACAATATTTCAAGAGTTAAATTTCGTTTTCATATCGTACAAACTTTACAAAATTTTCTCAAAAGACTGTCTTTATTTAATTTCAGTACGTTTGACATTTTCTTAACTTTTTTTTTTAAATTAATATATATAAATTAATATATATAAAAAATGATAAAAAATTTATAGGATTTCAAAGCAAAAAAAACATTTTGCATTTTATAATCCATTTTAAATAGCTATTTTCCATTTTCTATTTTAAATATGTTCAGCAAAATCATTTTCAATTTCGTATTTTAAATGCATTTTTGGAAACCATTTTCCATTTTCTATTTTAAATGGTTTCTATGAACCATTTTTCCCAGCCCTGATTATTTTGTCTGGTTATCAACTTATCAGGCGAAAAATTATTTATTATTATTTATTAATATCAAACTTTATGTATTTGTATTACCCAAATAAATAATCGGTATAAATATTTTATATTTTATCTGGTAAATATGAAGTAAAAATTAAATTTTTGCGTATTGACGTCATTAGAAACATATGCGATGTTAGACATATTTTTGATTGAAGTTCTAGAATTAATAAGTTTATTCTCGTTATTCTGATTAAGTGACTGATTATATAGTAGATATCGTAGATATAGTACATACTCGCTTATATTATTTCCGTCACAAAATATTTGTGTGTACAGTATTACCCATAGAGCATCTAGAGAGAAAATACATATTTCTATACTACTGGAACCTGTGTAACCACTTGAGATAGAAAATATGTTGTATACGTGCACGGTGTTTACTTTGTATTTGTGCGGTAAACTCTGTTTGTGTGAGTAGTGATAGCCGTCACGTGATCTTTGGTTCACATACATGTATGTGATGTGTGTGATACCACAACGCTACTTGTGCCGGTTCAACAATCAAATTTATTGTTGTTTGACTGACTTACACTGAACGACGGGTACTGAGCAACTGACACCTAAGCAGCCTAAGATGCACATACTTCCACATAAGTGATTGCAGAAAAGAGACAGTTATATTCGTTCTATTTGTTCTGTGGTATTACCAGTGAAGAGAGACGTATAATAGAAGTTTAATTCTTATGGGCCAATGTGGATGCAAATTTTAGTCGATTTTGTTTCTGTTAGATGGCAGAACGATCGAGGTTCAGACGTTTTTAAGTTGTCAGGCGGAACTTCAATTTAACAGGAAGAGGTGGGGAACGTATGTTTCAATTTATATATTTCCATTTTTCTTTCATAAACAAATTTCTCGTTTCAAAAGTACAATTATCAAGACATAACAGTGCGTACTGCTTGCCTACACACCCCTGCTATCTGTAGATGGGGTGCTCTAAAACTGTCCATTACAAGCCCTAAGCGTATGTGTAAAAAACTGTGGATAGCAGTGTGCCTGAGTGTGGTTCGAATGTTCGATACCGCTTAAGTGTGTCAGTCACACAACAATAGCCGTGTTCAAATCGATTGTTGTCAACCACTTTCAACAATAAGCGAATACATATATAGTAATATGCAAGAACCGAAACACGTGCATACATATACAGTGCAGTTCCCTTTTCTACAGACAGACTGTGACGTTGGTACACACACAAGCGTACATCACGGATACATTGATACAAGATTTATGTTGTAACATGTTGTGCGTTTGGTGTGAGAAAGAAATTAGGTCATTTGTGACGTAAGCTTTTGTCCACATCGAGAAAGCTAGTGTAGAGATACAAACTTTGTTTCTGATTATTCTGTGGTCCATTAATTTAACACAGGACTGAAGTTCTATATATGTTTCTCTTCACTGGTATTACTTTAATAATTGCTATTTACAGAAGTAGAAAGAAAATACAGAAGTATAATCAGTTAATCACCTATTACATTGTTCATTGTTATAGTCCGGATAAAATAATTTTTCACAGGACCGGCTTAACGATTTCAGTGTAATACTGTTAGACTGTTTGTATTTATGTATGAGTCTGCTAGAGCAAATGATGTTCCTTTAAATACATACTTACATAAACTGTTTAAATTAAATCGAATTAACATAATATGTTTTAGAAAATATTACTAATTTTTCCTTAAAAAATGTTCATACAAAACTAGTATATCTTGCCAACAAACTATACACAAATAAAAGTATACATATTAAGAAAAAAAGATGTAACGTTAATAATATGTTATCTAATAAAATATTATGTAGGTATTTATTTCATTTTTGCTAACTAATATTTTTTTTGTATATACTTTTGAGCATTGAATAAATAGTGGGAATACACTTATATACACAATCTATATGAAAATGAAAAGTGACTGAAGTGTTGACGAATATGGATGGTTAAACAAGAGGGGATTTAAAATTTTTCTAGATTAAATGATGTTATATTTGTTAGTATAAATATTTTTAGAACATTCTACATTAATAAATACTCTCAAATTACAACAAAAATCACATAAAAATGAAAAAATATTCATTACCATCGATAGTTTGTAGGTATTCTGTGTTTGTAGATTATAAAAGGTGTTAATCAATATGACGATTTTGCTTCAAAAAAATAATATCTAAAAAACTTCTATTTATGGTCCATGCAAATATTCTAATATCAATAGTATCTGTGGTTAAATACAAATAATACATACGTACATATTTATACGTACAACACGTACGATGTCATCAAAATGATGTTTTGTTTATACGTTTGAATGAAATGGACAACTAAATTAAATATTGCTTGATTTACATTGCATGTGTATGTACCTATGAAGAAAACTAAAAATTTTAAAAAATTGTAAACAAGGTACACATATTAAATTTTAAAAAGTTAAAAAGAGATAAGGAGTTTGTTTATCAATTGATACTGAAAGACAGCCGCCTGTGGGAAAGAAGACAATAAATTTTGTTTTATATGTACCTGCCAGCTAGTTAGACAAATAAATATTGCAAAACTTTAATTCAACAAAATTTGGGGCCCCTTTTTATTTTTGATATAAATCTCACATAATAAAATTTTTCTAAAAAGTTTTTGCTTCTCTATGTTGAATTTCAGTAAATTTTCAGGATTCTGTTATTTCTGTTGTAGCAGACTCATACATAAATACAAACAGTCTAACAGTATTACACTGAAATCGTTAAGCCGGTCCTGTGAAAAATTATTTCATCCGGTCTATATTCATTGTCAAGTGAAGCCAAAAAAAAGATAGTAGTAGGTGAACTCTCTCACTTGGCGCATGCTCTCTGTATAATATTTACTACATATATTACAGGGTATGATTCAGAAAATTTTAAATTAATTGAAATGTTTATTATTCAATAAAACTGAAATAAAAACATATTCACCTGTTTAAAATAAATTTTATTATTGATATTTACGTAAATATACATATCAATTACATATTATTTATTAACCCATTAGTGCGCAAATTAAAAGCAGACGTTTTTTAAAAGAAAATATTTATTTTTTCTCGAAAATATTTTACATAAATTCAAAATAAACAATATTTTTGAATAAAATAGAGTAATAATAATAGAAATGGTTTAACTACATAATAATAATAATAATAATAATAATAATAATAATAATAATAATAATAATAATATAATAATAATATATAATAATAATAATAATAATAATTTCTTAGTGTAAATACCTTTACAGGTATACAAAACATCAGGGATACAATCATTGTAATAAGTACTAAGTATATATAATAACATACATTCAATTACAATAATTCTGTTATTTCATAAGGGATTTTACTAATTAAATACTTTTTTATTTAGTTTAACATTGAACTTATTACATTAGTTCTCAATTTGTATATCTTCAGGTAAATTTTGATAAATTTTATAGCCTGTGTAACAAGGAGTCTTTTCAAAAAATCTTGTTCTGTGTGCGAAACTGAATAAATTTTCATAGGTATCGCGTATCATATTGCATTTTTTTTTCGCTATTAAATAATTATTTTCTTTCATGTATGTTATTAATTCATACAGAAAGATACCATAAAAAGTTAAAATTTCATTTTCTATAAATAAATACTTGCAAGATTCCCTTTTTGGGACCCTGAAAATTGTTCTTATTATCTTTTTCTGTATTATGAATGCTCGGTTTGATTCCGCAAATTTTCCCCATATTAATATTCCATATTTCAGTGTAGAGTAAACGTATGCATAGTAAAACATAGTTATATTCTAATTTACATGAACTGAAAATGACTCATTCACATAAATTTATGTTTCAGACAAGCTCGTAATATAGCTATCTCTCACAAGATCTACTATCTAATATATTGAAAAAAGATAGTAGAAATTATAATAACTTTAATTTGCAAAATTTTATTTTTGATATGAGTCGCTTTCATTTAATATAAATTTGCCTTTGTTCATGATTCACATATTTTTTTAATACTCTAATTTGAAATAAAAATATATTCAGTTTCTTACATTGATTTTAGTACTGTCTGATCTATACATATTTCTACATTTTCGTTATACGATTGTCGTAATTTGAAATAGTTTGAAAAGTTTGTTACTCTGTTTAATATTACTTTTTCAAAAATCCAGACAGTATTGAAATTGGTATATAGTTATTAACCTTGTATCGATCATTTCGTTAAAAAAGAAGATGATTTTTATTATACAAAAATTAATGATTCATCCAGAAAGAAAAAAACTAAAAGCCGAAATAAGACGACAGCGGCTTTTAAATGAAAAGAGAAAAAAATCTATAAAATGATTACAAAAGATAAAAAGAAGAAATATAAAATAAAAATACATTCTTTAAAAAAAGTTTTAAGTACATTAGAAAAAAAGATTAATAAGTGATAACGAATTACAAGCCTTAAATAACAAGGTTAGTGAATTAATTCAACGGCAAATAATTAAAAGTAAAAATAATCTTTTAAGGAAACAATATTCGCCTGATTTACGTGTTTTGGCACTAACATTACACTTTTAATCACCAAAAGCGTACGATATGTGAAGGATACATTTGATACGTCTTCCTCACGTTCAAACAATAAAAAAATCAGGGTTGTAATGCCGAGCACGGATTTACGACGGAAGCCCTAAAAGCTTTAAAAATGAAAAGCGACGCCACTAATTACAAACTTCTAGGTAGTTAATAATAGACGAAATGGCAATACTTATTCGTTAGTAGCATTACAGGTCAGCAACGAGCAAATTTAGTGCTTCAATTTAAAAAAAAAGTACATGAAGCTGACATTCATATTGTGTCAGTTATCTACGACGAGTATCCTGCAAACATTACTATGATGGCAAAACTAGGGTGTTCCACTGATATTGACAACTTTAAAAGCGTCTTTCTACATCCATCAACAAAAGAAGACGTTTAGTATTTTTAGATCCATGCCACATGTTAAAGTTTGTGAGAATTAATTTAGAAAAGTCAAAAAAATTCATTGATGTATTCGGAAATATTATAGACTGGAAGTATTTCGATGAACTACGCAAAATCTTAGAAAAAGAAAAGCTAAATTTTTGTAATAAAGTCACAAAAAATCATACATACATATATATATATATATATATATATATATATATATATATATATATATATATATATATATATATATATATATTTTTTTTTTTTTTCCGAAACCAGGTAATGAAAGTGAAACTTGTCTGTCTACTTCTGAGCCAGAGTGCAACAGATGCTTTGTATTTTTGTCAAAATATTCTAAAATTGTCATAATTTCAGAATGCAAGTAGTACTATAAATTTTGTGAAAATAATAAACAATATATTTGATACTTCTAACTCCTGAGACTTACGTAAAACGTGGTTTAAAATATCCATTAAATAAAAATAATTATTTGTATAGTTTAGAATTTTTGAAAAATTTTAAAAATTATTTTATGAATTTGAAAATTTCAAATGAATTTTTAGTTAGAACTAAATTGAAAACAGGATTTATAGATTTTTGTATATTGAAAGTGCCAATATTCTGTATTTTAATCTAATAAAAAAGAAGGAACAACTCTTATACTTCTCGCCTCTATTTAATGTAAGCCAGATCATATTGACTTGTTTTTTGAAAATATCCGACCGTATCTTAGATATAATAATAACCTCACGACAAAACAATTTACCGCTGCTGCTTATAAATAGCTGCTCGTTCATATTAAACTTACAGAATCTTTAACGGAAATTGTATTCCATTGTATTTTCTTTCTACTTCTGTGTTGCTATTGCTTTGATATTGCTATCACCAATGTGATTGTAAACAACAAAACAACGATGGTCTAGTTTAGGATTTGGTTAGTTCCGGCGGCTTGCCACTCTTTATCTTCTCCACTTTATTATTTGACAACTTATACGAAACGCATACCACAACAAAAAAAAAAAAAAAAAAAACGCCGTGAGCAGTGGGGCCCCATCACGGAAGTCGAATTTTTCCCTTCATCTTCGGTATTGAATGTCTACAAGCGAAATGTGATTGAAAGTCTACAAGCGATTTGTCATTTTGGTGGTTTCAAAACTGATGATGAGTGTCCGGCTGATCGGGGCCTTAAAAAAAGGTTTTAAGTTTTTAGGGGCTGAATCTCAGTAAATTTCAATTTGGTGCCGATAGCAGATAGCAGGAAAAAAGTCAACACAATTCGTACGAGGGCATTCCTACCCATGCTTATCCGCCAATTGCCTTTGTGTTTTATTTTTAAATATTAAAAAAGGACCTTAAATAGTAAACTGGAAGGCCTTTATGAAGATATTTTTTCTTTCCAAAAAAATCCAAAATTTCTATTTTATAAATAAAAATCCAAAATTCCTACTTTATAAATAAACATTAACGGCCATTTTCATAATAATTGTCTTAAAGTGACTTTAGTTAAAGTGATTTTAAAGTTTCAATTTAACTTTAAAGTTTTTCATTTTCATAAAAAATTATAGTGCAACTTTAGTTAAAGTCAAGGAACTGAAAAATAACTATAGCAACCTATGGTTTATTTAGTTGCTATGTATCGTTGTTATATAAAAATAATATATTCCAAATTTCCTTAATATATTCCAAAATATGGATTGTCACTTCTTTGCTTAATCTAAATCTTTGAAAAAATTCTTGGTCTGTCCAATCATCAAAATTTGTTGTACGCTGCTTATATATTTTTAGTTTTCTAATAATTAAGAAATCATTTCCAGAATCACTACTACTTGATAATGAGGACGACGTACTCATTTTAAAAATATTTTCTTTTTGAAATAAGAATTATCTCTTTATTAATTAAACTATTTATTCGGTTTTATTTTGACAGTTAGATACGTTAAAGTCAGTAAAGTTCACTAACATAATGTGTGTATTGCATTTGTTATAAAAGTAAGTTCATTTTTTTTTTAATTTTTAAATTTACTATTCGCCTACTTGCCTTATAGTATAAATATAAAGCATTTTAAACACATTTAACAATACCATTGAATTCCGATGTAAAAAGGGGAGAAGTGGGGGAGGGGAAAGTAATGTGGAATCCTTAAAAGGCACTAACTGGATACTAACTCAATACATGTACAAAATCTCAGCCCTCTACGTTTACTTACAAGTGTCTAGGTGTGTTAAAAAAAGGAAAAAAAATCAAGGAAAAATTGGCATGAAAATCGTGGGAGTGAGGGTTAAAAGTTGAAACCTCCAAAAAGCAGTGGCTGGCTATTAACTTAACCTGTACACCAAATTTCAGCCCTCTAGGTTTATTTGAGGAGATTTTGACCCGAACGAAACTGTTAAAAAACAATCGAAATCATGTTCTTTTTGGTATAAAAATGGTGGGGGTAAGAGTTAAAAGTTGAGACCCCCAAAAGGCACCCCTTTGATACTAAGTCAATCCCAATACAAAATTTCAGTCCTCTAGGTTTGTTTATTTGGGTGACCTCTGCGAGTGGTACAAACTTCGAAATCGTCGAAAAAGCATGAAATTGTAGCTTAAAAATGGTGGGGGTTTTGGAGGTTTTAAATAAGAAAAAAAATAAATTCTTAATTTAAAGTAATCTATTCTGTGTCTAATGAACAGCAATTTAAAAAGTTTAGAATATATTAACTAAATAAAACAAATTTTTTAAGTTTAAATTGAGTGTGAAATCTATTTTTTAGTTGTTGTCTAAACTTTTTACGATAGAAACTACGTCGTTTTGATCTGTGCAATATTCACCATGTAAGTATGAAAATTTAATTAAAAATATATGAACAGGTTAATATTTGTTTAATTTGAACAGGTTAATACTTATAAAATACCTTAGAATGATTTTTATTATTAAAATATGAGGGTCAATATTACTAGGCCCAATTCTAAAGGTATGAAGCAGTTTTTCACCCTAAAATTCTAACCTAAAACATGCGAGATTATCTGCTTAGTGACATGTACATAAAATGTAAAAATAGTTATTTTAAATTAGTTTTTCTTAGTTATTTTGTTATTTATAGTTATATTCGATTAGTTTTTGTTATTTTTCATAACGTAGTGATAAGTCAACATTAAACATTCATTTTTATCACTTATTATTACACGAGAGGTTTGTATTTTTTCGAATAAATTTGGGTTTATCTAACAGAAATTTGTTGCCTAGCAATTTAACGAGAAGAATTGTCAACTAACAAAAAAGCGACAGCGGACATGCCGACATTGGTATAACGCTTTTCGTCGTCGGAATCATTAATGTTTTTATTTTTCGTAGTGTTTTGTAGCATAACTTAAATTATTTATAAATTAAATTTTAAAAAAACTGTATTTTTTATAATAAATAAGTATTTAATTTATTAATCTAAGTAATGATTTGATTTGATTTAAGCTTAGTAAGTACTGCATAAGCTAATCATAATTGAATTTAAGGGTCAAAAAGTAGTCAAGTGCGTGACACGCACCAAGGCAGGATTTCGTAGTATAGTAACAAGAATTCGAGATAAAATATTTTTTGCATTTACTTAAAACGTTGACGGTCATGAGCACCGCACAGCATCAAGTTAAACTGACTAACTGTGACACAACGCTGTACCGTGTCAACAATTCTATAATACCTAAGTGTACTAATTGGGAGTTCCGTCATAGTAGGTTATGATCATCTACGCGTTAATATTAAAATTAACCTATAATTTTTTAATAACCCCATGCGCACACGGCGGACCTTTGTCACCGTGACATTTTTGCTACTTCTATCTGTTATATGTGTTAGAAAGAGAGCTAACTCTATTGTGTGCTTCTAACAAACAAATTAAATAGGAGTGACAAAAATGTTACGGTAACAAAAGTTCTTCGTGTGCGCATGGGCTAATAAGAGTATACAAAGTTTTTACCTTGTGCATAACTAAAAAGAATTTAATAAGAATACCGAACATTTGCCGATCCCATCCATAAAATGTTGCCAAACTTTCCATTTTTGTTTTCCGTTTTTTTAGGATGCCCACCTTTATACATTATACATATTACCGTAGACAGGGATGAATCAGGACAGGCGGATGAATAGGGACAAAATGAGAAATGTTATTTATAAACTTATTGGTCGATTCTGTAACTATTAACAGTCTGTAAAACCTCTGTTAGACTGTTAAATTACAGAATGTTAAAAAAAGGTATTCTGTACGCAATTTTTAACAGAAATGTTAGCTAACATTCTGTTATTTCTCTGTAAACTTTATAGCACTCACAACACTCGCCATAAACTTTACAGAGTTATTAAATAGGCTAATTACTATGGATATTATTAAATATTGATAATTTTGATTTTTGAGTTTTTTATAAATTCAATATTTTGACGTTTTAATTTGTCACTTTTTGAATTATTTGATATCAGTAAGTATGTAATCATGAAGTATTTTTGTAGTAAGACTGTTGAGGAAATAGTGCAGTGTTCTTAAATCGGATAGAATGTAATTTCAAATAAAATAAATTTATTATGAATTATATTTTTTTTATAAACAGTGAATGTTTTCGGGACAAAACCGCACTGACACAATTTGTCCACATGAAGCGTTTTACCTTTCCTCGACAGTGCTTCAGTTATTTAATGTATTTCATCAAGTATTCTTATTCGTAGTATTGTCAATTCTTATTTTGTTGTCTACGTATTTAATACACAATGCATTGTCTTTGGATAGTGAATAAGCGCTCCTTACTTTACCTTTAAAAAAATTATTACCCATAACAGTGTCAATAATTTATGAAAAATTTTCCTCAGAGACTTGGTGGGCTTGAAGTATTTCTAAAACTATCGGTATCGATATCTACGGAAAGCTCTGACGTGTATAAATTAGATATCGAAATTATAGCATTATAGGTACATATGCCTATTTTACCATTTGATGAGTGGCGTGAAATATTATACCATTATAAGGAACTGGTTCTCTAGAGAATTCCCGAATATCTAATTTAGAAATAGCTTAACCCATAATCATGATAATTTTACGTTAGTTTAATATACATGGGTAATATACATAATTTATCTCTCCATTTAACATAAATCGCTATGAAAGAATTAATTTTTTACATTTTCACAAATCCATGGTAATTCAACATAAATAGTTCAACAACAGTAGAATATATAAAATGTAATTGTCATCTTAACATAGTGTCTTACAGAATACCAAATTTTTAACATTCTGTTAAAAACAATTTTACAGAGCTCTGTACTGCAAAATAACAGTCTGTAATAATGAAGTTACAGAATCGACCCATTAGTTTAAAAATACTAGACGTAAAAAACATATATCTTCTTTAAATTATAGTAAAATAATTATTTTTTCGGGTAACAATAGACTCAGGGCCGGATCGGGGGGGGGCAGTGGGGGCATGCGCCCCCCTGCAAGCTTTTAGGGGCGCTAAAAACATAAGTTGAGGGGCACCAAAACGGAGAAAATGTTTAAAATTTTTTTGGCGTAGGGATATTTTAGAAATTTTTCCCTGGAAAAGGAACTGATGAGCAAAAAACAAAAGGCTCAACACTGTCCATTTCTGATAGGGGCCAGAAATGATGAGCAAAAAAAAAAGGGCGACACTGTCCATTTCTGATAGGGGCCAGGTGAAAAATTTTTAAAATATCGCTGCAACAAAATTTCTTATTTTGCATTTTTGCCGCGAAGGGCGCCAATAGGAAAATTTGCCCCCCTCCTAATAACTCTAGGTCTGGCCCTGACTATTCTTACCCGAAAAATAATTATTTTACTATAATTATAGGTTAATTTTAATATTAACGCGTAGATGATCATAACCCACTATGACGGAACTCCCAATTAGTACACTTAGGTAGGGTAAGAGACCCGTTGACCGAACACTATTTTTAGCTGTATCATTAAAGTAGCTTAAAAAAATTAAAAAATAAACAAAACACCCATTTTTTTTCTTAATAAGTATGAAACCAAGTTTTTTTAATCCAATGAATATGTTTTTAAGAAAATATAACCCAAAAATTTTGATTTATTAATGTTTTTGTTTTATAATTTGTTGACGTCTATGAAAAAACGGATAGAATATATTAACCTCCTTTAAAAAATCAACACACTGACGACCCGTAAGAAAGAACACGCATTTAACGTACATGACATAGAATACATCCATCTTTTGCTATCGAATATTTAAACCATTATCTTCCAGCCACTTTGACACTCTATCCACTACAGGGTGTCACTTTGTGTCATAGAGTATCACAGAGTGACATCTTGTGAAACATAGAACGTCAAAGCAACAATGACAGAAGGGTTTAAATATTCGATAAAATAAACCACTAAAATACTGTATTTTGTTTCGCCATCTACTGATATTTTAAAAAAGATTGTGTACATTCTAACTTATCCAAACAGTTAAATTAAGTATATATTTAATGTATTTAATGTACACACGTGCACAGTTTATGTCGTTTCAGATTTAATACATATGTTTGACGTTTTTATTTGATAATATGTAAATAACAATTTCGAAGTTTTAATTCAATATTAATTATTTTTCAATTGATTTTACGTTCTGAAATAAATAAAATATTAAAGTGAAATTATAAAAACGGTTAGTTAAGTGTTTTAAACCCAAAAATTAATTAAAAATGTTTATAAAATAAATATGTAATATATAATTCTCAAAATGGCATACCCAACCCTAAGACTTGGATCCCAAGAAGAAACACTTCTATAAATAATATTTAACGCATATAAAATATAATTTAGCTATCCTAATCTCTTAAGTGGACTAATAACAATTATTTGTATACTTTTATTATGCTAATAACTTTAAAAATTCGGTGAAAAATGTTACAATTTATAACTCATGTGTTTTGAATAATGATCATCCATCATATTAAAAATTCACTAATTCAACAAAAATTCTTCGATATATATATATATATATATATATATATATATATATATATATATATATATATATATATATATATATATATATATATATATATATATATATACATATATATATATATATATATATATGTATTTCTTAAATTAAGTGAGGAGGCATTAAATGTGAGGTGAATTTAAATTGAAAAATAATCATTCTATTAATAATAATTTTTCTTATCAGAGGTTTCTTTCAGAAATAACTTCATTAAGATATAAATGTCAAAACTGTTCGGACATATAAGCCCGTTCGACAATCGGGTATTTTACCCTATTATAGAATTGTTGACACGGTACAGCGTTGTGTCTAGAGCATGTATACCGGTATTTCGGTTTCGGTATTAGCAAAATCAGATACTTTATATAATTACATATTTTAAATATTTTTACGTCAGATTTACTATTGGTATTGAATGGTTATAGAGTATTTTGTATACAGCAGTATAAGGATGGATCATAAATTATTACAATATCTTCAATTTTTTTTTAACGTTTTCCAGATGTCCAGTTGACCAAATAGCTTATATTCATTCATATGTTTTTATACATAGTTTTTACAATTCTGGAATACATATTTTTAAGTATTTTTCTGTCGAAAAAAATACAAAGCTACCTATGTTTGGGTAAAATATTTTACTATTGTTGAATACTATTGTTAATTGTAATGGTATTTAAAAAATTCCTTGCTCTGTGTAAATAAAAGGGTGAAATTTAAAAATTGATGTATGGTATTTTTTTAAAATTATTTTAGAATTGCCACCACTTTTAAGCTGTGATTTTTGGCCCTTGCAGTTCGTGTGTATCTCTTTAAATTAAATGTGCAGTAGAATCGAAGAAAATTTATATTGTATTATTTTTTGTTGTTATTCGGTTTACTTTGTTTTAGTATTTTATATTTTATATTTAGTTTTAGTTAGATTTTTAAAATCTAAAAATGATATAGTTTGTTATTATTACTGTTATCAATCATTTTCAGTAAAACATATTGCCTACTTATACAAAAACGATTTTCATTAAGTATTTTTTAATATTTTTCTTTTTCTATACCATTTTCATTCAATACCGAAAAAATACCAAAATACAGGAATTCCGGTATTTTAAATTTTAAACTGAATAAATACCGGTATTATAAAAAGATATCGGTATTACAAGCCCTAGTTGTGTCACAGTTAGTCAGTTTAACTTGATGCTGTGCGGTGAATTCTCGAATTCTTACTACTGTGCTACGAAATCCTGCCTTGGTGCGTGCCTAACACGCACTTGACTACTTTTTTATATTTTCCTTGACGTTGCCGACAACGACGTTCAACGATAACGAACTTTGTACCAATTTCCGTTTTTCATCATTTTTCCAGAGGAAAAACACCAAATTGAAATATAACTAATCATCCATATTCGTTCTATCTTTCTATAATCTAAGATAACTATTTTATGCATATGTCACTATACAGATAACATCGCTTGTTTTAAGTTAGAATTTTAGGGTCAACAACTGGGCCATACTTTTAGAATTTATTGAGCCTAGTAACTGATCCTCATATTTCAATAATAAAAATCATTCTAAGGTGTTTTATCAATATTTTAAAATAAATTTTAAACAAATTTTAACCTCTGCATATATTTTTAATTAAATTTTCATACTTATATGGTGAATATTGCACAGATCAAAACGACGTAACGTAAACCGTTTCTAACGTAAACCGTTTAGACAACTAAAAAATGGCTTTCACACTCACTTTAAACTTAATTTTTTTTTATTTAGTTAATCTACTCTATACTTTTTCAATTGCTATTTATTGGGCACAGAATAAATTACTTTAAATTAAGAATTTATTTTTTTTCTTATTCAAAATAATTATATTTGTTTGACAAAAATATTATTTAATAAATAATTAAAACCCAAATTAATTATAAACACCAGAAAATAATTTTTGCAACTTAACCATTATTTACTTTTGAAATTATAAATGACCAAATGACATTTTGGTACATATGTTAGTTTGTTGCAGGGTTGATATGTGGATAAGCAATTATCACAAATATGTAAATTTGGCTCTGCGTGTATTAAAATAAGTGATTAGACAAACATAACAATTTTTAGAAGCTGCCGCATTATTAATAATTTTAAGAAAAAACAGCGAAAGAAAGATATATATATATATATATATATATATATATATATATATATATATATATATATATATACATATGCTTCTATAAAATAGAAAAAGAAAGAGAAAAGGGGTCTTTTTATTGCAATTTTGTTGTTAATTTAATATCACAAGTAAACATTGGTTGCGCATTGGTGTCATATATTTTTTTTTATTTTGTTAATAATAATAAAAAATAATTGCTGTAAAATAACAGAAAAACCGAACAAATTTTTAATAAATTGATGACAGTTCGTTCAGTTATTGAATAATTTGCAATTTTTTTAAGTGTTGCTCGTTAAATTTGTTAATTTGTATTGAAAAAAAACAGTCCCTCAATTAAAAAAAAATGTGGGCATCTTAGTCAAATACAAATGCGCATGTCTGTGATGACAGATTTCGGTAAATTATAATGATTTCGAAGCTAGGGCTACGAAATCCTAAAAACTAGGCCACTGTCAGGGTCAGAAACTGTCACATGAGAAATTCTAAGGGTCAAAAACTGGGTCTTTGGATGTCAATTTTTAAATATTAATTTAAATTATTAATTCAATTCAAATAATTATTTTACGTACATGACTTTATTTTGAAAACCATAAACCCGTTGATAATAGTATATTGTGCAATAAGTGCGGGAAATTGTCGATTGCCCACGAAAGCGAAGTTGAGCGCACGAACGTAGTGAGTGCGCTCATCGTTTGAGTGGAGCAATCGACAATTCCGCACGAGTTGCACATACTATTTTTTATTACGAATTTCACATACTTTTTTCTATTATTATGACTATTTTTGACATTTTTATTACTTTTTAAAATAATATTTTTAAGTGTTCGTCTTTTTTTTCTGAATTAATTATCCTTTAAATTACTTTGTTGGTGGTTTCTATAGAAATAATTATGAAATATTTATTAAATGAAAAATTAAGAGGCGGCTTTGCGTGTTTTGATTAAATTTTGCGTGTCTTATTGTCAATTTGCGTGTGGAAAGTTACTTTCCACACGCAAAAAAGTATGCGGGAAGAGTACAGTGGGCAAGTAGCTATTTTACGTACAGAAATGTGTGCGCCAAGTTAGTACTTCTCCCGCATGAGTAATAAAAAATTATTAATTGTCTCTTAAGTTAAAACTTATATTTATTATTGTCGTTTAACTTCAGCCGTCACTACAAAACGGTCAGAAACTAGGCCCTTTACCTTAGAGGATATAAAAACTAGGTGGTGAGGTTAGTTAAGGTTAGGTTAGTTTAGTTAGTTTTGACAATATACTTCGACTTTGATATAAAAACTAATTAGGTTAAGGTTGGCTAGATGGCTTGAGGTTGGCTAGATAAATAGGTGGTGAGGCTAGTTAAGGTTAGGTTAGTTTAGACAATATACTTCGACTTTGGTATAAAAACTAATTAGGTTAAGGTTATAGGTGGTGATGTTAGCTAATGTTAATTTAGTTTAGTTAATTTTGACAATATACTCCGACTTTGATATAAAAACTAATTAGGTTAAGGTTATAGGTGGTGAGGTTAGTTAAGATTAGGTTAATTTAGTTAGTTTTGGCAATATACTTCGACTTTGATATAAAAACTAGGTGGTGAGGTTAGTTAAGGTTACCCGTTGCCCGAAGGTTAGGTTAGTTTAGTTAGTTTTGACAATATACTTCGGCTTTGATATAAAAACTAATTAGGTTAAGGTTATAGGTGGTGAGGCTAGTTAAGGTTAGGTTAATTTAGTTAGTTTAGACAATATACTTCGACTTTGGTATAAAAACTAATTAGGTTAAGGTTATAGGTGGTGAGGTTAGTTAAGGTTAGGTTAGTTTTGGCAATATACTTCGACTTTGACATAAAAACTAGGTGGTGAGGTTAGTTAAGGTTATCCTTTGCCCGAAGGTTAGGTTAGTTTTGACACTATACTTCGTGATTAAATATAACGCAGAACAAAAACATAAGTATTTACAGTTTTATCTTTGTAATTTAGATTTATTATTTTAACAAAATAATAAATAAACTTTAAGGTTATTTTGTCCACAGTCATTTTGTCTAAGGTTATTTTGTCGTGCGGTTATTTTGTCATTCGGTTATTTTGTCTACGGTTATTTTGTCGCAGTTATTTATTTTGTCCGCGGTTACTTTGTCGCGGAACCTTCGGTTTCGGATATCTGGTAGTTTTGGTTACGGTTACGGATATTCATAACATCCCTAGTATACATAATTATGTTGTTCAAGATAGGACTGGTTGGTTATATACAAAACGAGTTTTTGGAGAGTTTCCATTTTTATTACAGCCAAACTTAATCAAAAAATTGTACAGGTAACCCTCGAAGAGCACGATTAATTGGTTCCGTGTTCTTTCAAATCGTGCTGCTCGAGACTACAAAAAAAGGGGTTCCGTTTCAATTGTGAAATTAAACAAAAAAAACAAAAAACTTTAGCATAATTATATAGGATGTTCAAAATGTACACATATATAGATATACACATAAAGGCAATAAGTGTGATAAAAATAAAAAATAAAATAAAAAAAGTTTTGTACATACCAGATCCGTAATAATAAATGCACATATAACCATATCACTAGAGTGAGGACATTGGTCCGCACAAACGGGGTGACCAATATTTTATTGCGGGTTTTAGCATACACTACGTCGTCAAAAGTATGGGGACACCTTGGCCCAGGGGGGTGTCCACACTTTTGACGTAGTACTGTACTTAATGTTGTGATACACTACCGTGTCAAAAATGTGGGCACACCCTGAACCAAGGTGTCCCCATACTTTTGACGACGTAGTGTATGCTAAAACCCGCTATAAAAAATTGGTCACCCCTTGAAAACGCGTTTGTGCGGACCAATGTCCCCACTCTACATATCACTTTTTTCAAGTTAAAAATATTTTTAAATATTCATGTGATGATATCGTTTCTGAGAAAAAACATCGTGAAAAACGCACATATATACTGTTCAAAACTAAATATGTATTTAATTATCTAATATATTAATTTATTATTTTGTATAAAAAATACATCAACATACGACAATTTGAAGATTTGAAAATAATATGTACATCGCACCTTGAGAATAAAACTGTTGCAACTGCAAATTTTTCGTTTTTGAGATTTGTATATCATTGGATTCAGCTACATTAAAGCTATCGATTGATGAAATTTTCATCCTAAAATTCTAGAAAATAAAAAAGTTATAGTGCATAAACTTTTTTTAAATTTTAACAACCTAAGAATAAATGGTTTAAAAAATTTTGGTTGCATGTGCAGTTGTAACAATTGAATATATTGGTAGTTATATACAGGTAGTTATAAAATAGGTGGCTTGCAGAGATAGCGATGTGTCTCCTGCTTTATAATAGCAAGAAATAGTAGTTATTTGATAATATTCATATGGATGTACATGCTCCGAGAGCTCCTAGATTGTATGGATTGGTGAAAACGCACAAACCCGACAACCCAATAAGACCAGCAGTTTCCCATATTGGATGTCCATCACATAAATTATCACAACACCTAGATTCCCTTTTTAAAACCGAAACCCAATTCACCTCCAAACATAGCATCAAAAACTCCTTCCAACTTGTAAATCAGTTAAATAACACATCCTTTCCCGGTCGGTACAAATTGGCGTCCCTGGACGTACGTAGTATGTTAACCAATATTTCTATCAAGGAGTTTCTAAACTTGATTAGCGAAATAATAAACAATAAGATAAAAAATCCAGTAAAACAATCCGAGTTAATAAATACCTTTAATACAATTTTAAAACAAAATTACTTTGAGTTCGGCAATAAATTCTTCCGACAGACAAGTGGCCTTTAAATGAGGTCACCTCTGAGCCCTCTGTTGGCAGAAATTTATATGTCGAACTTAGAAGAAATAATAATGAATAATACACTAACCAAACAACATGTAAAATTTTGGTATAGATACGTGGATGACATAATTATAGGCTTCGATGGATCGATCCGCCAGTTAGAAAAATTTGTAGTCATTAAATTCATTAGATCCAAAAATTCAATTTGACTTAGAGGTAGAAAAAGATAATAGTATAAACTTTTTAGATTTGACTATAACCAAAATTAACAATAAGCTTGATTTCAATATATATAGAAAACCATCTTACTTAAGTATTACAATTCTAAATGATTCAATAAGTCCGTATCAACATAAAGTCGCAGCCTACAATTCAATGATCCACCGCGCGTTTAATATACCTCTGTCGGAAGGAAATTTTAAAAAAGAGATAAATAATATTAAAATAATAGCGAATAATAACGGATATAATTCAAACCTAATCGATAAATTAATAGCTAAGAAAGAATTTAAACAAATCTTAAAAGAAATTTACCCCTCCGTTAAACCAGAACCAAAAACTAACTTTAAATCTATAACATATTTTGGTAAAATATCAGATAAAATTAAAAAAGTTCTAGCAAAATCAAACATAAATATAGCATTTAAATCAGGCTTTAATCTAGGAAATTTAATATATAACAATAAAACAAAAACTGATAAACTTAAAAAATCGGGTATCTATAAGTTAAACTGCCAAGATTGTAATGGTTTTTACATCGGTCAAACTGGCAGAAACTTTGAAACCCGGAGAGCAGAGCATTTTAGATCATATAGAAATAAGAAATCCGACTCTGCTTTTGCGAGGCACTTAATAGACACCGGACACACACCGGAACGGGAAATTACTGTGTTACACGAGGAAAGCAAAGGACAGAAGTTAACAATCCTAGAAGCAATAGAAATAAATAAACATAGCTCCGATCACCTTTTAAATGATTACACCGATATTTACAGTTCAACTTTATTTTCAATATTATAACTTATTTAAATTTTAATTTTTGTGTAAACTGTATTCACTGTATTATTGTCTTTTTGTCATTTTCAAGTTGAATCTTTTATCACGTGTTTGTTTGTCTCTTGTCACATGTAATGTCATCTTGTTTTCTTGATTTTTGGATTCTCCTACTACTCCCATCCTTTCCACTTCCACATCACATACCATTCCCCTTTCATAAGCATAGGTAGATAAAATTAGTATATAAGGCATGTATCGAATGTAATTTTATTCTGTTTGAAAATGAACTGCCGATTCGAAACAATATTGTTACAGTTTCAAAATAAAAGTGGTATTTTTGCGAAGTAAAATATTTGTTTATTATTTACAATTATTTTTATTTGCTGTAATTATATTAATTTATTTTTGAAATTATTATATTTATAATATTGACTTGATATTATTTACATTAATTTAAATTTTTCCAGTTTTCCTAGAGATGTACAAACAAAGTTAGCATGGGTTGATGTAATAAATAGACCTGCCGACTGGATTCCATCAAAACATGCCAGAATTTGTTCCAAACATTTTAAAGATGGTGACATTTATACAACAAAGACGGGAATGCGTAGATTGGTACCTGGAGCAGTTCCTACATTATATTTACCAGTAAGTGTTACCATATTTATAGCAGCATAAAAATTTAGTTAATATTTACATATTAATTTTAGTTTCAGTCTACAAATGATAAAGCTACGCAAACTGATTTTAAAGAAAATCTACCTGTGTTGTCAGAATTTAAAACAGAACGTTGTTCGTCATCTTTATCGAAAATGAATATAGATTTGATGTCAACATCCATTGATTTGAAAACTTTCGATTCTTCTCCGGGAACATCGTCATTGTCTTTTACATCGGATCCAATTACATCACCAGCACATACAATAAATTAATTTTATTTCAAGGACAATAGAAAGTTACTTTTAAAAACGTGTTTTTTTGCATTTACTTTATTTTTAATAAGTTCTTTTTAGTTTCATATGGTACACTATTTTTTTGCACGATCGTGTATTTTTATGCACTTGCCGATGCTGTTGACAATGCTAAGAAGCTACATTTCCCGAACGTTTGTTTATATCCATAACAATAAAAAATAACAATATGGTAAGTAAAATAGGTGTGAAAATAGGAGTGCGGTAAGTAAAATTAGACTAAAAATGATTATAATTATTTAATATTAATAGATTTGAGCGTTACTTTATGGTATTCCATATTTGTAAAATATTTGTTTATTATTTATAATTATTTATTTATAATGAAATTAAAAGTACAATTTGAACAGTTAAATAAAATTAATTAATTTAAATATTAGAATTTTTACTAGTTTGTACATTATTAATTATTACTATAATTTGCCTTCATATTTTATTTACATTTCAAAATGTACATAATTTTTCTTTCATTTTACGGGAATTTTGCAACTAGTATTAAATGCTTCATCAATTTCATTATTCTCACTAATATTATAATTTAACAAATTATTCCCTTTAATTTTTTTAATACAAAAGTAAAAAAATGAAATTTATAACATTTTTTTATATTTTTAAAATTTCCTTAATTCGACCCTGATAGTTTTATTTAGTAACTGTCGTAACTGTGTTGTGTGTACCGCCATATGTACCGTAATTGCTTGGTGGGGGCAACATTTTCTATCCTCTACATGTTACACTGGTTTCAATATTTCAATAGTATAGAGATACGTATTATGGCCGCAAGCTCAAAAGACCTCCAGAAACTGAGGTGAGGAGAACACAAATTGTATTATTTCCATAGTTACTAACCAAACCAAGTAATTATGTTTTTATATGAGTGAGTGAATAAACTTCTATTGATTAATATGACAGACAAAGATAAATGCAAATGTGGATAAAAAAGTTCTTTTTAGCTTGCGCCCATAATACTGCACCTCTGTCCTCTGTGTTTCAGTCACTTTGTGATTTTTAATTTACATGTAGTTTTTGGTCATTCTAACCAAGGAAATCGAGTGCTTAAAGTTTCAGTTTGGCTGAACGATAAGTGAATATATGAATGCTGCGTATGTTTAAATACAAACAAAAGTTTGTCATACGTAGTAATGACTCGAGCACTCGATAATATTTGAAATTGAAAAATTGAAAAATAATCATTCTATTAATAATAATTTTTGTTATCAGAAGTTTCTTTCAGAAATAACTTCATTAATATATAAATGTTAAAACTGTTCCGACATATGATCGCGTTTCGGTATAGGGGTTTTTACGTTACTACATTTTATTCATATATGTAGGATAATAAATATATGGCCAATCTGGATATGAAAACATGTCCCAACATCACGGCACAACAATATTAGTTCTAGCTCTCTCTTTGGAGAAACGTGGTTCGTTTTGCGCAAATGCGACTATTTTGGTGGAACTGGAAATATTAGTTGAACGTATACACCGGATACGCTGTTTGGCGCTACTGGGCGCTACTATTGTTTGTAAAACCATCATATATGTAGTATTAAAAGTTTAAGTACTTGACTACTTGTATGATTCGGCTACTGACTTTGGTAGCGTGTGGACGTGTTTTCACTAATCAACAAAATTGTTATTGTTGTAAACACAGAATACAAACAAATTTGCTCGTGAACACCACGTGACACACAGATCATACCAGCTACGCTGGGTTACTAAAAAGGCCGATTGGAATAAATTCGCAAACCATATAAGTACTGCTCTTCAGTTCCCTAATAACCAGCTTTCTCCTTCTGACTCTTACAGTTTCCTTTCTGAATCCATACTTCAAACATGTTCTAAATCAATTCCCTATTCCCAGCCTTACACATCTTCTAAGATACTTAGGAATTTAAAGGAAAGTTTAGATTTTCTTCAAGGAAAGTGTGAAATAGCAGATTTTGTTGGCGAGTTAAGAGAGGACACGAGAATAGAAGATGATGGGCATCACATATTTGGAATCCACATGGAGAGTTTGCTGTCGGCTTAATGTGGATTCGGTGAAGATGAAATGGTAAGCTATTGTGTCCAGTTCTAAGCCGACTGATGGTCACAATACTTCGGCGATTTGTTATATTTAAACGGCAGAACTACGGTTGGAGGTAGATGGTGGGTTCAATCATGGCGAGTGTTCTGCCCTTGGTAGCTGATGAAAATTTCTATTCCGTGTGCCACTCTAACAAAAGAAGTATACGACATTTGGGGCGCAGATCATGATGCGGGATCAAGTACTCTTCATCGGCACCGTTTGTGATGGCTTCTTTTGCTAGAAAATCCGCAGTTTCATTTCCACGTATACCAGTGTGTGATGGACACCACTCCTGAAAAGTTCAGTGCATTCATTATCCCACACTCCTTGGTGGGATAATGAATGCACTGAACTTGTCAGGAGTCGGAAAGCAGCTGCTAAGTCATTAAAACACAACTTTACCACAGAAAACTATATAGAATATAAAAAAATCCAAGCCCGTACCAAGAGAGCTTTTCAGTGCAAAAAGAGGCTTCCTGGAAACTTTTTTGCGAAAATTTATCTAGAAATTCCTCCAGTGGGGATATCTGGAAAGCAATCAAGATATATAGGAAGAGTTGCTCCCCTTATGCAGCTACCCCAAATAATAATTCCTGGACATTTGAATTCCTTAATAAACTTACTCCCGACTATGTTCCTAGCAACAGTAATCTCTTCACTCCTATTTTTTCCAATCATAACCTTGATTAACCCATTTCCTTCCACGAATTATCTTTCATTTTATCCTCCTTGCATGACTCCGCTCCTGGATCTGATGGCATTTGCTATAGCATGATTCGTAACTTACCTGATCCTGCTAAACACTTATTCTTACAAGTTTACAATAATCTGTTTCTTGAAAATATTGTGCCAAAAGAATGGAGAACTACCCTCGTTACTCCTGTTCTAAAACCAAGTATAAATCCCATCTCTATGACCTCTTTAAGTCCCATCTCTATGACCTCTTGTATGTCCAAAATTATGGAACATCTTATCAAAACTAGGTTGGAATGGTGGTGTAAAAATCACCAAATTATTCCTTCCCATCAATTTGCGTTCCGTAAAGGTATGGGTACACTGGACAACCTTTCTATTTTGCATTCAGATATCCTTGAAACATTTGCACAAAACGCGTACTTAGTAGCTGCCTTCATTGATATCAAAGGAGCTTTTGACAATGTTCATATTGACACTCTCATTCATATCCTAAATACTTTGAACGCCCCACCAAAATTAACCCAATATATACATAACCTACTACTTTACAGACAAATATCTCTCACCAACCATTCCTCTGTCGCCCCTAGATGCCCACTTGCGTCTCCCCCAAGGTGCGGTGCTGAGTCCAATTCTTTTCAACATTTACACCTCCCAAATACACCTTGCACTTCCCCCAAATGTTAAAATTCTTCAATATGCTGATGATATAGTGTTGTACACTTCTTCCCCCAGTTTGGACTTGTGAATAGAGTAGTCGCTAAGGGTTTGATTCGATTGGAGAACACTTTAGTCGAACTAAACTTAGAAATTGAAGCTTCCAAGTCCTCTGCCGTTCTATTTACTCGCCATAGAACCAATCCCCAACCAATTCCCTTCCATCAGACACCTATTCTGTTCCAAACATCTACCAAATTTCTTGGAATTACCTTTGATCGGAGGCTTTACTGCACTTGTCTGATGTTGCGGCTAGAAGCCAATCAAATCTAAATATTATGAGAGCACTTACCACGACCTGGTAGGGTGCAGACCCCTCCACTCTTTTACTGTTTTACCGTACAGTGATCAGGAGCTCCTTTGATTATGGAAGTCTCCTTTTCTCCCCTATCGCTAAGTGTCATGCTTCCCTTCTTGATAAAATCCAATATAAAGCACTCCGCATTTCCCTAGAGCAAATGCGCTCCTGTCCTACTAATTCCTTATTTATAGAAGCTGCCGATCCTCGTCTCTCTATTCGTAGACTTTATTTAGCTAGAACATTCCTGCTGAAAAAGTTATCGGTAACTAATCATCCTTTACTTCCCACACTATCCCGTCTCAATAATTTAGTTAGGCAATGTTCATACTGTCGAAACAAACAGGTTCCCCTCCTAGTTTTAGCTTACCGTTCTCTTTGGGAATTTCCTATCTTTCAGTCCCCTACCCTACCATGTTTTGTGTTTGACTATTCCACCCTATTTCAACAAACTCCAATCAGATTTGACTGCGGAGTGATTAAGAATGATTCAGCCTCTCATGCCTATAATAATCATACATTCAACATATTTCTATCCGAAAATTTTCCCAACTTCCTTTCTATATACACTAATGCCTCTAAAATGCATGATCAGCCTTATGTTGGAGCAGCGTTCTACTGTCCCAACCAGTCAGAATATAAATTAATCAAGCTTCCAGAGAATTTTTCCATCTTCTCGGCTGAATGTGTTGCCATAGTGGAAGCTTTACTGTATATTATTAATAACAACATTAAGAAATCAGTAATAATCTCTGATGCCAGAAGTGTATTATCCCTTATCAACAGCCCCTTCCTCAAATCCCATCACTCCCATCTAATGATAATAATCAAGGAATTTGTGGAAATAATTACTAATAAAAGTTTCCACGTTGCCTTTGTGTGGTGTCCATCACACACTGGTATACGTGGAAATGAAACTGCGGATTTTCTAGCAAAAGAAGCCATCACAAACGGTGCCGATGAAGAGTACTTGATCCCGCATCATGATCTGCGCCCCAAATGTCGTATACTTCTTTTGTTAGAGTGGGACACGGAATGGAAATTTTCATCAGCTACCAAGGGCAGAACACTCGCCATGATTCAACCCACCATTTACCCCCAACCGTGGTTCTGCCGTTTAAATATAACAAATCGCCGATTTATTGTGACCATCAGTCGGCTTAGAACTGGACACAATAGCTTACCATTTCATCTTCACCGAATCCACATTAAGCCGACAGCAAACTCTCCATGTCGATTCCAAATATGTGATGCCCATCATCTTCTATTCTCGTGTCCTCTCTTAACTCGCCAACAAAATCTGCTATTTCACACTTTCCTTGAAGAAAATCTAAACTTTCCTTTAAATCTACCCTATCTTCTATCGCTAAATAACCCTAGAATCCTAAATGCAATTTCCCAATTTTTCAAATCCTGCAATATAAATGTCTAATACGGTGTGTTGTCATTCGTCCTAATACCTTTGATGCGTTTTACACTATGGAGTATACTTTACTGCTCTCTCTTTTGTCATCCATTCCAGGACCCCCAACAATTGTTTGTCTAATTGTGTTTGTCCCGATGGGTCTCGGCGACACTGTCTTCCTTATCCCTGTCTCTGTCTAGTCATTTGTTACCATCTGAATTTAATTTTTAATTTATATAATTTATTTTGTTAAATTTAATTTTGTATAATTATTTACACAATTTTTGTAATATACCAAATTGTACATATTTTGTTAATGGCCGATATGGACCGAGTATCCAATGGCCAATTGTTTTTAATAAAAAAAAGTACTTGTATTTATAATTTACCATCAAAAAGTAGTATGGACTCTTCTACCCTTCAGGAGAAAAATTTCAATTTTTTAGTAAATGTAGATGTATGCTTAAATGGAAATGATTATGAAGGTATGCCTGTATCAAATTATGAAAAACTGCAATTGTTTATTTATATATTTTTTTTTTATTTTAGCTTCTGACAAATTAAACAGCGTTAATTAAGAATTATCATGCAGTGAAAATGACAATACTGTCAAAAACAAAATAATGGATGACGACGTGTCTATTCAAAACTTTTTTTCTGATAACCATCGTTGTAATTAAGTCATTGGATTATAGAGGTTTACCTAAATACTCGCTTTTTCTATGAACCTAAAAAAATGTCGATTAAAGAAAATTATATTCGGCAAAAATATAATAAACTTATATTATTTTCTAACCGATAACTAATTATAAATTTTATAATATTTTTTTAATTGTTTTTTTTTTTTTTTATTTTTTTATATTTTTTATTTGTATAATAAAATTTGTATTTATTAAATTGAGTAGTGTTGTTTTTTTTAATTACCATCCATATAAAATGTAAATATAAAATATAAATAAACAATTATTTCTGCAATTACTAATTTTTTTTGCTCTTCATTTACTTTTTTTAAGAAAAAGTGTTAAAAAGTTATTAAAATTTTTTTTAGCTGTTTTAAGGATAAAGTAGGTGCGACATATTTCACAAAATAGTCAAGGAATTTTTTAATAAAATTCCTGAAAAAGTCAGGGAATTTAATCTTTAAAAATCTGTGGGCACCATGATACTTATATAAATTGTTGTTTTGATGTGATTTTTAGTAATTTAGTTGTTTGTAGCTTTTATTCATATCTTTTTAATGATAATGTTAAACTATGATAAATAAAAAAAAAAAAATATGTATGGTAGGGTAAAAGACCCGATCATCGAACACTATTTTTAGCTGTATCATTAAAGTAGCTTAAAAAAATTAAAAAATAAACAAAACACCCATTTTTTTTCTTAGTAAGCATGAAACCAAGTTTTTTTTAATCCAATGAATATGTTTTTGAGAAAATATAACCCAAAAATTTTGATTTATTAATGTTTTTGTTTTATAATTTGTTGACGTCTATGAAAAAACGGACAGAATATATTAACCTCCTTTAAAAAAACAACACACTGACCCCTATGAAAAAACACGCATTTAACGTACATAACATACAATACTACAAATCTTCTACCATCGAATATTTGAACCATTCTCTTCCAGCCACTTTGACACTCACATCTACTACTAGGTGTAACTCTATGTCATAGAGTATTATCATAGAGTGACATCTAGTGAAACATAGAACGTCAAAGCAAAAGCCAAGAATGGTTTAAATATTCGATAAAATAAACCACTAAAATACTGCATTTGGTTTCGCCATCTACTGATGTTTTAAAAAAACATTGTGTACGTTCTAACTTATTCGTTAACCATTGTGAATTTCTAAACAGTTAAATTAAGTATATATTGTATCTCTATGTGTCGTTTCAGATCTAATACATATTATGTTTGACGTTTTTATTTGATAATATGTAAATAACAATTTCGAAGTTTTAATTCAATATTAATTATTTTTCAATTGATTTTACGTTCTGAAATAAATAAAATATTAAAGTGAAATTATAAAAACGGTTAGTTAAGTGTTTTAAACCCAAAAATTAATTAAAAATGTTTATAAAATAGATATGTAATATATAATTCTCAAAATGGGGTACCTAACCTTAAAACTCGGATCCCAAGAAGAAACACTTCTACAAATAATATTTAAGGCATATAAAATATAATTTAGCTATCCTAATCTCTTAAGTGGACTAATAACAATTATTTGGATACTGTTATTATGCTAATAACTTTAAAAATTCGGTGAAAAATGTTACAATTTATAACCCATGTGTTTTGAATAATGATCATCCATCATATTAAAAATTCACGAATTCAACAAAAATTGTTCGATATATATATATATATATATATATATATATATATATATATATATATATATATATATATATATATATATATATATATATATATATATATATATATGTATTTCTTAAATTAAGTGAGGAGACATTAAATGTGAGGTGAATTTAAATTGAAAAATAATCATTCTATTAATAATAATTTTTTTATCAGAGGTTTCTTTTAGAAATAACCATTAAGATATAAATGTCAAAACTGTTCGGACTTATAACCCCGTTCGACAATCGGGTCTTTTACCCTAATACGTATATTTTCAAAAATATAAACAGTAAACATTAATAAAATGAAGAAATTATATTTAGGTAAAAAAGAAAATAAAAAAATTTTGAATAAATTAAATAAAAATAATTTTCAAGTAATTAAATAAAAAATACTTTTATATTTATTTACAACGTTTGACATACAATTTTTTACACTGTTAAATTGTATCAAATAAAAAAAAATTTTGCACATCAATTTTTTTAAACTTATATCAGTTTAAAATACGCGCAAAATTTATCTATTGAAGCCACTAATTGAAGTACCTGCGCAAAACAACTTAAGTGCCTCTACTCCATGTCTACCCATCTTACTTCATCGGAACCACTGCCTCTTATAGGGATTGGCCATATATCCATTATACTACATATATGATTTTATTAAGTTTAAAAAGGTTTATAGAATATTAAGTTTAAAAGGGCCTATAGAATAAGTACTATTTAGTTATTATGTAGCTCACAATCAGTAGACAAAATGAAAATTTTTTATTTAAAAAATTGATATTTTGATATTTACCAAAAATCTTTTTATATGTAAACAATTTTGTTGACTATGAATATTGATCTTTCAGCTTAACTTTAAGTGCTATTTCGGTGGCCTCGAATGCAGTTTGAGAAAGTCAGACTGAAAGCTGACTAAAATTCTTGTAGCTATAGCTACAAAAATATACTCATTGTCAAGGGACGAATACATATCACTCAGGGAAATTGATATAGTAAAATTAGCGATATGGTCATGTTTAGAAATATTTATTTGGACTGACTATAAAATAGTCTGTAGAATTAAATATATTTTCAGTTCAATAATATTGTTTGCTCCAAATACTAGACATGAAATAATTGAAATATATGTTTGAACTACCTATATGTTTGGTTGAGTATGCTATATATATGATTGAAATTGAAGCACTGACGAACTGAATGCAACAACCATTAAAATTTATTAACTATCAATATAAAAATGTTAAATTAACTATATTAATTTACCAACAATACATATAAGTTTGTATTAACTTCCATATCCATACAGATTGTCAAAGTTGTTTGTTAGCTTTTGATCACGTGTTATTTCAGCGGCCATTTTATTTTATTGTTTGTTTGATTTCGTTTGTGTTAAGACGTTTAGAGGTTAAAATTAAAATTAATAAAAATATTTTATATATAAAATGTTTTTGACTTTTTAAGAAAGGTACGTGACCATTTCTAAATAAATTTATATATTTTTTTACTCTTTTGACTTATCTTAACAATTAGCAATTTTAACAAAAAAATTTTCGAGAAATTAATAATGCAGAGCTGAGAGCATGGAGAAGCATTAAATACAATGTAGCTTTTCGCTTAGTTACAATTTGCTTACAACGAAATCCATATTGTCAGAGATTGAAAATTTGCTAAAACGGAGTCATCAGAACTGATATCTACTCTTTTAGGTATACGAATATTTTTTTTTAATTTTTTCTTTTTTAGGACAGTATTTAAATATTTACACAAAATGAGGTTAAGGACGCAGTTCTTTAACTGCATTCAAGTTTCAGGCACTTAAAAGCAATAATAATTTTTTACGTGTTTAATTATTGACATGTATTTAAACATAATTGTTAAAATTAATTTTTTGTTACTTAAAACGTAATATTGTTTTTTTTTTATATTTTTAATTTTTTTATTTTACTTAAAGCTTTTACTTTTTGTCTTATTTTTTTCTTTTAGGCAACCGCTAATAGTGAATTTTTTATGGTGAATTTGCATTAACCTTAATCAAGACGCTCTCATTTAAACATTACCTCGAGGAAGTATTCCAGATCGAGTTACAAATAAACATTACCAGGAGGAAGTATTCCAGATCGAGTTACAAATAATTGCAAATATTTTGAAAAAAATTAACTACATTTACGTTTGAAAAGGCTTTTCTGCACATGTTAAACAAAAGGAATATTATTTATATTGTGTTTGTTTGTGATTTTTTAAAATAAATACTGGTAGTTTCAATGAAAATGAATAAATTACGACTTTTCTATTTTTATTGCTCATTTTATTTACATAATTTAAGCATGCCATCTTTTTTTATTGAGTGTTATTTCAGGTTATTGATACTCGATAGGTAAGTATATTAAATAGTTTTCTGAATTAAAGTATATAATTAAAGTAATGATTTTTATTGATTAATTTAATTAACCGATAATGGTAATTTAATAATATAGATTTATTGCTTCAATTCTATCATTTATTTAGATTGTCTCTTATGCTCATTTCGCTAAAATAAATGAAAGCCTTATTACAACATGATAATATTGTTAAAGCGTATATATTGTATAGTTGATTTAACTAAAATTGTGTGTTGTGACAACGATTTAGTATGAACGAAATAACTAAATTAAAATGATAAAATTAACAATTTACATATGGTAATACAACAATGTAATTCCAAAAATTTCGTATTGTTTCTAGAACCAAATGATTTCGTTGCTCATATAGGACAATACAATTTGGTTGGGAGAACACATATTTGATGTGTAATTTCTCTGAGTGATACGAGGATATGAGTGAATTATTTTTTCAAAAAAGTTTAGCAAGTGCATGTGAGATACGCATTAAGTCAGGATTTCGTAATTCAGTAGCTAAAGTTTTTCACAATTCCTAAGGATAAAAAAATTTCTAGCTTTTATTTAATATTAAAATTAGCCTTTAATTTGTTAATAGTATTATTACCTGATCCTTTTACTTTCTACCTGAGTTAAAAAAATCAATATAAGTATTTGAAAACGACACGGCCGACTACCGAGACTGATATTTAAAAATGGTCAAGTGCGGGTTGACCACCTAATACGAAGATAGATATGACGAATTAATAAGAATCTCGTTGTTGTTACTTGTTTTACGAAATCCTAAAAAAAAAAATGGAAAAAATTAGGAAGGCAACAAGCTTTATAAATAGTAGAGTATATGTATATAAATATGTATACTTTGACAGTACAAATTATTAGTGATGGGCATAATCGTATTTTTTAATAATCCGATTCTTGAATTACGAGTGATTTCAAAAATTAATTATTAGTACCAAATAGTACGGTTGCGTATATGTAGTTATACCAAAGAATACGTTTATTCCACTTTCATATTTCGCTTAGGTGGAGTTAGGAGTAAAGCGGCTCCTACACGTTCAATAATATTGTGCAATCAACTTGAGCAATTTATTGAACTTCCCTCCAGACAGTTCAATAATTTGTAAAATAAATTTGTACAATAAATTGAATGTAGGAATTATACAATAATTCAATTGTTGTTTAATTTTAAATATTAAGTGATAAAGATGTTGCGAAGCAGTAAATAATTACTCTTTCAAATTAATAAGGCAAACTGATTCAATGAATAGCCATCAAATATGACATTACAAAACAATTAATAAATTGAAACTTAAATAAATAGTCATATTGTGCAATAATATTTGCAAAGCCTACAGACGTTACAATATTCATTCATTGCACAATATATTTCAAACTGTTTTTGATCAGCACAATATATTGTACAACCCTTCAATATAACCTACAGATGATCAATAATATTGTGCCATCTCAGATTTTGTGTAAAATTATTGAGCGTGTAGGGGCCGCTTAAAAGAATGAAATTTTGCACAGTACAACCCTTCAATATAACCTATAGACGATCAATAATATTGTGCCACCTCAGATTTTGTGCAATATTATTGAGTGTGTAGGGGTCGCTTAAGAATCAAGAATTCAAATCATTCATGGGATTTTATATCACTCATACAATTATACAATCACAATACATATTCTGTATACAAACAGTATACAATTAACCTTTTTCCAATATATAGTGTTGCATATGTACCTAGTCCCCTCCACCTTATTTTGTAGACCCGACCGAAAATGAACTGAGAGACGCGCAGAAACCCATTTTAAAATGGTCAGTCTGTCATTTTGAAGGTAAGGTTGAAATCTGTCAAATATATTTCCTAGTGAGTTGATTTATTTTAACCACTCCACCTGCACAAACCAAGGAAGGTCTCTTACTTCAGAATTGTTTGGCTATAAAGCCGAAAAAATTCATTTAAAAAAAAGTCAACAATTATAATTTATTTATGCTATATTCATAATAAGTGCACTGACAGTTTCTTCTGTATCGTATTATTTTATTTGAATTATATCATATATCAGTGGTTTTCAAACTTTTTGGCCCGCAACTCCCTTTTGTATTTAAAAATTTTAAAGAATCAAATATAATTCGAATTATTTTCATAATCGGATTTTATTGTTTAATAATTATTTAAAAATTGGAATATCGATTATATTTAATTCTATAATTATCCCATCACTACATATTATGTATATGGGATATGCAAATAGTATAATATCATTATATCAATATGTAAACATTGGAAACAGCATGGTACTCCACGTGCCTATACCGGCTGTGGCGAGCGTGGCGAGTATATAACGATATATTAAAACGATAGGAATAAGAATAACATTGACACGCGAAAGCAAAGTGTAGTGGGAGAATTAGGTTTACTTCACAGTGTTATCCGTGTTATCTTTAGACTTCTATACTTTAAACTTTGTGTTTAGGAATTCCTTACTTTTTCACATTATGATTATTGATTAATCATAGTACTCGGTGTCATATGTGTGTATCTTGTACATAAACACAAAAATATACATATGTACATATGATTTTGAATCAATAACGTTATAACTACAAATAGATTGTTAAGTTGTTAAAAAATATGTTTATTTGCAATTTTCATTTTAATTACATAATTTTTAAAAGTTCTATACATATAATCAAGAAAATTATTAAATGCTATGCCTGTATAAGTTTCTTTCTGTTAGTTAAAACTTTGGATGGTATAGACCAGTGAGTTGTTATCATCAAACTTTTTGGTCCGCGAACTTCCTTTGCACTCAAAAATATGTAGAAATGGGTAGGAAATGTGTAGAAAATGGGCTCCGTGATGTTAGCACCCCAAATGTGAAATTTCGATTGACCAATTACATGATTTAAAAGGTCAGAAAATGGTCATAAAAGGTCAATTGGTTTCATTAATTGGTCAGCAATAGAAAATTTTTTATTAAGAGTTAAAATATTTCAAGGTCATTCAGAAATTTTAGCACCCCAATTGTGAAATTTCGGAAAACCAATTACATCATTTAAAAGGTCAGAAAATGGTCATAAAAGGTCAACTGGTTTGATTAATTGGTCAGCAATAGAAAATTTTTTGCTAAGGTGTGAAGTTTTTTCAAGGTCATTCAAAAAACTTTAGCATCCCAAATGCGAAATTTTGAATGACGAATTGTATCATTTCAAAGCTCAGAAAATGGTCATAAAAGGTCAGTTGGTTTCATTAATTGGTCAGCAATAGAAAATTTTTGATCAAGAAAATCAACAATCAAAAATTAATCGATCATTCGATTATTAAAATATCTCGAGACATAATAAAATTATTCGATTATTTTTCATTCGAATGATTTTAAAAAAATATCTCGAGATATTAAATCATTCGAATGATCGATTAATTTTCATTTGATTATGCCCATCACTAATTAATATCTAACCCTGATACAGTATTGTGACCTTAAAAACATTAAACTTTAATAAAAAAATTTCTGTTGCTGACCAGTTAATCAAACCAGTTGACCTTTTATAACCATTTTCTGGCCTTTTAAATCATGTCTTTGGTCAGTCGAAATTTCACATTTGGGGTGCTAAAGTTTTTGAATGGCCTTGAAAAATTTTAACCCTTAATAAAAAATTTTCTGTTGCTGACTAATTAATGAAACCAATTGACCTTTTATGACCATTTTCTGAGCTTTTAAATGATATAATTCGTCATTCAAAATTTTCTCATTTGGGGTGCGAAAGTTTTTTGAATGACCTTGAAAAAACTTCAAACCTTAGTAAAAAATTTTCTATTGCTGACCAATTAATCAAACCAGTTGACCTTTTATGACCATTTTCTGACCTTTTGAATGATGTAATTTTTTTTCGAAATTTCACAATTGAGGTGCTAAAATTTCTGAATGACCTTGAAATATTTTAACCCTTAATAAAAAATATAAAATCTATTTATTGCTGACCAATTAATGAAACCAATTGACCTTTTTTGACCATTTTCTGACCTTTTAAATCATGTAATTGGTCAATCGAAATTTTACATTTGGGGTGCTAACATCGCGGAGCCTAGAAAATGGGTATGTAATATGTTATTAACTGTTTCCGTGATCCCCTCTAGTTTCCAAACTTTTTATCTTGTAGACCCCACAGTTTTCGGTTTTAGATAGACCCCTTGTACAAATTCAACAACTTCTGGGAATATAGCGTCGGTGACGAACTGACGACCATACCTAAACCTCTCCTTGTTAGACGAGTGACTAAAATCGGTGTTCTCCACTTTGCCGTCAAAAATTTTAACAATTAAGTAATTAATGGGGTTAAGAGAATTTTCAATCGTATGACTGAAAAATTGTCCCATTTGCGGTCAAACGAAAAAACAAAAAAACGAAAAAACCTCTATTGTTCCAATATAGACCACTTTGGGAATTACTGATATAGACCATAGGTGATTGAGCAAACTACGGCCTGAGGGTTAAATCTGGTACGTCGGTCGTCGTCTGTTTATAATCCGACCCGCGAGTTTAATTGTTTGTCAATTTCGGAAATTAATATTTTGATTGAGTAGTTTTACTATTACGTAGATTAGTGCTTCCTAACTTTTTTCATTACGGAACATTTTTTCAATTCTTAAGTTTAAGTTTATACGAAACACATTAATTTAAATAGAGTTTACAAGCAAAAAAAAAAAGAACAAAAATTAAAAATTGTAAAAAGGATAACAAAAAAAAAAATACTGTTGACAGCTTTTCGCCGACCGTTTGAAGACTACTCGCGAAGAGGCGAAGAGCGCATGTAATTTCCGCACTTTTTTTAAAATGCATCAACTTTTTTTTAATTTATGTGGTAAATTCCGCACTGTTCAGAAAATTAACATAAGTATACACACGACAAACCTATATACCGGATGAGTTTTTTGATAATTGTCATTCGATTTATTCTTAAAATATACACAACAAAAACGAAACCATTTTTTTAAAAATTTGGACAAAAGGAAATGCTAATTATGAAGGAGATTAATATTCCGCTAGCTCCTTACTCTCATGAAAATTTAGGCAAAGGAAAATGTTAAAAATGCTAATCAGATAGGTGATTCATTTTCAATTAACTGTTTTATTTCATAAGAATTCGGGCAAAGGGAAATACTAAGAACGCTAATCAAGTGGATAGCTAAAAGTATTCATTGTGGCCAGTTTTACCAGAATATACATATAAAATCGAAGTAGTTCACCAACACCACCTAGTTTTTACATCAAAGTCGGAGTATATTATCAAAACTAACTAAATCAGGGTGGCGATCGGCCTGGAAAACCTGGAAAAGTCAGGGAATTTTGAATTTCTGGAAAAGTTAGGGAATTTCAGTCGTAGTCAGGGATTTTTTCATTTTGACCCCTAACGAGAGCGTCGACTGATAGTTTTTCTAAAAAGTTGTATTGTTGTATTTTTTTGCCACTGGCGAGCAAAAAAAAAAAACAATATTTTTTCGGAGTAGGTCCTGGAATTTTATTCAGTCAGGGAGAAGTCAGGGAAAAGTCAGGGAATTTTGAAATTGGTTTTCAGTCGCCACACGGAGAGAAAATTCCTATAAAAATTACTGTGCTCATACTACAATTGACGTGTAACAGGCGAACATATCCAATTTTTGTACGGCAAAATTATAAAAATTACAATAATATAACTATAATTTTTATAATTTTACCGTACAAAAATTGGATATGTTCGCCTGTTATAGGTCGATTGTAGTATGAGCATAGTAATTTTTATAGGAATTTTCTCTCCGTGCACCTTGTAAACTAACCTAACCTTAACTAATATCACCACCTAGTTTTATATCAAAGTCGAAGTATATTATTAAAACTAACTAATCTAACCTCACCACTAGTTTTTATATCAAAATGGAAGTATATCGTCAAAACTAATTAAACTAACCTAACCTATCTTCAAAAAATATTCGATTGTTTAATATTGTGTTTGGTACTAATGAACAGCATTTTTAAAGAACTTTTCAATGATATACCATAAGTGGGGTTTTACAATTTAAAAAAATAGAGTTGGGGTGGCTGGAGTTTAAGCAGTTGGTTGCAAAAATTTTTCATGGAGATCATAATAATTCCCCCTTCATGTTCTGGCTTGTTTTTAAATTAACACCCTGTATATGTATTAATGTATTCTACACACCAGTTAAATATATTTTATCAAAAAATAATTAGTTTTATTTTCAATTGTTTAGTGCGGAAAATACACATACATAGGATTATGATAGTTTCAAAAGATGAGTGCGGAATTTACCTGCAATCTTTTGTTTGGTGCGGACATTACTACCGCCCCTCGCGAAACACCGATGTTTCGCGAAACATACTTTGAGAACCATTGACATAGATCAACACATATTTTATCTACATATTTATAGTTTAAAGAAATAGATCTAATCCAAATTCTAGAAAGATGACACTGTTCATTAAAATCGCTTGTCTGTAATTTGTTTAAAAAAAAGTAAGAAGTTTTCTTCTTATTGACAAATAAATCGAAATATGTAGAAATATTAGGTGGTGACTTTAAGTTTAAACGATGGAATTCATTACTTTTCCTCAAATGACTTGATTACACAACTTCAGGTCTACTACATACTGGAATATCGACTGCATCATTGTCTTTTAAAACAATTACAGATACTAGGAAATTATGTGAACAGGAATTGAAAGATTTTTCTTTGTGGTTTTAAACTTTGTGGAAAGTACATATACATACATACATATTTATTTAGAACTTTATGTCGAAGCTAAAGCGAAGAAGCTTATGAGCGAAACCAGAGCTAGTATAATGTATATATTTTAATTGAATTAAGTCCTGTCTAATATTCAATACATAAAATTAAAAATATTACAATTACATTTGTTAAAATTGTTTCCTTATTGTATTTTTGATAAAATTTTTGTTACAAGGACAAATAATTTGCATACAAAAAATATTTTTATCATACATATTGTCATAATTGTTGCTCTGCACAGAATATATACTCTGGGGCACAGAGAGTTATGTACTTATGTATATTTGTTGAAGTATTTATTTTTGCACACCATAACAATACTAAAAATATTTTATCAATGAATACATTTATATATTATATATCTAGAACTTTCATTACAGAAGTGTATAAAATAAAATGAACAGTCAACAATTCCATTGGTCAGTGACGGACTTCATTTAAAATTTTGGTATATTATAGGGTAAGAGACCCGATGACCGAACACTATTTTTAGCTGTATCATTAAAGTAGCTTAAAAAATTAAAAAATAAACAAAAAACCCATTTTTTTTTTCTTAATAAGTATGAAACCAAGTTTTTTTAATCCAATGAATATGTTTTTAAGAAAATATAACCCAAAAATTTTGATTTATTACTGTTTTTGTTTTATAATTTGTTGACGTCTATGAAAAAACGGACAGAATATATTAACCTCCTTTAAAAAAACAACACACTGACCCGTAAGAAAAAACACGCATTTAATGTACATGACATACAATACATACCATCTTTTCCCACAGAATAACACAGAACGAGCGGTAATATTTCTATACTACTGAAATCAGTGTAACGCTAAAGGATAAAAGATATCTCACCACTACGTTATATATGTGCACGCGGAGTTGTGTGGGCTAGTGCGCTAAATGGTTATGTGTATGCGTGTCTTGTATACGCATATGTTAAAAAATATATGATATGTATGCGCTACGTAGATGTACGTATATACGGTAACACAACACCAACAATATCACAACCAAGGGGACAAACTAGGTGGTCTATGTCTCTGTTCTACTTGTAATGAGTTTGTGACGTAAAATCTCTCCCACCATGTCGTGTAGGTACACACCGCTTGCAATTGTGTTAGTTTGTTGTTTGCCTTTGTGTGCGTACTCACACATACCACCACACACACGTATTATGGGGCAGACCAAGCTGTCCAATTTAAGTAACAATGGTGTTCATTGTTAACACAATGCAGTGTGTGTTCGGCGACGGACACTGACTGACTACCTGCCTTAAGCTGTGACTGGCATACAAATGACTCCAAGCGAATTACACTTTTTTTATATTAGTTGGCTTCTAGTGTTCTATGATCACAACAATTGAAACACACCCATTGGTAGCTTGTAAGTCAATGACAACATAGTTCTGTAAAATGCACATACTTCCACATAAGTGATTGCAGAAAAGAGACAGTTATATTCGTTCTATTTGTTCTGTGTTTTAAACAGTTAAATTAAGTATATGACGTATATATTTATATGTTGTTTCAAATCTAAATGTCTGACGTTTTTATTTCAATTTCGAAGTTTTAATTCATTATTAATTATTTTTCAATTGATTTTACGTTCTGAAATAAATAAAATATTAAAGTGAAATTATAAAAACGGTTAGTTAAGTGTTTTAAACCCAAAAGTTAATTAAAAATGTTTATAAAATAGATACGTAATATATAATTCTCAAAATGGGGTACCCAACCTTAAAACTTGGATCCCAAGAAGGAACACTTCTAGAAATAATATTTAACGCATATAAAATATAATTTAGCTATCCTAATCTCTCAAGTGGACTAATAACAATTATTTGTATACTTTTATTATGCTAATAACTTTAAAAATTCGGTGAAAAATGTTACAATTTATAACTCATGTGTTTTGAATAATGATCATCCATCATATTAAAAATTCACTAATTCAACAAAAATTCTTCGATATATATATATATATATATATATATATATATATATATATATATATATATATATATATATATATGTATTTCTTAAATTAAGTGAGGAGGCATTAAATGTGAGGTGAATTTAAATTGAAAAATAATCATTCTATTAATAATAATTTTTCTTATCAGAGGTTTCTTTCAGAAATAACTTCATTAAGATATAAATGTCAAAACTGTTCGGACATATAAGCCCTTTCGACAATCGGGTATTTTACCCTATTATAGAATTGTTGACACGGTACAGCGTTGTGTCTAGAGCATGTATACCGGTATTTCGGTTTCGGTATTAGCAAAATCAGATACTTTATATAATTACATATTTTAAATATTTTTACGTCAGATTTACTATTGGTATTGAATGGTTATAGAGTATTTTGTATACAGCAGTATAAGGATGGATCATAAATTATTACAATATCTTCAATTTTGTTTAATGTTTTCCAGATGTCCAGTTGACCAAATAGCTTATATTCATTCATATGTTTTTATACATAGTTTTTACAATTCTGGAATACATATTTTTAAGTATTTTTCTGTCGAAAAAAATACAAAGCTACCTATGTTATACAAAGCTACCCATATATATATATATATATATATATATATATATATATATATATATATATATATATATATATATATATATATATATATATCTTAAATTAAGTGAGGAGGCATTAAATGTGAGGTGAATTTAAATTGAAAAATAATCATTCTATTAATAATAATTTTTCTTATCAGAGGTTTCTTTCAGAAATAACTTCATTAAGATATAAATGTCAAAACTGTTCGGACATATAAGCCCGTTCGACAATCGAGTATTTTACCCTATTATAGAATTGTTGACACGGTACAGCGTTGTGTCTAGAGCATGTATACCGGTATTTCGGTTTCGGTATTAGCAAAATCAGATACTTTATATAATTACATATTTTAAATATTTTTACGTCAGATTTACTATTGGTATTGAATGGTTATAGAGTATTTTGTATACAGCAGTATAAAGATGGATCATAAATTATTACAATATCTTCAATTTTGTTTAATGTTTTCCAGATGTCCAGTTGACCAAATAGCTTATATTCATTCATATGTTTTTATACATAGTTTTTACAATTCTGGAATACATATTTTTTTAAAGTATTTTTCTGTCGAAAAAAATACAAAGCTACCTATGTTATACAAAGCTACCCATATATATATATATATATATATATATATATATATATATATATATATATATATATATATATATATATATATATATCTTAAATTAAGTGAGGAGGCATTAAATGTGAGGTGAATTTAAATTGAAAAATAATCATTCTATTGATAATAATTTTTTTTATCAGAGGTTTCTTTCAGAAATAACTTCATTAATATATAAATGTCAAAACTGTTCGGACTTATAACCCCGTTCGACAATCGGGTCTTTTACCCTATATACACAATATCAGAGATATAATATATATATATATATATATATATATATATATATATATATATATATATATATATATATATATATATATATATATATATAATATCATTAGGCAACACAAAAAAGTATTTTTTTCCTCGCGAACGAATTTATGTGATTCGTATTCCTCATGCCTTCTATAGTGTAGAAACTTAATAATAAAACAGTTCAGTCACGTCACAATTTCGTAAGAAAAGTATTTATTTATTTTTATTAACATTTAATATTAAAAAAAAAATTATGTAGACATAAAAAACCGAATTTTTATGCATGTGACTTTAATTAAATGCATGTTAAATTTAGAAAAAAATTTAAAATGCATGTTAAATCATTGTGTTTAAAATGCATGTTAAATGCATCGGTGACGACCATACCTGAACCTCTCCTTGTTAGACAAGTGACTAAAATCGGTGTTCTCCACTTTGCCGTCAAAAATTTTAACAATTAGGTAATTAATGAGGTTAAGAGAATTTTCACTCGTATGGCTAAAAAATTGTCCCATTTGCGGTCAAAGGAAAAAAATAAAAAATTTATTAAGGCAACAAAAATATTTTTTCATTGAACGGAATATAACCATGTTTTTTTTTATATATTTTTTTTACTTTTTTACCAAATTTACTAATACAGAGAAATCTCTTATTGTGCGGTTTTTTTTTGTGCGACTTTTTTAGACGGTTTTTATAAAAATTCCATCAAAGTGCATAATATAAAAAAAGTAAGAAAAACTACTTACTTTTCCTTACAAATGAAAAATTTGAACACTAATGTGCAGTAAGATTAGCAGTTAACTGTTTTTAACGCATTTTATCATCACATTACAAAAATATGGGTGATTCCGTTCTAACTGTGACTTTTTTTATTAATAATTTTTGGATTTTAAAATTAAACTTTTTTTATTTGTAAATGCATATTATTACTATAAATTATTGTAAAAAGGAAAGTCTGAAAGGATTTCGCTACAACTTTAAAGTTTCGAAAATGACAATCAAATTTCAAATTAAATTAGGTTTAGTAGATTTAACTGTACTAAAATTTTTAAATTCAAAATTCTACGTCAGAGTCTATGAAAATATATACATTCAGTCTGTCCGATTTAAGGGGTTACGGGTAGTCAGCGTAGCGATGTGAAAAATTGAGTATTTTCAATATATTTTTTTTAGCAGTAGTTTAATATATTTTATAAAATAAATAATACAGAATTAATTTTACAAAAATTTTAAAAAATATGTATTATAGACCAGGTTATCACCATGTCCCACAAGTCACGCTTTGCGATGACCATCATAATATTTTACTGATGCATCTAAAATCAGTCAAACAGACACGGTACCGACAGACACGGTACTGACATTTTCATTTAAAACAGCAACTCTGTAATTATTTGATTATGAATTTAATAATATCCATTCACTGTATAATTAAGGCTAGTCATAAGTACAAAAATTTATTACTTATGATACAAAAAATTCATAGTTGATAAAGTTTATCAATACCATGGTACTGACAAGAAAATTTATGACATACCTTTTTTGAAATTGAGTTGTAAAATGACACAAATTCGTTTAAATCTAAAGACAAAAGTTATTGAGCCGGAGTTCAATGTTAAATTAATATACTGGGAAAAAATGTGTTAATTTTTGTAAATTTAATCATACTCATTAAGATTTATTAAGTAATTAGTTTGAATCGTATATTGCGACAAAAAAAATTAACAATTTATATAAAAATTCTAGAAATGGACATGCCACGGTACTGACATTTAAGAGATAAAGTGTAAGTTTCCTCTGGATTGCAAGTCATACTTTACAAAAAAAAGTGATGAAATATGTCCAAGAATATACAATAAACACAAAAATTTCATTAATAGATCGCTAATTAATGACCAGTGAGAACAAACAGTACAGGACATAAAAAATCACAGTTAGAATGGAATCACCCATATAAAAATTATTGCATCATTCAGTTTTTTTAATAACATTGAGTCCGTGATCAGCGATTTTTTGAAAATTTTTTTTGTGCTGAACTGTAATTTTATATATGACTTTAGTATAACTATATGACTTTATTTTTTTATTTTTGAATTTACTGTCATGCCTCATTTAACGCGATGGTGCCAAATGTTAAGTTAGTAATCCATTTATTTCAAGAATTTTTTTTCCAATAACATTTTTCCTAATCATTTTCAAAAATTTGGTATACGTGTTTAAACAGATTTACCTGCTTACTATGCATAATCTTAGATTTTTAGCGCCATTTTTTATCAAAATATAGCAAAATACTCTATTTCCCATAAGGGAGTGTGCATAAACTACGTAGTTCCATTTTTGCCATTTTTGAACCCTTCTATGTAGACTACAGGTGATTTTTGCCATTTTCATCATGAAAATGTAAGACATTTTCATCATGAAAATGTAAGTCTTTCCTTGCCGATAATGATTCATATATTTTTCAGTACTTAACTATGGTTAAATAATACCAGCTTTACTTATAGATATCACTAACAAAACTGAGAGCATACAAAGTTTCAGAATTTAAAAAATGCTTGAAATAAAAACCCTTTATTAATTTTTCTAATCTTTTCTCCATCTTTTTTTTAAATTTTTGGGTAAACCCGGGCCTACCCGGCCTATTTGCTAAATTCGCCACTGTCTGTCAGACAGTGAGTCTCAATTTGTAATTACATATTGCACAATTTAAGGATTAATAATCATTAATCACTAATCAGTCAAATAAGCAATCAACATATTTTTTGTTGTGGTTCGGCAAAGGAAATTAATGGTGCTGGAAAGTTTTAGATCAATTTTATTTTACATACTTTACATACTTACCTACAATATAATTTAAAATATTCTAATATGAATCGCGCATAGATAAGATAGATAATTATGAGTAGAGAAAAATTATGTATTTATTCAATTTATAGACATACATATAGTATGTGTATTATGCCGTTACCTACATGCTACCATACGTTTAATTTATTGAAAAGTTCTAGATTGTTCAAATGTATACGAGTTCATATAATAAGCATAGTCATACTCTCATACAAGTCATACGTACGCAAGTTATTCATTATCATGCAGCCAGTACGTGATTTCAAATAAAACATATTTTGGGTATCCAATTTGAAACTTTTTTTTAATAGCAAATTTCCATTTTGCCTAAATAATTCATTTTGATTTTACGTAACACATATTTATTTTATCCAGATTTTATCGTCTTTCTTACTTCTATCATTGAAAAGACAAAATTTATGCACACCTAGGAGATATACGATATACCTAGTAGACATAGTCGTATCTCCTATGTATAGGTATGCACTGTGCATAAATTTTGTCTTTTCAATGCAATTTGAATGTACTCAAGCGATGCGTGTCTTAAAAGCGACTCAAGTCTTATGTCGCTCATGAGCAGTGGCGTAGTGAATATAACCGGCGCCCGGGGCACGACACTTCATAGCGCCCCTCACAGCCGGACCTAGCCTAAGTAGCGCCCGAGGCAGAGTCAAAAAATGGCGCCCCTGTAGAAAAAATATTGCCTTTTTTCTCCCAGAAAACAAGTGACGAGCAAAAAAAACCTCACATACCTCATTTTTTTGACACCTCCAAAGACCTGCCCCACTTTGGGGCACATTTGACACCCCTCTTTGGCGCACATTTGGCGCCCCTCTACGAGTGGCGCCCGGTGCATGATACACCCCCTTGCACCCCCGTCGCTACGCTTCTGCTCATGAGGTCATGAGTCATGTTGTATCTTACGTGTCCGTATCTCCTAGATGTGCAGCCGAGCTAATTGTAAGTGTATCTTTTTTTTAGTAGCTTCTGAAGTGCATGATTGTCCTTCTTGTTTGTCACTGACAGTTCATTTTTTTCTCTCCATATTTTTTTTATCTAAAATAAACTATTTTAAAACTAATAAATTTTAGTATTATTTTACAGGGCCAGATTAGACATTTCGGCTGCCCTAGGCCACAGTAGTTTGTCCCCCTTTACTCATGTAATAAATAAATTAGTAACACTGTTTGTTAACACTACGCGCGCCAACGCTTTTTCACTGCGTCCGAACCCTTAACAGAGGCTCCGGGCCCCCTTTTTAGACCCGGCGGCCTCGAGCAATTACCCCACCTAGCTCCTCCTCTCTCACCGGCTCTGCTAATACACAATATGTATACAGAATAATGTTGAAAAATGTACAACTGTCTATGAATCCATACTTTTTGTACAAGTGCGTATATTTACGTAAACATATTTGTCTACAAGCGTATGGGTTCATAATACATATTTTTGTATACAAAACTGTATGAATATGTACTTTTTGGTAAATATCTAAAGAACAACCCCCACTCCGGAGGAGTTGGCTGGAAGTGGGTGCGGTCAAAGTCACCCACCACTACAAGAATATTAACCAATCAGTTGGCGGTTAAACCTCATAAAAAAGTTACGTCATCATAAATTAGTATAATGCGGCAAATGATATAGGTATGATTTTGTTTGATAAATTATTAAAAATCACAAAGTGATTGAAAAAATTATCCGGATCGGCCGGGAATCGAACCCAGGATCTTCTGGTAACTAGCCAGACGTGCTAACCTCTACACCAACGATCCCATGCTCGGTAAGCGGCCGAGCCGGACACCCATTCAATCACCTATGATATTAGTACTCTTCTCTGATTCAAGAAACAGTTACAATTTTAATTTCAAATATTATCGAGTGCTTGTGAGACACTACTACGTATGACAAACTTTTGTTTGCATTTCAACACACGCAGTATTGATAAGTTCACTAATCGTTCCGCTAAACTGAAACTTTAAGCACTCGATGTGCTTAATGCATTAGTGAATCAAAATCACGAGTAAGAAACTTAAACAATTACTATAATAACTTTCTTTGATAAAAGTACTTTTTAACCACTCTTAAGCATTTAATCAATACATTGCATAGGAACATAAATTATTGCATCATTTAATTTTTTTTACACATGTATTTTTCAAAATTTTCATAATATTATAAAACGGAAATAAAATGTTCCTACGTGTAAATTAAGGCTTTATCTTGTTTATAGAAGCAACTTCTAAGGAAATTAGTAAGTTTTGAGCGTTTTGAGTGATGTTTTTTCGATGAAACTTTTTTTATGCGGTCCCGACCAACCGCATAAAAAAAGTTTTTTGTACAATCTGGATCAAACTATACTTTTTATAGCTATTTATTATATTTTTGAATATATTTTTTGTGCGATTTTTTTTTATGCGGTCCCCTCCTCCGCACAAAAAAAGGATCAACTGTATATTTTATGAAATAAACTAGAGGAACAGTAATAATTAAAGCGAGGAATTGTAGTGTAGTATAAATCATTATGTCAAAAAATTGAATCCTTTTCCAGGAGCGTAAAAACAAGTATGAAGGGTTAAAAAATGAAAATAAACTGTAATTTAAAAACTATAGTCATTTACAAATTTTAATTGTTATTATGTAAATGCAAAGGAAAATAATACTTTCAGTGAAGTGTAGCACACCTTTTAACATTTATTAATTTTCAACAAAACAGTAGTCAATACTGGCTAGATGCCTAGATGTTAGTTGCAACTAATAATTAAAAACCAATAACCAAAATACTTTTTTGCAACTAATGACTGAAAAATTCAACTACTAGTATTAACTAATAAGTAATTTAGTTTTTAGTTGTAGTTGTTAGTTACAGGACCGGATTAACCCTGAATGTCGCCCTAGGCACCATGAAAAATGCCGCCCCCACCTTTTGCTTGAAAAGAAGAAAATCTTAATTTTTCCTACTTTTTCCAACTTTCTCTTAAAACTATCGCAAAAAAGGCAGGAAAATATTATTTTATCCTCTGATTGTTTACTGAACATAAAAACGTAATAAACAAACATGAGTGACGATATAAAAAATCACAACCATAAGTTTTAAAAAATTGAATGCTATTTGCAATCTATTTTCGATCGAAAGATTTTGATAACGAAAATTTATGGTAGATGTTATATATTTGAAAGAATATTTCCTTTCCTTACATCATCCATTTTGGAAATATCGTTATTTTCGATATCGATAATTTTCGATAACGAAAAGTAGGTTTTAATAGTCGCAATATGTTCGGAATACCCACAACTTGCTTCGCTTAAGCCTTCAAAAATTTCGTTATTTTTGAGCTACGACGCACCGTTTAGGAGATATTTACGATTAAAGTTTTCGATAGCGAAAGTTAACGAAAAGTAGTTTTTTATAAAATTGTTCGGTTACTGACCAGAGCAATGGGACTAACAGAGTCTAAATTAACTAGTTATAACCAATTTATGACAAGTTACGCGGTATCGATAATTTTCGATAACGAAAAGTAGGTTTTGATAGTCACAATACGTTCGGAATACCCACAACTTGCTTCGCTTAAGCCTTCAAAAATTTCGTTATTTTTGAGCTGTGACACACCGTTTAGGAGATATTTACGATTAAAGTTTACGATTGCGAAAAATAACGATTTGTCATTTTTTTAAAAATATACTAGCGTTGACCAAATCAATAGGACTAATGGAGCCTAAATTCATCAATTATGACCAGTTTATAATAAATAATTCTTTATCTTTGCTAGTTCTCGAACAGAACATTCTAAAACTTTTGTTAAATATCTTTATTTAGCTTCTATTTCAATAATTCTTCTAATAGTGATATTGGTTTTTCGACATCTTTATTAACTTTCGAATAGAAACTTTTGTCAAATTTTTTCACCTGTATTTAACTTGTTTTTCGATGACTAAACAAATGGTGAAGTAAATTTTTCGATATCCTTGCTGATATTCAGATAGAACATTCTCGAACTTTCGTTAAATTTCGCTACATGGATCCTTTTTAACTAACTAATCCAATGGTGAAATCAAGTTTTGGATATCTTATCTGATTTTCACATAGAATATTCTAGAGCTTTTACTGAATTTCATTTTTTGGTCACTTTTTTGATGAACAATCTAATGGTGATGCCAAATTTTCAATAATTTTTCTTTTTTCCAAAAAAATATTCTAGAACTTTTGACGAATTCTGCTATTTGGACACTTTTTTGATGTCCAAACCAATGGTGAAGTCGGTTTTTGGATATATTTTCTATTTTCAGAATAGAATATTCTCGAACCTTTGCCAAATTCCGTTAATTGATCGCTTTTCGATGAAAAATTTGGTGGTGAAATCATATATTCGATATTTTTTCTAATTTCCAAAAAGAATATTCTAGAACTTATTCTAAATATCGGTACTTGGTTACTTTTTCGTTGGTCAATCCATTGATTAAGGATTTTTTATGTCTTTTCTGATTATTAAAAGAATATTCTAGAACTTTTGCCAGATTTCGCTATTCAAGCATCTATTCGATGACCAACCCAGTGGTGAAATCGAATTATGTAATAGTTTTAATTTATCTGTATCTTTGTACAAGGAATATCTCCTCATAAAAATTTACAACACACGCTCCTCTCTTATATGTTTTTTCAACAATTCAATTTTTTGACAGGATGATTTATAGTTTTAGTGTATGGAAAAAAATTTTTTCTTCAGTTAGATGTTTACATAACTCACATGCAGTTGAACAAATTAAACTCTGTTTGTTCGTCGCGCGAGCGATGTTACAAACTTAAATTGAGCGACTATGTTATTTATATGAAATTTAATTGTTTTCAAAACAAAATATATTTGTAGAGTACCTCTTTAGTTCGTGCCACAAAAACTATAGAGCGCATTTAGAAAAAAATTATAAATGTACTTATGAAACATAGATAAATTATGTGCCGCTTCTAACGAATGGTGAAACGTTTTTCCGGCAATTTTTGACAGGATAATTTATTACCTGCACTATGAATCCTCGCATTAGTAATAATGTTCCAGTTATTGTTTTGGAAGTTGTTTCTGGTAATTTTATATTATAATAATATAAATGTTTGTAAAATATTCGTTTAAAGTAATCGATTGAACATGCAGTTTTACTGTTGAAATGATAATGCAAAGTCATAAACTCATAAATTATATGAACGACTGAAATGTCAAAATTGGATAGCCCATCTGACATTTCAGTACGTATGTTTTCAGAATAGAAAGAGTTCGCCGCTCTACTTACAATATGGTAGAATAAATGACGTCACACAATGAAATTGAAAAGTGCAACTTTAAAGTCCCATAACTTTGCTAAGTGTTAAGATATCTTAATTTTTCTTTTACACTTTTCTTTAATTTTGCTTTAATTTTTAATTTAATTCATAAAAAAAATGGTATACTTCTCCATTAGACGTAATTTTTTCCAACCCCAAAGTAGACCAACTTTTGCTTCAAACGAACTTTTTAATACAGAGGCATCGGGATTTAGTTCACTAGATGAATATGTAGTCGAGGAAAATTATGACGAAAACAGTTATTTGGTAGACGAATACGAAGAGACAGACCAAAACAATCAAAATGAGATTGATGATCAAAATTTTCAGTTAATCTCGGACAACAATTTGGGTACATAGATTTAAATCTTCACGAATCTGATTTACCTTATATTCACATTACTGACCAAAATGACTGTCCCCCTTAAAATTTTTAATTGATACTGGTTCTTTAAATTCTTTCCTTAATCCTGAATTAGTTCATCCAGACCTTACAACCGAAATTAAACCTACCACAACTGAATCACTTTTAGGATCATATAATGTTAAAAAAAGGCAAAATTACCCATTTTGAGTGAATTCAATCAAACTGGTACAATAGATTTTCTTCTTTTACGATTTCACCGGTTATTTTGACGGACTTATTGGACTTGAAATACTTAATCAACTTCAAGCTCAAATTGATATTCCCGGCAAACGATTAATAACACCATTTTCTACAAACAGATTATTGTTCAAACCTAACATCACAAGTGGCATACACATAATGTCATAATATGACAACTCAGTTGGCGTGTAAGGTACATTACGTATTTTGTTGGCAGTTTTTGGTGTTACATTGTAGTGATGCATTATAGATTTTAATATATGGATCTTTCTCTATGATATGTAAAGCGCAGACTCGAAAAATATATTGATCTTGTCTGACGCTACTGGTTAAAAAAAAATGTAGATAATTGAATATAGTTTTCTTTCAAGTAGTCAGTCAGAAAACAGTTCCAATCGGGACAATTAAATAGCCAGTTTAAATATTTCTTAAAGATTAAATAATCTATATACTCGGTTTCAGTGTGTTTGTTGGCAAACACAAACAAACTCAGACAACTTAGACAAACTCGATAAATACATGTATTTCACTACTCTAGACTTAGCATCTGGTTTCCATCAGATAGAAGTTCATCCCAGGGACATCGAGAAAACTGCTTTTACTGTAGACCATGGACATTTCGAGCATGTTCGCATGCCTTTTGGATTAAAGAACGCCCTATCAACTTTTCAACGAGTTATGGATAACGTTTTAAAAGATCTACAGGGTACAACTTGTCTTGTCTACATGGATGACATAATTATCTTTTCCACTTCACTTCAGGAACATATTATTAATCTTGATAAAGTTTTTAGCAGATTAAAGGACGCAAATTTGAAAATTCAGTTAGATAAAAGCGAATTTCTAAAACGGGAAGTAGCTTTTTTGGAACATATAGTATCAGAAACAGGTGTAAAACCTAATCCTAATAAAGTAGCTGCTATTAGGAAATTCCCTGTACCCAAAACACAAAAAGATATTAAATCTTTTCTGGGACTTCTTGGATATTACAGGAAATTTATTAAAGACTTCGCTAGGTTAACAAAACCAATCACTAAATGTCTGAAAAAAGGTGAAACAGTTAAACATACACCCGAGTTCCTTCAATGTTTTGAAACATGTAAAGACCTCTTGACAAACGACCCAATCCTTGCCTACCCCGACTTCAATAAAGAATTCCTTTTGACAACGGACACAAGCAATGTAGCAATCGGAGCAGTCCTTTCCCAAGGACCTATTGGTAAAGATAACTCAATATGTTACGCTTCTAGGACTTTAACGGACTCAGAATCAAATTATTCGACTATTGAGAAAGAACTTTTGGCCATCGTATGGGCAACCAAATATTTCAGGCCTTACTTACACGGACGAAAATTTACAATAATTACTGACCATCAACCGCTCAGATGGCTCATGTCACTTAAAGAGCCAAACAGTAAATTAGTAAGATGGCGACTTAAACTTGAAGAATTTGACTACAAAATTATACACAAACCAGGTCGACAAAATACTAACGCAGACGCCCTCTCACGAATTATAATTGACAGTAACATCCATACTAATGACGACTCCACACAGGACACTTCTACACAAATAGTACATAGTGCATCAGAGGATGATACCACCTTAATTCGAATCTTTGAAAACCCCTTAATGATTTCAAAAATCAATTAATCATATTAAAAGATGAAAACATTCAAACTGCTATTAAACGCAAATTCCAAATTCTTTTTAACACATGTCGACGTATTACAATTACTCTTTCTGCTGACGACGACGATATTTTAATTGCAATCATAAAAGAGAATCTGCCACCCAAGCACCTTCTAGCTATTTACTGTCCTGATGACGAATTATTTACTAAACTTTTAGAAGACGTTTTAGAGGACGACCAACAAGACGAGTTACTAAAAAATTATCATGACTTTAGATATACAGAAATCAACGAAACTTTTAATCATATTAGACGCGAACATTATTTTCCAAATTTAAAATCAAAAATTTCTTATTATGTTAATAATTGTAAATTGTGTAACGAAAATAAATATGACAGACGACCACCAAAACAAAATTTTGAGTTAACACCGTCACAGCCGCTCGAAATTGTACACATTGATATATTTTATTTGGACAAATTAATATATTTAACAATTGTAGATAAATTTTCACGTTTTGGCCAAGCATACCCAATCGAAACAAGAAATACATCCCATATCTTCGAGGCTTTAGCACAATACATATCCCAATGCGGTAGTCCTAAAAATATTGTAGTTGATTCAGAAAAAGGATTTGACTCAATACATTTTCGACAATGTTGTGACACGTACAGTATTAACATACACATAACAGCTATTAGAAGTTTTACATCAAATTCCCCTGTCGAACGATAGTAGTAGGAATATAAGAGTTCTGGAACCACCTTCCCACCTGCCGACTTTTTGAGTGACCTCGGCAGGAGGCAAAACTATCGAGGTGGTTCTAGAAGCCTCCGGTGGTGGGTGGAGCAAAATTTGGTCTCCAACCTAACGATATCTAGTGAAATTTTTTCTAACCTAACAGAACCCAATGGAACTTGATCTCACCTAACAGAACCCAACAAAATTTTGTCTAACCTAACAAAATTTTTTAACCTAAGAATTAAAAAATTCCGTAACAGATGGCGCAGCCACCTTCCTGTAAATTCAGTACAAGATGTCGCTGCTCGTCTGGATACTAGCGATCCCTGTGCGTAAGTTTGAGAAATTATCAATAGATGATTCTGAAAATCCTTTTTGATAATTAAACTAGCCATTAAAAGATGGCGTTGCTAACTGAGCTACCGCGAACTCTGTACCTAGACTCAAAATTCCACGAAAAGATGGCGTTGCTTTCATAAGTTTATCATATTTTTATCTGAAAATAGGTTTAGACTGTTAGCTGACGTCATTAACAGGAATGCTGATATTAATGGCGAAGATTTCTGTCTAATATGCAAAAATGAATTTTATCATATATTTTTATCTGAAAACAGGTTTTAACCTGCATGGCTACATAAAGTGTGATAGCTGACGTCATCAGGTTATTTTTCTACTATAAAAGACCGCGACAGATTTTCTTCAATCGTAATCTTGTTCGAAACTTTAGTGAAAAAAACATTAAATCTTATTGTTGTGAATTTTCAATTGTTGTGTTAAGAGTTAATTGTTGCCAACAATGGAATCCATTACTGCTGGAAACAGAGACTTGGCTGGAAAATGGCTGGAAATTTTGTGGATGAATTGAATCATCTTGTCGCTGTTAAACGGTGGATTACACTTTCTGATATGGAAATTGGAAAAGTATATAAAATAATGGGAGCCAGTCAACTACCATCAAAATTCGATCCATCAAAAATGAAGACAATATTGGAATTAGAAATTGGATACATATCATTGCCGGCGAGATTTGACAATTTGAACGAGCAGATGCTGGCATGGTTGCAAAGCAATCCAAAACTGGGTATTATGAATAATGGACCCATTGGGCTAACTCATAAACTGGAATTCAAAACGCTGGACTTTCTCGAAATCGTTGGGGGTGCTGAATGGTGAATTTTGTAATTTATTCTCTTCAAAATGTATTATCTAATTGTACTATGTATTTTAAAAATTTCAATATTGTACCAATTTTTACATATATTTAATAAAAATTATAAATTCAATTGGTGATCTTTGATTCCTCACAGAGCACTTTCTTGCATATGCACAAATTTTTAATATAATTATAAATTTTACAAGTTAAAAAAGTGATCATTGTGTACCTATTTTTGTTTAAAACTATACTTAATAAAAAAAATTTAAAAAAAAAAAAACCGATCTTTTGATTTACACCGATCCCTAAAAAGAAATCAAACTAATTTTTGATATTATACCTTAAACTTGATGTATATATAAAAATTCCATTTACAATTATGGTACGCCATATATACTCGTAAATTTTACAAAAACGTATCACTCTGTATATTTTTTAATGCTACATATTCTCTGACGAAATTTAATATTACAATTATATTATGCACTCAGTTAAAAAAAATTGCTACTTACTTATGCTATAAACATCTAAGCATGTATTTTTTTTTTTAAATATGTACCTACCTTATAAATACCATGATTACTTTACTATATCGCTAGTCACGCGATATCGTGTTATAAAATACATAAGAATTTACTCATTTAATGTAAAAATATTTGATCATCAACAATTAAATAAAAACGAATTTTTTAAAATATATATAGTAATATAATATTTCGCATATATACAGTACTCTGTTAAAAGTACGGGTTTCTACACCGTTAAAAAACATATTTTTTACAATATCAATATATTGTAAAAAAATCATATTTCTTAATATTTTTAAAACTGAATATGTAATATCAAGAATTTAAAACAGTTTTGAAACATTAATTTCTCCTCATAATATTTTTTTAGTCTTAAATTAATAGCACAATGTTCCATATATTTTAAGAAAATTTTCCTTTTAATATTTTATAACTTATCTAAAAAATTTATAGCTATTTTTATCAAAAAATTTATTACTTGCTGTTGTTAAAAAATTAGTTAAATATATCTATAGGTATTAAATGACCTCTAGTTTTTGTAAAAGACGGTAGTAATAGCAATTCATCTTAAATACGAAATTATTTTATCAATGCTAAATAAGCGTTTTTTTCTCATATTATCATACTCCAATATATTGTATATTATTATAAAAATGTTAAATTGTTAATTAAATTAAATTGTTAAAAAAATTATTATTGTAAAATGTAAAAATGTTAATTAAAATTGACATAGTGTTTGAAAAATTACCAAACTGGATCGGCTGGGACTCGAACCCGGATCTCTTGGTTACCAGCCAAGCGCCTTACCAACTAGGCCACCGATCACTTGTTCGAGTGCCACTCCAATTCAGTAATCAATCAAACACAACCTCTCTCTAATGCGAGACGCAGTTTTATACTTTTAATTTCAAATGTTATCGAGTGCCTGTGAAACATTATTAGTGTATGGCGGATTTTTATCCGTGTTTAAACATACACCAATATTCATATGTTCACTCAATGACCAGCTTTGGCACTTATTAAATGTTGATAACTTATTTTAATATCTTCTATTGGGCCTTAAGTATAACCCTTTACCTGAAATTTTTTCATCACCATCGTTGGCGACTGTATTCTCGTCATAATCAGCTTCGTTGTCGCTCGCAGTATCTTCGCTATCGCTAGCAGATGTTTTTTCATCGCTGTCTTCGCCATCATTTGATATATACTTTAACACTGGCTCAATAATATCATGCTTTTCCAATTCCCTAGTTGTTGAGATAATCCGCTTTCCAATCTCACTTTCCTTTAAATTATTAAAATGGCTTCGTTTTTTCTCGTTTTCGATATAATCCGCGAAGCTTGGATTTATAATATGACTCCTTTCCATTAAATTACATATAGTATTAACCATTTCTTCTCCAATTTGCGTCTGAGTCGCTAAACTTCTTAGTTCATCAACTAAATGGTTCGGGTCATCAAAATATTCTTCTCCATCAACAGGTTTCGAATGGCCATTATGAAGGTTAGCATTTTCATCATCATATTTGAAACGTTTAGCTCCCCCATTTATTGAGTTGGATGTTGAAGGTTGTTCCTTTTCTTCTGAATTTTTATCTTCTTGTTCTTCATCCTTTGCGCATGCGTTCTGAAGCTCTTTGATCATTAATATGTCTAGTACAGTTTGTAAGAGACTAGCCACTTTTGGAGTAAAACTTGTTTCTTTGTAGTTATCAGGCGATGGTAAATGCTTTTGTTCATCAGATCGATTATCTTCGACATTCGCCGATTGTAGAATATTATGCGAGTTTTTTAAAGCGTGGAATTTACTTCTGATTGCTTCTGCTGCAGCCATCATACTTTCATCAAAAGTATTCAAGTTTCTTTTACATAGATCTGTATCATTTTCGTGTTGATTTTGCAACACTGGTGCTTTATCTTCCTTTTCTCCATTCCTTGCTTCAAAGCTATATTCGGTTTCACCATCATCATCTTCATCATTCGATTTCGACGATTCACTTTGTATTGAAAGTCTCCTGTTCTCCGCACTGTTTACGTGTGTCCCATTATTTACCGACTGATTAATGGTATATTCAAACTGATTATTTGCGATCTGGTCATTATTGTTTGTTTGATGTTCCTCAGCATTTGAACGCGTATGCACTCTTCTTTTCATATGACGTAAAAGAGAATCTCTCCGCGAAAATGTCTTATCACAACGCATACACTCAAACATTTTTGATAGATGTGAAGAGTTTGAATTATAGAATAACACTGATTATTTTTTATATCGACCTAATTTATAATTATATATCGACAAAATTTATAATTATATTAAAAAATTTATGTATATGCAAGAAAGTGCTCTGTGAAGGAATCAAAGATCACCAATTGGCCGACTTGTGTATTAAAATAGTGAAAAATTATCCAACAAACACCATTGAATTTATAGAGGTGGTTTGTAGACTTTTCAAGCCCAATTATAGACGAAATGTCGGAAATATTGAGATAACGGAATATTTCTGTTGTATGGAATTTACGGATCATTACATCAATCTTCTCCAATGTTCTAACGCAGAATTAAGAGAACTAAGTAAAGCGAAGCGTCGAGAGGAAATTATTAAACAACTCGTTGAAAACTCTGAAATACCAACAATTCTACGATAAACTAATGAGCGGCGTAGTAATGTAGATGACGAATCTCCCCCCGGTTGGTTTCGAACTCACAATCTGCCAGATAAGAGCGAAGTTGCTAACCACTACACCAACTCGGGGTCGACAAACTAATTGATTTTCCACAATAAAATAACACGATAACGAATCATTGAAAAGTTGACCGGTGGATATTCGAATTGAATTTAAAACGTTGAAGGAGGTGCCGGAGAATACATCAGCATTCTGTCTTCTACTACATGACCGGGTGGTTCAATATAATCCATTGACGAATATTGTTACAAAATATGTATAAAAGCACCGCAATCCGACTATAAATCAGCCAGTTTCGCTCTAGACAACGCACAATGAAGACCGACACAGCAATTTTTGACTTCCAAGGATTTCCAAATTCAACAAATGGGAAATTCTACATGAAGGAATTGGCTGTGTTGAAATTCGATTCTTCCGAAGAAAATTGTGGTGAAGATTATATACTACAACACTATATTTTCAAATCACCAATACCGTTTTGCGGATTAAGTGAAAAAGATTAACTCACAGCTCGCTGGTTACGGAAAAAGCATCATGGGTTCGCCTGGATGGATGGACATATTGAATACGAGGAACTACAATACATTTTAATAAACAATATACACGGAACTCGCATCATCTATACGAAAGGAGAAGAAAAAGTGCGGTATTTGAAACGACTACTACCATCAGCGCCCATTATGAACTTTGAAGAAATAACATTTGCCCCAAGTTGAGAATCATAACTTCAACATACACTAGTCCTCGATGCGGCCATCATTCTGGAGCAACTTGCGCCATGGAAAATGTCATATCCATATACAAATATTATTGTAATAACATTTAAACATTTTTATTGTAAAATATTTCTTTTTAAAAAATAAATTTATTAAAATAAAAAAAAATGTGTTTTTATTTAGAGAAAAACCTGTATAAACCTATTTTCAGATAAAAATATTATAAACTTATGATAAAATTCATTTTTGTATATTAGACAGAAATCTCCGCTATTAATATCAGCATTCCTGTTAATGACGTCAGCTGACAGTTTAAACCTGTTTTCAGATAAAAATATGATAAACTTATGAAAGCAACGCCACCTTTTCGTGGAATTTTGAATCTAGGTACAGAGTTCGCGGTAGCTCAGATTAGCAACGTCATCTTTTAATGGCTAGTTTAACTATCAAAAAGGTTTTCGATGCCATCTATTGACAATTTTTCAAACTTACGCACAGGGATCACTAGTATCCAGACTAGCAACACTATCAAAGGTGACTGCGCCATCTACTAGGGGAATTTTCAGTTCTTAGGTTAGAAAAAATTTTGTTAGGTTAAGCTAAGTTCGCTTAGGTTTCGTTAGGTTAGGTCAAGTTCCGTTGGGTTCTGTTAGGTTAGAAAAAATTTCACTAGATATCGTTAGGTTGGAGACCAAATTTTGCTCCACCCACCGCCGGAGGCTTCTAGAACCGCCTCGGTAGTTTTACCACCTGCCGAGGTCACTCAAAAAGTCGGCAGGTGGGAAGGTGGTTTTCAAACCGGCCAATCCTTACTACTAACGATTTCATTCATCTATACTTGAAAAATATCGTATCACCCACGCATCTGATAAAACTTCCTCAAATGAATTAAAAATGTTACATACAATCTTTGTATATAATAATTCAATTCATACCGCGATTAAATTACACCATATGAATTATTTTTCGGACGTAAATATGATATTAAATTAACTGCCGACCCAGCAATAGTACAACAAGAACGCGAGAAATTTCAACAAGAATCTTATCAAAACCAAATTCAGCAAAAAGAAAACAAAATTAATCTTTTAAATAGTAATCGCAAACCACCAATTGATTATAACGAAAATCAAACTACATACTTTTCAATAAAATAAACATAATTCCAAATTACACCCAAAATTAACAGATTACAGTAAAAACTAATAATAAGGTAACTGTAACAGACGATAAAAATCGTAAAATTCCCAAACAAAAATTAAGACGACCTTTGTTACAGGGTAATATTAACAATAATGACAATGGTGACGACAGAGAAAATCGAGATACGCGACCTAACGAACAACCCGGGACTAATGGCTATAGAACTAGGACAAGCCAAACTTAATCAAGAATTTAGCAGATTTATACACATAATTAACCTTACAAATTATAGAGAAAATATAGACAAAATTGGCAATTCATTAAAATATTTAAACGAAGACGATCAACTGTTGACTAACACGACTATCAAAAACATAATTCAGTTAAAATTTAAAGAACTTAGAACTATTTTCAAACAAATTTACCCAACACGCAAAAAACGGGCCCTTGTCAGTGCCTTGGGGTCAATCATCAAAACTATAAAAGGGAACATGGATGAAGAAGACGCGTTAGCGATAAATAAAGAAATAAATAATTTAAAAATCAATCAACACAATTTAATTTCGAGAAATAACAAACAAATCAAAACCAATGAAATTATGATTGAACGTTTTAATAACATATCAAACCATATAAACATTCAGCAAGATGCCATAAATAAAATTCTCTCTACAATGAAAACACAAGTATCTGGTAGTTTAACAAATCGTGAACAAAACTTTCTAAATTCAACACAACACGCTTACCATATAATTTATAATATCGACCTCTTGCATTCACATTTGGTTCAACTAGCTCAAGCTCTAAATTGGCAAAACTCAATGTACTTCCTACCCTAATATTAACTCCTGACGAATTGGACCATGCCTATAAAATCTTAAAATCCCAACGCTTACCTATTAATTCCTTACATCAAGTACACGAATTATTAACCTTCCAAGCTTATTACAATGATACCAATATTATATTCAACATTCGCATTCCTATTTTCGAAAATGATACCTATAAATTGAATCTTCTGGAATCATTACCCACTAAAAATAAATCTATAGTAATTCCTTATCCTTATATCCTAAGCGGAAAATATGTAAGTTACTTTTCACAGAAAAAATGTTCACGGCTAAATAAAATCTACATATGCGACAAAGAAGACCTAATCAAGCTACCTACATCAGACCACTGCTTTAACCATGCAATTCGTGGACAAATGGGAAGTTGCACCTACGAGGAATTCGGCAAACAGACAATAGTTAAACGTCTAACACCACAGCACGTTATATTGAAAAACGTTAAAAATCAATCGATTTCAACCACTTGCGGTATTAACCAACGGTTCGTAACAGGGACAGTACTCATCTATTTTCACCAATGTGAAATTGTTATAAACAACGTCTTGTACAAAAACCAGGAACTCAACAAAACACAACAACTACATATACTACCTCTACACGAACTCCAAATTAAGGAACAAAAATTGTTACCCAAAATCAACCTGCAAAAACTCAACTCCTACCACATCGAAAACAGACAAGAAATAGAAGAATTCAAATCCAAAACAACCCTACACATATCCGGGGTGTATATAGCATTCGGCATCGCAATAGCAACATTTATTATATTCATTGTAATCGAATATATCAGAAACAAACGGAAATTGAAAAATTAATCACCTACAACACAAATAAATTATCTGCCATCTGGCCATTCCAATGAACCAAAGCTCATATGGTCCAGGCCAGACACTCAGAGGGGAGGATTCATGTAATAGTCACATCCGCCCTAATACTTAATCAATACATATTATATTTTTATATATTTAATCAATATTTTTTTGTAATATTAAGAATGTACAATGTATGTAGAAAATAAATAATAATTCAGTCTATAAAATTGCATTAACAGAAGTTCATAAGAAATTCATATAAATATTTTTCATGTAACTACATATATGGTTCATTTCAGTTAAATTTAACCATGCTTCGTCACTTTGAATTTAAATAATTTCCGTCTTCTTGGCTTTATCTCTTTTATTATTGCATTTATGTAAATTTTAAATTTGCAGTTTATTTTTAGAAAAGAATAGAAGATTGATTTGTTTCGAATATAAGAATTATTTAATTTTTTAAAGAAAACTTATGATCAATTGTATCTGAAATGAGGTATAATTATTAAATAACATTTAAAAGCTTAATCATCAAAATAATTAAATACAATGTATTAAAACAATAGAATTACGATGATATCATTTTAAAGTTACATCTTTTTAACTCTATCTCATTTTTGCCTATTCAGCAATCCCTTTGTCTAAATTACGTATAAATAATGTAACTCTGTAACTTATCTGATTTTTGTTCGATCTAGCTGGAAGTCATAACACCAGTGTGATATATCTTTGTAAAACAAATTTGTAATTTTAAAAAACTTAAATAAATTTTTTAAAAACTAACTTTAATTGTTACGAAACGTAATTATATATATATATATATATATATATATATATATATATATATATATATATATATATATATATATATATATATACCGTGTGAGTTTTTCGAGAGTTGCCATTTTGATTATGGCTAAACTATTGACTTAATCAAAAAATTGTTCAAATAAAAGTTGTAGCCACTGACGGGGGACATTGATTGATATACTTCGGAGCTTTATAGCTCTTGTGGTTTTCGAGATACGATACAAACTTACCTTTTTTTAAATGGAATAGTATACTTATTTGTTGATAAAAATTATTCAATAAAGCAACAGAAACAAAAAATAAAAATTTTTATCTTAAGTTTTTTTTTTCAAATTTTACAACTTTCGCGCTTAAAAGTGATTTATTTAAGTGAATATTGGTAAGTTTAAGAGCGCCTCCTTCAAACAAGCCTCATAATTACGGAAGATAGCTAAGTAGTAATTGTATTTATGCTACATAGATGGCTATCTAGTAAAACTCGTGTTTCCAGGTAGGTAAAACAAATTTTTAACTGATTTGAATGACATATGCAGAAAGATATTTCCAATATTTCTATATTTTGCATATTTTATCACTTTCGTGATGGTTATGTGCACTGTGTTTGGTTGCAATAGCAATAATAACAAAAGATTTAAAATTAATAATGTGATTAATAATGTAACCTATTTTCAGTTCTTAAAAAATGATTCTTTGTGTAAAGAATGGGTTGGTAAATGTTCCCGGTCAGATAAATTTGTAATAAAAATGCAAGAATTTGTAGTAAATATTTCAAGGATGACGATTTTGAAAGAAAAAAGCATGAACTGCTAAATTTTTAATTGTTAAATTTATTTGGAAAGAAAAATGAAATTTCTTGACAACCGTAAAATTAGAATGGCTTGCCGCAAAAATAAATTGATGGTTGCAAAATTATTGTAAGTTGTATTCTCGTATTAAATTTATCATGTATCTTTTTTAAAAATACCACTTTCAGTTCATCACATGAAATCATTCCAACTGAATCGGCAACAGATTTGCTATCTTCGAATATTCCAAACAACCTAAGGTATGTTATAAAAAAAAAAAAAAATTAAAATTAAATTTCAATTAACGGAATACCTTCTTTTTAGTGAAGGAACAGATCAAGAAAAAATTAATTTAATTGACGAAAATAAAAAGTTAAGACTGGAAATAGAAAATTTGCGTAAGGAAAATGATAATAACAGAAACTGATAAGCATTGTGATAAAATTAAAAAAATAGAAACAACAGAAATATCACATAAGGCATTCGAAAAATCTGTGGAAAAAAATTTTCACTCCAGCTCAAATTCGAAAAATAAAAGGTACCTCTGGGAAAACTTCACTGGAAAGTTCATGACATTGCTCATGCAATAGCTTTGCATGCTGCTGGTCCCAGAGCATACAGATGGATGCAAAAGAATCATCGCCCACTTCCAGGAGAGTCTACGCTTCGCAGATGGGCAAATAAAATTGATATTTCTCCAGAAATTTTAATTTTGTGTTTAAACTAATGGAATCACATTCTCTACCGGAAATTGACAAAGTTTGCGTTTTTATGGCCGATGAAATGAAAGTTAAAAAGTCGTATGAATATGACCGAAACAGTGATATCCTTTTAAAGCCTGTCAATTACGTCCAAGTAATAATGGGGCGTGGTATATTTTCCGATTGGAAACAGCCATTGTTTTACGATTGAAACAGCCATTGTGTTACGATTGTTTTACAATCAAAAAGCTGGAAAATATTGGATTTAACGTTGTGGCAATAATAAATGATTTAAGAGGCGGAAACAGAGTATTCTGGAAATCACTTGGGATAACTGAAGAAGCTCCATTCTTTTCACATCCCACTAAAATGAATGAAAAGTAAGTGAATCGTGTATAATAATATAATTTAAAATTGTCTTGATTTTATTTTTTTAGGGTTTATGCATTTGCAGACGTTCCACACTTAATAAAATTAATCCGAAACCATTTCTTGGATTCAGAATTTTATATTAATGGTAAACTAGTAACTAAGAGACCTCTGTTGGAACTTTTGAAAAATAAAAACAATGATTTAAATATAGCCCACAAAATAACTGACCATCATTTAAATGTTAAAAATGCAGGAAGGCAAAAAGTAAAATTTGCAACACAACTCTTTTCACATACAAATTCAAAAGCTATTTCGCGTATGGGCTCATTGGGGGTGACAAAAAGTGAAGATTGGCAAAACTGTGCAAATTTACTGAAAACTGTAAGCGATTTGTGAATAAAAAATCATTCAAAATTATCATTTTTAAATATTTTAGGTGAATGACTGGTTTGATATTTTTAATAGCAGTCACTGAAAAAGATTCCCGCGATAGAATAAAAGCATACGGTTTTGCTAGAAATATTCAAGACGGTATAATAAATGAAATGAAAAGTATGATTTCGAATCTTAAAGTAAGAAAATCAAAATGTCGCCTTCCTTTTCAAAAAGGAATTTTGATAACCTCTAATGCATTACCATTATTATTCGATGATTTGGTAAAAAAATATAAAACCAAATATCTATTAACCTGCAGATTCAACCAGGATCCGTTGGAAGGACTTTTTGGAATTATAAGAGCAATCGGTGGATTGAACGACCATCCTACGGCTCTTGAATTTAAATATAGGCTAAGAAATTATTTGCTTGGTCGAAACGAAACAATTATGTCGCAATCAATGAATGTGATACGAGACGCTACTGAAGATAATGTTTTCAAAAATTTACCAATTAATTTTGAATCTATTAACAATTTTGAACGTGAATCTGATTTATCAATTACAAAAACGATGCTGTTGAATGCAATGATGATTTTGAAAATACTCTTTCAGAACTAGAGTATGATGGAATTGAAAATATCTAATAAAATTATTAATAAAATGGAAGAAAATGTTTAATAAAATTATTAATAAAATTTTACACAACAAGCATTTTATTTATTATTATTATACCCTGTTTCAAATGCAATTGATCATGAGTCAAAGTTAAAAAATTAAATAATTCTTATATTCAAAACAAATAAATCTTCTATTCTTTTTTAAAAACAAACTGCAATTTTAAAATTTACGTAAGTGCAATAATGAAAGAGATAAAGCCAAGAAAACGGAAATTATTTAAATTCATAAATGATGAAGCATGGTTAAATTTAAGTAAAATGGACCATAGTTAAATAAGAAAATTAATAAAATATAATCGTGCCAGACGTAAAACATAGTTATTACACAGAATACTTATGTAAAATCAGCATATCACAGCCATAATTCAAAATTTTTGTCACGCGATAACGACATGCGCAGAACGAATCCACTTTTGTATAGCTATTAAGCATATCTTATTATTTACTATATCGTGAATATATCTGAATAAATACAGGTTCGTCCACTAGGTTTACAGAACGGCGCGGTACTGCCCCGGAGAACTTATTGATGTAAGAATCGCACCGCGTTTCTGATCTAGTGGACGCTCAGCTATGAGTCAATTAAAGAGAAAATATTTTTAATAAAAACTTTATTATTTTTTTAAATAAACTTTATTATTTTTAGTAAAACCTGTTTCATTACAACATTTGTTTGAATTACAGAAACCATTTTTGTCTTTTAAAATACAGAATAAGTTTTTTTTTATAAAAATGACTGAATACTCGGAAAGTCTTTGGAAATCAAAATTTTTCATCGGCTTCAAGAGTAAGCTCATTACACTGTAAATGTACACTATAGAACCATTATTTACATGAGTAAATTTCATTATTGGGAATTTTTCCATTCATGTGGAGATTTATTAAATCACTCACGTCACCTGCAGCAGACTCTACATGCACGTTGTCATTTCCAACGTCATTGTCATTGTCAATATTATCGAAGGAATCCTCACTATCTGTATGGATTACGACAGTTAAGTCTTTCCCTTTTTCCAAGTTCGACAGATCTGGCTCGCATCGCTGTCCCGAACTAGACTCGCACACATGACCTGAGGTTTCAGATAAGGTTTCAGATAAAAACGATTACGTCTGTAAGTCAAGCCATCATCAGCAGTCACCAAATAATCATTGTTGCTCAACACTTTTGTGACCATTGCAGACACCCACTTTCTAAATTCCTTTTGTAAAAGTATAGGTTGACCAGTTTTAAATTCAGGCAACTTTTTTTAATTTCGATCATGATATTCTTTTTGTATCAACTTGTTGCGTTTTTCTATTACTATTGCACCCTTATACGGAAATTTAGGTACAAGTAATTTTTTATGAACTGGTACAATTTATTGTTCTTTGACGTCTACCAGTCAATAATTCTGATGGAGATTGGGCGTATTATTGTAATTTATTATTGCTAAGAAAAGATCATTTCCTAATTTTTCAAGCATAGCTTTCACATTTTGTATAGTACGTTCTACCATACCATTTAAATTTGATTAAAAACTTTATTAAATTTTTTTGAGCTTTTTCAGCTTTCTTTATAGCTTTATATATATATATATATATATATATATATATATATATATATATATATATATATATATATATATTTCTAAATGCTTCAAAACAAATTTCTATCAGTCCCTCGTTCAAGCCTTACCACGAAAATCGCTGTAAGCTGTAATACCGAAATTTCTAGAATAAAAACTCGCTAAAAACGACACTGTCTATTAAATTGCAAAAGTTCCAACTCTGACTATAAATATGTAAGTCGTTAGGTGCGGGTAGACCAATCAATACGATAATAGTATAGAATAAAAAATATACATTATTTATTTCTATGTCAGACTCAGACATGACGAATCTATAAGGATTTCGTTATTATATGACGTTTATCCTATTTATTATATTTACGGCAAGTATTCTAAATTTAATTACACCTTCGGTTTAGAATTCGGCTTTGGTTGAAGGTTTTGATGATAGTCGACATCGACTTCGGTCGCCAAACTAATCTTCAGTCGTACACTGTTAAGTTCGGTCAAACCGTTGAGGTGATATTACCTTTTAAGATATTTTTTTTTAACAGTGTATGTAATAATTGTTTTGTCTATTACTGTACGTGCAGTAAGTATGTAATACGTCATATTACAATTCATCTTCATAGTTGTGAACACCATAGTACAACTACAATAGGTGATTATAAAAAAAAATCAATCAGCTTTATGTAAAGTTTAAAACACTACACGGAGTGTTTCATGATAATCATGTTAAGCCCACGTGAACTGACTACTCAATGTACTAGAATGTTCTATATACACATGTTCTTCCGTGAACTACATACAACACTAATCTCGGTTTAGTTGTATTACTTACCGTAAAATGAGCTAAATCGTGCGTATGGACTTTAGAATAAATAGTTAAATTTATGGTACTAATTATTTCAGAACTTACGATTAGGGGATAATTTGAAGATAGATTATTATCGTAGTATTATTTATCGAAATGTAACAAGTATACCTTTTCTGCGTGGAATTGTCTGGAAAATCACATTATGTACAGCTAAACTTTTTTTTTATGCGGTCCTTTTTTCTGCGATTTTTAAAAAAAAAGTCATTAAAATGCACATACTGTGAATCAAAATCAAGAGAAATTAAGAAACTTAAGCATTAATTATAATAACTTTCTTTGATAAAAATGCTTTTTAATGGTTTCTAAGCAATAAGCATTTAATCAGTACGTTGCATAAGAATATAAGTTATTGTATCATTTAGTTTCTTTTTTATAAATATAATTTTCATAATATTATAAAAATGAAATAAAATGTTCCCACGTGTAAATTAATGCTCTATCTTCTTTAGAAAAGCAATTTCTAAGGAAATCGTGAGGTTTTGAGCGTTTTGAGTTATATATTTTTGATACAACTGGATCGGTGGATCGGGACCACATAAAAAAAGTTTTTTTACAATCTGGACCGAACTAGATTTTTTATAGCTATTTACGATATTTTTGAATTAATTTTTTTGTGCGATTTTTTTTATGCACATCCCAATCCACCGCATAAAAAAAATTCAGCTGTATTAAGAATTTTGTTTCAATAACTACAAATTAAAAAAAAAAGAAATAACGTGATTACCTATTGCCCAACACCATTCCTTAATCATAAATGGTGGAATAAGTGTTAATATTATAAATTTAATTATCCTAATGCAAAATACACACCCCTAAAATATCAATCCATTATTCAAAAGCGTTTGGAAAAACAATTAGGAAAAAATGGTTTTCATTTCATTCCTTTACAAGGTTGTATCACTCTTTATACTGAGTTTTGGAAAAAAGTGTATATAGCCCAGGTGCTAGGTGACATTGAGTATGCATAAAAGAGGTATAGAATTTGACTTTTGATTATTGTTAGGGGTCTTAGGTGAGTATGAAAACCCATGTCGTCGACCTCTAGGGTGGTCGACAAATTGGGAGGAGGGGGGAAACTGCAGAAAAACCCGATCGGGAGATCGCTTATATCTTGCTTATTATTGATCGTAGAGTGATAATTTTTTTTTAATTTGTTTGCAATGAAATGATCTAAATTTTTGTCATATACAAATTTTTGATATACCTAACGGTTTTCGTGTAAAAAAATGAAAATAGAAGGCAACGTTAAAATTTAAGTATTTTTAGTATACAGGGCTAGTTAAAAGTATAAAAAAGTCAAAAATCTCAGCGGGAAAGCATTTTTGGAATAAATAATAACGACAAATGTTTCACTATTTGTTACGGCGCATCCGATGATGAGCTTCACCTTGACCTCAAAGTCAAGGTTCAAGGTCATATCAAGGTCAAGTCCGTTTTTTTATATGGCAACCCGCACTTTTGACCCCGGAAATGGAAACAGCGGGAAATTTTGCATCCGAATATGACCTTGATCGTGATCTCAAAGACCTTGATATGTATGACCTTGAACATCGACTTTGAAGTGAAGGTGAAGGTCATAATCGGATGCGCCGTAACAAATGGTTAAACTTTTGTCCTCATCGTTTATCCCAAAAATTCTTTCCCGCTGAGATTTTTGACTTTCTTATACTTTTGACTAGCCCTGTATACTAAAAATATTTAAATTTTAACGTTGCCTTCTGTTTTCACTTTTTTACACGAAAACCGTTAGGTATATCAAAAATTTGCATACGACATAAATTTTAGATCATTTCATTACAAACTAATTAAAAAAAAATTATCACTCTACGATCAATAATAAGCACGATATAAGCGATCTCCCGATCGGGTTTTTCTGCAACCTCCCCCCCCCCAATTTGTCGACCACCCTGGAGGTCGACGACATGGGTTTTCATACTCACCTAAGACCCCCTAACAATAATCAAAAGTCAAATTCTATACCTCTTTCATGCACACTCAGTGTCACCTAGCACCTCGTCTAATATGAAAAGGTACCATTATTTTTGATCTTACTATCAGCTCTACAAATTACGGTACATAATTGTACACCATCCTGTATGTAGATAGATTCACTTAATTATTTATTTATATATTTATATAGATACTTAGAGATAGATATATACTCATATACGAGGTGTGTTCAAAAAGTAAGGTGACTATATTTTTATCAGAAACTTTTTATTTATTCATCTATATTCATGTTGTCCCCTTCAAAGTAATCCCCCTCAGATATAATACACTTGTGCCAACTGCCAACGCTTTTTCTAATCCTTGAAACACTTCTGATATGCACTTTTTGGTAAAGCCTTGAGCTCTTCCACCGTTGCAGTTTTTATCTCCTTAATCGTTGCAAATCTCCGTCCTTTCACGAGTCTCTTCAGTTTTGTGAACAGAAAAAAATCGCAGGGGACTAAATCCGTTGAATATGGTAGCTGCGGCATTATTGCGGTGTTGTTTTTGGGCAAAAAATCACGCACAAGCAACGATGAATGAGCAGGTGCATTATCGTGATGCAAAAGCCATGAATTGTTTTTTCACAATTCCAGACGTTTTTTTCGTATCGCTTCTCGCAAATGGCGCCTAACTTCAAATTAATACTTAGCACTTTTTTTAATGGGGATTCGACAATTACCCAACACCATTTTCTTCACTTTTTCAACGTTTTCATTAGTTATTGACGTGCTGGGATGTCCGGAACGAGGTTTGTTATTGATATCTTCTCGGCCTTCTTGTAAGAGCTTGTACTACTTATAAACATTTTTTTACTGAGACTGGACTCACCTCTCACCGTATGCCACTGTCAACATTTCGAGTGTTTTGGAGCACTTAATTCCATTTTTTACACAAAATTTGATGCAAATTATTTGATCCATTTTTTCAACAGCATAAAATCGCCCAGCACACCAAACACTTTTAACCTTTATACCTCTCACAAACAAACAAAGAATGCTATATAATTGTAACCGTAAACATATGTTCTAGATGAGTGTACTAACGCAACCAAATCAAAAAATCGAAAAGCGAATAGCCCGAGAAATTTGAAAAGTCACCTTACTTTTTGAACACACCTCGTATACGTATATACATATGACACAGTTCTACAAATAAGTCACATATGCTATTACACACTTTCGAGCACGTTTTATGTTCCGAGGTTAAAACATCCAATATTGCTCTGAAAATTTAGGAGTTTATAGTTCTGAAGTTATTTCTCCCCTTAAGCTTTCAAAAATTTCGTTATTTTTTGCTATGACGCACCGTTTACAAGATATTTACGATCAAAACTTTACGATAACGAAACGATCATTTGAAAACAAACATAATAAAAACCTTACATATGACAGTTCAATTTGAGAAGCACTTATTGTGACATTATTACCCACCGCCGATGTGTTAATAGTAACAATGAGTATATGGAAACTAGTATGTAATTTAAGAAGGTGACTCACCTCCTCCCTAGTGTTGCTTAAACTGAATTTTGAATTCAAGAATTTCATTTCTACGTTATTCCAGTTGTTCTAAACTATTGGACATGAAATGAACTTTCTGAACTACTTAAATAGTACAATTTTTTCAACACAGTCACCGCCTAGTTAACTCGGCAATTCCCAGTGTCACTCGTACGTGACAAACATTTTTACTTGTAAACTGTATGAATTTGTTTGTTTGACTAGTATAGTGTTGTCACCAAAGAAAAATATAAAGTCACTCATTGGCCTTCTAATGGTGGTAGCAGAATGTAAATACCTATTTAATTATCTACGATGGTTTTTTTAGCAGAAAAAAGTCGCAACGTCAACACCATGCGTTAAAAATATTCTTTGAATATTCTTTGAAAGTAACAAAACGATATTTGAACAGCCGAACAGTTAGCACATATCGACTAACTGAACTACCAACATCGCGTTTCGACTATGTACGTACTAGGGTTACCAGTTTTTAGAAATCCCCGACGAGGATAAAAAAAATTAATTTTTAGTAACATTTTATTTTGAAATATACCTACACATATATTTTTTTATTACTCAAGCGGGAGAAGTACTAACTTGGCGCACACATTTCTGTACGCAAAATAGCTGTTTGCCTACTGTACTCTTCCCGCATACTTTTTTGCGTGTGGTATAGTTATTTTCGATACATATGCGTAAAGAGAGGTATTCTAGTAGGCTTAAATTGGGGCACGAGTCTAAGGGACTGACGCATACACAACGAGATCGAGTGCGCTGTATACCCCCACGAGCCCTCAGGCGAGTGGGGGTAAGCGCACGAGATCTCGTTGTGTATGTGTCAGTCCCTTTAGCGAGTGCCCCAATTTAAGCCTATTGGATACCTCACTTTACGCACACGTATCGAACATAATTTTTTATAACGACGGCTTCTAAAGTTTAATAGAGAAAAAAAATTATTTATTTTTAAGGAATTTTAGAAAATAGTAGGGTCAATTTTATTTTCTAATGTTATATGAAAAAAAAATTTTTTTATTAATTTGTAGATCGTTTTTATTTTTTTTATTAATTTGTTGATCGTTTCCATGTTAATTTGAATATGATTATCATTGACAAATGAATATCATTATTTTCTCGCATAGTTTTAGCTACTTTCACGCACAGTTGTACTTTCGCGCACAGTTACTGTCGTTTGTTTTACAATGATATGAAAACTACTCTTTACGCCCACTACACAACGTTCGAATATTGAATTTTAGAAGCGGGTGTTATAAAAAGCTACTTTCCACACGCAAATTGACAATAAAACACGCAAAATTTAATCAAAACACGCAAAGCCGCCTCTTAATTTTTCATTTAATAAATATTTCATAATTATTTCTATAGAAACCACCAACAAAGTAATTTAAACGATAATTAATTCAGAAAAAAAAGACAAACACTTAAAAATATTATTTTAAAAAGTAATTAAATGTCAAAAATAGTGATAATAATAGAAAAAAGTATGTGAAATTCGTAATAAAAAATAGTATGTGCAACTCGTGCGGGATTGTCGATTGCCCCACTCAAGCGAATGAGCGCACTTACTACGTTCGTGCGCTCAACTTCGCTTTCGTTGGTAATCGACAATTTCCCGCACTTATTGCACAATATACTATTATAATACAGTAGATTAATGAGTATATATTTCTGACTATTTTTTGTACAATTCAGTAAATTTTTATTATTTTTAATTTTATTAAAAAATTGGATATTAATGAAGTTATTATTATTAACTGACATTAAAAGTTCTGTTTTTAACTCGACAATTCCCATGCCAAGATCTATTGAGAGAAGATCCTAATTTTGTGCTTGTTTTTATATTCGGGTATTCAGGGTATGGAAAAAATTTTTTTTTTTAAAAAATATCCTTTCATTTTTTTTAAAATGAGGTGTCACCTAGAGGTGACACTGGGCGTTATTTATCGCATGAACTTACAAAACTTATATAAAATAAAAAGGATATTTATATTCTTGAGAATTGAAATTTTGAGTTTTTTACTATTTTTTTTTACTCGGGCCATGGGTAAGATAGGATTGAGATTGATGGTGGTCCAAAAAAACCTCAGTCTTAATTTATTTGAAAATTATTGTATTAGGAAAACATGATACTGTACCACGACGCATCTTGTCTTACAACACATAAGTAACTACTTAATTAACTAATAGATATGTATTATGGTATTATGTTGTCCTAATACAATAGTGTTTATATGAATTCGCTTCCAATCCAGCCTTAAAATGGGTAAATTCTCAAATACAGTAGTTATTCCCAAATGGAAACCCCCCCTTCTCTCACTCACTCTTTGGGTATTTATATATAAGAGTGAGAAAGAGAAAGGGGTTTCTATTTGGGAATAATTACTGTACGCTTAACGATTAACACAATTAATCAAAATAACGATTCTTTTTTTAATCGCGATTAATTTTATCGATTAAAAAATTAATCAAATTAATTAATCGATTCAGTCGATTAATGCCAACACTGGTTAAAATATTGCCCAGTGTCACCTACAGGTGACACTCAATAAATTCAACGTTATTTTAGATACATAATAAAGTTTTTCTTGCAAAAAAATCTCTTTCATTATAAGATGGATTCTCAAATAATAATTTGTAATAACAATCAATAATAACAGTACTTACCCTTTAGACATTTTTATAGCAGTGAAAATACGACAAGATGCACTAACGCCCAGAAAAACAGAACACCATTTGAAATAACGGAATTAATTTGACCGTTGAAATAACGTCAGTGTTGCCAAATTAAAACCATGAATACTACTAAGTATTAATATTTTAGTAGTACCACATTTATTTTAAAATATGTTATATTGTCTTTAAAAAAAAATTGCAAATCACTGTCACCTAGAGGTGACACTGGGAATTCCCGAGTTAAGTTGATTGGTGATCATTAAGTGCTCGTATTCCTTTATTTGTTACGACATTTCAACTCTGCATAATGTACAGAAACATTTTGTATCCGAAATTTTCCTAGCCCAACTTTTTATCGACAGTTATTCATTGTTAAATGTTGTAATACGTTTAATTTTTTTCACGTAGCCGTTTTGAACAAATACAGAAACAGAACAGAAATATAGGACGCCATCTTGACGCTAAACTCGCTAAATTCAGTGAGAAAATAATGATAACTGATTCACCAATTATCGATGTTAACAGTGCTGTCACTATAAAGCACCGTTTTTACACCGAAAAATTTTTAAGTTTACCTAAACCTACGACTTCTTAAAATATTTTCTAGTTTTTACCCTAGACTATTATTTTGTTAATCAGAAATACTAACATAATATATTATGTTATTATATACCAAACTGTGTTCGAAATAATGACCGTTTATAATTTTTTTAAAAATATTTTGTTCAATAATGAAAATATTTGAATTTTTTCCGCGAGGACTTTTGTTTCACGAAGAGGACAACAAAATAAAGCATTAAAACGAGGACAATCCTCGCGAAACGAGGACGCCTGGCAACCCTAGTACGTACTCACAACATATTGAATGATCCAAAATCACCTAATATTTTTGTTCCAAAATAAAACGGAAAAATAACAAAACTGATAAGACTTAGCGTTTTGAAATCCACATCGATACTTCATCCAACTAATAAACCAATATACAACAAAAATTTAGAAAATTTTTCGCACCTTAAATATTGGAAAGTAAATGATAAAATATAAAAATTGCTAAATTTTGAATAGCGCATACATCAGTTATCGTAAATTAGAACCAAAATTTCGGAAAAACGGCTAGCCGTCTATTTTCCGTTGGCATGACGTCTTGTTGCCTCGACTCATAGTAACAACCAGCGAAAGTCTGAACCAGATCCTATGCGTGGTTTTCTGGCATTTGACGGCAAAAAAATGTTTTGTTGAAAAATGAGCCTACAATATATGATTTGAAGTCCGATTTCGCGAAAACGGCTAGCCGTCTATTTTCTGCTGGTATGGCGTTTTCTAGCTTATTATATAAGTAATAACCAGCGAAAGTTTGAACCAGATCCTATGCGTGGTTTTCTGGCAATTGACGGCCAAAAACTATTTTTATGGAAAATTTTAATTTTCCAGTTATATTCAAAATTTAGAAATTTTTATATTTTATCATTTACTTTCCAATATATATAAGGTGCGAAAAATTTTCTAAATTTTTCTTGTATATTAGCTTATTAGTTGGATGAAGTATCGATGTGGATTTCAAAACGCTAAGTCTTGTCAATTTTGTTATTTTTCCGTTTTACTTTGGAACAAAAATATTAAATGATTTTGGATCATTCAATATGTGTGAGTACGTACATAGAATAAAGTATAAACGAAACGCTATGTTGGTAGTTCAGTTGGTCGATAATTATGTGCTAACTGTTCGGCTGTTCAAATATCGTTTTTTTATTTCTCAAAGAATATTCAAAGAATATTTTTAACGCATGGTATTGACGTTGCGATTTTTTCTGCTAAAAACATCATCGTTAATTATCTTATAGTTGAAAATACCCCTGTCGCAGCATCTGCATAACATAGCGAATTTCCAAATATTGGGCACTGGCGGATCTCATCTAAGACCTGTAAAATAGTTTAGCTTTCTAAGAGTAAAAGAATTTTTAAAATGGTCTGGGTAATTAGTTTTGGTAATTTTGGGGACCCAAGAACCCGAGCGGATTTTGTGCAGCATAGTTGTATCCATCTAAAATAATTTAGTTCTCTAGCAGTGAGAAATTTTTTAGAATCGGTTCGATAGCTTATTACTGGCGTTTTCGGATCTGCAAGATCCCGGTGGACCTCATTAAAAAATCAGCTCGACCGTATATTCTAGGCGGACTTTATGTAATATATATATATATATATATATATATATATATATATATATATATATATATATATATATATATATATATATATATATATTTATATATGTGTGTATATGTATGTATATATAGGATATTTTACCTTTCTAACAGTAAAAGTAATTTCAAAACCCGTTGTGTAGCATTCTACGCCGCATTTGCATCCGCAGGACAGTTGTGGATCTCAGATAACACAACCTGTACCTATCTAAAATAGTTTACCTCGGTAATAGTAAAAAAATTTTCAAAATCGGTCAGTTAGTTTATTTTTAACACTTTTGGGTCCTATGGACCCTGGCGGACCTTACATAATGTAATCTATATCTACCTAAAATAGTTTAGCTCTGTAACAGTGAAAAAAATGTTCAAAATTAGTTGTCTAGTTTATTTTTTACAATTATGGGATCAGTAAACCCTGGCGGAACTCATACAACTCTAGTACTCTAACAGTAAGAAAAGGGTTCTAGGGATCTCATATAACTTATGGCAGTCCGTAAGGTTCTTGCGGACATCATGTAATTAATTAATTCAAATACTTTACCTTACTAACTGTGAAAAAATTTTTAAAATCGATTGGGTAATTAATTTTTGGTCTTTTTAGGTCCCGAAAACCTTGACGGATCTCATATAAAATACCTTAAATCCATTTAAAATTGTTTAACTTTCTAACATTAATAATTATTAGTGAAAAAATTTCCAAAGTCGATTCATTTAAAATTTTTTTCCGTGCATACATACATATTATGTTGTTTTGTTTTATATTTAATAATATTATATCATAAATTTCAATTTCTTGTTTATTTAAAATTCAATAAAAAAAAAAATATCTTCATTACATAAGCTTAGAAAATCTGCTTAATTTTCATTTTTCAGCTTGAGACAGAACTATGCTAATTATAATGCAATAAGTGAGAAACAAAACTTCCTTTATTATAATACATATATGTGGATAGATTTCACTTGTTCTCACAAAATTCTTTAAAAAAACATGAAATATTTTTATATTTTATAAGGAATTGAGACATAAATATAAATTACTTATTAGACTAACAAAGGATGAAAATTAATACAAATGTGAAAAATTACAATTTTCTCGAAAAATATTTAAGATAGAAAGAAAATTATAAGAATATTTTCTTCATAATTTTTTTTTTTTTTTTGGTTTTCAAAGATGTAAAAATTGAACTGTCTAATGATAGGATCGAATAATAAAAAATGGCCAGAAAACCTACTTCTGGGCATCCGACGTGTCTGGCTGACGAACGTAGCCGAGCCAATCCGGATTTTAGTTCGCACACAAAATTTCATAAACACTAAACGTTACGTTCGAAAGTTATCGTGGCGACATATATATATATATATATATATATATATATATATATATATATATATATATATATATATGTATATATATATATATATGTATATATACATATATGTGGCAACATATATATATATATATATATATATATATATATATATATATATATATATATATATATATATATATATATATGGACCTCAAAACATATTTCTGCCATAGTCCCGGGCTCAGATTGCGTCATGAGACTTACTGTAATAGTTGAATTTCGAGTTCGCTAAAAAGTCAAAAATATTTGTCTACCCCTAAAGTCAATATTAAAAAATCGATCTGTTTTTGTTCAATTTTCGTAGTCAATTTTCATATTTTTATTTTTCACCATCTTTGCATATTTTTATTTTCACCCTGTTGATGTAATTTTTAAACAAGTTACATATCAATACATATAGGGTTGCCAGAACATCTCTTTTAAAGAGAACATGTTCTCTTTTTTGATTCCGATCTTTCTTTTTCTTTTTTTATACAAAATTGTTCACTTTTGTTCTCTTTTTTGAAGTAAGAATTTTTACTAAATTTCCTTTAATAATCGAACTTAAAGCTGTAATTTCTCTTATTATTGAGAGCTATTAATAATAACTTTATAGATGGAGTTATGCCCAAAAAAATATATATCAAAATTAAGAACCTCCTCCTTTTTTGAATACATAATTTTTTTTAAACCAAATCTTGTTTAAAAAGGGACAACCAATATTCGAAACAAATATTATAAGTTTTTTATAACCTTAGAGTGATATTTTGCAAAAGGAAAATATTTTGTTTATTACATATAGATATGCAATAACGTAAACTAATGCTCAAATTTATTAAAATTTTTTCTATGTATAATTGTGCAATTTTTTTCATAATAAATGTATTTATTTCAAATAATTTCGTAAAGTTCTCTTTTTGTTCTCTTTTTTTATTTGAATTGTTCTCTTTATACATTCAGGTTTTCTGGCAACCCTAAATACATAGCTCTTTCAAAAACTCAATACTGTCAATTTAAACCTTTTCTCTGTCTCTTATAATTTTCGAAATATTTGAAAAAATAAATTTTTATCTCAATTCTGGAAGGGCGATTTCACTCCTTCAAACCGTTTTTTCCGCCGATAAAAAAAAATACGGGTCGCTTTTTCTTTAAGCGGCCCCTACACGATCAATAATATTGCACAAAATCTGAGGTTGTACAATTATGGATCGTCTGTAGGTTATATTGAAGGGTTGTACAATATATTGTGCTGATCAACAGTTTGAAATATATTGTGCAATGAATGAATATTGTAACGTCTGTAGGCTTTGCAAATATTATTGCGCAATATGACTTTATTTATTTAAGTTTCAAATTATTAATTGTATTGTAATGCCATATTTGATGATTATTCATTGAATCAGTTTGACTTATTAATTTGAAAGAGTAATTATTTACTGCTTGGCAACATCTTTATCATTTAATATTTAGAATTAAACAACAATTGGATTAATGTACAATTCCTAGATGCAACTTATTGTACAAATTTCTTTCACAAATTATTGGACTGTCTGGAGGGAAGTTCAATAAATTGTACAAGTTGATTGCACAATATTATTGAGCATGTAGGGGCCGCTTTAGTGTTCTACAAGATATCCTAATTTCATCAAAATCTATAGCTCCGGCTTCGTGACCTTTACTTTTTAGACCGTGCAGTCGACCGTATCGGTCTGTCCATACTAATAGAAATCATACCCATAACACAGTTGTAAGCATATTTTGATCCCAACCATTTTTCCCATGTTAAAATTTGTAAATTCTTACTTCCCTAAACAGCCTGTATAATTTTAGCAGTATCAGCAGTTTTAATGGTTAAATTTTCTCTATTATAAAAAATTATATGTATTAATTATTTAAAACAAAAATAAAAAATAAGAAAGAATTAAAAGAAAAAAATGTTAAAAGATTTATTTCCTCTGAATATGTTTCAAAGTAACTAAACTATATTTATATTTAAAACGATTGTAATGTTAAAACAATGGTAAGTATGATAAGTATTATAGGTATTATTGATTATGTGTAGAACATGTATTACAATTTTTTAATTTTTTTTTAATTATTTGTAATATGATATTTAGTAAATAAATGTTAAAACAAATATTTTGACAATAAATTACATATATTATAATAATTTTTTTAAAGTATTTAATTAACTTTTTTAAATTTTTACTGAATTAATTTTAAATATTAACTAAAACTTAAAAATTACATTAAGATTTATTCAAAAATTATTTTAATTTTAATTAAATATATTCTTGCAAGTTATTTATAGAATAGACAATAGTCCTTTGTTTATTATTATTTTTCTTTTTAATAATATTACAAATTTATATAAAACAAGAGTATGCGCTTTTCTGTAATTTGTACTTTATTATTCAAAATAATATATACTATATATTAGTGTTCCAGCTTTCTAAAATCAGCATCATTTAATTATTGATTTTAGTAATTTTAATATTAAATTTTATAAAAAATTGTGACGTTTTTCACGGTAAGAAATTTTTAATATTTTAATAAAAATAATCTTGTTTTAAATATAAATTATTATTACCTAACCTATAAATACGATGTATTTGAAAAAATATAAAAATAAGTAAATATCTTTTTTAAAATTATTTAAAATCACTTATATGAAACAATAATCTAACAAAAATCTTTGAACATTTTTATATTTAACACATTGACTTAAAAAAATTTATAAGTTAGTGTAACTATTAATAAATGTATTTTTTTTTTTAATATTTAAATCAATTTAATTTTTATTCTGATTATTGCGTATGTACACATGCATGTATGCACACATTCAGAAACATAAAATGAAGTACAGTAGATATTAATTTATTTAACTATTTAATATATCAAAAAAAAAAAAAAAAAAAAAAAAAAAATTAACAATCAGTAGGTATAATTATATATTTTTTTTTTATTTTATAGGTAACTAGTTATATATTATTTTATTTTTACGTTTTTAGAGAACTTTTTTATCTACTGATAAAATAGTTTATAATTTTTATCTATATTATACCTTAAAAATTAAATTAAAATTCTCGTTACCAATAATGTTGACAAGTAATTTTAAAATAATAATCTGTTATGATTAACATTGGCTACAAATTTTTCTAAATATTTAGTATCCGAATTTTTATAATTGGTAGGCATATTATTTAACAGTTATTTTTATTTTTATTAAAAATTATTTATGCGCAAACATACATTTGACGAAATTTTACTAAGCTTGAACTTAAAATCTTAACATAAATAAAACGCCGTGAGCAGCGGGGCCCCATCACGGTAGTCGAATTTTCCCCTTCATCTTCGGTATTGAATGTCTACAAGCGAAATGTGATTGAAAGTCTACAACCGAATTGTCATTTTGTTGGTTTCAAAACTGGTGATGAGTGTTCGGCTGATCGAGGCTTTAAAAAAAGGTTTTAAGTATTTAAGGGCTGTATCTCAGTAAATTTCAATTTTGTGCCGAAAACAGGTAGCAGAAAAAAAGCCAACACAATTCGTACGAGGACATTCCTGCCCATGTTTATCCGCTAATTGCCTTTATGTTTTAGTTTTAAAAATTAAAAAAGGACCTTAAATAGTAAACTGGAAGGCCTTTATAAAGATATTTTTTCTTTCCAAAAAAATCCAAAATTTCTATTTTATAAATACTAAAAATCCAAAATTCCTAATTTATAAATAAACAGTGACTTTAATAACATTTTTAAATTACTTAATAAGTATGTATTTCATTTGTCATAAAAGTAAGTTCACTTTTTTTTAAATTTTTTAAAATTACTATTCGCCTACTTGTATTTAGAATAAACATAATGCTTTTAAAACACATTTAACAATAGCATTCAATTCCGATGTAAAAATGGGAGAAGTGGGGGGAAAAGTGATGCGGACTCCCTACAAGGTACTAGCTGGATACTAACTGAATACACGTACAAAATTTCAGCCCTCTAGGTTTCCTTATGGAGTCTCTAGACATGTTAGAAAACAAGCAAAAAAATTAAGGAAATATTGGCGTAAAAATCGTGGGGGTAAGGGTTAAAAGTTGAAACCTCCAAAAAACAGTGTCTGGCTATTAGCTTAACCTGTACACCAAATTTCAGCCCTCTAGGTTTATTTGGGAAGATTTTGACCCGAACGAAACTGTTAAAAAACAAGAAAAATCATGTTCTTTTGGGTATAAAAATGGTGGGGGTAGGGGTTAAAAGTCGAGACCCCCAAAAGGCACCCCCTTGATACTAACTCAATCCGAATACAAAATTTCAGCCCTCTAGGTTTATTCGGGTGACCTGTGCGAGTGGTACAAACTTCGAAAACGTCGAAAATGCATGAAATTGTAGCTTAAAAATGAGGGGGGTGGGGGTAAAATATTAAAACCTCCAAAAAGCACAACCTAGGTACGAACTTTATCAACACACCAAATTTCAACCCTCTACGTTAATTCTGGGGGGCTGGGGGCCTGTTAGATCCAGCGAAAATCGTTTTTCCCCCCTCTACTCCTACCATATCATCCTAGGAAGCTGAATTTTGGATATGTTGTAGATAATTGACCGAAACATTATTTAAAACCGGTTTGGAAAAGTTTTATTGCTTTTCCGCCCCCCACCACCCCCTTAAAGGTCGGGTCCGAAAAAAAATTTGCCCAAAATTTGACCCCACTTTGATAGTATTGTTGTGCATCGGAATAAGCCCCACTTACCAAATTTCATCTCTTAACTTCCATAGGGGGGCCCTACACATATTAAAAGGTTGCGGGAAAATATATATATATATATATATATATATATATATATATATATATATATATATATATATATATATATATATATATATATCAGACATCTTTTTTTTTTACATAATCGTGTTCTACGGGTCCGAAAACGGATAGCGCCCCTGGTCTCGCCTCTCGCAGCTCTTATCGTATAGACTGTATAAGTCTAATTTTTCGGAGAAAATTCGACTAAAAAATTTTATAAGTTTGTTAAGAAAATTTTCAAAAAAATAAATAAATAAATAAATAACGTAAAAGCCCCCATTACGTAACACTATTTTTAGGTATTTCATTAAACTGGCTTATAAAAATTAATAAATAAATGAAACACCCATTTTTTTTTTCTTAATAAGCATGAAATCAAGTTTTTTTAATCCAATAAATATGTTTTTAAAAAAAAATAACCGAAAAATTTTGAGATATTAATGTTTTTCTCTTGTAAAATGTTGACACGTATAAAAAAGCGGATAAAATATGTTGGTATCTTTAGAAAATCCCCACAGACACCTAAAAAAAACACGTATGTAACCACAGAGAAGTAGAGACAACATATCTATCTCTATACTACCGGAACCAGTGTAACCATTAAGAGATAGAAAATATGTTATATCGCGCGTTTTCTGTCTCAACCTCGTATAAGGTTCTTTGACCGTTTTGAGTTAGAAAGTCATACATGTACATAATTCACTTCACCATATGTTGCACTAAGAAATATTGCAAAATAGTTAATGGATAAAATTTTAATCCAATAAAATTCAAACTCGTATAATAATGACCTAATTTAGTTTACTGACAAAACCTCGTATAGTTTGTGTAAAATTATTTTTTGAAATAGTAACATTTTTATCAGCATACTCTCGTACTTGACCAAGACACAACTATCTGACACTAGAGTTCGCAGGTGCTGTACACCACAAATCCAATAGTACGTAGTGGTTGGTGCAAATTTAAGGGGAAGTACGTAAAATCGGAAGATCAGGAGCGTCGGTAAACTTTTATTTGAGGGGTTGGTAAATATTATTTATTATGTAAACAAGTACATATTATTATATATAAATAAGTACAGTACGCTTCAAAAAGTGATCGAACACTCTCACACCGGGGGGGGGGGTGCCCACACTTTTGACACGGCAGTGTACCACAACATTAAGTACAGTGCGGCGTCAAAAGTGTGGGATCCCTCTCCCTTGGGTGAGAGTGCTCGATCACTTTTTGAAGCGTACTGAACTTATTTATATATAATGTATACTTGTTTATATAATAAATAATATTTACCAACCCCTCAAATAAAAGTTTACCGACGCTTCTGATCTTCCGATTTTCCTATTTTCTAACTTCCCCTTAATTTTACACAAACTAATATACCATATACCATGTTTTGTCAGAAAACTAAATTTTAATTCGAGTTTAAGTGTAGCAAATTTGAAAAATGTAGTTTCGACAAAAACGCGTTTAAAATTTAAGTTACTGGTTAGACTATCGGAATATGCAAAAAAAAATCGTTTTATTTCACAAACTCATATTGTTATTTATAATATAAATTTTTGGTCATTTTACGTACATGATTTTAGTTACATACAAAGGTTATATCTGTACTCCATAGAAATACACACATATATATATATATATATATATATATATATATATATATATATATATATATATTATATATATATATATATATATATATATATATATATATATATATATATACATTAAATTTAAACCAAATAAAAAGGTGATTTAGCTCTTATAATCTCTTAACTGGACTAATAAAAATTATTTGTATAGTTTTATTGCGCTAACTTCAAAAATTAACTGGAAAATGTTGAAATTTATAAGGCATGTGTTTTTATAAATAAACATTGATCAAACGCAAAATAGACACATTCAGCAAAAACTGTTTAATATATATATGTATTTCTTTAATTAAGTAAGGAAACATTAAATGCGAGGTGAATTTAAATTGGAAAACAATCATTCTATTAATAATAATTTTTGTTATCAGACGTTTCTTTCAGAAATAACTTCATTAATATGTAAATGTCAAAACTGTTTTTTTATTGGATCGTGTTCCGGTATAGGGGATTTTACGTTAAATAAATAAATAAAATAAAAATTAATTTTTATGTACTATTTTTGGTAGTTTCAAATTTTTAAAATAATTGAAAATAAATAAATAAATATTCGCCACGGGAACTGATTCTAGTGTCATCTGGTGGTTAAAAATAAAATCTCTCTATGACAAGTCAATTTTAAAAAGAAATAGGAAAGTACAAACGTAACCAACTTTTTTTTAACATAATTGATAATAAACAATTCGAAATAAATATCAATGATATTATTAAGTATTTGGGTAATTCTAAAAGACCTTTAGTTAAAGGGGAACAGGTTTATAAAGCAAACCACATTATTGCATGTGGTTTGAAAGAAACAAGAAGCTCGGAATGCATACAAATAGCTGCTCTTTGTCAATCATCGTCCCAGGTGCAACAAGTGCATCAAATTGAAATGAAACTAGAACTTATCAGTAATGAGATAAATATATGTGCAAAATGTTCTTGTATTGCGGATGCAGGTGGAAAATGGAAGCACATTTTTGCAGCATTAGTTTTTCTTTATCGATTGGCTCTTATGTTTTCTGTTTATATGTACTTACATAAACTAATTTTTCGTTTCTTTTTTTCTGCTAAATAATGATAAAATTTTTCTCCATAATAATACAAATTTCTTAATTGTTATTATGAAATTCTTTCTAAACTGAACTTAATCTTACATTTCTATCCTTTCTTTTAAAAATTATTTCTAGCAATGGTATGACTGAGTTAGAAAATGGGGGAAATATAAGAAAAATAAATGTGATGAATATGCTGCTGGTATCCCTCTTACTTAAATGTGTCATTTTCAGGACAATAATGATGAAAGTTGTAAAGATTTAGATGACGATGAATGTAAACTTTACTCCAAAATGTTAATCCAAAGTACTTCCTTTATTATAATTAATACAAATATAGAAGAAAATATTGTATACATAGAAAGGTAAATATTCTTTTCGAGTACATTTAAATATATAAAAATAATTACTAGTAGGAAACAAATCAGATTTTAAAGTGTCGATGACAGATTCGCATTCTTGATAGCATACTGCATTTTTAATGCTTTTAACCATTTTTTATTTAATTCTTCATCACTGGGAAATTTATGAAGTCTTTTTTTACATTGTGGTATATTACATAATTTAAGTAAATTCTTTTTATTATTTATTTCACTCATCATTACAAATCACAATAAACAATTGTCACAGGCCATGTATAAATACGACTTGTCATAGATAGCTTTTATTTTTAACCACCAGACGTCACTAGAATCAGTTCCCGTGGCGAATACATAAACAAAATAATCGTGATTACAAACAAAATCATACTTTCTATCTCTTACTGGTTACACTGGTTCCAGTAGCATAGAGATAGATATGTTGTCTCTGGTTCTCTGTGGTACATAGAGTCTCTATAACCTCTATAATAAGAGTCTAGACACCTCGTGGTTGAGTTTTGATTGGTTGTTGGATCCGCCATATGTAATAGGGAAAATGAGAGGGAATAATTGAACATAAATTGTTAAGATACAATTATTAATTAGTAAAATAATATATTTTTTGATAAAAATAAAATATTGTACAATAATAATAAAATATTTATTAAAATAATTATTTAAATAGTTGTGTTTCGGAGGGAAAATACAATTGCCAATTCACACGACCACACACTATTAAATAACTGACAGGAGAACATCAGTGCTACCACTACTAGTTTGATTTGATGTGCGTCATTATTTTGAAAACGTGCACTATTATTTTACCTATAAATGGTCGATGTCTAGACTCTTATTATAGGGACTCTAGTGTACAGCGTGTACAATGATCTATTTTATGTGATTGTGAAACTACGTAACATAGACCATATATAATGGACATCGAACTTATTGGGAAGAATTGCCAAAATTGGCCATGAAAATGCAGAGATGTGACTTATTTAAGATACAAGTATTTGAAATAAAGATACAAAATACGTATTTTCATCTTGTCTTTGAAATAATTTTTTTTAAAATGTATTTTGTATCTTGTATTTAGATACTTTCTTTTGGTATCTTAGTATTTTGTAAATACTTAAGTTTGCTAAAGTACTTTTACCCGTTTTTACCAATTAATCCCATCATAAGGTTAAATTAAAACTGAGCCCTTAAAATTTTAATTTCTCAATCTATCAAAAGACTCTATGATCTATATGGTTTTTGTCTACCGCCATCGCGTCGCCACTCTCGCCGCGCCTGCGCCCTATTATTATTGCTGGCGTTGATATATAAAAAAAAATAATAATAAATTAATCAAAACTTATTAAATTAAATTTTAAAAAATATCATTTTGTTATAAACAGCACTATAAAAGATTCCGATGTTTGTGACGTCATTAAGATATTTAATATAAAAATGTTTATAACAAGCAATAACTGCATAGCATGAATAATTCAAAATAAAAATATATTAAGTTAAGTAAACATTATGACGTCACATATGCGCTTGGAAACTTTTTAAATATTAGGTAGTTAAAAGAAATAATAAATACCCAATTAATGTGTAATGAAATAAATTAAGTAAATCTCAAAATTAATAAAAACTTTTTTTTAAAAAAAAAAAGAAGTATTTTATCTTAAAAAAATATTTAGAAAATACGTATTTTGTATCTAGTATTTCAAATACCATTTCCACAAGTATCTTGTATCTGGTATCTCAAATACCATTTTTAAAACTATCTTGTATTTTGTACATATTTCAGATGCTTTTTAAGGGGTATCTTGTACATCTCTGCGAAAATAGCATATATTACGCTTTCTTTTTTCACCACTCGTGGCGTTAATATTCCTCAGATACTGATGTGAATATAGCGATAAAATGGATAAAACAGAATGTAACTACAGTACTTATTCTCAAATGGAAACACGTCGGGACTGGGGAAGTGAGTGTTTTCATTTGAGAATCACCAATGTCGGTTGTCACGAACGGTTGATGATATTTAATAAAAAACGTCGTGAGCAGCGGAGCCCCATCACGGAAGTCGAATTTTTCCTTTCATCTTCGGTATTGAGTGTCTACAAGCGAAATATAATTGAAAGTCCACAAGCGATTTGTAATTTTGGTGGTTTCAAAACTGATGATGAGTGTCCGGTTGATCGGGGCTTTAAAAAAAGGTTTTAAGTTTTTAAGTGCTGAATCTCAGTAAATTTCAATTTTGTGCCGATAGCAGTTAACAGGGAAAAAGCCAACACAATTCCTACGAGGGCATTTCTATCCATGCTTATCCGCCAATTGTCTTTGTGTTTTATTTTTAAATATCAAAAAAGGAACTTAAATAGTAAACTGGAAGGCTTTTATGAAGATATTTTTTCTTTCCAAAAAAATCCAAAATTTCTATTTTATAAATAATAAAAATCCAAAATTCCTAATTTATAAATAAACAGTGACTTTAATAACATTTTCAAATTACTTAATATGTATGTATTTCATTTGTTAAAAAATTGTATTCACTTTTTTTTAAATTTTTTAAAATTACTATTCGCCTACTTGTATTTAGAATAAAAGTAATGCATTTAAAACACATTTAACAATAGCATTCAATTCCGATGTAAAAATGGAAGAAGTGGGGGGAAAAGTAATGTGGACTCCCTAAAAGATACTAGCTGGATACTAACTGAATACACGTACAAAATTTCAGCCCTCTAGGTTTCCTTAGAGAGTCTCTAGACGTGTTAGAAAACAAGCAAAAAAATTAAGGAAATATTGGCGTAAAAATCGTGGGGGTAAGGGTTAAAAGTTGAAACCCCCAAAAAACAGTGTCTGGCTATTAGCTTAACCTGTACACAAAATTTCAGCACTCTAGGTTTATTTGGGGAGATTTTGACCCGAACGAAACTGTTAAAAAACAAGAAAAATCATGTTCTTTTGGATATAAAAATGGTGGCGGTAGGGTTTGAAAGTCGAGACCCCCAAAAGGCACCCCCTTGATACTAACTCAATCCGAATACAAAATTTCAGCCCTCTAGGTTTATTTGGGTGACCTGTGCGAGTGGTACAAACTTCGAAAACGTCGAAAATGCATGAAATTGTAGCTTAAAAATGAGGGGGGTGGGGGTAAAATATCAAAACCTCCAAAAAGCACAACCTAGGTACGAACTTTATCAACACACCAAATTTCAACCCTCTACGTTCATTCTGGGGGGCTGCGGGCGTGTTAGATCCAGCGAAAATCGTTTTTCCCCCCTCTACTCCCACCAAATCATCCTAGGAAGCTGAATTTTGGATATGTTGTAGATAATTGACCGAAACATTATTTAAAACCGGTTTGGAAAAGTTTTATTGCTTTTCCGCCCCCCATCACCCCCTTAAAGGTCGGGTCACAAAAAAATTTGCCCAAAATTTGACCCCACTTTGATAATATGAGGTGCCTCGAAAATGAGCCCCATTTACCAAATTTCATCTCTTAACTTCCATAGGGGGGCCCTACACAAATTAGAAGGTGGCGGGAATATATATATATATATATATATATATATATATATATATATATATATATATATATATATATATATATATATATATATATATATATATATATATGTGTATCAGACATTTTTTTTTCTACATATTCGTATTCTACGGGTCCGAAAACGGATAGCGCCCCTACTCTCGCCTCTCGCAGCTCTTATCGTATAGACTGTATAAGTCTAATTTTTCGGAGAAAATTCGACTAATAAGGATATACATAGAAATTACATATGTATGAAATAAACTCTTATAGTTTAAATTACTTTATACGGCGAATATCCAATGGTACTGACTCCGATTTTACATAGTGACGTCAGCGAATTATATAATATACAATGTAAATAAGGGGACGCAAAATTAAAACTGTTAAGTTTATTTTTTTAAAAAGGATCGAAAAACCCATTGTAACTGAGTTGAACATTGAAAAAGATTCCAGAATATTCTATTCAAAAGCTAACAAAGATATAGAAGTTCGCGTTTCCATTTGGGAGTGTTTCCATTTGAGAATAAGTACTGTACCGCTTTGGTATCTAGCAAGTAAAGGTCCCGAGGCCGGACCTATCGATTTTGATGAAACTTAAATATGTTGTAGAACACTAAAAACTAAGGGACACATATTTTTTTTATCGGCGGAAAAACGGTTTCAAGGGGTGAAATCGCCCTTCAAAAATTGTGGTAAAAATTTAATTTTACAAATATCTCGAAAACAGTAAGAGACAGAGCAAAAGTTTAAATTGGCGATATTGCTCTTTTTTAAAGAGTTATCTATTGATATGCAATTTGTTCAATTTGCATCAACAGGGGTGGTTGGGGTTAAAATTTGGGGATTAATTTTGCAAAAAGTGGATGAAGAATAAACAATATAAAAATTTTGTTTACAAATTTAAAATCTACCTCAAAAAATCTAATTAGCCTGTTTTTGCTCAATGTCCTAATATTAAGTCTAGGGGTAGTTAACTAGGGGGTGACTGTCGAATAGTCGCATTACTTGAAGAGTAGTTCAAGAAGTTCTTATTCATGAAAAATAGTTTAAGGCAATTAGAATAACGTAGAAATGAAATTCTCGATTTCAAAATTCAGTTTGAGCAACACTAGAGAGGGGGTGAGTCGCCCTCTTAAATTACATACTAGTTTACCTACATTCATTTTTACTGTTAACACACTGGCAGTGGGTAATAATGTCACAATAAGTGGTTCAGAAGTTAGACTATCGTATGGAAGGTTTTTATAAGGTTTGTTTTTTAATGGATATTATAGTTTTCGTTATCGAAAATTATCGATACCGAAAATAACGACATTTTCAAAATGAATGGAAATCTAATAAAAAATATAATAGTTCAATTTCAGAACCAATTGTGAAATTATTACCCATATTACATGTAATATCAGAGGTAATATAAATATACAATAATGGTAATACTGATATTTGAATTTTTATAAACTTTGGACAGAAAATGCCGGAACCAATCAGCGTTCAGCACACATGTCACGACTCTGTTTATTACATGTTTATTACGTTTATTATAGGGACTCTAGGTTTACACTATGGCCTCTAGTTGGTACCACAAAACATATCACCTGCCTCGTGTTCGATTTGTGGTATAAAAAGTTCCAGTGCATTTGCGCATGTGGATTACTAAACCGCGAAAACATATTAGCAAAAATTTAAATATGTAACGTCTACAAGCTTCCAAATATGGTAGTAGACGTGAAATAATTTGAATTTTTGTTTGCGGGGTTTAATAGTGCACATGCGCGGGAATTTTTTATACCACAAATCGAACACGGCCCTGGGGTTTGAACTCACGATAAACGCCAAAGTTAACAAATTTCGTGGCGGCAATCTTCACTACATGTGTAAATTCGATTGCCTAAAGCTCTCGGCTAACGACTACTACACAAGCGATTGCATTTAACTATTAAAATAAAATTAAAACTTTAATGTAAGAATTATGCCGTCTTACGTCATATTATTGTGTAAACGGCCTTAAACGTTTTGTGACAAACTTACATCGTTACAAGTGTTGCAACTAGATCGCTCTGATTAAAAAAAAATTAATATAAAACTATGACTTTGTAATTAGTGATTGTTAGTTTTTTATTCCATAATTTTTGAATGTGAATATAGGTACTTCAGAAGTTAAGTATTTATATCATGAAAAATCAGAGAAAAGCCATGAAAAATTATATAATGCGCGTTAATATTTTTTGAATCAGAGTTCTCTAATTTGTAACGGTGAAGCGGGGTCCAGGTGTCTTATGATACCTTAAAATCCTTTATCTATTGTTTAAAATTAACTTTTAGCATTGCCTTTCATTCTATTATTAAACAGATAAGTCATTTTTAAACTCATTTATAAGTTACATGTATTTTATGGGGGTGCCTAATACTTTTGGCCAAGGCTGTATTCGTGAGAAAATTTTGTTACAAACGTTGTATAATGAACAGAGCTTCACCGTTACGAATTAGAGAACTCTGATTCAAAAAAAATTAACACGCATTATATAATTTTTCATGGCTTTTCTCTGATTTTTCATAATATAAATACTTAACTTCTGAAGTACCTACATATATTCACATTCAAAAATTATGGAATAAAAAACCAACAATCACTAATTACAAAGTCATAAGTTTTATATTAATTTTTTTTAAATCAGAGCGCTCTAGTTGCAACACTTGTAACGGTGTAAGTTTGTCACAAAGCTTTTAGACCGTTTACACAATAAAATGACGTAAGACAGCATAATTATTACATTAAGGTAAGAATTAACCCTTATATGTACTATTTTCGTGACCAATTTTGTCATTTACTCCCATATACGTAAAGGTGTCTACACAATCAATGAAATAAGGAATAAGAAATAAGGAACAAGAAGTATGCCATCTAGTGACGTTGAGTGGAACTTTAACGTAACTGCTCATAGATATAAATATGTAGGTACTTTTGTACGTCAAAATTGAATGATCAAAAGTGATTTTTTTTCACTTTAGTGACAAAAAAGTCATCACGAACGTTATTTTTTTATGAATTTTGATGTATAAAAATACCTAAATATATATCCCTATGGGCAGTTACGTTAAAGTTCCATTCAACGTCACTAGCTGGCATACTTCTTATTCCTTATTTCATTGATTGTGTGTGACCTATAAGACCTCCATCTTAGTGCCGATGCACACATGCGTTGTTTTACCGCTGCGTACACGCAGCGTGCACGCAACTGCGGTCGAAAGTACATTGAGTTAAATTGTGTGATGCACACATAGTTGCGGTACCGCGAGGCACCGCTACGTGCATGCAGCGTGCATTTTGTGCGGCAGTTCCCTAGAGCACCGCAGCAGGGCAGCAGTGAACTGCCGCAACTGCGTTCTTCTAGTACATTGTTTTCAATTAGTCAATGCACACATACGTTTTTTTCACACAGAAAATATACAACTGTTGAAAAAAGGACCTTGAACTGTTGTTTATTTTAATTGATGGAATGTTGAATGTTACAGGGTTATAACTAATAATTCCAGTGGAGGTATAGAAATATATATTTGGATTTAATTTCCTCCCTATTATTTACACAAAACTTATCAAATGGTTGAATCCTAACACATAAATTATTAAAAAACTTTCATTTTGCATCTAAAAACGATTCATTTTTTATATTTTGTAAATTCCATTAAAAATTTTGGTTTAAATTTTTTTCTGTCATTTGTAAAAATTACTGTACAACAAATTTTCGAGAATGATAACAAACAGCACAAACAAGAGCTGATTTGATTATTGGTTTATCAACAATGTAGTAATATCAGTTTTAACACCAATTTTATGAATTTTACTGTGTAACTTTACTAGTTTTAATTATATAATTGTAAAAAATTATTTATAGAATCGAAAAATATAAATCTTTTTTCGATTGTTTGGAATTGTATTTTAGATATTTTTTTAAATTTTATATTTTTTTTACAGTTTATTATTGTTTTGAGTTTTTGCTTATAGTATGTTCTTTTTTTCAAAAAAATTTTCATCTTTTGCTTTTGCTTTGTCGAAAAAAAATCTTTTTAGTCGAATTTTTCCTCCAAAAATTAGGCTTATACAGCCTATACAACAAGAACGGCGAGAGGCGAGAGTAGAGGCGTTTTCGGACCCGTAGAACACGATTCTGTAGAAAAAAATGTCTAATATATATATATATATATATATATATATATATATATATATATATATATATATATATATATATATATATATATATATATATACTACTCAAAACGGCCACTCATGTTTTGCTGCATAAGTTTATGTTTATATAAGTTACAGTACAAGGTATGCTTACATTTAATTAAGGAACTAATTTTTTACTAAATAAAATTAATTTTAATAAGATTAAATAAAAAATTAATCCATAATTACATTTTTTTAGGATTTTATCATTTTTATAATCATTTTTACAGTCATCAACAAACGTTCACGCTTTGAGTAAAAGCACACATTATGCAACTTTTCGGTGATTTAATATCGAGTATGCCCTCCCCTTTATAAAACACATTCTTGAAGCCTCCTCGGCATGCTTTCAATAAGATGCCTAACGGTTTCATCAGGAATCTCCTCCCAACATCTCAAGACATCAATCAGTTGTTGTTGGGTGTGCACATCCTCTCCGGCTGCTCTGACTCGCCGTTTTAATTGATCCCAAAGATGTTCTATTGGGTTCAAGTCAGGGCTATTTGCAGGCCACGGTAAAACCTGTATATTAGCCTCCCTAAGGACAGTTGTCGTCGCTCGAGCGGTATGCGCTCGGGCATTATCCTGCATCAGGATAAATCCGTCGGCCGCTCGTTGTGCAAAGAGGATCACATGGGGTCTGACAACCTGTTCGATGTAACTTTGAGCCGTTACAGTACCCTCGTTCAGGAAAACAAGCTCAGTTTTGCCTTGCAAACTAATTCCACCTCAGACCATGACATTAGGACCGCCAAATCTGTCGCGTTCATGAATGTGACGATCAGAAAACCTTTCCCCACTTCTTCTCCACACTCTTACACGTCGATCATCACTAAAAAACTTCACCTTGCACTCATCTGTGAAGAGTACGTGACGCCATTCCTCCAAGCCCCATTCAAGGTGTTCACGTGCAAATCTTAAACGGTTTGCACGATGCGCTCCGGTCAGTTTGGTACGGATTACTGGTCTTCTTGAACGTTGTTGGTCTTCATGCAAACGATTTCGTATGGTCTGATTACTGACAACAGTACCAGTAGATCGATGTAAGCGATTTTGTAGAGTACCTGCGGTAACAGTCGGCTCACGTCGTGCACACAGTCGAATGTAATGGTCTTCACGGGCAGTGGTAGCACGAACTCTTCCTGAGCCACGGCGCCGGGTTACACTACCGGTCTGCTGATACCGATTCCAAACATTTTGAATAGCCCTTCGTGAACAACCCAACTGCAGAGCCACGGAACGTTGAGATTGACCACCCACAATCATCGTTACGGCTCTGGTAGCAATAGCTTCGTCCATATGGTGTCGAATTCTCGGCATTGTAAAAATAAATGATTGAATAACACGAAAAACTTCAAAAAACAACCTCAGCAATCAATAATCTAGCGCAAACTGATTTAAAATAAAATTCAAAAGAATAAGTAAAACTAACCACTTGACGCTGTGCGAGACAAAAAACGTTTAAATCTTCCCCTCAACAATAATATCACTTAAACCTAACTGTTATCATTTACTCAACCACTTAATATCATAACAACAGTCATTTAGAAAAGTTATTTTGACGTGGATCGACATAAATCAGTTAAAAAAATACAAACTTTCAAGTGGCCCTTATTTTGTTTTGAGGAGTATATATATATATATATATATATATATATATATATATATATATATATATATATATATATATATATATATATATATATATATATTCCCGCTACCTGTTAATATGTGTAGGGCCCCCCTATGGAAGTTAAGAGCTCAAATTTGGTAAATGAGGCTCATTCCGATGCACAACAATACTATCAAAGTGGGATCAAATTTTGGGCAAATTTTGGATCCGACCCAACCTTTAAGAGGGTGGTCGGGGGCGAAAAAGCAATAAAAATTTTCAAAACCGGTTGGAAATAATGTTTCGGTCAATTATCTACAACATATCCAAAATTCAGCTTCCTAGGATGATTTGGAGGGAGTAGAGGGGGAAAAACGATTTTCGCTGGATCTAACACGCTCCCAGCCCCCCAGAATTGACGTAGAGGGTTGAAATTTGGTGTGTTGATAGAGTTAATACCTAGGTTGTGCTTTTTGAAGGTTTTAATATTTTACCCCCACCCCCCTCATTTTTAAGCTACAATTTCATGCTTTATCGACGTTTTCGAAGTTTGTACCACTCGCACAGGTCACCCAAATAAACCTTGAGGGTTGAAATTTTGTATTCGGATTGAGTTAGTATCAAGGGGGTGCCTTTTGGGGGTCTCAGCTTTTAACCCTTACCCCCACCATTTTTATACCAAAAAGAAGATGAATTTTCTTGTTTTTTAACAGTTTCGTTCGGGTCAAAATCTCCCCAAATAAACCTAGAGGGCTGAAATTTTGTGTACAGGTTAAGCTAATAGCCAGACACTGCTTTTTGGGGGTTTCAACTTTTAACCCTTACCCCCACGATTTTTACGCCAATATTTCCTTGATTTTTTTGCTTTTTTTCTAACGCGTCTAGAGACTCTCTAAGGAAACCTAGAGGGCTGAAATTTTGTACATGTATTGAGTTAGTATCCAGCTAGTGCCTTTTATGGATTCCACATTACTTTTCCCTCCACTTCTCCCATTTTTACATCGAAATTTAGTAGTATTGTTAAATGTATTATAAATTCTTTATTCTAATACTCGGTGTTGCCTCGATACCTTTTCAAACCCGACATCAAACCACAATGTCGGAATAATGGAGTATTATAAGATGGAGATCTAATCTAACTCATATGAGAGGAATTGACAAAACTGGTTAGGAAAATGGTAAATATAAGGGTTTTCTTTTTTTAACACTGGTGGCGTTAATAATCTCAAAATACTGATGTGAATATAGCGAATATAGTAACATAAAACGGATAAAACAGAATGTAACTACAGTACTTATTCTCAAATAGAAAGATGCCGGGATTGGGGAAGTGGATGTTTCCATTTGAGAATCACCAATGTCGGTTGATGATATTTAATAATAATAAGGAAATACATAGAAATTACATATGTACACAGTGCATTTTTTTCTCACAAAAAGCAAATTTTTTTTTAAATTTTAACCTTTTAATTGCTTTTAGATGCAATTAAAAGGGTAGTTTTGCAATAAAATTAAAAAAAAAATAGTTTTTTTGTGAAAGAAAAGAAAATGCACTGTCACACAGTGTTTTTTTGTAAATGGAACATACTCTGTTATGTCAGTTATCAGAATAGTAACTTCTGATTAGCTGTTAAATCCAACACCAACCATAGTCAAATTAAATCTTTGTTTTATAAAAAAAAAAATTATTAATTGATATAATTTCTTATAAAGTACACATTTTAATTCATAAAATAAGTGTTTCTAGTAATAATTTAACATTATGATAAATTTTAAAAAATTTTTAGATGTACTACTCAATTTGACTGGGCATACATCTTTAATCCCTATGCTACAAATGCATTGGCTTTTGGACTACAATCAGCTGTTTATAGCGTCAACTGATCATCACTTGATCATCAACAATATTTGTATATGAAATGTCATTTTTAAATTTTAAAGTATCATTTCTGAATAATTATTAGTTATTATAATATAATATTCAGTTTAATATAATTATTTTTATTAATTTTTCACATTTGGTTTGTTATTTTGTGTCAAATCTAAGTTATTTAGTTATTTTCACTAATTTCATTAATTGCTGCTTTGAATATCGTTATTTCAGGGCCGGCATCTAAAATTTTTCTTACGTATTTTTCTAGTCGTACCACTCATACCTGGTATAACGTGTTCTGTGCCAAATTGTAGAAATTAACAGTATAAGCCATTAAATAAAGACTTAGTTATTTTCGATTTCCAAAAAGGGTGTAGAGTAACGTTGTTGAATTAAAAACATTGAAAACACCTAAATTAATCCGTAATTAACAAAGTAAGATAGATTTTCAATAATGTTTCATAATTCCCGAATTCTGTGACATACAGAGAATGAATACACACATGTGTAACATTATCGAATATATTTGTATCTGTTTTTCTGACAAATCGTAATAAATATATTTCAAATATTTGTTTTATCTACATTTAATTGAAAAAATTATATTAATTATTTTTTATTCTCTTTTCTGAAAACTTGACTCGGGTATTTTATATTTTCATTAATTTAAATATTTTTGTTCACTTCCAACATTAGTAAGACATAATGAAAAGAAAAATATTCCAGACTTGGCTATACTGCAGTCCACAGTCACGTGTCATTTTCATTTGATTGGCGAACCTCATAAACATACCGTAGGTGTGGATGAATCGGGACAGGCCGGTGAATCGGGACGAAACGAAGTGATTCATGAACTTAATTTCAAATTACTAAATGTAAATGTGAACATATATCTTACTTAAATTATAGTATAATCATTATTTTTTCGGGTAACAATAGTGACTTAGCTTGAAGTTGAATAAAAAATATTAAAAACTGAGTTTAGATTGACGTCTTCAAACAGTGCTATTTTTTGTTTCTTAAAACTTTATCTTAAAATTATTTATTTCGGTGTTCTTATGAATAAATTGTTGTTTAATCGAAAATTTAATTATTTTGGAACATATCTAGAAAAAGAAGACTGCAGACTTTTAGTTGTTTTTATTTTTTTAAGAGGAAATAATGAGTACTTGAGATTTGGGCTAAGTTGGAAGTTAATAGGGACGGAAAAAGTGTGAATAGGGACACCGTATAGGTTAATAGGGACGTTATATAAAAGTATAAAGAGACGAATGTGGGGTGATTAGGGACGGGTGAAGCATGTATTGGAACATAGAAGAGAGCACTTTCAAGGTTATCAAGTCATTCAATATTTTTATAAGCATATTCAGCATAACATTTCTATGCTTTATTAACTTTATTTTAGATTCTACGTTTATTTCTACAGAAAATCATCAAGTATTATTTCTTTTTTGAATGTACAAATACAAAAAAATCGGAATTATGTTATATCTAAATTTCAGTTTTGGTCGACCCTACGGGTTGTCCCCATTCACCCTTTTATCGTCTCTTTTGACCCAAATTTTTCATAGAGAATAAATTATATGATTTTTGTTATTTTTTCAAAAACGACCGATATTTTCAAAATTTTTTGGATACTGTAATAAAGTGACCATCCTCGCATACATTTTTAATATATCAAAGATTAGGTACTCATAAAATAAATACAAAAAAATACGGTGTGAACTGTGAAGTCTGAATTCGTGCCTATTCATCCCAGCCTACGGTATATATAAATCTTGGGTTTGTGTCACTATGATCGCATTCCATTAGGAAAAATTTTAAACAGTGCATGACACTGTGTTACACTGTGTCTACTTTTTTCACTAATGGAACATCAACTTTTATTGTGTTTCTGTAGAGGGCAGCATAGACAAAGTTACTAGATTTAAAAAAAATAGATTTAATCTGAAATAAAAAAAACAATTTTTTACTTTACTAATACCACTTTATTTATAAAGTGGTATTAGTAAAGTAAAAAATTATCCTTTTATTTTAAAATGGAATACCATAAAGTAACGCTCAAATCTATCAAATAGATTCAATCTGCTTGGTATACTTTTTGAGGTTCCCAATTACATGTATAATTTAATTAAAAGCAGATAAAAGGTTAGTTTTGCAATAAAATTTAAAAAAAAATTAGTTTTTTGTGAAAAAAGAAAGTACAAAAATCACGAAAATTTGGTTGGCATTACTTTTCCCCTAATGCACTGTGTTCATGTCCCTGCCACTTGTTTTCAAGGACGGACCTTTTCATGTCACAGTTTGCTACGTTTGCTACGTGGCGCTAATGGTATAGGGCAAAGGACCACGCTACTATTCCGTAGCTTGTATAACATTTGTCGCCAAAAGCTTACGTCACAGCGAGCATGCGCACCAGACTGTTATGATACATACAACATATTTACTACATAAAATAATCAGGGTAGGATTAAGGAAAATTCAAAAATAAAACAAAATGATATAAACTGTATATGAGGGGGGACCATTATTGTTAAAATGTAAAAATAAATACATGTCGCACGCTTAATAATAAACCGAAATAAGTCAAAATTTCAGAATTCTAACTTTTTGTAATAAACCAAACTAACGTAGCTCCAAGAATGAGTACAATCCGATCGCCACGCGAAACAAAGCAATATTATATTGCTTTTTCACGTGGCGATCGGCTTGTACCCATTCTTTGAGCTATGTTAGTTCGGTTTATTACAAGAAGTTCTAATTCTGAAATTTTGACTTATTTCGGTTTATTATTAAGCGTGCGATGTTCTGCCACTCTATACAAATCTGACAAGTACTATTGACTACTGATGATATTTAAAAAACCATGTACTATATGAAAAAACAAAAATAAATAAATAAATAAATAAATAAAACGTTTATAAAAGTATTTTATTTGAAAAAAAATTTACATCTGTTCTTACGTTCTTTGAAATAAAACTAATTTGTTATAAATATGTCTACCAATGACGTATATGGACTAGTCATTTTGTTAGATGATCTGAAGCCAAGCACTGGTGTCCCTACTGTCACTTTTTTAGTAGTGTGTATGTTATTTGCATTGACAAAATATCTGCATCTCGTTTTATTTTACATGTGTGTTAATGTGTGTGAATATGTGTGTAGGCTTCATTTCTGTAATATTCACATAAACTGTATGCCATCTCCACCCCACCTCCGTGATGTCTACGACTTTCTTTTGTACTAATTATTTTCGCAAAATAATGAAATCTAACATCGATGTATTTTTCACTTATAGCCCGTATTAATTCATTTACAGAGGTGTATTTTCTTGAAAATCTGTTTGTGTATATTTATCACATCTCGACGTCGGTTGTAGCCTTAAAGTAAAATTTACACGTAAATATTAACTACATTTTAACACTACTATAAATATGGTAACACTTACTGGTTGCAAATATAACGTAATGTTCCAGGTAATAATTTACGAATTCCCGTCTTTGTTGTATACATACATTCATTTTTAAAATGCTTCGAACAAATTCGTGAATATTTCGATGGAATCCAGTCCATTCTATTAATAGCATTAACCCACGCTAATTTAGTTTTAATATCTTTTGGAAACCTGGAAAAATTTAATGAAATTAATATCAAACCAATATTATAAACGTAATAATTTCAATAAAAAATTAATATAACTACAGTTACATAAAATAAAATAAAAATCTGCTTAATTTTTAGAAAATCTAAAAAACGTTATTTTTACATAAAAATGTAATAATATAATAATTATTAATGATAAATATCTTAAATATAATTATTTTAAGAGAAACATAATATAAATGTAACAAAATAACTTAAAAATGTATTAATTTTAATGAAAAAAGCAATAAATAAGAAAATAATTAACAAGAATTTCACTTATCGTATCAAAGCCAACCCTGGTTTCCTGATATCGCAGTTGCATGTGACGTAACCACCTTGTGTTTGTGTGTGTGCACACAGACATTATGTAAATATGGCTGACTTTGCTTTGACAAACCAACAATAAATAAATATATTCACTTACTTAAAGAAGGAAATCCCTTTATTTTCATTATTTTTTTCCTCCGATCGATTTCTACGGTTTTGTACAACACACTTCATATTTTTTTTTATTTAAATTTCGCTGTTAAATAAAAAATTAAAAGAAAAAAAATCCGATCCACACTCCACAACGACCGAATAACAACTAAACAAGAAACTGCGTGTCGGGCTCCCGCTGGGCTCTCAACTAGTTACAATTTTTTACACTTATGCTGACCACTTGGTATAGGGGGTATAATAAATAGAGTTGGGACATGTGAGCATTTTTCATCAAATAGATGTCAAAATTAATTACCATATGATTGAGCACAAAAGTATCGTCACCAAGTTATGTGTTAACGAAGAATTAAAATTTTTTAATTTAATTAATCTTTGTAGGTTGAATTAAAGTATTTTTTTAAATATTTAATTTATTTCCAATTTATTTTAGATGAAAAATAGCGAACTATTAAACCTCATGTCTCGACTCTAATTTTATCCCCTAGTAAATCAACGCCATCTGGTATATTAGTTACAACGACGTCAGAAAACGGTCCATTTTTTTATAATAAACTAAATGGAGAGTGACAGGGACATGACTGTGTTACACAGTGTCGTTTGTGTTTGCTAACGGAACACGATCTTTGTGTTTAAACTTCGTTGGAAGGCTCCCAAAATTTAGGGGATTTTAGTGGATTTGATGTTGACTTGGGGGGTTTATTTTTCCAACTATTGGCAACCATGTTAACATGTAAATAAAATAAAACGAGCGAAACACATTTGTGACAGACGTGTAACAATAATAATAGTAAAATAAAATATTGGAGTTTAAAAAATATTTTTCCAGTAATTTAAATTTATAAAAAATGAACGAAATTTATTTTTTATTGGTTAGCTATTATTTTTAAAGGCTGTTATAATGTTAAACGAGTAAAAAAAGCATTGAGAGCACTGAGTATGTAACTGAAATAGTGGTTCGGAAATTGAAGAAGTGAAGAATGTAAATTTTGAAAATTGAACAATTAACTGGCAAACATAGGAAGTGTATTTTTTTTTTTTTTAGAAAGTACAGTTACGTTTAATTTATGTAAATGTAATTATCAGTAAACAGTATACTTAGTTTACGTGTTTTCTAATGAAAATTGATTTTTCTTCAGATGGTGGAACTTGAAAACTGCTCGATTTCACGACGTGTGAAAAGTAATCATCATCTGGAAAACATTGGATCCCTTTTTAAAGAGTTATATTCCAAAAACAATTTAACCGATATAACAATATCCTGTAACGATGGCTCAATTAATGCTCACAAATTGGTTTTATCCGCGTACAGTTCGTATTTTAACAGACTTTTAAATAAAACTAACTCAAACGTTCAAACAGTATTCATAATGCATAAAGTAACTTTAAAAAATATGAAATATTTATTGGAATTTATGTATAATGGAACAGTAGAGATACCTGAACATACGGCCACTGAATTAATAACACTTGCCAAGGATTTAGAAATAAAAGGTTTCGATTTACTGGAGGGAGACATAATTGAAAATAAAAGGTCCACTATTATATCAAAGAGACGAAACACAGATCAAAGTAATATTGTACAAACACAACGCCAAAATAAGGCCAATGAAAGAATTCAAGCCAGAAACACAAATCGATTATCAATTGAGGTAATTTAAAAAAAAAAAAAAATATGAAAAATGACTCCAGACCAATTTTTTTGTGAAAATTTTTATCACCTTTCTAATGTCACATTTTTCAAACAGGGTAACTCCATTTTTATTTTCACATACATCGTCGGTTTGGTGCGAAAACTCATTAAGTGACAAATTTTTCAAAAATGAGTTTTTTATATTTTTCAGCCGACTTTTACTTTCTCTTTTGATTGATAATACTCAGTAGATGATACGATCACTAGATTTCCTCATTTTGCGTTTGCATATAATCATTACTTGATATTTACCATTTTTTTGTAGACCTAAAAATCGTTAATAAGTCACTTACTAACTTTTTGCATTATAAAATACTACAACAAATATTAGAAATACGAGATATGAAACTCATTAGGTCATTTTCCAGGCAAAATAACAAAGTTATAACTTTTTTTTTTATAATTTCGTTTTCTCATAATATTTTATTTAAAGTTTTGTTATTTTAGGTAACTATATAAATAGTGTCAAGTAATAAATTGATGCGTTCAGTTTACTTTGTTATATTCATACAGTGTAATTACTTTTGAATTCTTAAAACATAGTTTTAACAGTGATACTGTTAATTTGGAAGATTAAAATTGAATGTTCCTAAATAGATAAATTATTATCCATTTCCAGGAATAATCCAGATTATTCCTGAGGAGTGCTTTTGTTATAGAGAAAGTAATGGATCCTGCAGTACAGGATACTATTGATGGCGAAGTTGAAGATTAGCTTTTGTAATTTTGGTCTATAAAAAAGTACCGCCTCTAATATTTTTGTAATGCTGAGTTTGCTTATATAAAATTCTAAAACGTTTATTTTACAAAAATTTTTTATAATGTTATATTTAGATCAATAACTAAAGTTATATTTTTTTGTTAACTTATAAGTTAGTATGATTTTCATTTAAGTAAAATGTCATTATAGATTCAGTTGCAGTATTTTTATTATGTACAAAAATTTATTAAGTACGAAAAACAAAGTTTATGAGACACCTTTGAAAATTTGTTTCGATTGTCTTTACCTCTAAAAATAACATAATACTAAAATTTCAAGTGCGTATCTCAAATAAACGACTCATCTAGTTTTGCTATGACAGTATGACCGTTATAGTGAGTACATCATAAATAATTTTAGTAAAAATTCTCAGTGATTACAACTAAAAGGTAAGATAAAGAAAAACTAGATTTTTCAAATTTGCTGCAGTTATAACTCGAAAACAAATCATCCGATCGATTTGATTCTTATTGCAGCTTTTTTTTTATATATATGTTTCATCGTGCCATGAACCTCCAGTTTTCCGATCGAATAAAAAATCTAATTTTTGCAGCCCAAAAATCATCAAATTTTCGCGCAAAATTTGAAACTTTTTTTTAAAAACTCCGCCATTTTATTGAATTTTAATTTTTTTTCCATTGAGGTTGACGGCACGGGCAATACCTTCTAGTTTAATAGGCTTTTTGATTTCAGGCACTGTGAAGGTCGCTATCACCGCAGCAGTGGGGAAACTTTTTTTTTGGAGCCTTGGGAGATCTCGAATAACTCACTGAATTTTCAATTTTTTTGTCCAAAAATTTTATCTTGAATTTATTTTATATCAACGAATATATCCTTAAAATATTAAAACATTCCATACAGTAGTTTTCTTTAAAAAAATTCCTAAAAATCACCTTTTTTTCAGGCGGTCATACCAGTGGTCCCCTTAACAACTTAATAATTATTAACAATAACAACATTAATAACTTAATAATAATTAACAATTTTTCATTTCCATTTATCTCTGAAACTTAAAAATGTTACTTAATGAGTTTTCGCACCAAACCGACGATTTTCTCATAATAGGGATGGGCGATATTAATCGATATTTTGAAAACTCGGATAGTTTCTTTTTAAAACATCGAATTATAAATATTTTACGATTTTTACACCTGTCGATGCACCAATTTTTTTTTTCTCAGCATCGATTTTTCAAATGCCATCTAGTGTATAAAAAAATTAATTCTCATCTATTAAGGCCGTGGTTATATAAGAAGCTTGCACGTGCGTGTAAATTTGCTTCTTTTATTTACACGCGCGTGTATGTGTCTATGTAGTGGTTTTTTTTTTGGCAATTTTACTTTAGTTAACAGTGAACTTAACATAGTTTAACTTTAGCTTTGTCCACGGCACAAAAATTTATTAGAAAATGTTCCATTAAAATGTAAATACACCATTGTAACTGACAATGGATAATATTTCTATGAAATGTAGTTAACAACCATTTATATTGTTTACCGAAATTGTTTAAATAAAACCGTTTTAAATTATCGTTTAAATAAATCCGTTTATTCTTTAATAATTTCTAACACTGTTTAAAATAATCGATTACACAGGCCCGCGAAATTTGACTTTTTTTCCCCCCTTCCAATAATTATGGTTTTTTTTTTTTTTTTTTAAATATCTAGGTATGTTAAATTAAAATACAGCTCTGTTTTTTTTTTTCTAGCACATCGAGATTTATTTTTATTGATGACATACATATTTTAAAATTTTTTAACAATTATTATGAAAATATAAATATTAATGAATTTAAAATTAAATTTTTACTCAAAAAATCAACAGTATTAGTTGAACAAAATGCTAAAGAAACTAAGTAAATTAAAAGGACTTATAACATCTTTTTCTACTTTCTTCAAAACTCCTCCTCAATCTTTTTCTCTTATGCTTTCTATCCGGTTCATCTCTCTTCAACATCCAACAGTAACCTGCCATCATGCTTGCGTCTCACCTTCCTTGGTATCTGCTCTCCATAACCTTTATATCTTGGTGGAAGCGCTCACCTTGTTCTTCACTTATTGCACCAAGATTCTCAGGAAAGAAGTCAATATGAGATTACAGAAAATATAACTTTACACTCTTACTGCAACCCAGTTTATGGAAATTGCTGAGCATATTATTCACTATATTTTTATAATCTGGGCCTTTTTTGTTTCCTAAAAAATGTTTCACTACCTCTTTAAATGAATTTCAACTTTTTTTTTATAGTTTTAAACTAATTTTTATTAATAGCCGATGACTAACAGAGAATATATCGATATAATTTTTTTTTTTTTAATTGTATTTATTACCTACTTATTAAGTTTTTATAAGTACGGTCCTGTTAGCACCGTAAATTTGCGAGGTTTAGTTATCAATTAAAACTGAATAGAAAAAAATTAATTACCCTCAATAATAAGCTCATTAGCGAATGATCTTAAAATTCACCTTTTTCCCCAAAATAAAGATATGTCACATAGTTAATTAGGTTTTATTTAATGAAACCATTGATGAGAATGTGTTCCCAAAAGCCAATTACAACTATGCAGTGACTTTTTATTAGATACGAAATAAATAAAAATGCATAATCTATTCTTGACTTGGTCAACCTCTAGGTAATTTTAGTCAAAAATTTTAATATCTAATATCTAAAAATTCTGACGTACTGGAATTTTTTGAATATTTTTTTCGTAATCAGCGCCCTAAAATCTATAAAAGTCAGTTGTCAAATTTTAAAGGGGGAAACCATCACAGGCCTGTGTTATTTTTGATTCCGATAGTTTTTCCCTTTTAATCAATTAAAAAAACATTGACGACTGTAATATTCGATTCTGAAGAATCGATGTTTTCAGAAAACATCGCCCATCCATATTCATAATTATCATATCGACACGTATCCTAACTCAAAGGATCATACGATCCGAATACGTGCGAATACTTTTTTTTATTTTATTTTATTCATAATCCATCTGTTTTAAAACTAAGGTTTCCGATCTCTGGCCAAGAAATCATTCCTGTGGATCGATTCAGATCGTCAAACTAAAGATCGATGCAGGAAAAAATCGGCTTACAAAAGATCGATCTGACAAAAATCAATTCAACTGTTGTAATTACAGAAAATGAAAAAAAAAAAGTTTTTAATAAAGTTTCTTATTAGGTAATCACAAATCAACTTAAAAAAAATGTCAGTGTCCTTTGAAGATGAACTGCTGAATTTAATAATAATAAAGTGGTTTCTAGTTTGCACTAAAAGTGTCACACGAATCCAAAATTTGACTCAATTTATTATAAATATATTTATTATAAAGTGGTAAAATTATTATTACAATATAAAATAGTTAAAATATATTTTACAGTAATTCTGAAAAAACATCATACTTTTACTAGAAAATATCCTAATTTAAATTGGAAAAAAATCGATCTTCGATCCCGTGAATTTTTTACAATCTCTGTATCGATTTGGTTTCCAAAGAGTCGATTCCGAAAATCGAAGATCGGCTCTCCAAAAATCGATTTTCGGTAAAATCGTATCGAGATCGGAAACTGCACTAATGCTTTGAATCAAGGAAAGGCAGTTAGGTATGTATTGGTCACATGGATATAAAAAAAAAAAAAAAAAAATACAAAATCTTTTTAAGGTAAACAAACCATTACACATATATACAGGGTGAAGTTTTAATAACTCTTATACGTTTTGGTGAATTTTGATAATATTTTACGATGATTAGGATGAAATTTGTTGGAAACAGCATAGCTTTTTTTTTATAAAATAATACTACACTTAATATATTTTAGAACACCAAATTAATACATCTCGCGTCATCTGTTATTTATGGGAAAAATTGTATATTATTCAGCCAGATTTCGAATTAATTAAATTTTGTAAATAATAAACAAATACTTTACTTTGCAAAATACCACTTTTATTTTTGAAACTATGACAATATTGTTTCGAACCGTTAGTTCATTTTCAAACAGAATTTTGTTATTTAGTTCATTCTGTTTGAAAGTGAACTAACGATTCGAAACAATATTGTCACAGTTTCAAAAATAAAAGTGGTATTTTACAAAGTAAAGTATTTGTTTATTATTTACAAATATTGAATACCATAAAGTAACGCTCAAATCTATTAATTTTAATTAAGTTTTTATAAATATTATTTTATAAAAAAGCTATGCTGTTTCCAACAAATCGCGTTGTAAATCATCGAATAAAATTTTAACAAAATTCACCGAAATGTGTGAGAGTTAATAAAATCCATCTATATATGTATAATGATTTTTTTGGATTAAGACTTATTTACAACATGTTAGTTTTTTTAATATCCGTGTGACTAATACATATGCAGTTACCTTTCTTTGAATCAAAGCAATAGTGTATATTTAAAATGCCTAGTAGTGACATTAAAAAGATGATTCAAGTACTACAATTTTTTTACTCAAAATTGGCGTGAAATCTCACTTCTGTATAATTATCAAAATTTTGATTTTTAATTTAATGTGTGTGTAAATAAATATATTTTAGTCCAATGAAACTGATGCACAGTCCGTTTCTACTTTTAATACTTATACAACTGACGATTCGGAAAACACAGAACGAAGAAATACTCGATTTAAAGGCAAGAAAAGGGTGCCCGTGGGTGAAGTTGAAGAACCTGATGACATTGTACAGTCCAACTCAAAACGGAAAAATAGCCGAGTTTCTAGTGTTGATGGATCGAACAGTTTCGTTATTAAAGGTATATGCCTTAAAATTGATAAAATTTAAAAAAAAATTAGCTTGAAAAAAATATTTTACGCTAATTTTTGTTACCTGCTGATGTATTAAATCAGTTTTATCAGTTAATATATATGTATACTGCATAATTTTTTGTTTAAGTCAATAGTTTGGCCTAGGGATGAGCATCGATAAGAAAATCTGTAAATATTATTCTATTACTGTAAACCATCGATATATCAAAAGCATCGATCTCGAAACATCGATATTTTGCGGTCTTAAACATCGATGTTTTGTATTGTTTAAACATTGATCTTCAAAATATAAATACAGAAAATAACTATTATAAACTATTTCCAATAGGGTTCTTGACTGAAGTTACAAAAATATTCTAAAAGCATTGTTTTTCTATGTCAGTTAAGTAATTTTTTTATTTTCGACAGATTCTGTAAAAAATCATCAAAAAAATAACCCTACAATTTTAAATGAGAAAAAGGCGGGAAAAACACCTCACTATAGTGACGTCACAGTTTGAAGCAACTAAATGTCAATCTCAATATTTATAACCTTAAAACTTTGAGTATATTCATAAAATGTCAAAGTAAAAGCAAGTATTTATTTGAACTCTGGTCGATTATTATTACTATATATATATATATATATATATATATATATATATATATATATATATATATATATATATATATATATATATATATAAGCTAATAGAAATATTCAAAAGAAAACACAATTTTATCTCACCGATGAAAATTATCAAAATCGACATATCTAGCTACAAAATGTTACGTCATTTTCAAGAAATGGCGCGTTTTCACTAATTTGAATATTTGTTGAAAAATGGCGATTTTCAAAATAAAATTTCTAAATAGTTATCAAATTTTGTTATGTTTCATCATTAAAATTGGACATATGTAATGATAATGCATACAATTATTTAACATTTGACACAAATTTTAAAAACAGTCAAGTACCGTATTGTAAATTGGGAATTAGAATAAAGGCGAATATTTTTATAGTTGATTTTTCTTTTTTGGGTTGAAGAATAATTTTCTTTTTGGTTTTGACCGCTACCCAAAGTAATGAGGATTACAGGAAAAGGGTATTACTTTGGGTAGCAGTCAAAACGAAAAAGAAAATTTATTATTCTTCAACCCAAAAAAGTCCTGTAATCCTCATTACTTTGGGTAGCGGTCAAAACCAAAAAGAAAATAATTTTATAGTTTTTATAGCTTGTGGTGTAATATTTTCGTTCATACAAAGTTCATATTACCCGTAGTGTATATAAAAACATCGACGACTTACTATCGATGTACGAAAAACATTGACGACTTATACGTCAAAAACATCGAACATCGACAACAAAACATCGATGTTTTGGAAACACCGACCATCGATTCTCATCCCTAGTTTAGCCATAATAAAAATGGCAACACTCAAATAATTCATCATGTATGTATATTAAAACTAACTTTTTTTTGGTAATTATGTAGAAGCACGGCTCCACCCATTTTGGGTTCTAAAAAAAAAACTTATGATCCAATTTTAATGATTTTTTTTTTTTTAAATGTTCGCCACTACGGCGTATTAGTTAAAAAAAATACTATAACTCGATATCAGTACTGGAAATACTGGAAAATTGTCGTTAATTTTGAAGAAATTCAATTTTTTTAGATATTCTTTTTTTATTTTGTATGCATGCATGTCTGTGGGCGCATGTAATTATTTTAAAAAAAAAAAAACCCTAGAACTATGGAGGGTAGATATTGGTCGGAAAACAATAGAAAAATAGTTCAAAAAGTGTCCCGTTTTAAGTACTAAGTAACAGTTCAAAAACTCGCCAGAATAGCGCTAGAGTAGCAAAAGAGTATAGTGATTTTTTGTGTTGAGTTTTATAAAAATTTTTAAAATAATAAAACTATTATACATACGTAACAATTATAATAAAAAAACAATAATTACATATTAACGCGGATGTTTTTCTTTCTTTGTTTACTTCTCTAAATTCACCCTTTTGCTACAGTGGCGCCGCCGCTATTTACGCCTTTCTATGGCCACTTTTTGATACAGAGATGGTGCTCCTGATATCTACCCTCCATACCTATAACCTTAATCTAAGTAGTTTTTATATCAAAGTCGAAGTATATTGTTTCAATAATAAACAAATATGGAACACCATAAAGTAACGCTCAAATCTATTAATATGTTGTTTCAAATTTAACGACAGTTTTCCAACATTTTCAGTACTGATACCGAGTTGTATTTTTTTTTAACTAATCCGCCGTAGCGGCGAACATTTAAAAAAAAAATCATTAAAATTGGATCATTAGTTTTTCTTATAGAGCCAAAAATAGGTGAAGCCATGCTTCTGCATAATTACCCTTTTTTAATGGTAAATGTTCAGTTAAAATTTTAATCGAATTTTATTATTTTTAGAAATATCTGGTTCAGATGGTTCAGTATTATTTAATGCTGGAAACAAAAAATCAATTTCCACGACTCAGTCTACTCAGGAAAGAAGCAGTAGGGATGATATTACCTGCGAGAAGGTACCAGTGTCGGTTGAATCAGCTAGTGGTTCTGTTCGAAAGGCTGTTTTGAACCAACAGCCAGAAGCTGTAACTATTGCTGTTACACCAGAAATAACTGTAGCCGACGGAAGGTCCAGAAGAGATGATGTAGAAATTAGAGTTGTGGTAAATCTTAAGTTTCAGTTCGTAATAATATGGTGTAATTTCTATCGTAAAAAAAGTTACACTTACAAGGAAACCGCAAGAAGTCGAAAATTAAAAAAAAAAATTTAAACTTCGCCAGTATGTAGAGTGTGATAACACAAAAAATAGCAGTTGCTGCTAAAAAATGATTTTAAGGAGTGAAGTACCCCTCAAAGTGCTCAAAAATTTGAAAAATTTATTAAATTTTATTTATACTTTCGGAGTTCTAGTAATAAATATAACATTATTTTTTTCATCTACACGACTACACATTTTTAAAGAACGAAATCACCCCTTAAAGTGCGTAACTAAAAAAAAAAATTACGAAATTTTGTTTATACGTACTTTATATAGAATTCTAGTAATAACATTTTTTAAGGAGCAAAACCACCCCTACAAGTGTCTAAATAAAAATTTAAAAGTTGTAATATTTGGTTTATATATACTATAGGCAGCGTGCGAAGTATATGGTGGGGACAATTAAATCGATTGCAGCGTGAGTAGTGGAGAAAATAAGCATTAATACGGGCTCATATGTGTTTATAGTATAATAAAAAATATTAAATAAAAATATTTACATTGATTCACTTTGATTATAAACGCAGTTGCAACTAATATGTCATTTCTTATTTATCTGTCAACAGTATTAACGTCTACACGCCAATCCATAAATACAGAATTAAAAATATTTGATGTATTTTAATTCACATAATCACATGAAATAATGTTTCATAAGGAGTTAAAGTTATTGATGTTTGTCTTATGACTCTACATTAAACTAAGTGACTTATGCCAGCATTTCTTAAATCTCGAATTTCCCTGATGTACTTCACCGGCACCAGCAACTTTTTCCTCTGCTAGTTCCAGGTTGGAAGGAAATACTGTCTAAATAATTATATTTATATTAACGTCGAAAATTGTTTAATTACTTTTTTAATATAACTGTTATACTTCATCCAATATTTTATTGTTCAAAATGAACAAATCAAATTGTTCAAATTTATTTATAAAAAAAAATTAATTGTAAATAGCAAACATTTGTATTCAGATTTTACGGTTTGTTTAAAAATATTTTAAATTTATTTATTTCCACGGTTACCATTATTTGTATTCGTTAATGAGCCCGGAAAAATGTATATTATAGATGCCGTTGCCATCACGCACCCAGCCTTATGTAATATATTTTTTCTACTCCTGTTGAAGAACATACTCATTATATATCTGTTAATTGTTGAGAAAGCTGGGCATTATTCAAAGGTGTGGAGGAATGTTCATTACTCAATACCCTCTTGACCAATGAAATCACAGTATTAATCATTATTCCATGGGTTTGCTTTTGTTTTGTGTGTATATGTATGTATCAAGTTTTAATTTAATATATGTTGCGTAGTAACGTTCAAGTCAATAAGTAGTTTATGTTTTGTTTTGATCGTTTTATACATAATATTATACAAACTTTTAATGAAATTAGAAATAGATTAAAAATTTAATTTAAAATTTATATTCAATTTTATTTAAATCAAAAAGGAAAAACGTCGTAGGAAAAATATCGTATTCTACTCGCTTGCAATGGCTATTACTCACTCAGATGCATTACGACACTCGCCTCGCAAGCTCGGCTCGTGTCGCAATTTCATCTTCGTGAGTAATAACTATCATTACTAGCTCGTTGAATAATATACTAATTTTTTGTTTCCACACATTTTTTAGAAGTGAAATCACCTTTTAAATGTGTACTGAAAATTTTAAAAATTGACGAAATTTTGTTTAATACATATACTGCACAGCAATCTAGTAATAAATATAATCATAATTTTAGCATCCAAATATCTTAAATGGGTTATATTTAATACTAGAACTCTGTATAGTATATACAAATAAATTCCGTTAATTTAAATACACACTTAAAAATTTTTTAAAATTTTAAATACACACTTAAAGAAGTGCTTTGATCCCTTAAAAATGTGTGAACACAAAAAATAATGTGATATTTATTACTAAAATACTGTATAGTATATATAAACAAAATTTCGTAATTTTGAAATTTTTAAGTAGATACTTGAAGGTGTGGTTTTCACCCCTTAAAAATGTGTAGGTAAATGCAAAAAATATTATATTTATTACTAAAACTATTCATCAATTTTTAAATTTTTGTGTTCCAACTTTAAGGAGGTATTTTACTCCTTAAAATCACTTTTTAGCAGCAACTGGTATTTTTTATGTAGTCACCCATCTACATACAATACAAGTTTCAGATTTTTTAAAATTTTCGATGGTTTCCCTGTCTTGCAATTTCCTTGTTAGTATTTTTTTTTTCAAATTTGCGATTCACTTTAGGAAAATAGCCAATCTGAAACGTTAAAAGATCCTGATACAACGAACAAGACTAGGAAAAATAATGATGAAAATGAAACTAAAAAGGAATTCAGATGTATTCACTGTAATCAAAGGTAACTGCAAATTTAACATCATTCTTTTGTGTCATTATTTGTCACTTTTAGTTTTTTTAAATGCTACCAGTTACTTCGGATTTCATACTATTCATAAAAAAATTTTCTAAAAAGAATTTTTTGAAACTATCTAAACCTTTTTTATTCAGTAGGTACGTCTGTAATATTAAACGCAAACCAGTTTAAACATAGATGTAAATTAATTTTATATGATTTATTAATAGTAGCTTGTAATAAACTCAAATATAACCGTCTTCAAACTATAACTACTTATCACAGTAATCATAAAAATAATTATTGATGTTTACGATTCACCCCAAATTTGATATACACTCTATTTTACGGCTCTTTACAAACAAATATAAATCGTATTAAATTTTTTTTTATATACACTGAATTAGGCGAGCTCTAGTAGCAGTTTGTTTTTTAATCGATTCAGAATTTCAAATAGAATAAAAAATACAAATACTATTTTTTTTGTTATTAAATGCTGGCATCAATATTAAAAAATTATTAAAACAAATAATTTGAATAAATAAATATTCTTATAAATATTTAAGTCTACGTATTCATTCTAAAATATAGTATTTTCAATAGCTTTTTCTCTTCTAAAAAAAATGTAATCAGTGGTATTTACTGAATATTACTTATACAAAATTTATACACAGAACTTATATATTACTTTCATTAATTCTGTTTTTCATAGTGACGCGGATATTTGATTAAAAAAATAGTATTGGAATTTTTTTATTTCTTTTTAAATTTTAATTCGGTTAAAAAAAATCAATCAGTAGAACACTCGGGGTCACTTTTTATTAAAAATTAGGGTTATGTCGCTAGACTACATAAATACTGGTGCGCACTTTATACGGATTTGTTGACGCAGTACAGCGTCGTGTCGCAGTTAGTCAGGTTCATGTCCCTGCCATTCTTCATAAATCTTTTATGAGAAAATATATCGTTTACTGTCGCCGCTGTACAATAATATATGATATGGCGTTGATGGTGTTTGTAGGCTGAATGAGCGGCAATTTTAGATATCTCAGGAACAAGCTGTGATTTTGGAGGTTTTGTAATGTGTTAATGAATAATAATGAATACGATACTTGACTGTATTTAAAATTGGTGTCAAATGTTAAATAATTTTATGCATTATCATTACATATGTCCAATTTTAATGATGAAACATAAAAAGATTTGATAACTATTTAGAAATTTTATTTTGAAAATCGCCGTTTTTCAACAAATATTCAAATTAGTGAAAATGCGCCATTTCTTGAATATGACGTAACATTTTGTAGCTAGATATGTCGATTTTGATAATTTTCATCGGTGAGGTGAAATTGTGTTTTCTTTTGAATATTTCTATTAGCTTATATATATAGTAAAAATAATCGACCAGAATTCAAATAAATACTTGCTTTTACTTTGATATTTTATGAATATAATCAAAGTTTTGAGGTTATAAATATAGACATTGACGTTTAGTTGCTTCAAAATGTGACGTCACTATAGTGAGGTGTTTTTGCCGTCTTTTTCTCATTTGAAATTGTAGGGTTATTTTTTTTTGATGATTTTTTACAGAATCTGTCGAAAATAAAAAAATCACTTACCTGATATGGAAAAACAATGCTTTTAGAATATTCTTGTCACTTCAGTCAAGTACCCTATTGTTTTGGTTTTTTATGACAGTTTATTTTCCATTATATTGATTAATAATTTCGATTTTTTTCGATTTTTTTTTAAATTGATTTTAATTGATTTGATACATTCTTAAGCGCATATAAGTAAGAATGGAAGAAATCAGTTCATGCCCATGATTTTCACAAGAAAAACTTAACACATTGCTATCAATAATGCTAGAAACACTGATACTAAAATATGTATGTACCATACAATAGATGGAATAGACATTATTTATTTATTTATTTATTTATTTATTTTTTTGAAGTAAAATTACCATATTGGTTAAACACACACCTTTTATAACCTACAAGGTGTCGGGGATTATAAATATTTTTTGAATTTATATGTGATTTTTGTTGTAATTTGAGACTATTTATTAATAAATATTTTAACAATATTTATAAAAACAAATATAACATCAGTAAATATAGAAAATGATAAATTTAACCTTATTTAATACATTGCATGTATGTCTGTACTCCCTCTATCTGTCCAATACTCAGAGGCTAAAAAGGACTTCTTCATAAATAAAATAAAAACATAGAGAAGTTTCAACTTTTTTAACAAAAATTTTTCAGTTGCCATAAAGCAGTTGGAGACGATATAAAACATGCCGAAAAACTGGTGGAATTTTAAATTAAAAAAAAATTACACTGAAGATTGTTATGAATTCTTATTCTTTAATCTCCATTTAAAATTAGTCAAAAATTTTGGGAACTCCAATTTAACGTAATATATTTTTTTTTCTTTCTTGTAAATTAGGAATCTATATCTAGACTAATATAATAAAAAGAGAAAATTTGTTTGTATGCCCGAAGTAAACTCGAAAAGTACTGAACCGATTTTGAAAATTTTTTCATTAGAAAGCTAAACCGAAGTATAAAAAATATCGAATATCAGTAACCAAATATACACATGGCTAAATTACCAATTAAGTAAGTACTGAAAAATATATGAGTCATTATCGGAAAGTAAACATTTACATTTTCATGATGATAATAAACATAAAAATAAAAAAATTATAGAATGTATTTGCAATCAATAACAATGCAATGTAATCTACCCTATTTTTTTCTTATATGGCTTGGATACCACGCATGTTTCGAAAAAACGCAAAAACACGTGTCCCCTAATTTTTGGTACTCTTTCTATTTATGACGGCAAAAATTTTATACATTGAACCATTCAGGCTGTACAAGAAAATTTACCCCCCATTTTCACCCCTCCAATCCCTCCTATGAACCCGGCCCTGGTTTAATCTATACAGGTGAATAGTTTTTTCAAAGAGTAACATTTCGTCAATTTAAAGTTTTCTTTTATCTCTTATAGTTTTCGAAATATCTTAAGAAATACGATTTGAACCCCCAACTTTAGGGGCTGGTTTCACCCCGTAAACGTGGAAGATGGCCGATAAAAAAAAATACGGGTCCTTTATTTTTGTCTATTCTACACACCAGCGAAGTTTCATCAAAATCCCGAATTTCACTCTGGGGGCATCTCCTTGTGAATAGTAAATTCACAGTGATTATGGGTTACTAGGTAGTAAGGTCATAGTGATTATGAGTCCCTGGACAGTAAGACCACAGTGATTAGAAGTCACTGAGTAGTAAGATCATAGTGATTATGGGCCACAAGGTAGTAAGGTTATAGTGGTTATGGACCACTGGGTAGAAAGTCATAATGATTAAGTACCACTGAAATTCCAAAATAAATTTTGATTCTTTGTAACGTTTGAGCTGAATGGTCTTTTTCATTGCGTTGTGTTTTTAGCTTTTATTCATAAATACTTATATATTAAGCCCTTATCAACTACTAACTTCTCCTTTTCGGAATGGGACAAAGAAATTACTTCCAGCGACATTTCTATTTTAGAGTCGTTTAGCGAGCGAAGTCAGTTACTATGAATAACATTTGGTACGGAATTTCGGAATATCTGATTTAAAAATTATTGAAACCATAATTCAGATATTTTTACCTAGACAAAACCATGGGCCATAGCTATCAAATAAATATAAATAACAGTTGTAAAATATAAAATGCATATGTAGGAAATTATATAAAACACCCAAATGAAAACAAAATATACACCTGAGCGAAGCCAGAACGGGCTGCTAGTACATATACAGTGTCATTCACGAAGGTGGCAACATAATTATGGAAAACTTTTCTATACTAAGTTTCTCAGAAAATTTTATTCTTACTAAAAGTTGGTGCATGTTCTTAAATTAAAAATGCACCCATTAAAATTTGAACAAACTCTATTGTATACAGGGTAGACTTAAAAATGTGAAATTGGCGTAAGAGTCAAGTACCCTAATTATTGAAACTTGACAAAAATTTTACTGGGAAAAGTTGTTTAGAATTAAAAATTAATGTAAAATACAGAATCATAGCCAACTACAACTAATAAAAAATTTTCCTATATTCTTCCGTTTTTTCCGTATCACCCAGTACATTATGAAAACGGACGTACTTAGACGACTACTATTTTATTTTAAGTTTATTAATAAACTTAAATTTCAAGTTAGTAGATAGTTGAACTTAAAAATTAAGAGTGTAGTCTTGCAGTACTACATAAATAGTAGTCGTCTAAGTACGTCCGTTTTCATAATGTACTGGGTGATACGGAAAAAATGGAAGAATATAGGAAAATTTTTTATTAGTTGTAGTTGGCTATGATTCTGTATTTTACATTAATTTTTAATTCTAAACAACTTTTCCCAGTAAAATTTTTGTCAAGTTTCAATAATTAGGGTACTTGACTCTTACGCCAATTTCACATTTTTAAGTCCACCCTGTATACAATAGAGTTTGTTCAGATTTTAATGGGTGCATTTTTAATTTAAGAATATGCACTAACTTTTAGTAAGAATAAAATTTTCTGAGAAACTTAGTATAGAAAAGTTTTCCATATGTTGCCACCTTCGTGAATGACACTGTATATTTGAAAGTTTTGCTGTTTTTTGCCTACAATATTATAGGAACTCTAGCCTACAAGTACTATCAGCGCCATGTAGCGGACTGTGACAATAAAAATTCTTCCTTGAACACAAGTGGCAGGAACATGGTCAGGTTTAACTTCACGGTGTACAGCGTTTATGATCATCAACGTGTTAAAATTATAGATTTGGCATTGTCAAAATAATACATTATATTCTCTTTCAGTTAATAGCTTAATTTCAAATTTATATTTAATTATAGGTTTTTAAGACAATCTCATCTAATCAAACATAAGCGAGTGCATAAAGGAGAACGGCTTTACGCATGTAAACGGTGTGATAGACGGTTCTCACGACTAGATAAATTAAGATTGCATATACGCAATAAACATGATGACATGTGCGATTTTGTTCCGAAAACGGGAGTATCGAAAAAATTATATGGCAACCAAATTGAAACATCACCCATACAGTTGCGTCGACTCGAACAGAGTGCTGGTGAAAATTCATCTGTAACACAATCGATAATTCAATCAATAAAAGAAATCTCTTCTGATGAAAGCAAAACGAAACAAATGAAAAGTATGGAAAAACGAGGCCGTGGACGTCCACGTATTAAAGGTTTGTACCGTTTTTCAATTTTAAAAATTAATCACAAGCGATCTTCGTGTTTATCTCAACAAACATAAGTAAGTTATACTATTTTATTTTTTTTAAATGTTTTCCTTACAATAGATAAATCATCTGAAAATAAGTCGATAAGTCACGGTACTGAACGTCTAAAGCCACCACTATCATTAAAAGGTTAGTTTTTTATTTTTTTAAATTTCCTGCTTAAATGTTTCTTTTTTTTTTTCTTTTTTATTATTTTAATTTTACACAAGTTACTATTGAAAATAATAGTCGATTAATCCTTTTAGAGCTACTCAAATGTAGCCTGACCAGTGAAAGTTGTATGCACCCTGAGTTTCGTATTTGTTTATTTCTACTTAAAACATTTTATCTATTTTCCTTGTACACGTCACTGGTTAAGAAAAGTGCTGTATTGACGCACATTAATTTTTTCACTCAAAATTTCAAATTTTCTTTTGTGCCAGTCTAGGAAACATAATTTTTGATTAAAAGACAGATTTTCACTAACAATCTTTAATAGCATTAGATGTACTAAATTGTAAGAATACATATCGGTTATCATAATGACAGCGCAGTTAAAAAGAATTATCATAGATAACATAACCATATACAGTTGACTCTATGAAACTGTGCATTATCAAACTGTTAGTCAGCATTACTCTCACCACTCTTCTGTAACAAAGACAATTAAATGCTGTATTGAGTACACGCAGAATGTTTGTTTTGTTATTGTCGTACAGGTACTTGGCACTGGCGTCTAAATTAGTTCTTGCTCATTTAAATTAATAAATTTATTATAGAAATAAATCAATAAAAAACAAAAATAAATAAAAAAATTTGGGGGACAGGTCTATCCACACTGTCAACTTCCCATTGGGTGTCCTCAAAGACTAGAGACTACTGTAGATAAATAATTCTTTTTCCATTTCGGGCAACCTCCCCTGGGCCCCCGATAGAGGCTTTGCCTCTTGCATCATACCGGGGGCTCCACCCTTATCAAACAAATGATAACATCATTTGTTCTCAAGATATGCGAGACAACATATATTTCGAAAACAGCTTCTTATTTCGTTTTCTTTTTTTTTTTTAATTTTATAATATACTGGCGTTTTTAACATCAAGGAAAGTTCTTAGCCCATTATTAATAATGTTATGGTAAAAAATCCATATAATCTATGTTATCTTAATAAAGTTAATTCTGTTTTTTTACCACAAAAAACAAACCGCTAATCCGAATTTGCTGAAAACTTTATCCGGTCTTCATTTTTTAATTACGCATCTAATGAAATTAGTCCGGAATTGATATCATCATTTGTTCTCGAGATATGCGAGACGAAAAAAAATTCACGAACGAACTAACGAACGCACGCACAGACATCACGCTAAAAACGATGGATTCGGATTCTAGTGACCTTGAAACGTGGAGATATGTCAAAATTAGCGATTCGTAAAATCGGACCCATTACAATAACTTCCTATGGGAAGTTAAAAATTTAACTTTTTCAACATTGAAGATCAGTTGAAAATTATTTACAAAATAAAAAACGGTAAGCCACGCACGGGACTAATATAATCTTAGCCGCATGACTACATGTAGCCAGTACAATCAGAAATAAAGAAAATATTAATTTTGTTTTATAAACTTTACTTTTCATTAGTTTATTAATAAATTTTTTAACGTAGAATAAAAATTTTACTTTGGCGCCTATATCACTGTGAGACTGATTTATTGTTAGTCCCGAGCTGTAACACTTCCATAGGGTCAACTGTACATATTATGTATCATTGATATTAGAATATGTATGTACCATACAATAGATGGGAGTACACATCTTTTCTGAAGCAAAATCGCCATATTGATTAATACCTTTTATAACCTATGGTAATAAATATTTCTTAATTTTTATGTGATTTTTGCTGTTCCATTTGAGACGGTTTAGTGATAAATATTTTAACAATATTTATAACAACAAATATACTATCAGTAAATATAGAAATTTTTAAATTCAAACTTATTTAACGGCCATATTGGTCAACACTTTAGTTACTTTTTTGGCTCATTTTCATATATATTGTATATATGCCTGTACTCCCTCTATTTATTCAATACTCAGAGATACGTATATGTCCATCAAGCAATGTAGATGGCCTATGCGTTGGACGAGTTAGCTTACTAGTCATTAAAAGAGTTAAAATATTTCTTAAAGAGAAATACTAATATAAATATATTACTTTTTGATATTAAAAATATTTTATTAATAATCTAAAAAGGTTGTTATTTTAGTTTATAATCAGTATTTATCTATACTACGAATTTTTCTAGGATTGTTTATCATCGAATAATCAGAAACTTTCTAAATTTTCCTATACAATAAATACATGCCTACATTTCAATATTTTACTACATAAATTTTTCCTAATACTGTCTTGCATTGAATAAAATATTTCAATAGTAATTTTGTGTAATAAAATATTATTTAAATTTATTTGTAATAAAAAAATTTTAAAATATTTAATAGCAAAACGTAAATTTTGATAATCACCTCATAAACCATAGTCGGTTTAGCTGACTGAACTGGCTTCACTCAAGTGTCATGATATTTTTGGACAAATAATTATTTGAGTATTTTTACCCCTTTATTTTAACCATAGAAAAATTTTTTTAGTCTCAAAATGCCGGACCTTTTACTGCCAGCAACAAGTATAATAATAATAATAATAATAATAATCTTTATTCCGTTCAACGGTAAATACAGTATAGAATGTGTCATATGTATTATTAATGTGTTCAGTAAATAAGGTTACAAAAAAAGAAAGAAAATTAGAGATACACATCAGAACATCAAAAAATGATACCAGAGGAATTTGTAAAATAGAAATTATACTAAACTACACACACCGGCATAATTAGCGGAACATACAAAATATCTGTAAAATTCAAACAAACTACTTAATTTCAAGAAAATATTAATCTTATTTAATTATTCACTTAAAATTACATGTTCACAAGTCGATATACCTTATTTTCGGTAGCAAAAACAAGTAACCATATAAAATGGCAAATTTTCGGAATCTTATGTCGTCTAAGAATAATGTAAGTTAAATATTATTTAACAAATAGAAAATTAAACACAGCGTTTTAATACCGCCTGGTTCCTCCCGTGCTCTTATCAAAGCTTCCATTCGTCTTTCTATACTCAGAATAATGTTATCTATAGTCTCCTGGGACAGTCTTTGCCATTCGTCAATTACGGCAGTTTGAAGCTCGACCATATTGAGAAAAAGCGGCATTTGAATTCGAAAGTGATAGACCTCTTAAAAAGATTTCCATCAATAATAAATAAAAACAATTCTATGGAAAGTCAGTTGATTCCTTACTTCAATATTATTTTAAGTAAAAATGAAAAAAAACCGCCAACTTTGTTTAATAAATAGATTTTTATATTTTTTTTCATGTTCCGCTAATTATGCCGGTGTGTGTATGTTGGTGAAATTGAACATTATTTACAATTATACCGTATTTCGACAAATCTGTCACAGATGGCGGCACTTGTATTAGTGAATATATCATATATGTATTATAACTATATGGCCAATCCCTATAAGAGGCAGTGGTTCCGATGAAGTGAGACGGATAGACATCGGGTAGAAGCACTTTAGTTGTTTTGCGCAGATGCATCAATTAGTGTTTACCGTGTTTACTGTTCAGATTGGTTCATATTACCACCAAAAAAGTCGCGTTTGCGCAAAACGAACAAAATACTTCCAAATCTGCACCGTGATGTTGGGACGCTTTTTTCATATCCATTTGGCTATATATGTATACTACATATATGGAATATATACATTTGAAGCATTTTGAGTGGCCATATTGCATGACGAGTTAACTCGTCTTAATCATTTCAAAAGTTAAATATCCGATCGGTTACCGTGGTCAGTTAAAATTTTTAACGATCAGTATTAAATTTTTTGCGGTATTAATTTAATTTTAGCAGTAAAACGTGGTCAGAAATATAAAAGAATTTAGTCAGTTACTTCATCTTACAGTAGCAGTACTAAAATTATTTGAACAGTAGATTAAATAAATGTTCAGTGTAATTATTTTGTCAGTAAAATAATTAAATCATGGATTTCCAAAGTTTTACGTCAGCGGGCCAAGTTTTAAATATGAAAACACGTAGCGGACCAATCAAAATGAAAAATAAATACACAAAGAAAAAATGTGTTGGAAAAAAAAAATCTTAAGGTTGATGGAGCGCTAGAGATTAAGTGCTATTAAGTTCGAAAAAAGTCTGTCATTTATTGTCGCAAATTAATATTATTTAATTTTAAAATAATTTCAAAATAAAAAATCATAATATAATATAAATTTAACTAGTGGATTTTTGAGAGTAATAAAATGTGGCAACATTGCGTAGTTAAGTAAATATAGTTAAAAAAGTTGTCGTCCAATGTTGATAATAGAAATTGCTATCTCTCCTAGGTGCACAGTCAATAAAAATGTTACAGTATTTGTAACTTACAGTTTCGTGAATATTAATATTTTAATCACTTCAATTATAAATTAACAAAATAGATTACAATCTGAAAATCATTTGCAAAACAATAAAGTCAGTTTCTATTACTACGAAATTGTATTAATCTATGCCATCTATGCCATGTGACACCATACTACAACATATATATGTCAACAGTAGATAGAAATCTGTTTTATCAACAATATAATGAATGAATGGAAACTAGACAGAGAGCCAGCTATATTTGTATACCTTATTAGTGTAGCTTTATGCGAAATTGTTGACGTCGTACGACGTGGTGTGTGGGTTAGTCAGTCAGGTTTCACTTGACGTCTTACAACGTCAATGATCGTCAATTTAGAAATGAATAGAAAATGTATAGAAAATAAGTATGTGGCCTGTAATTAATTGTTTTTGCGACCCTCCAAATATTTTTCGTAACCCCCCTGAATTACTGAAATTTGTTTTTCGTATTCTTCAAATAATAATCGATAAATTAACATTATGTTTAATATTAATGAATAGCATTTTTGAACAGCTTTCCAATGATGTACCACAAGTGGGATCTTACAACTTACAAAAATAGTCTACCCATTTTAAAAATGATTCATGAATTTTGATTGATGGAAATTAAAAAGGATTCATGAATCAAATCACGGGCGGAGCGGAAGCCAACACATGACAAATGTTAAAAAAAAAAATGGTCAAATTTAAAAAGCCTAACAAAAGCCGGACAGGCCGGATACTGTCTAATTTGGCCGGACAGACAACCAAAAAGCCCTGACTGCGTCCGGCTTTATCCGGACGCCTGGCAACCCTAGCTATGACTGTTCAAATTCTATTATAGTTTTGAATGCTTCAAGAATTTTTAACAGAAATATGTGCCCTACATGTTAGCTCATAACATAAATTTCTCTCGTAGTACTAAAATTTAATGATTAATTTATTCTTATTCTAATAAGTACATTTTTTCCGGAACAAAACCAAATCTGAATTTTAATATAATTATCGTCACAACAATTTTGGGAAAATAAGGGGAACGGAAAGAGAGGGGAATGAAATTTGAGCTTTATATCCGATAGGAATCTTCAGTTGGGTGGAATTGTGTGTTAATCTAGAACATACACGATATTTGTTAGGAAACGTAAAATTTAAATCGATCATTAGACACATAGGTTGTTTCAGGCAACTAAGAACATTAAAATTCATATAGTGATTGAAAAATTATCAAACTGGATCGGCTGGGACTCGAACTTGGATCTTTTGGTGGCTAGCCAAGCGCCATGCCAATATGCCCCCGAACCACTTGTTCGAATGCCACTCCAGTTCGATAATCAATCAGTCACATACTCTTTTTAATGCGAGACGCAGTTATTTTTTATTTTCAAATATTATCGAGTGCCTGTGAAACAATATTAATGTATGACGAACGAAGCTCCTATTTATATATACGCTAATATTCATATGTTCATTTAATGTTCAGCTTAGCTGATACTTGAACACTCGGTTTTCTTTGGCATGTATGACGAATTCACTATGTTAAGTAAAATTCACATAGTGTTTGAATTTTAAAATTTTATTAAAAAAAGCTATGAATTATGGCACATGAGTGAAGCCAGGGTGGGTTCCTATTATTTCTAATTATACATAAATGAAACTCTAATCTGTAGTTATGAGCGTTACTTTGCAAAAGTGCACTTACTATTTATTAAAATTAATAAAATGAAATTTTGCAAAGTAATTTTTATTTTATACTCTTTGAATTTTGTGAGTTTGTGATTTTTCCGAACGGTGTAATTTCAATTATTACAAATTAATTTAAATAATTTTTATTCATTTATTCATGCTGTTTTAATCATTTTTATTTTTATTTTTGACTTGAATTTTTTTTATTGTAGATGATATAAAAATCTTTAGCCAGCCTATTGTAAAGATACCTCGTGAAAATTTAATGTTTAGTGCAGGTTTGTATAATTATTTCTATTAAAAAATCTAAATTTTCACTCTTTTTTCATATTACTATTTTTTTTTAATTTTTATTTATTTTTTTATTTTCACTTTTATTTATTTTTGTTTAATAATAAATACTATAAAAAGTGTTTAAATACTCACAAGATCTTTATTGTGAGATAATCAGGGATTATCAGTTTTGTGTACATACGTATAAAAAAAAAATTAAAATTAAATTATTTGATCTTATTGACATCAAAAAGTATTTCTGACACAGACCAATGAACACTATTGTATTATATTATTAGACAAAGCGTAAAGCCAGTTTCTAGGCATTTTTCTTGAAGCAGGTAACAGGGTGAGACGGGTGAAATTTAATGAAATAATATAATGTCAATTCTTTAGCAAATGCGACTATAATTATTGCAGGACATAATTTGTATACGTACGTAATTTGAAAATAAAGCGAATACCACTTTTTTTCTTTCAAAATTTTGCAGTTTCTTCTCAAAAAAGTAAAATTTTATTATCAGTATTATATTTTTACAATAATTATTTGCAAACGTTACTACGGATACCATCCATTACTATATTACAGAATACTATTAAGGTCGGAACTTGGTCGTAACTAACTGCCTCAATTGTACATTTATATAATTAGTTTCTATTAATATATAATATGTTCATTGGTCTGTGATTTCTGATATGTTACTATGTTAATTGCATATTAGCAAGTATACAGACAGGGTCGCAACTGTCGCAAGTATACCGAGCTTGCCAACATTATTACCATCTGGTGTCAGATTGAAACAATAGTTTGTATGACAATTGAATCGGTGAGTGCAGAAATCACATAAGTCACATTTTTGAAATTTTACAGGAGAACGAAAAAACAGTATACTGTTCCCAAAATATGAATTTGGGAAAAATTTTTCAACTCAAACTGTACATTCATATTACGGAAATATATTCAAAATATTATTTTCTCATTTTCAAATAAAGTTTTCTTTATAAAATAACAAAAATAAATTTGACTTATGTTGTTTCTGCACTCAACAAATATTATACACCACAACTTTTACTGAATATACTTTTTTAACGACAAATCAATATACTTTTTTAATAACAAATAAGACAACAAAAAAATACAATGTGTACAGACTAAATTTAATGTTAAAAATGACAGCTAAATAATAGAAAACCATTTCGTGAAGAAAGTGACAATTTTATCAGCGTTGAGTGCAGAAAGCACATAAGTCACAGACTTGTGTGCTTTCTGCACTTAATACTATTTACCAAGTCTTTATATTTTCAAAAATAAAACTCTGACTGATGTGGTTTCTTTACACAATCTCAGTTTACCTTAGATAAACTCATTGAGTGTAAAAAGTGAATTTTCAAATTTTATTGACTTATGTGGTTTCTGCACTCACCGATTCAATTGTGACATATAGATAATACGTAACTCACATCATAATTATATGTATTATTTGCTTATCATATTATCCATTTCTGGTTTATGTCACATCAAGACGCCACTAACAGCGTCAGTGCTGCCGTCTATAGTTCAAACTTGGTAATTATATGTAAACATTTCTTCCGTCGTAGGGTTTTAATTTATTACTTGCGATAAAGAAAAAAACGCATATCAGACATTATTATCAGCAGATAGTATACATCGTCGCCTTCCAGGCATAAGGTCGTATCTCATTTTTAGTGATTTTTTTAGGAAAGTAGAAAGACAAGAACTACTGTTACATTTTGTATTGTAAATCATAACCGGTACTTGGTACTTGAAAAATGTTAGTTTGCAAATACAGCTGAACTCTTTTTTATGCGGTCTTTTTTTGTGCGATTTTTTTTATGCGATTTGTAAAAAATGGTCATTAAAATGTGAATCCAAATCACGAGACAATAAGAAACTTAAACAATTACTATAACAATTTTGCTTTGATAAAAATACTTTTTAACGACTTTTAAGCATTTAATCAATACATTGCATAAGAACATAAATTATTGCATCATTTAATTTTTTTACACATGTATTTTTCAAAATTTTCATAATGTTATTTGTTTCATTAATTTTATAGTTTTTAGCGTTTAGAGTGATGTTTTTTCAATGAAATTTTTTTATGCGGTCCCGACCAACCGCATAAAAAGAAAGTTTTTTGTACAGTCTGGATTGAACTATACTTTTTATAGCTATTTATGATATTTTTGAATATACTTTTTTGGTGCGATTTTTTTATGCGGTCCCCTTTACCGCACAAAAAAGGATCAACTGTACATTGATATCTTAGGTTTAAATTGGGTATTTGACTGATGTAGTTATTGGTAATGAAATATTGTAAATAACATAGTATAATTCGATAATAATGATTAACCATTTAAATTAATTTAAAAAAAAAATATATTTTTTTTTTAAATGAAAATTATGAATTTGGAATTGGCGGTTGATGTGATGAGAACGATTCATTGGAATTACAAAAAGTGCGCGATTATTTTCACTATAAATGGTTGGTGTCTATAGACTTATTATAAGGACTCTATCAATAGTTACAGATTAGCGGCAAGTTGTATCATAAATCAAAACAAAACATAAAGTTTATGTATATGGATATGTGTGTTTGTGTGATAGATATTCCATAGGCGGTTTACAGAATTTTTTATCTGAATTTTTTTATACATGTTTTCAGAAATTTTAACACATTTATTATTCACAAATTTATTTATGAGTAGGTTCATATTGTTTCTTTACAAAAGCATGTTATCGTTATTAGTTTATATTTACCATTAGAAATTTATCATAAGATTAATCATTGATTCATTGAAAAAGATTCCAGAACATTCTTTTCAAAAATCAACAAACGCATCAAAAAACCGATTTGACCATTAGAGTGATCATACAAAAAGAAGCTAAATAGTAAAATTTGGCAAAAGTTCTAGAATATTCTATTCGGTAGCAAGCAAAAATATGGAAATATCGACTTCAACATGGGATTGATAATCGAATAAATATTCTAAACAGCGATATTTAACAAAAGTTCTCGAACATTCTCTATTTGGCAACCAACAAAACTAAATTTCTAAAACATTTGTCTAATTGTGCACTTTGGCTTCTTTTTTGAAGACCAGCCCAATTGTGAAGACGGTATTTCGTTTTCTTTGCTGGTTAATGAGTAGAACATTCTGAAACACTTGTCAAAATGAAGTATTTGGCCTCTCTTTCGGTAACAAATCCAATGGGTGCAATCGGTTTTTTGATATCTATGCTAATTGAGAAATAGAATATTCGAGAATTTTTATCAACTTTCCTTATTTGGCGTCTTTTATAATGACCAAAGTAATGGTGAAGTCAGTTTCTTAACATCTTTGCCGATTTGTGTATAGAATGTTCAGGAACTATGTCTCTGATTTTAGTATTTTAATTTTTCAGTGTATAAATTGTCCTTTTCTATAAACATTTATCATACATATACATAATTGCACCGTATTCAGCGTCATTTATAGTATTTGCCAACAACCTAAATAAAAATATACCATACCCCTATTGCGTCTCCAATAATCAATATATTTAAAAAATGTTATGAGCCGCCACTGGTGGAACGGGTGAGGAAATACGTCACAAAAAAATGCTATCTTCTTAAGAGCTCTGCTGTACTCACAGAACAAATAGAACGAATACATTTATCTCTTTTCTGCAATCACTTATGTGCTTTTATGTGCATCTTAGGCTGCTTAGTCCTCATTCATTCGTCAACACTCAGTGGGTATGTTTCAATTGTTGTTATATTGTTACCTCTCGTATTAACACGGTATATGTACGTGGTATACGTACATCATACGTTCCACCACCACGTAGATATTATGTATGTATGTATGCAAGACACTAATACACACAACACCCAACGGACTAACACACACAACTCCGCTTACACATATATAACATAGTGGGGGTTTATTTTCCATCCTTTGTGATTACGCTCGTTTCCCTAGTATAGACATAGTAATGTTCGTTCTCTTTGTTCTCTGGCTGTACTCAATAATATCGCGAGGAGAGCGACATCTCTTTGATAAGTGATGAACTGGTATTGGAAATGAAAAGTGAGGAAGTGTTTTCGCACCAAATTCAAAAAAATTTTTTTTTTTAATTTTTTCTCTTTAAATTGCCTTTTTTTATACAAAAATCAATTACTAGGATTATATTTAAATCTCTTTAGGAATATTTTAAAATACTTTTTCAAAATTTGTCAAATACCCAATTTATAAAACAAAATGAAACAGTAGTTCTGTTTTTTGTACTCTCCTAAGAAAATCACTAAAAATGAGAACGACCTTATGTTCGTCTGTCCGCCTATCACAGAGATTTTTCTCGAAAACTATGTAACGTAGCAATTTGAAATTTAACATAATGTCATTTAAAAGAGCTAATATTTTTTTTTATAATTTTTCTTCCGATGGTTTTAATGATATAGCTCAAAATTCGCAAAAATAGTCGCCTCCTTCCGAGGAACTACTATTTCCCAGGTTTCTAAAACTAAAATTTTCGTTTTCATAGGGCTAGTAAATATTGAGTCATAGATTATAAAAAACTGTGGCTTTTTTAACAGTGTAATAGTTGCTGAAAAAAAATTATTTTAAATAATAGGGGGAAATAGTAATAATTTTAAAATTTGTAAGACAAAATTTTCTATCACCTTTTTGCTTGTCACTTCATTTTTTGGGAAAATTTTTAGGAAAAATTGTAAAAGGACGCTCGGACATTTATAATTTTAGAAATTAAGCCCTGGGGTAGTCGTATTATGGATACATATAATTGAGTACCATTGAGTAGATAAAAGACAAATTTTAAAAATTGTACTCTATAAAAGTTTGGTAGCGTTACTAGATAATGAACTATTGATTTCAAATAATAAATTCATACAATTACTCCGTTAAAGACAAACAATTACTGTGAAATATACAGTGGAATTCCAAGAAGTGCAACGAAATGTTCTCTTACCTTCTTGAGTTGCAGTTCTTGGAATTCCTGTAACAGTCTAAAAAATATATTTTACGTCAATATATATATATATATATATATATATATATATATATATATATATATATATATATATATATATATATATATATATATATATGTATGTATGTATGTATGTATTAGATCGTCATAGGAACTTCAAGAACTGCAACTCAAGAAGGTAAGGGAACATTTCGTTGCACTTCTTGGAGTTCCACTGTATTGTCGTTTGTTTAATTTATTTACAGTATACTTGATGTCATATTATTCCACACGATTTAAATAACATTTTAATTTTTTATTTAAATTTTAACATGGATATGTTTTTTGGCTGGGGTACAGATGATTGTAAGTGAGTAAACTTAACTAATGTTTATTGTTTTCTCTATGTATGCTCATTAACTATAAAACATATCCATGATTCAATGTTTTTTCGTGCAAAAGAGAAAATTCGATAATTATGCAGAAGCACGGCTTCACCTATTTTTGGCTCTAAAAGGAAAACTAATGATCCGATTTTAATGATTTTTTTTAAATGTTCGTTGCCACGATACCGATAATGAAAATGCTGGGAAACTGTAGATAAATTTGAAAAAATTCAATTTTTTCTAGATTTTCTTTTTTTATTTTGTATGCATGTGTGTCAAAGTCGAAGTATATTGTCAAAACTAACTAAACTAACATAACCTCACCAACTAATTTTTATATCAAAGTCGAAATATATTGTAAAAACGAACTAAACTAACCTAACCTTAACTAACCCCACCACCTAGTTTTTATATCAAAGTCGAAATATATTGTCAAAACTAACTAAACTAACCTAACCTTAACTAACTTCACCACCTAGTTTTTATATCATCTACTCTTATTTATTTTGATCAATTTTACCAGAATATGCACTCAAATCATGGCATTGAGATAATCGTAGTTTACAAAATTGTCAATTTTTCTAACTTCCACGCTTAATATTTCGAAAATGCAACGAGATATTGATTTTTTTATTCTTGAAAAAGTATTTATTTTGGTCAGTTTTACTAGACTATGCACTCAGACACACATATAAACGCACACACACTAAATGACAAAAGAAAATTTGAAAAAATTGAATTTTGTTAAGTTTTAAAACAGTTTCCCAGCCTTTCCATTATCGGTATCGATTTGTAGTATTTTTTTAAATTAATCCGCCGTAGCGACGAACATTTAAAAAAAAAAAATCATTAAAATCGGATCATTAGTTTTTCTTTTAGAGCCAAAAATAGGTGGAGCCGTGCTTCTGCATAATTACCGAAAATTCTCTTACTTTTCTTTTTATAGTGTTAGTAAGAGAGTCGAAAAATTTAAACGAAAATAGCGCTGGAAATGAAATGTCAAATGACTCCAGTATTTTAGGTTCGTATCTTTTTATTTATTATAATTCCCTTATTTATCGTTTTTAGTAGATATATTTTTTTCTGACATATTTTTTTAATCTCAGCATTAAGACGTTAATGGTCATGAAGAATTATGACGAAACGCTCAACTGATGCCTTATTTTGACATATAATACGACAATTATTGGCGATGATAAGATTCCCTAAAGATAAGTCGCGAACCTAATATATGACAGATAATAATAATAATAATAATTAGGCCCGATGAGAAGGTGGGGTAGCCGGGGTTGTAGCCCTGGGGCCCGGATTTAAAAAGGGGCCCGTAGCTGCAAGTAAGGAGCCTGGAAAGAAATTGAAGAAGCTTTTTTTTACTCGGCAGGTATTTTTTTAGACAACAAATTTTAAAACATGAAATTTATTCTCGGGGCCCGTCATTTCTTTCCACGGCCCTGATAATAATAATAATAATAATAATAATAATGCAGCTTCACGTCCGTTTTTATGACAGTTAGTCTATTATATGACAGATAATTTTCATACAGTTGAATTTTCTAATAGCATTTTAATAAATTTTTCACGTAAATTACGTGATTTAAGGTGTTGAGATGAACACTAGTAAACACAAAAGAAAAGAGAGTACTTACTGCTGTGTTCCACAGTGCAGGAACTACAAAAGGGAAGGACTGAGTTTTCGTCGTTTTCCTACCAGTTACAAACTTAAAAAACATTGGGAAGCTATTCTTACAATGAAAACTTCATCAGTGTTTATGCATGTTTGCTCAGAACATTTTGAGGTGTCAACATTATATTTTACTTCATGTGGATACCTTAATACTCCAGAAGTAGCTACACCCAGATATTTTATGTTACTGAAATTTCGTTCTTTAACACCAACACACATTAACATTCCACTTTTAAAATATTGTTCACACTTGCGAAGAGGTCCCATAGTATTTTTTACTCTTTCATAAATGTCCAACGAGGAAATCATCACAAAATTTTTATATAGCAATGAAATAATATTAATCATAATTCATATGTCATATACTAGTTCCACAAACGCTCACCAGGGAAATTTTATCATCGCCAATTGTTATAAAGTATGTACATAAACAAACGTAGCTTACTCTCTTTCTAGACAGAATGGGTACCACAGTACTACACAAAACGTAATATATAGTAGAGTAACCATACCACTGTGGCACCTATGGTGTCTAGACGAGCGAGCTGCGTTTGTTTATGTGCCTTATTGATGTACGGATTATATGGAATTGTTGACACGGTACAACACAGTGTCGCAGTTAATCAGGTTTCATTTGAAGTCGTACGACCTTCATGACCATGAACGTATTAATATCTAGACGAGGGTTTTTTTTAAAGAGGATAGTTGACATTTTTTTGGTAAAGTATCTTAACCGTTTAAGGGGTTCAGTGGGTTTCAGAGGTTCAAAAAAGGGTATTTTTACTATTTCTTTTTTTTAAATATAGACAATCACATATTTTATTTAAACAATTCAGCATATCAAAGATACATATTTAAACAGTATTTTGTGAAATTTTTATTTAAAATTTCCGAAAACTCAGCCGTTGGTACCTCATCTTCCTTGACGTCGCAAAAAAATGCTCTTGCCGTGGACAGCATAACTCATTATTGGTTCATTTAAAATCAAAGAACCAAAAATATTTCGTTAGTACATGGATAAATCTCGTTATTGGACGAAGGGAAAAAAAATTAAAATTTGAATTTTTGACAGACTTTGAACAAAAAAACATTTTTTGGTCAAATTTTCGCCATATATTGGCTCGAAAAAATTAGTTATAATAAAAAAAAAATCCTTCGTTCAATGACTAGATAATGTTATTTCAAAGATGTGTGCAAAATTTGAACAAAATCGCTTCATTGCTTTTCGAGAAATCATGTCCACCGACTTAAAAAATTGTGTTTTGAGATAAACTCGTTTAAAGTTTACTGCGCTGCACAGATGTGGCCTGATGGGCGGAGTTTCCGAAGGGTCTATCTCTTAGAATTTTACTCGGATCGATTTGAAATTTTAGGAGAATATTTTAAACATATTGTACTATTTAATAAGACAAAAAAAATCGATTTTTTGAAATTTTCAAACTCACCTAACCCCTTAAGCGATCAACCCGTTAACTCATCTGATGACATATGTCGATTATGCTGCCATTCAGCTAGAATTTCTATAATAACAGTTAGAACATCGCGTGTTCGATTTTTGATTGATCGTTTCATCCTCCATATGTAACCGAAAAAAAGTGAATAATTGAACAGAAATTATTAAGATATAATTATTAATTAATAACATATTTTTTGATAAATATTATGAAACCGTGCGAAAAATTTTATTAACATAATTATTTAATATTTTAATGCAGTCTAAATGTAATATTGATAAATTTTGCACCGAAGAAAGTAAAGAAATTTTTCAGTTTTTTATTAAAATTTTCAGATTAATTAAATAGATATCTTAGTCATCTATGGATATCATGTTTGATCTATATGTATTTACAATCTATAAGTCTTTCAGACAATAAATGCTGTAAAGTTAAAAGGCGTTTTGACTTTTTTAACTTAATAATAAAAAAAAATATTGTGTTTTCAGCAACTTTTAGTGATGTTCAAAAATACCTATACACAAAACTTCATCCAAAGTCATTACATCATGGTGGCCATATTACTGGAAAACCTGGAAATGTCAGGGAATTCTAAACTTTCTGGAAAAGTTAGGGAATTTTACCAGATGACTGGAAAATAGTATATTGTACAATAAGTGAGAAATAAGCTTTTCCCACGTATTTTACACTATACTTTTTCTACGAGCACATTTTTTCTCGTAAAATTTCACATAAATAATTAAAATAAAATTTAAATAAGTAATAAAAATTTTTTAAATTTATAATGTCAATGGTAAGATGTTCAAATTTTTGCAAAAGCATACTTTGAAACTATGGAAACAATAATAAATAATCAACTTACATATGTATATTTTTAGTATTATTTATATGGAAGATATATGAGGAGTTGGTGGGAAGAACGATGAAGGTCAATTTTTCTAAAATTTTGGGTTATTCTATTTTCGTATATAATTTACGCCGTATTTTTATATGTACTAATAAGTTAAAAATAAAACCAAGAGCGTGTTGAGTAATCGAGCCAAAAGAAATGACTTAGCGGAAAAAATGATGAAGGTCAGTCGCTTGAGCTGAAAGAACGATGAGGGTTTATTATTGTCTCATTGTCAACTTCCTTGTATTATGAAAATAAATTTATTTATTTATGAAAATAAGTAAGAATATCGTTTAACGTCGAATTTTAGGACAAGTATTCTGTAACAGGCACCATCCACATCATTATTTATATATTTTTATTTATTTCACGACTTTTTTAATTATACATTTTATGATGTGAGTGATGTACAAGGAAATTGGTGGGGGGCTAGGATTTAAAAGATGGTCGGCTGAAGACGTCTTCTTAAGGAACTATACCGGTATTCATCTGGAAGGGAGAATGCAGAAATCTTTCATACGATAATGTTGATATTTGAATAATTGTCAATAATATTGTGTGTACGCAGTGTACGTAAACTTCAATATTTTTCCTGTAATTCAAACTGCGTATATTTTTGTAAACACTCTGTGGATCATAAGAAAACAGATAAAAAAATAAACATTTTGTTTGTTATATGATAAACGTTTGTCGTCATTTTTAAGATCGTGAACCGCATTTTTAAGTTTCATGGGCCGTATTTCTAGGGTTCACAGGCCGTAGTTTAAGAATCTCCGCTATATTTATGCAATCGTCATTTTTATCGAGAGCTTATCAATAAAATAATCTTGTTGAATCAACGGTGTATACATAATTTTTCCTGTAAATCTTTGTACTATTCATCATTTTTTCAGCTTTTAGCAACAATTGTATGAATATTTACTCAGATTATTTTTGTTAATATTAACAAATATAGCAATATAAGAATTAATTATTTATCATCATCAACAATGTCAAAAAATGGTTTTAAAATTTAATATTCGATTTACTCAGTTTCTATAAAAACTCACCTTCATCGTTTTTCCTGCCGACTCCTCATATATTAAATCAAGGACACAGCCAACTTTTTTATTATATTAAACCGTGAGAAATTATTTCGCACGCTCTTTTCCGCATTGTGTGGGCAATTGTTAATTTTTACATATAGTTAGCCGTGCGAAAAATGTTACTTTTAATAGTAGGAGTATAAAAATAGTATATTGTGCAATAAGTGCGGGAAATTGTCGATTGCCCACGAAAGCGAAGTTGCTCACTACGTTCGTGCGCTCATTCGCTTGAGTGGGGCAATCGACAATCCCGCACGAGTTGCACATACTATTTTTTATTACGAATTTCACATAATTTTTTCTATTATTATCACCTGTTTTTGACATTTTTATTACTTTTTAAAATAATATTTTTAAGTGTTCGTCTTTTTTTTCTGAATTAATTATCGTTTAAATTACTTTGTTGGTGGTTTCTATAGAAATAATTATGAAATATTTGTTAAATGAAAAATTAAGAGGTGGCTTTGCGTGTTTTGATTAAATTTTGCGTGCTTTATTGTCAATTTGCGTGTGGAAAGTTACTTTCCACACGCAAAAAAGTATGCGGGAAGAGTACGGTGGGCAAACAGCTATTTTGCGTACAGAAATGTGTGCGCCAAGTTAGTACTTCTCCCGCATGAGTAATAAAAAATTTATTTTTATAATTTTGCTTATTCAGGGATAAAAGTTCAATCAATTTTTCACTTGTTTTGAAATTAGATTTAACAATTGGCGCGGATTTTTTTTAACTTATCATTTACTTTTTTTAAGAAAAAGTGTTAAAAAGTTATTAAGAATTTTTTTTTTGGTTTTTGGGATAAAGGAGGGGCGGCATTTTTCATAAAATAGTCAGGGAATTTTTTTATAAAATTTCTGAAAAACCTGGAAGAGTCAGGGAATTTGATCTTTAAAAATCTATGACCACCATGCAGATGTCAACAACTTCTTACGTTTAACGTCTTACGGTATTTATTGTATGAAGCGTCCAATTTCCCTATAAATGGCTGATATCCTGACTTACTATAGGAATTCTACATTCAATCTACCATGCCTGCCATCTATCAGAATTTTAATACAGCTAACTATTTGTGTCCCTAAGAAAATTTGCAGTAAAACGCACTGATACCAAAGAATTTTTTCAATACAAATAAAGGAAAGTTTTTACATTGGAGATTTTTTAATTCTGATTCCTTGATCTCCCATGAAAACTAGTCAAAAAGTTTGGGAAGTTTGTTACAAAAATCATTTTTATGGATTGCTTGTTTTTTAGTCAATAATTTTTAAATGTGAATGTACTTAAAAAGTTAAGAATTGATACCGTAAAAAACCAGTCGTGGTATAAAACCAGAGAAAAGTTATGAAAAAAAATCAACCGTTAACTCATCCTTAATGTGCGTTAATTTTTTTTTTTTGAATCGGAACTCTGTAACGGTGCAAGCTCCGTTATGAAACGTTTTATAACAAAATTTTCTGGTGGACACAATGAATTTTGTAATTTATTTTTCTTAATGTCAACTATCCTGTTACGGCACACGTACACATTCGTTGAGTTAATCATAAAATTTTATATCAAAAAATATTATAATCTTTATCACCACAAAAGAGATTTTAAAAGTTAATTTTAGCTGCTATAGTTGTTTGTAAATTATTGCATGACGTCATGTAACTTTATTTTATATACTTTACAAAAAATTTCATTGTTTTACAAATTTACTATCTTTTTTTTTTTTTTTTTTTTTAATAGATGTAGGATTTGATCCTATTGGTATTGAGTATACAGATCGTATTGTAATTAGTGATTCTGAAGAAGTAAATTCATTAGAAGGTTTGTATCAAAAATTAATATTTAACTTTAATTAAAATACATATTGCTTGTTTGGGTGCTGAAGACATTCGATGTAAAGAGAGATAGATTATAGTGATTGTCTTTTTTTAGTCTTTTTCTAAAACTGCCATTAATTGACCTACAAGCAATACATAAGTGCTCTTTTTATTAACCCTTCTAAACAAACCATATGGTAAAATTTTTTTGTCTCAAAATGCCGGACTTTTTACTGCCAAGTGATAAGTACAATAGATACGGCTACAAAAACAGAAAAAGAAAAAATCAAAGAATCCCAACATTAAAAAAAAAGTGAACCCTAGGAATTTACAAAAAATAAATTATACTAAACTATGTTGATAAAACTGAACATTATTTAGAATTATACCGTATTGTCACAGATAGCGGCACCTGTACCAGTGAATATATACATATGACAGCATTTTGAGCCGCCATATTGCAGGACGAGTTAACTCGTCTTAATCATTTAAAGCGTTAAAAAGAACCTATATTTTTGGTAATTTAACTTCTTGTCGACTAATAACACTAGGCAACAAAAAAAAAACTTTTTTTTCCTCGCAAACGAATTTATGTGATTCATATTCCTGATGCTTTCTGTAGTGTAGAAACGTAAATAAAACATTTCAGTCACCTCACAGTTATGTGAGGAAAGTGTTTATTTATTTTTCAATATTTAATGCTATTTTTAAAGAAACAAATTTATGTGGAACTAAAAAACGAACTTCTCTAATCTTTCCTTGATTGTCGTTTCTAGTTTGAGATCAAAGCTTCTCTAATTAAAAATCATCAGTAGTCTGCAAGCATTGTAGGATTCCATTTTCCTAGATGACGTTTTTCCATAGTAGCAATATCTTGGAAGAAACGTTCTCCGTCTTCATCACTGACATCCTCCATATTTTTAGAGAAAAATCTAAATAAAAGTGCAAAAATGTATTTTCAAGCACATTTTGCAACTTAGTTTTATGATAAGATTGTAACATTTTCTCAATTATATTGACGTACTCAAGGGACTTTTGATTTCCAAGAAAGTTTTTCGTGACTTTGATAAACGACAGCCAGGTTTCCTGTTCTACTTCATTTAAGGTTGAAATGAAAGCTGAGTCCTTTATTAACTTTTTGATAATTATCTGGATCTACAATTATTCCTTCTCTGATTTTGGCATCGCTCAAGGAAGAAAATCTTTCAAAAATTGAAAGCTTGACTCCTCTGTGCTTATGGCTTTCACGGAGTTTTTGATAAAGCCTAATTTTATGTGTAGTGGTGGTAATATTACTTTGAGAGAATCAGCCAAAGGCTTAAGCTCTACATTTTCCTGTCCTGGAACATAAGAAGTCTTTACAGGCCAGATTTTTTTAATGTAATACATATTTTTTGCTTGTTAGTATACCCACTCTTTGAGACGCGACTGAGTAAAATTAATATTTTTCTAGTATTAGGAGTGGTACTATCTATAAATTTACGAGTATATTTTGCTCGAGTATTTTTTAGTGTTGCCTAGTGTAATTTGTCAATTAAACTGTGTTGTAAGACGATTATTTTTACAATATATTGGTTGCTTTAAACAGTAGAAGTTTAAAATTTCGAACACAAATTGCTCCTTTTTCTAATTTTTTTTAATATATTATAATCACTATAAAAGACCAGTATATTTTTGATGTCAGTTATTGTAACATTTTTTTTCCTTTTACAAATAACAGAGAAATTTCGCAGAGAACGATTAAAATTTAGACTGAAAAAATTACGTCAAGGTTTGTATAATAAACCAAGGCATTTCTAAGTGGAAAAAGTACCGACCGAAATTTTTTTTTGGATAAAATTGTAAGTTTTGGTGTCGTTAATAAATTGTGAAGTTTTCCTCCCTCTAATGAGTACTACGTAACATCTTTATGGAGAGAGAAAGGGTGAAATATTACTTTCTGGCCAATTCCTTGCTTTTTTATTAATTTTACGGAAAAAATGGCTCAGTACAAAATTAAAACTTATAAAATCTGCCTACAGAATAGATTTTAAACCCATTTCCTGCCAGGTTAATATTTATTTATTTCATTTCAAATATGGGTGGTTTTTTTATAAGGAACCTGCAGCTCGGAATTGGCCAGAAAGTAATATTTCACCTCTTTACCCTCCTCAAAGAGGAGTACGCTATGCTCGTTGGAAAGAGAAAACTTCATAAGTTACTAATATACTAAAGACAAATCAATATTTTTAGGAAAAAAATTTGGGTCGGAATTTCTTCCAAATTTTATACTAAATACCCAATTGGTTACTGGTCTATAACGTCTATAACTTACATTGTGAGATTTGTTTTATTAGTCATCTAATAATTTTTTTATTTATTTATTTATTTTTTTTTTTTTATTTACGGTTAAATTCTATAGCTGACTCCAGTATCAAGCAAAATCAATCAACCACAGAATCTGTAAATTGGCAGTCTCTATCAGGTACGTTCAATTTTTATTTTTAATATTTATTCTATTAGTTGTAAATGCATTTAATAAAGGAAAGATTTTAAGTGTTTCATTGATTTTAACTTACAACCACGATCTTACATACAGGTCTTGATACGGAAGTGTTGCCAACTATAGTTTAATAAAAACTCCACAGAGTTACTTGAAAAATCCCATTTTTTTTTTTTTTTACAAAAATCTCACATTTAAAAAATAATTTTTCAAAATAAAGCGGTTTATGATAACAAAATAAATTTAAGTAAGAAAATGTTTTTTGAAGTCAAGCTTTTATTTAAAAATGGTTTAAAAAATCTAGACTAGATTTCTATCATCAGAGGCGCGAGTAAGAATTTTTGTGTCACCAATAGTAACATTATAAAACCTTTCTAGGTCAGTGTTCTAAAGGTGGAAGTACTTAGAAAATTAATTAATAATGGTTTCTTTTTTTAAATGTGCAAAATAATTTATAAGTTTTCTCATTTTTGAAAATTTATTTCGAGGTAAAAATATGAGAGGTTGCGTCACATATGCAATGACAATGACTAATTAAAATTGACATAGTGTTTGAAAAATTATCAAATTGGATCGGCTGGGACTCGAACCCGGATTTCTTGGTTGCTAGCCAAGCGCCAAGCCATTTAGAGATATGAATTTTTAAAGATTCAAGATTTTTCCAACATTTAAAAATTCATATCTCTAAAAATATTAACTTGATCGTGAAAAGTCATAGGACCTTTTTTGTTTGTATTTCAATAAAGAATATAAAAAAAAATTTGTCCGGTTGAAAAAATACTTAAAGGTATTTTAAAGGTAGGGGACGCATACTTGTGAGGGCGCGAAATTAACAATTAAAAAACAGGTATAAACAATGAAATTTTTTTAAATCTCTATTAAGGATATTATTAACTATTGTATAAAGAATTTAAAAAAAATATTATTTATATTTTATTATTTTTTTTTAATATATTTTTCATGGGTCAAAAGTACCCAAATTTGAGATTTTTCGAACTTTTAAAAATTCATATCCCGAAAACTATTAACTTTATCGTAAAAAGTCATAGGACCTTTTTTATTTGTATTTCAATAAAGAATATAAAAAAAATTTGTCCGGTTAAAAAATGACAATTCCTTGCAATTGTTTAAACAACTTCCGGTTTAAGCAATATGGCCCCGGGTTGCCCCCTGGCAACATGCATTTATATCATCAGTAGGGCAATGTCAACAGGATCGCATAAAAAAATTGAGGTGGAATAGTTTTCGGTACTCATGCGCCAGTACCTCCCGTACTAAAGTGATCATGTCGCAACTAAACAAGTGGAGTAGCCACGAATGGAACGGCTAGGTAATATTACATTAAAAAAAAATCCCACATTTTAGACTTCAAAAAAACCTGCGAATCGGGTTAAATTCCTCGAATTGGCAACACTGAATGAAGGTAGCTCTAAATGAAGACGTTTCGTCGTGGCATTCATTGTCGTTGAATTGATTCATTTCACAAAATATTTAAAATTGTTTTTGATCAACTTAATATATTGTATAGGTAAAATTATCTAAACTTTGCCTGACGTCATTAAACAAAAATAAATTAATCAAAATTAGTCATACCAAAATTTTCTGTCTTTTTTCCCTTTTGTTACTTTTGTCTTTTATATTAGAGTAACTATAGTTACTAAGTATCTAAAGGGCATCTTTATAGATTACCTACATGCTGAAGAAGTCAACTCGTCTTAATTATTAAAGGAGTTAAGTTAAACTAAATAGACAATTATGTTTTATCATCAAAATTTAGCACATAATTAAAATAAAGTAATAAATGTCATAATGCGCAATTTTTTTACGGACATTGATATTTATGTAGAAAAAAAATAAAAATCGGATTTTTATATATATATATATATATATATATATATATATATATATACACATATATATATATATATATATATATATATATATATATATATATATATATATATATATATATACACATATATATATATATATATATATATATATATATATATATATATATATATATATATATATATATATATATATATATATATATATATATATATATGTAGGTATAATCAATGAAACAACTTAAAATCTTATAGTAATTTTTTTATTCTTTTTAACAATACAAACACCTTATAAGGTCAGTGTTCGTATTATTTCTAAAGATTTAACTCTTATAACGAGGGATAAATAGTTAGTATCCGACCAAAGCTTCGGCTTCGGCCGCAAAATACATCTTCAGCCTTTTACTCAATTAAAGCAATCAACACCAAGATCACTCAAGACGTTAGAACAATCAAGACATTTCAGACATTTTTAACTTCCCATTGGAAGTCATTGTAATGGGTTCGATTTTACGAATCGCTAATTTTGACATATCTCCACGTTTCAAGGTCACTAGAATCCGAATCCATCGTTTTTAGCGTGATGTCTGTGTGTGCGTTCGTTCGTTCGTTCGTGAATTTTTTTTCGTCTCGCATATCTCGAGAACAAATGATGATATCAACTCCGGACTAATTTCATTAGATGCGTAATCAAAAAATGAAGACCGGATAAAGTTTTCAGCAAATTTGGAAAAAAAGGGAATTAACTTTATTAACAAAACATAGATTATATGGATTTTTTACCATGTCTTTATTATATAATGGCCTAAGAACCTTCTGTGATGTTAAAAACGCCAGTAAATTATTGTAAAATTAAAAAAAAAAAAAAGAAAACGAAATAAGAAACTTTTTGTGAAATATTTTTTGTCTTGCGTATCTTGAGAACAAATGATTTTATCATTTGTTTGATAAGGGTGGAGCCCCCACCCTTAGGTACAGAAGACGAAGCCCCCAGTGTGGTGCAAGGGGCAAAGCCTCTATCGGGGGTCTAGAGGAGGAGTCCCCTGAATTAAAATAAAAAGTTATTAATTTACAATAGTCTTTAAGGGCATCCAATGGGAAGTTGACAGTGTGGGTAGACCTGTCCCCTAAATTTTTTATCATGTTATCAAAAACAAAACCTCCAATAAGTGTTTTTGAAATTATTATTGCGTGTTTCTGTTATAATATTAATATTTTAAGAAAACATGTAATAATACTCTTTTCAGCCATCGACTGTAACATTAAATCAGTTGAGACACTTGGCTACTTTAGTGACTAGTACACGCAAACGTGCATATTTTGAGTTAGTATATTCAACTTTAAATATATTTTTCTAACACTTTTTTGCTTTATTTTAAATAACGCATACATCCCATTAACTAAAACACTAAATATTAGAAGGGATTTATTTTTTGTTCGAAATTCGAATAAACTATGTTATTTTCTCTACAGAATCATAAAGATAGAAAATAAAGTAGAGCTATGAATAGAAATACGGATATTGACCTTATTTAATTAGCATTAACTTTATTATTTTTTTTTTTTTAACTTGAAGATATAAGATCAAAAGAAGTTATTAAATACATATTTTTATTTGCTAGGATATAAACTTATTATCAGTTTTGACATTTATCATTATTATCAAAATTATTTTAATAATTGCTAAATAGATCGACAATAGATAATTTCAGCAAATTAAAAATAAACGACAACATTATGATGTTACAAGTTTGTTTTATTTGGTTTTATTATTATTTATAAATTAGGTACCTCAGATACCATAAATGCAAATAGTAGTGTTCCTGGGAGGAAACCACGTGGTAGACCTCGTGTTCGACCAAGTGAGTATAAATTAATTATTACTTAAACAAAACGTCCCATATGTTTATATTACTTATGAAAATTATATAAACAGTCACAGTGAAGAAAGAAAAGAAACGTCGAGGAAAACCACCGGGTATATACAAAACAAAACGTAAGTATAATAAATTAAAAAAAAAAAATACTACAACATTTATATTATTTATAAAAAATCTGTACATATAAACAGACCTAGATGTGAAGAAAGAAAAGAAAAAACCGGGAAGACCACGGATACATCCAGGTAAGTAAATTTTTAAAAAACATTCAAAATGAAGCAAATAAAACGAGATATAATAATGTCATTTAACCGTACTACAGTTAAATTGAAGACAGAAAAGAAACCACGTGGAAGAGTTCCAAAAGGTGAGGACAAAAAAAGAAGTTGGGCGTATAATAGCCGATTTTGGTCTATGATAGTATTTAATTTGAAAATTGACAGTCTTTGAAATTATTCAAAAATGTTTTCTCTATAAAATTCAAAAATTCATTATTTATGATTTCTTTTAACACGTTCGTTCTCCAAGATCAAAGGAACATAACTAATTTTTAGAAAACAGGCGAGAATGAAATTTTTCTACAGGAATAGGAGTGAACGAGAGTGCTGAGAAAAATTGGGAGCGGGCGGGAACGGGTTAAAAAAATTACTCTCGTTCCCATCTCTACTCTAGAGTATAAAAATAATAGGGGAAAGGCTTTTAAGTAAGTGCTTGCTGCGGAAACAAAACAAATGTTATTAACTTCCCATTGGAAGTTATTGTAATGGGTCCGATTTTACGAATCGTTAATTTTGACATATCTCCACCTTTCAAGGTCACTAGAATCCGAATCCATCGTTTTTAGCGTGATGTCTGTGTGTGCGTTCGTTAGTTCGTTCGTTCGTGAATTTTTTTCGTCTCGCATATCTCGAGAACAAATGATGATATCAACTCCGGACTAATTTCATTAGATGCGTAATAAAAAAATGAAGACCGGATAAAGTTTTCAGCAAATTTGGATTAGCGGTTTGTTTTTTGTGGTAAAAAAACGGAATTAACTTTATTAACATAACATAGATTATATGGATTTTTTACCATAACATTATTATATAATGGCCTAAGAACCTTTCTTGATGTTAAAAATGGCAGTATTTTATTATAAAATTTAAAAAAAAAAGAAAAGAAAAGAAAAAGAAAAACGAAATAAGAAACTTTTTATGAAATATTTTTTGTCTTGCATGTGTTGAGAATAAATAATGATATCATTTGTTTGATAAGGGCTCTCACTCTTAGGTACAGAGGGCGAAGCCGCCGGTATAGACGGAGGCACAGGGGAGGAGCTCCCTGAAATGAAAGTACAGTAGTCTCTAATCTTTAAGGACCGCCAATGGGAAGTTGACAGTGTGGGTATACCTGTCCCCCCAAATTTTTTATTCTGTAGTAGTAAAAAAATCTACTCATAATGTGTGTCTTACAATATAAACGCTCAAATTAGTTAATACCAAAAATTTAAATTTCAATACTATGGTATATTGAACGACTTCCTGCAAAAATTGTAAAATCAAATAACCAACGTCGTAAATCACAAAATATGAGCTACATATTGGAAAATCGAATGGAGGCGTGGTTTAATGTTTAGCCTATCCGTAGCAGTTTTTCGATTTGTCACCAGATGGCAGCTAAAGAAATAGTGGCAATTTTGAATTGTCTATTTTTGCTTGGCAACAATAAATTATTATAAAAAAAGTAGGAACAATATTCCAAAAATTTGCTAATTTTTTTTTTTCGTTAATTTTTCAGTAGTAGTTAATGTTTGAAATGCTAGTTGCAATACTTAATCAGATATAATAAACGTAGAAAATTTTGGGAACACAAAATCGCTAGAAACATGTACTTTGAAGTCAGTCAGTAAATTCGATTTCATCAATTTTTTCTTTCATGACATCAAATACATACATTGCCTTCTTCATCTCCTCTTTCTTTTTTTTGTTTTCCTTCTAGATTGTTAATTGCTTCGAGATTACCGTGAGAAATAGTCGATTATTTCTTATATGAAAATTTTTAAGAAGAAATCATTCTTAAATATTTTCTCTTTTAATAAGGCTCGAGTTTCTCTTAATAAATCAAACTTTGTATTGATTGTATAATATTGAAGCTTGAGAGATGGGACAGATATTTTCTTGATGTACCTATATTACTATCTATAGTAGATAAATTAAAATATGATTAGGTAGTAAAAGATAAGTTTTGTAATTATACTTATATGTAATAAAATCTTGTGGTTTAAAATGAACTGGACAAACTCTCATTGAAGGCATAACTTTTTTACCCATTTTCTGAATGTTTTTCCATGCTAATCAGCGACCAACCAATTCTTCTTTGTTATATTACGACTGTAGCAACATTTGTATATCATTCTTGGGACCTTCTACTATTGCATTCAAACACACAACAGTATACTTTTACTTTTTCGTGATGAAAACTCCATAATTTGAACAATTTTCATGTATTAAATTTAATTAAATTAGGGTAAAATATTTTTAATGACAAGTCATAAAAAAAATTACAGCTGATTAAAGTTCACTTGATTTATATGAGATGTACAAATAGCCTTTCCGCAGTAGTTTATTTTCGGGCCACCAGATAGCATATCAAAATTCTCCGTTTTCCAATACGTATGGTAAAAAATCAAGTGCTCATAGCAAAAATAAAATAAAAATGAAAATAAAATCGAAAATATAATTTTAAAGAATCATCTTACATGTTTCGGTCAATATAACCATTATCAAAGATCATAGCGAAAAAGAAAAGAAAATCAAAAGAACAAAAAATCATGTCGAAAAGCATAGAAAAATCAAACGAATTCAAAAGAATTCGAAGTCGAGAAAAAATTTTTGTAAAAAGCTTGTCAAAAACAAGGCACACCCAGTTGGTGAAAACAACGGGAACAAAGAAAAACACCATGTGTAACAAACACAAAATGACATGAAGGTCAAAATTGTTAAATTCAACAAATCAAAACCTTCAATATTAATACTTGAAAACTTTTTTAAAAAATATTTAAAAATCTTTTAAAAACACTAGTTGAAAAACTGAATTAAAAATATCAGCGACCACAAAATTAATGTTGAATAATTTAAAATTTAAAACTTTAGCACAGTTTAAAATTTTTTTTTTTTATTGTGAACAACACTAAGAATGACACAAAAAAAAAAGAAAAAAAAAAAAAACGAAGAAAAAGATATGTGTTTAAGTTGACTGCTTGTTTTGGAATGAATTTAAAATTATTTGCATAACTTTTTTAGAATCTTCTAGGTGTGGTAGTTGTGCGCAGTCGTTGAGGGAAAAGTGATGTTGTTGTAAATATTGCGCAGTGTGTAAAGACTCGAGGCTGTCCATGGTGCGGCCTTTGTTCGCAAAATGGCGGATTTCAAAATTTAGTGATAACTGAAAATTGTGGTTTGTATTTACAACATGATCGGCAATGGCTGAGAAATTTTTTGTGTTTGCAGATTTTACTGCTGCCAAATGTTCAGAAAAACGGCTTGCGAATTTTCTCCCTGTCTGTCCAATATAAAACGACTGACACTCGTCGCAGGTGAACTTATATATTCCCGATTTCTGTAATGGCGAAATGGAATCCTTCGTTTTAACAAAATAATTCGATAGTGTGTTTTTTGTTGAAAAGCTTAATTGTATACCGTTCTGGTCGAATAGTTTTTTGAAAAAAGTAACTTGTTTGAAAATAAATGGGATGGAAGCATATCTCGCTGTGACGTGGTCGTTTGTATTTGACAAATTCGGAAAAAGTAAGGAATCTATGTATTTATTATAATGTTTGGCGAATATTTTAAATAGGAAATCTAAGTCATAACCATTTTGTTTACCGATAAAAATAATTGTTTCGATTTCTTTACAGAAGTTAAATTTATTAAGGGGATATGAAAAAAGCCTATGGAAGGCGTGATTGAAAAAAGCCATTTTATGAACTAAAGGGTGATTGGAATCGGATGGTATACAATGATCGGTTTGAGAAGGTTTACGAAAAATCGAAATTTCAAAACCCATGGAAAGAGCATCCCTTTTAATAGTGATGTCCAAGAAATTTAGTTTATTATCAGTTTCCAATTCCATTGTGAACTTGATGTTAGTGCGGAAAGAATTTATGAAATCTAAAAATTCCATTACATGAGCTTCTGTACCCGACCAGACCACAAAGATGTTTGACATTTAGTCATTTTGTGTTTGTTACACATGGTGTTTTTCTTTGTTGTCATTTTGTGTTTGTTACACATGGTGTTTTTCTTTGTTCCCGTTGTTTTCACCAACTGGGTGTGCCTTGTTTTTGACAAGCTTTTTACAAAAATTTTTTCTCGACTTCGAATTCTTTTGAATTCGTTTGATTTTTCTATGCTTTTCGACATGATTTTTTGTTCTTTTGATTTTCTTTTCTTTTTCGCTATGATCTTTGATAATGGTTATATTGACCGAAACATGTAAGATGATTCTTTAAAATTATATTTTCGATTTTATTTTCATTTTTATTTTATTTTTGCTAGGAGCACTTGATTTTTTACCATACGTATATGTAGCTCATATTTTGTGATTTACGACGTTGGTTATTTGATTTTACAATTTTTGCAGGAAGTCGTTCAATATATCATAGTATTTATTTCACCTGCAGTTGAATTTTCTAAGTTATTTAAATTTCAATACATTTTATTAGCAAAATTCAGTTTATTAAAATGTGTAAAATTTTCGACTAATAAATCTATCAGTGGTCGAAGACTGTGTGGTTATTTGTCTTACTTCGCCGCAATCAAGTGAGTGGTTGAATCGAACAGTCTCAGCAATTTTCCAACGTACGAAAAAAATAAACCGATTTATTCGTGCATTTATTCATTACGGATTTTTAGCGCTGGTCTGTAAAGTATATTATTCAAATTATATTTTCATCAGTATCATCAAAACACTATTTACATAAAGTGATTCTACCATAGAACACTAGAAGCAAACTAAAATCAAAAAAGTATGGATCGCTTGGAGTCATTTGTTGGTCTGTCACAGCTTAAGGCATTTAGTCGTTCGGTATCGGTCACCGAATGCACGACAATTATTATGTATTGTTGAAATCATTGTTAGTAACACTGCATGGATCTCTGTCCGCATGTAGGTGTTATGTAGTTGTGTGTATGTGTGACCATTCACACACATGCAAAAATCAAACCCACACGATTACAATGTGTACCCCAGAGTACAGAGGTACAGCAATTATCTCTATCATGAAATCTGTAGTGTGCACTTCTATGAACGTTAGGCTACTTAATAGTCACTCTCTCAGTAGCAGTCGATGAGTGTAGGTCAATCACAAGTCAATTGATTTGATTGTTGTATTGGTTGTATTGGCATTGTAGAACCCCCACACGGAGCCACATACATGCGTTGTGGTATCATACATGTATGCGACAGCACAGCCACCACCACCAACGATAACTAACACAAAGACAGAATACCGCACAAATACAAAGTAAACCTAGTGCACGTATATAACATATTTTCAATCTCTTACTGGTTACACTGGTTCCAGTAGTATAGAGATAGATATGTTGTCTCTAGTTCTCTGTGATGTGTACCTACACAACATAGTGAGGAGAAGTGGAAGGGGTTTTTTGTTTACGCAGTATCACTAGTATAGAAATAGCAGTGTTTCCTCTGTTCTCTGTGGATCCTACAAATTATCGCCGTTACACCTACCCTCACCACTTTATATATCTGAATGATTGGGGAATAGGCTAAAATCGACTATTACTCTCCCAGCTTGTTTTACCTAAAAACGATGTTAATTTGTGTATTATTTATAAAATTGAAATTCCTAATTTTCTTTTTTCCTTGTTACTATTTTTAGAAAAGAAGCCTTCAGATCAAGAAAAGAAAGCTCGTGGACGTCCAAAGAAAATGAATTTCCCACCAGGTAAAACTATTCTAAATAATTTTGAAAAAATGAAAATAATAAAATTGAATTTTAGTTTTAGAAAATGAAAATAACATTAAAAGTCAACAAGAAAACTATGATTTAGCCACGTTACCATACGGAGATTTTAGTTATTTAACATCTGAATTAGCATCACATTTCTCAGGCGAATCAAATATCATTTATCCCACATCGTCTGTACCAGTTGAAAACATAGTTACGTCTACCCCATGCCAAACTACTGCTGTGATACCTTATAATTCTGATAGTTTAACAATAACACAAATAACTAACGACATAAAACAAGAAATATTTGCTGAACCACCTCACCTAGTTCCCGAGGTTCCTGACATTACAACACAACCGTCAGTAGTAGTTATGGATAATGTACGAGTATTTGGTGAATGCACAATTCGACCTGTTACTTAAACTCATATTTTAATTCAATTTTATATTTTGATTATTTTTATATTAAATTAGGAATGCAAAAATTTATGTTTTATTATTATATGAAGGATACATGTGAAAAATTTATTTTATTACTTTTTTTTTCGATTTCAGTTGTTTTTTTAATCATAAGAAGAAAATATGTAGAAGCTAGTGGTGTGCCAAACTGTTCTTTTTACGGAACAGTTTCAGAAGATCAGTTCCAAAAGAACAGTTCTCAAAAAACATTATTAAGCGAGAACTGTTCATGGTACAAACAACAGTTTTTTATGATTAAATCGTTTTAATGTGGTGTTCAACTATTTCACTTAGTACCTAAAAATAATTTCGTTGATATTAACTTTACAAACATGTAAATATAAAATTAATATTTGTCAAGCTGCATATACAAAATCAAAGTCAAGTTTTTTCGAAACATAATCTTTGTCGCAAACACATTCTTATAGGTAGACACACAATCTGAATAAAAACCATGCAAGTCATTACATTCCTTCCTGTTTTAACATCGTCATTCATTGCATAAACAAGATAAGTCACTTTTGTGTCAATTCCAATAACGAAAACTAACAAAACATACTTGACTGGCCGAGTACAAACGTTGAGTATAATAAAAATAAGCATGGCGGAGAATATGATTATCTCAAAAAATTTTGAAAATGTGATTAATATGGTCTTGTTATTAACCTCTTGAGTCCGGACCATCTCCCGACCACTCTCCATATAAGGTAAAAGACCCGGTAATTGACCCTGGCCCAGTTTCTGAACTTTTCAACTTTGTTATAAATTAATAAAAAAACTATATTTTAAATAAGAAAAAAAATAAATTCTTAATTTAAAGTAATCTATTCTGTGTCTAATGAACAGCAATTTAAAAAGTTTAGAATATATTAACTAAATAAAAAAAAATTTTTAAGTTTAAAATGTGTGTAACAACTATTTTTTTGGTAGTTTCCTAACAGTTTATGTTACAAAGTACTCATTTTGATCTGTGCAATATTCATCATGTAAGTATGAAAACTTAATTAAAAATATATGAGCAGGTTAATATTTGTTTAAAATTTATTTTAAAATATTTATAAAATACCTTAGAATGATTTTTATTATTGAAATGTGAGGGTCAATTACTGGGCTCACTTCTAAAGTGGTATGGCCCAATTAAATTCTAACCAGTTTTTGTTAGTTATTTTGTTATTTATAGTTATCTTCGATTAGTTTTTGTTATTTTTTATAACGTATATAACATTAAACATTCATTTTTATCAATAAAAAATTATTTATAAATTAAATTTTAAAAAACTGTATTTTTAAATTTAAGAGTCAGAAACTAGGCCACTGTCAGGGTCAAAAACTGTCACATGAGAAATTTTGAAGGTCAGAAACTGGGTCCTTTTTGCCAATTTTTAAAACATTAATTTAAATTATTAATTCAATTCAAATAATTATTTTACTTGTATGACTTTATTTTGAAAGCCATAAACTAGTTGCTAAAATTATTAATTGTCTCTTAAGTTTAAACTTATATTTATTACTGTCGTTTAACCTCAGCCGTCACTCTTAACAGGTCAGAAACTAGGCCCGTTACCTTAGTCCATTATAAAATCGTTGTAAGCAACTTGAAATAGAATCATATATCTTACTCTTTTTAGATAATAAAATTCGCATATACATAAAAAGAGTAAGGCATATGAATCTATTTCAATTTTGATGTTGCTTACAACGAGAAACCAGTGTAAATTGGAAATAAATTAAATATTAAAAAAAAAAAAAAAAACACTTTAATTCAACCTAGAAAGATTAATTAAATTAAAAAAATTTAATTCTTCGTTAACACATAACTTGGTGACAATACTTTTGTACTCAATCATATGATAATTAATTTTGACATATATTTGATGAAAAATGCTCACTTGTCTCAACTCTATTTAGTATGCTCCAATACCATTAGCGCTACGTAGCGAACTGTGACATTAAAAAGTCCGTCCTTGAAAACAAGTGGCAGGGACATGGTCCGGACAGTCTCATCAGTAAAGAAGTAATAAAGTCCTGACATTTTATTTTGTCTACATACGTGCACATTTTTTATTATATCAAATCTTTATTTTTATTTTTTTGATTTGTTTTAAAGTACGTTCAGTTGTATAAATTCAAAATTTTTTAATATATCTAAGTTTATTCTTCTATGTTGATCTTGCTGTACGTACGGTCTTGTTAAACATCAGGAAGTGAAAAAATATGAATAGTAATTTAATTTAATTAATTAAGTGCTTTTTTGGAAAGTCTGTAGAATAAATATTATATCATTGAAAAATTTGACAATTTAGGATAATTTTAAAATAAATTGAATTCATTTTTGTTATTTAAATGTGTTAATTCGAGGACAATCGGAATTAAACATACATTTATTTATATACATACTCTACTTACATGATCGACACTTCACTGCAGTAGTCAGCTATGTCCAATTGAAGATAGCTGACTATTGAAATGAGGTATCGACGTATTTTGAATGAATAATATACCGATGGCCCAATGCAATAAAGAGTTATTTTCAATTGCAGATAGCACACTATTACATTCCCCATCGACGAGAAAGCTGTAAAGCCAAAAGCAGCCAAAAATCGAGTTAAATGTACGAATAGTACAGGAGGTACTAGCGCATGAGTACAGAAAACTATTCCACTTCAATTTTTTTATGCGATCCTGTTGACATTGCCCTACTGATATAAATGCATGTTGTCAGGGAGCAACCCGGGGCCATATTGTTTAAACCGAAATTTTTTATAGTTGCAAGGAATTGTTGTTTTTCAACCGGACAATTTTTTTTTTATATTCTTTATTGAAATACAAATAAAAAAGGTCCTATGACTTTTTACGATAAAGTTAATAGTTTTCGAGATATGAATTTTTAAAGGTTCGAAAAATCTCAAATTTGGGTACTTTTGGCCCATGAAAAATATATTTAAAAAAAAAAATGAAATATAAATAATATTTTTTTTTTTAATTCTTTATACAATAGTTAATAATATCCTCAATAGAGATTTAAAAAAATTTCATTGTTTATACCTGTTTTTTAATTGTTAATTTCGTGCGCTCACAAGTATGCGTCCCCTACCTTTCAAATACCTTTAAGTATTTTTTCAACCGGACAAATTTTTTTTATATTCTTTATTGAAATACAAATAAAAAAGGTCCTATGACTTTTCACGATAAAATTCATATCTCTAAAAATATTAACTTTATCGTGAAAAGTCATAGGTAGGACCTTTTTTATTTGTATTTCAATAAAGAATATAAAAAAAAAATTGTCCGGTTGAAAAAATACTTAAAGGTATTTTAAAGGTAGGGGACGCATACTTGTGAGCGCACGAAATTAATAATTAAAAAACAGGTACAAACAATGAATTTTTTTTTTATGTACTACTCAATTTGACTGGGCATAGATCTTTAAATTATTTACGGAACTGTTCCAACGAAAGAATAGTTCCGTAAGAACAGTTCTGTTCTTTTTGGCACATCACTAGACGGTTTTTCCATTTTCCTTGTACCCTTCATAGATATTTTATTCGTATATAATAAATTCGATTGTCAACTTATAAATTGACTCATTTAAATAATATTGATGCGTACAAAGTTGATAAAGCAAGACAAAGATAAAGAGATGAAAATACTTAACTCTTAGTAGCTTCTCGATTCGACTGCAGTTCCATCAATTATTTTTTAATCGGCATGTTGAGCAATGCAGAATAATTACCCGTTAGGCTAAGGTCACATTGGAAGCGCGTACGTACGACTTAATTTGTCTGATGTTGTCGTGAGACTATTGTCGTCAGATAAAGTGGTCACACTGTTAGCGTATACTTACGTAAATTTATTTCAAAAATGAATCTGTTAAGAGATTATTTGTTTCCCGATAATAATATAATTAATTATTATTTGATGAAAAATACGAATCGAAACTTTTGGGTTTATGAATTTAGGAAATTATTTCCACATTTGAAAATAGACAAAAACAAGTTTTTTTCAATATTTTCGTATAAATGAAGGGACATCTAATGCTTCCGCAACCTCTAACCAAAGTTTTCTACAAATTTCTCTGTTATAGTACTCTTTTTTTATTCCCTTTCAAATACAAGAATTATAAATTTTTCTACAATAAATGTATCCTTAATTTATCAAATAATAAGTTTTATAAAATTGTATTTTGGTCCTACAAAAATTGTAACAAATGAAAATATCCGTTAAAATTCAAATAATATTCATAAATTGTATTACTTTTACTTAAGTTACCTATCTTCTTTATCTTCTACACGTACGACTAGTGCGAAAAAAACAAACTTTTTTGTTTCAATTTTTAACACTGACGACTATGTACGTGCGTGCAAAAATAACTCGTATCTAGTGTGACCATTTTCGTTCATTTGCATTATTTGTTTCAATCTGACGTGTAGGCACAAGTACGCGCGAGTGTTTTGTCGTACGTACCCGCTTCCAATGTGACCCTAGCCTTTGCAAAAATATCGAAAAACCGATATCCGCACGTTTCCTAACTCGAAGGTATTAAAATCATTTTCGTATCACATTACTTTTGTATCAGTTTTTTTTTTTTATAAACTTATTTTATGTCATCGTATTTTGTTCTAATTTCGGCAAATCTCCCTCTCCTTCTGGATAAGCAAAACAAATCATCTATGAGTCAATCCAAATCGATATTCGTGTCAATCCGATGTCAACTTAACCTTGTTGGATTATTTTGAGAGATAACTCGGCTCTTCTCTGTAATTTTATTAATTCTAAGAGTTGACTTCTTAAAAATATTTTTAAAAAATTATATTTTTTTAAGGCCGTAACCGTATAAAAAGAGAAAAAATCTACCAAAACTTTTTCGTAGAATTTTTAGATACTTACGACATATTATGTTTTATTTTTTTCAAATTTTTAAAATTAATAAGTCTTTTTATCCGGCTACGGTTTTCATTCACTCTTGATTTAAACAAATTTTATTAATAAAATTTGCAATATTTGTTTTATTAATATTTTTTTTTAAATTTTTCATATTTGCTTTTATCAAAATATCAAAGAATTTGTTACTTTTTAAATGATATTCACATTGTTATAAGCTCTTTAATTTTTGTGCCACCTCATAAAGTATCAATGTATGTTGTTATTAAAATATTTATAAATAATTTCTTGATATAATAACTTTAAAATTCTTCTGTGATTGTAAGAATCATTTTTGCATTATTAAATATTATATTTTTACTTTGATTTAGCATTACATACAGTAGAACTTTGATTAACCGTTATTCGATTATCCATCACCGCATAATAAAAAAAAATTATGAATTTGTATCGCCCACCGTGTACAGATAACAACTGAAAATATCCTTTCTTCATTATTACATTATAAATTTTTTGGGATTTCATATCTAGACAGTCATTAGTTTTACGTATTTTAACAAGGAGGAAATTAAAAATTTTTTTAACTTCTTCCTAGTGCCGGTCCTGATGCTGACAATTAATCGAAGTTCTGCTGTATTTTAAAATAATTTTTCGTTCATATTTTCAAATATTTCCCCTACAGCGCACGCGTGGCTCGTGATCTAATTTAAATTGTTGTAGCTCGAAGACTAACATTTGTTCAACAGTGAAATCGATTCAGAAAATTTTTTTGTAAAAATCTTTCTAATGATCGAAATTTTTTGGGAGTAGCAAGAACACTGCTAAGGGGTGCTGTAAGGGTTAAAGAAAATATGAATTTTAAATGTGATTATTTGACTGATTATTAAGAACGCTAAGAATAATTTTAGAATAATCAAAGAACATTTTTTTTTAAATTTTGATAGTCCAGTACAATAAATCCCCTGGCGAAGTTTACTGTCAATGGATTTTCATGAGACTTTTTTTATTGAGTTTCTAAAAGTAAGCAATAAAATATAGTATTTTTTGAGTTCCAAAAAAAAAAAATTGGAATACCCCGAGTCCCCCAAAAACATAAATTTTATCCATCTCTCAGTATTTGTGCTAATCATCTAGACCCGGTGGCGATCGACCTGGAAAAGTCAGGGAATTTCAGTCGTAGTCAGGGATTTTTTCTTTTATGACGTATAGTTTTTCTTTTGATGACGACCTTTTTTTCTGCCAAAAACTTTATTTTTAGAAATTACTTTATTTTTAAACAATATATTTTTCGGAGTACGTCCTGGAATTTTATTCAGAGTCAGGGAAAAGTCAGGGAATTTTGAAATTGGTTTTCAATCGCCACCCTGATACTTCATTTTTTAAGACTTGTTCATATCAATATACCTCTCATGAATTTTTAATTTTTTGGGGATATATCTATCCTGGACTATTATTATTATTATTTTTATTTGTAATTTTAGTTTCCCATTCCATTGTTTTATACTTTGATAATTATCATATGATTTAATTTCCAAATTAATATTAACTGTAGATTTGTATTAATTTTGGTTTATAAATTTTTATAATACACAATAAAGAAAATGTCAGCGAACTTTTCTGTTATTGTTTTTATACTTTACTTACCTTTATTATGCGCAGTCAAAAATTAGATAACCACATGATTTTGTGAACTTCTCTTGGCACAAGATAATCTATGCTACTATTTCTTCCTGCAGAAGCGGCGCAAGACTAAAATGGGAAGTGGGCAAAATGGCTTACGAGACCGCCTTCTTTGATTTCTTTAAAAATTTCCCCCTAAAAGAAAAAACCTCTCAACAACCACTTTAATCAAGTTCTACCAGCTATCTTGTACGTGTAAAATTTTCTCCCAAAATATATTTCTGATCCTTCACTCCTTTTGTATTGTAATCTATTATTACCGTAGTCAGGTTTCAGTTGAAAGATTTGAGTTGTTTATATTGAAAGTGGCCCAAGTCTATTATTTTCCAAAAAAATCAAGCTAGCTATTTTAATATTTACATTTTTACGTTATCTTTTCATTTTGAAACTGTAACTAATATATTTAAAATCATTATAAGATTTTGTAAAACGACCATTTGCTGATTAATAAAATGATAATAGCTATTTATGCAACAAGTACATAATGAAGACCTTTATGAACGAACCGTGTTTATACCGTGCCAATAAAAAAAGGCGAGTTCATAAAGTCAAATTATGTACAAGTTGCATACAAAGCTTTATGAATGACTGCTAAAATTCCTAAATATCGATAAAAATCGAATTTATAAACCTGGCGTCTACATTTTAAATAAAAAAATTATTCTATATATAGTTAGCATTGAAAAATTTATTATATGTTAAAGCATGTTTTGGCTGTGATTATCTGTCATTTGAAATTAATAAAATACTGCGACATTTTTAGAAGATTTCTCAATAAAAATTACTAATATTTAAAGAAGAGAGGAGAAAATTGTCTGGAATAAATATTAATAATAATTCAAATTATGTAATTAATATTATTTATGTAAAAATTTGTAAATATGGTATACAAATCAAGTTATGGTTCATTTCAGTTAAATTTAACCATGCTTCGTCACTTTGAATTTAACCCTAGAATCATACGTACTCGTCAAAACGACGAACGAACTTCTCTACCTGCTCCAATACTACAACTTGTCGGTGCCCGCTTGCTGTGAAACTTCTGTTATCTAATTTATTTGTTATTATAACACATAAGACGTATAAATTTTGTTTAAAGCTATTGTCGTTTTTTTTATACTGAAATAGTGTGCGTCAAACAGACGACGATGTATGATTAACCTATATTTTTTTTTAAAGATTTTGTACTCCACATATAAAAGTTTTCCTAATTGTTCTAAAATTTATTAAAGATATGCATGTTATAATTAATTTATTCAATGATTATGATAATGTGAAAGATGATTACAGCTGTTTGACTTATAGAGACGACATAATACTGAAGTTTTAATATACTGAATCGAAAACTAAAGAATGCGTTTCGAATGACTTAATAAAAGATTAACAATTTATTTTGTGGAAAATATTTTAATTTTTATTATTTTTTGAGATCTTATTCAAAAAATTACTAACAAATTTTAGAAAATTTACAAATGTGCCTAATGGGGAAATAACTACATATCTATAGGAATATTTCACATTCTGTAAAGTCACACATGTCCACTGACTCATAATAGTTCATAAATTAATTATTTGAAACACATGTTTTATGATACAGTTGATGTAATTATCTATTTTTTAATTTTTATAGTGAAAATATGCTTTGATAAAAAGATTAAAAAAAATTAATAAATATTTATATTAAGAAATTTTTCCAAATCCAATTTTTTTAAATATTTTGTTCGCTTTTGTAGTATTGTTATGTAAAAAAAAATGTTTTTTGCAAATAAACTCTAAAATTCCCCGTAAAAAGTCCATTCGTCGAAACGACGCCGATGTATGATTAACTTGACTCGTAGACCAACGTATGATTTTAGGGTTAAATAATTTCCGTTTTCTTGGCTTTATCTCTTTTATTATTGCATTTATGTAAATTTTAAATTTGCAGTTTATTTTTAGAAAAGAATAGAAGATTGATTTGTTTCGAATATAAGAATTAATTAATTTTTTAACGGAAACTCATGATCAATTGTATCTGAAATGAGGTATAGTATGTTTTCTGTTTATTGTAAGATTGGAATTAAAATTAATCAAGTAGACTATTCTTTATGCACTTGTGCTTTTAAATCTCTTAACAGTGTATAATATAGGCTTCTATGATTCAGTTATACATAATAGCTATTTATGCAACAAGTACATAATGAAGATCTTTATGAAGGAGCCGTGTTTATAAAAAAAGGGGAGTTCATAAAGTCAAATTATGAACAAGTTATATACAAAGCTTTATGTACGACTGCTAAAATTCCTAAATATCGATAAAAATCGAATTTATGAACCTGGCGTCTACACTTTAAATAAAAAAATTATTCTATAATATAGTTGGCATAGAAAAATTTATTATAATTATGTTAAAGCATGCTTTGGTTGTGATTATCTGTCATCTGATGTTAATATAATACTGCGACATTTTTAGAAGATTTATCAATAAAAGTTACTAATATTTAAAGACGAGAGAAGGAAATTGCCTGGAATAAATATTAATAGTGGTTCAGATTGTGTAATTAATATTAATTATGTAAATATGGTATACAAAATAATACTTAAAGTTAGTGTTTTTTGTTTATTGTAAAATTGAAAATGAAATTTATCAAGTAGACTATTCTTTATGGCATTTGTGCTTTTTGCTTTTCATTATGCAACTAGTGCCAAAAAGTACTACTTTTCATATCTCCTAGCAATGCAATAAAGTATATATAATATAATATAATATAATGCAATAAAGTATAGTATAGGCTTTTATGATTCAGTCGTACATAAAAATGTTTACATATTTTGAAAGTGACATTGAAAGTCTCATTTTAAGAGTTTCAAATGGATATGGAAAATATTATGCAGTAAAATCTTAATGTAAAGGCCGAATCAAGGGGAGAAAATGAATTTCCGCTACGAAATTCGGCTGGTTAGCCTAAATTGGTCTCATGGGATTAGTCCCGCGATCCTAGCAGTCGCGCCAAGGACGCAACGTATAGTTGTATTCTGGAGGGTTGCAACAGGAAAGGGAGATAGCAATAACGTTGACACTTACTTAACTTTAATTTTATTATCCCGAAAAATTAAAGAAAGGTACATAAATTAAAAAACAAAACAAAAATTAAAATTAATACATTTGTATATGACGCTAGTAATGGTGTTTTACTAAAAACATATAAAAAATAAAAGTTCTTTTAAAAAATCGATTTCAAAAAGTAAAAAATAATTAATAACACGAATTTTGAAGTCAGGCGGGGCGTCGTATGTAAAATTCCGATTGGATGTGTTTGAAAAATTCATGAATTCTTCAAGATCTATTTTTTTTTATACTACTCCCCACCTGACTTCAAAATTCGTGCTATTATTTTTTATTTTTTAAAGTCGGTTTTTTAAAAGAGCTTTTATTTCATACCTTTTAGTGACAATGCTTATGAATCCACCCCATTACAATTATTTATTTGTTTATTTGGTTTTTAAAATTTTTTTTATTCCAAAGGGCATAGCCGGATAAGATAATCAGAAATAATACTTCTTAGCCCCAGATACATTACTGCCAAATTTCAACCCTCCGAGGCTAATAGTTTATGAATACACAGACAAAAATTTTCAAAAAAAAATTTTTTTGACGAAATTACTGAGCCGATTTATTTGAGTTTAATATATATTGTGTACCCACCTTAGGCGAAGTAATAAAAAAAAAATTAACGTTATATCCCTTTATTATACAAATTTTTTTAAATTTTTAAATTTAAGAACATTTTTTTGGCACTTAGGCGTTAGCGACACCCACCATTTTTTGTTCAATAATTTGTTTCTAGTACTCTATAGATCACATATATTTTTATGGAAAAATTTTAGTTGGTAGAACATAGTAATATTTCAATACAAATGCATGCCATGTTCGGTACTACATACATTACGTTGAATATATGTACTAATCACGAAGTTAGTACTGAAAAATATATGAATCATTATCGGAAAGTAAAAATTTACATTTTCATGATCAAAATAAACATAAACATAAAAAAATATAGAACGTATTTGGAATAAATAATAACGCAATATAATCTACCCTATTTTTTTCTTCCTTATATGGCTTGGATATCACACATATTTCGAAAAAACGCAAAAACACGTATCCCCTAATTTTTGGTGCTCTTTCTATTTATGATACCAAAAAATTTGAGACATTGAACCATTCAGGCTGTACAAGAAAATATACCCCCATTTTCAGCCCTCCAGCCCCTCTTATGAACCCGGCCCTAATTTAACCTATACAGGTGAATAGGTCTTTTAAAAGGTAACATTTCGTCAATTCAAAGTTTTCCTCTATCTCTTATAGTTATCGAGATATTTTAAGAAATACGATTTGAACCCCCAACTTTAGGGGCTCGTTTCACCCCCTAAACGTGGAAGATGGCCGATAAAAAAAAAATACGGGTCCCTTATTTTTGCCTATTCTACACACCAGCGAAGTTTCATCAAAATCCCGAATTTCACTCTGGGTGCATTTCCTTGTTAGTGTCATTGTTTTTTTAATCAACCTGTAAAATTTAAACAGAAAAAAATATGAAGTGTGTCGTATTTAAGTGTAAAAATTCTATTGAACAAAAAATTCTCAAAATAAAGGGATGTCTTTCTTAAAATAAATATATTTTTAATTGTTTGTTGTTAATCACATAGGTCGGCCATGATAGTATAAACTATATAATGCAAGATGCGCAGTCATACATACATGTACATACACTATATTGCACTAAGGATGGCGGTTTTTCAAAAATAACCGGTTTTTTGTTATTTCGGTTTATTTTATGCTCGGTTTAACCTGACGGTAAAAACCGCTCAAAATAACCGGTTTTTGAAATAACCGGTTTTCGTTTTTTTTTCTAAGAAAAACAACACTTATAGGCAAAAATTTTTATTTTATAATTATATTTATTTTTAAACGAACTTAATATCGTAAATACAAACAAAAACTAAAAATTAAGCAATTTAGCGAGAAGAATAGCTATCAACTAACAAAAATGCGAAAGCGAAGTATTGCTTTTAGGCAACAAAGAACTGTAGAAAACACAAATTTATTCAAGAAAAATATAGAACTCCTTGTCAGTGTAAGGCTGGTCGTCCATTAGTTGCGGATAACTGCGATATTTGATTCAAACTATTACCCACGATTGTCGTTCGTCCGAAATGATATATCTACTGTCCGTCCCACTAGCCCAATATTCGTCAGTATTTTTCTTTTTAATTTTCTTTTTGTCAAGCTATAGATGCTATAAAAAGATGTAAAAAACAATTTATGGCACGTAATATGCAAAGGTACACAGTTATAATTGTAATTTACCTTCAGTTTCATTTCAATAAAAATAAAAATCTCTTCGCGCGACAAAATCCAAACAAAATTGGATCTGTTTGCACGTTGCAATTATGCGCACGGAAACGGACGAACAAGACGCTTTCAATGGACGAGGATGTATAGCTTCACAGCTGTTTGGACCGTTCGTCCGTTTTCATGCGTATCCGTACGAATTAAAAATCGCACGTTTCCGCATCCAAAGGACGACCAGCCTGCCTAATACGATAAGACAAATTAACAAATAAATTCATAATAATTCATCATATATTATTGGACCAATACCAATCTTGGTATTGGTCTGTCAGCCAATCGATTATATTATTGAATATTGAAGCAAATAGAAAGTAAATATTGAAAATGAAACATGATTTCATTATTTTCCATACATATCATAATAGCCATAATTAACTAAATGTATTAGAATTTCAAAGAAATTAATTAATTAATTTTTTTTAATAAAAACAAATTACCGGCCACGGAATAATGACTTAAATTTTAAATTATTTTTTTTTTAATTTGTTCGGTTCTTTCTCCGGTTATTAATTTAAAAAAAAAAAAAAAAAAAAAAAAAAACACCGGTAATAACCGAGTCAAGAAAATAACCGAAATAAACCGGTTAACCGAAACAGAAAAATCGGTTTTCGGTTATAACCGGTTAGTTTTTCCCATCCCTAGCACTAACACATTCACCTATATGTGTACATACAAATGATGTGTTTAAGTATTAAAGTGTTGTATGTATCATTATCATTTGGTAGGAGTAGCGGTTTCCACGTCATTTTCCGGCGACAGCGGGCACGGTAGTTATGAAATTGGTATCTTGTATATTTATGGGCCAACACATACACAAAGCGTCTCATCATAGACGCGACAGTTTAAGTCTACTTATAGCTATCAAAAACATTATTTTTTAAATAATGTTAATTATGCTAATTAGGTTGATAAATTGTATACATATATACCCTTATAAACCCAAAAGCATTTTTAAATTTATTAAAACGCAAACCATAGAACACTAGAAGGAATACAACTATCTCTTTTCTGCAATCACTTATGGGCATTTATGTGCATTTTGCAGAGCTATGTTGTCATTCACTTAGTAGCTACCAATAGGTGTGTTTCAATTGTTGTCATATTGTTACCGTCGTATTAACACGGTATACGTGGTATACGTACATCATACGTACCACATACATATTATGTATATACGTATGCAAGACACCCATACACACAATATCCATCGCACTAACACACACAACTCCGCGTGCACATATATAACATATTAGTGGGATATTTTCTGTCCTTTGTCGTTACACTGGTTTCAGTAGTATAGAGATACTAACGTTCGTTCTATAATATTCTGTGACGCAAACCCTTAAATATCTCGGTTGTAACATAAATGAACTTGGGCTACTTTCAACATAAACGGCTCATTTATTTTAGGCTTGTTTAAGCAGCAGTTTTGGATAGTACCAAACTATCAGGATTATGCGCAGAGTGATCTTAATAATTACTAAAAACGCTTTGCGCACAGTTCTGATAGTTTAGCTAGTTTAGTACTATCCAAAACTGCTGCTTAAACAAACCTTTTGTAAGTATTCAAATTTGTAAGAAAGAAAAAAAAAACTATCAAATTTGAATTAAAATATTTTATTTTTAAACAAATTTTATATTAAATAGAGCAAGAAAGCTCGAATTTACAAGAAAAAAAAAACTATAATATTCACATTTAAATTTTCTAAAAAATTATTAACTATCTTTTTACAGCAATAACTAGGTTATCTTTTAATATATACAATTACATAATTATAATTTACATTTTTCTAACTCAGCTTTCGTACGTTCTTACGAAATATTACATAACATACGAAAGTTCAATTATTTATATTACTAGTGGGATAAAGGCATGATTACATAGGCAAATGTCAATTGTATAAGAACACGAGTGTATTAACCCGGCGTTCGTCGCTACCGGGTAAAAAATACCACAATGGTAATTAAAACATACAAATATTTTTTTTAAGTTATTATATATAAATATTACTTTTTTATTTGTAGTTTAAAGTCTAAACAAACAAAATAAAATAATAAATTTCAAAATAAATATCCCTGTATATAAAAATATAGAGTCAAGAAAAATAGGATAATTTTCTTATTTACCTAGCGACGAACGCCGGGTTAATGTTCCAATATCGCACAAGTAAATTTTATGTACGACTATCCAAAAATTAAACAAAACGCGTTATGTAATAAGTTCATTACATTACTAGTGCATTAATAAACTGTATTACATAACACGAATGAATTATTATTTATCAGAGAGTAGTCGTAAATGACTGAAATTTTAATCAGAAGCATCTAATGCATCATTAATGGTAAGATCAGATTGATCAGCTTCCGTTGTTATAGTGATCATCATTTTTTCGTCGCCGCTCGAACTATCAGATGATGCGGATTGAGTTGATGTGGCCGCTTCCTAAAATTTTAAATAAAAGTAAATTATTTATATCATAATGTTTTAGACAATTGAACATGAACAACACCAGTTTGTTATGCCAATAATGTTAGCACATTATTTTGTTTTAAAATGAATTAATAAAATTAAATGATATAGTGACTAGCACGAATACTTGAGAAGTATCAAATACATTTTTCAATTTATTTATAGAAATTTATCTAAAAATAAGTCGAGTTCAAGTTATTCACTTTAAGGGAGTATTCTAGTCCAGAATTTTTTTTAAAATTCTTTTCTCTTTGCATGGAGATTACATAAGGAGCACGCACTCAAACGAGGGAATTGTCAGAATCTGTCCACGCAAATCGTATATATTACGTTTTTATTTTTTCACCACTTAAGGCGCTAATATTCCTTTTGTACTGATGTGAATATAGTAAGATAAATAGACGTGAAGTGGGCATAATATGAATACTCATAATCACAATTTTTGTATGTGAACAATTTAAAAATGATTATTATCGTTTACTTCTTTACTTTTGACTATTTTTTAATAATTATTGATTTTATTTCCAGTATTTATATTCACACAACCTAAATGACTTATTTTATAATTTAAAATTATTATCTCTATTTCAAACTGCCGCTTCATTCCTCTACTGCTTTGGTAAACATGGAACACTAACTCCCTCTTATTTTTAGAGCTCCTTATACATGGAGTGCGTGCTCCTTATCTAGTCTCTATGTTTTTCTTTGTTTTTTTTTTTTTTTTTTTTTTTTTTTTTTTTTTTTTTTGTTTCATTTTTCTGAAAGTATAGACCTTTAAAAATATGTGCTCAAAAGAAATTTCAAAAATTTCAAAAATTTATAGTTATAGTCATTTTAATATGGTGGGTTGCGGTATCAGATATTATCAAAACTTTAAAGGTATTTTGCTGAAAATTACTTTTTCAAGCTGGCGTGCATGATATCTCAAGTTTTACTGAACCGATTTATTTGAAATTTTGCGTAAACCTTCTTTATACATCCCTCGATATCGCTTAACAGATTAAAGCCAAAATTTAAATTTTTACTATTTTAAAAATATTTAAAACTGTTAAAAAAACAAACGTGAAAATTTTTTTTTCAAACGGTAGCCATTTTGTGAATTTTGTTTTTTGACATTTACGAGGTAGGAGCGATAGCGACATCTTTACTGATTAAGAATTTGTTGGATTTTTTGTTTCAAATGATTAGAAGGGTTGTACGTCACGACAGCCCTTTTTTGGGTCCGCCACTTTACCAGCCGATAACTTCTTAGGTTTAAAAGATTTTTTTTATAGAGTTCAAAAAAACGGCTGAAATTCGAGCCTCTAGAGTAGAATACCTTCTTAAATCTACGTCCTTGAAACTTACATATGTCCACATTCTGAAAAGTTAGGAAACCTTCTAAGGATTAGGGAAATCAGGGATTTCCCGAAGTAATTTGGAGTCAGAAAAGCTCGTAACAGTCATAACTCAAATTTATATTTAGAGAGGTATAAAAGAGGTGTAGAGGACATGGTCAACCCCTTCGTTGGATGTTACACCCTTGGTGGAACCCTTGACAATAATATAAGGGCACGAGGGTTGTAAAGTACTCATTCATATTCCTTTCTGTGATGATATATATTGATATTCATAACTTTACATCCATTTAAGGAATATTTTTGGCTCTACACAAATATTTACGGGATATACGAATTTTTTTGACTCCCGATTCGGACTCAACGTCGAAAGACACATAGAAATACCATAGCCAGTAGTACGTGTAGTACGCACGTTTAAACTCAGGCAACTTAACTGCAAGTAATATAATTTATGATTATTATTTGAATTTTAAAGGATATTGACTTTTGTTACAATTATTGCAGTTATTAAACTACAATTTTACATAACTTATTATTGATAAGTTAAGGATAAACTTAAATGGTTATAGAAAAATTAATAATTCTAGTATTTGAAAAGGAACCATTATCGAACAACATTAAGTACAGCACCGCGTCAAAAGTGTGGGCACCCCTGGGTCAAGACGTCCCCATACTTTTGATGACGTAGTGTGTGCTAGAATCCGTTCAGCCCTGCTACTCGTGACTTTTGAAATTATGACATCTACTTAAATTTATAAAGTGTACTTTCATCGCGTCACTATTGAGAACTCTGTTAGTTTCTTCTTGGGAATTTTGCCCCAGAAATAAAATGTTTTTCCTGGGTAAAAAGTAGACTAAAACATTGTTTTAACAATATGCAAAGTTCGAATGAAGTCAATGATCCCTTTTTTATATCGTTTTAAATATATTTTCGTTTTAAATACGACTTCCTACAGGATTTAGATATTTTCCCGGGGTAGAAAGTAATCTGTGTCCTTTCTCGTCCCCTCTGGAAGCAATATGCAAAGTTTGAAATCAATCTTCCGCATTTTAACAGCCATTGTCGTTATTTGATTGTTTCGTTTTAAATTCATTTCCCTCGGGAATGAGATACTTTTTCGGGGTAAAAAGTAACCTATGTTTATCGCTGTATATCGTTATCGTATATCTTCTAACACATGGTGGCCACAGATTTTTGAAGATCAAATTCCCTGACTTTCCCAGGTTTTCCAGAAATTTTATTAAAAAATTCCCTGACTATTTTGTGAAAAATGCCACCCCTATCTAAGAAAAATTATCCCAAAAAAGCTAAAAAAAATTTCTGACGTAAAAAAGTAAATGACGAGCAAAAAAAAAAAAAAAAAAGAAATACGCGCTAATCTAATCTCAAAACAAGTGAAAAATTGATTGAAGTTTTATCCCTAAATATAAAAATCAATTTTTTCTCCAGTCTTCTGGTAAAATTCCCTGACTTTTTCAGAAAGTAAAAATTCCCTGACATTTCCAGATTTCCTAGTAATGTGGCCACCATGTAACAGTATGCTAAGTTCGAACAAACTCAAGGAATTTTTTTTTGTTTTATTTAACACTTTATAGCACACAACATTTAATTTTTGATTTTTAAGAAAAACTTAATTTAATTAAATTAACATCAGTCTATGGAGCTAGGAAAAAATACTAAAAAAATTGTAATTACTTGTAATATGGCTCTAAGGGGTGGCCAATTATAATGCCACTAACGTTTAAGAAAACAATTGTGTGTGCATGCATGGTGGTAAATATATTGACCACTTAACTTAATTAATGAACTTTGTAGATGATTTCTACCAACTAAAAATTAAATAAAATCAATTTATTATTAAAATGTTGTATTGTATTATAATTTGTATAGAAATAATACAAATGGCCGGTGGTAAATATGCTTGCCACTTTTATTGGTTTTCGTCGTAATGCACGCGACAAGTTCTAACTTGAATGAAAGTGTTATGCATATTTGTCACTGTTAACATACGTAATCAAATAAGTCCATAAAGATTAATTTAAATCGAAATTAAGAAAGAAAATGATCTTTATTTGTAGTGGCATTAATATTTGCCACTATCCTATAAAGGGTTAAAATATATTTTTCCACAGGAATTAGATTTCCCACGGAATTGAGATGTTTTCTCGGGGTAAAAGGTAGCCTATGATCTTTTTCATCCCCTCTGTTAGCAGTATACAAAGTTTAAAGCCGACCATCTACTTTTTAATAGTCAACTGTCATAATTGAATAGATTTTTCCTCTGGAATGAAATATTTTACCGAGTTAAAAGGTAGCCTATAACCGTCTCCGTCCCCCAAGCTATGTCTGTGCAAAGTTTCAAGTGGACTGGTTAAATCGCCAAGGCGTGAAAGCAAGTCAAACAAACAAACTCACTTTTGCATTTATAATATTAGTTAGGATTAGGATTGATTCTAAAATTACAGGCTGCTATTACAACTGTTCGACTTATTTTTAGATTAAAAATCAATTACTGAATTTACATTAGAATACTTTTAATCCGGATTACTTTTATGAATATTTTTTTTTCTAAATTTAAAAGATACTGTGTTTAACTTACAGAAAAAAATACAAAAAGTATCATTAATATATGAAAGTGAAGAAAATACCAAAGGATACCAAAGTGAACAAAAGTAAAAATACCTAGCTTTATTGTTTGTATAGTTGGTATGGAGTGCAAGTAAATAAGCCGTTGACTTCATGCAAATATCATGAGAAAAGTAATATGTGAAAAAAACTGATGGTTAAAAAACAAAAATAAAAAGCAATAAAGCAAACCTGTTTGATGTTATAAACAGAATCGCCATTAGATTGTGGTAAATTCACCCAATTTGAATTTTGTATTTCTTTTTTGAAATTTCCATCTGCTGTGGTACTGTTATCGTTCCCATCGTAATCCAACTACACATTTAAAAATTAAAATAACCATAAACTAATTGCATTTTGAAAAATAACAAAATGGTGCTCGGGCTAAATAATCTGATCGAAATTAACCTCTAAGAATAACCTTTAACAAAAATAACTTCCACAGATATGACACTTCGATATAATCTTAACTGAGATATTTATTGGAAGGAGATATATATCAGTCAACAATGATATAAAAAAGGATTTTATACAAATTGATATGGTTTATTCGAGTTAGGATACGTGCGGATATAATATGATTAGGATTTTTACAACTTTACTGTCGAATGAAACAAAGACATAGTGGCCATAGATTTTTAAAGATCAAATTCCCCGACTTTTCAAAGTTTTCCAGAATTTTTATCAAAAAATTCCCTGACTATTTTGTGAAAAATGTCGCCCCTGCTTTATCCCAAAAAGCTAAAAAAATTTCTTAATAACTTTTTAACACTTCTTAAAAAAAAGTAAATGAAGAGCAAAAAATAAAAAAAATGAAATCCGCGCCAATCTAATCTCAAAACAAGTGAAAAATATCGAATGAAATTTTATCCCTAAATAAACAAAATTACAAAATTATAAAAATCAGTTTTTTTCCAGTCTTTTGGACTAGGAATGAAATTTCCCATGGATTGAGATGTTTCCCCAGGCTAAAAAGTAGCCTGTATTCTTTTCCGTCCCCTCTGTTAACAATATAAACAGTTTAAAACCAATCATCCCCTTTTTAATAGTCAATTCTCATAATTGAATAGATTTTGCCTCGGGAATGGCATATTTTGCCGAGTTAAAACGTGGCCTATAACCGTCTCCGTCCCCAAGCTATGTCTGTGCAAAGTTTCAAGTTAAGTCATTGAGGCGTGAAAGCAAATCAAACAAACAAACTCACTTTCGCGTTTATAATATTAGTTAGGATTAAGCATATTTAAATATATAGGATTACTTTGTTCTGAGAACATATTTTGGAGTTATTTTTGTTTGGGGTTTTTCTGTGAGGTTATTGTATCTCGAGTTATTTTAGTCCGGAGTCAAAGTCCGGCAACTGATACAAATATGCTAACATTATCAGAATATCTGAACTAAAAAAAAAAAAACTTTTAAACTAAATAGATTACTAACCGTAATTCTCTGTTTGGTATGTGTTTTAATATGTTTTGAAAGGTGATCACTTCTCATAAACTTCTTGAAACATTCTGAACACTGAAACCGTTTTTCTCCGGTGTGTGTTCTTCTGTGCCGTTGTAATTCGTCACTTCTTGTGAAACGTTTCCCACAAAACAACCACGAACAAGCAAACGGTCTTTCGCCAGTGTGCCAACGTAGATGTGCCCGTAAATGTGACGTTTTCCCATAAACTTTATTACACCCAGATATGTGACAAATATGTTGCTTTTTACGGTCAGCATGCCTATAAGGAAAAAAATTGTGATTACAAAAATTGCAAATTATATAACATTTACAGTGAATTTCACTTATACCGATTTCAATTATAGAATTATAACGAATTTTCTGTTATAAGGACGTAAAATTTTGATCTTTCGAAATATAACAACTTTGTCGGAAATAACAATCGTGTTTTGCTATTACAGCTACTATCGTGGCGCAACTACTATTACAGAAATTTGTTTTGAGAACTCAAGAATAAAACAATCTATTTTTACGAAATTTGGTGAAAATGTTGGACGACACGTCCGAGATACCCGAAGTATGGTTTTTTGAGCATTTTTTATGAAAAAAATAAGTGCTTTGCCAAAATTTTCCCAAGTTCAAAAGTTTTTGTGACATTTTTTACACCATTGAAGATGCTACATCATGCTACGACTCGAGTATTATCAGTTTGTGGATTAAAATTAATGGGAACTAAGCTCTGAAAAATTTTGTAACAAAAATTTAAAAAAATTGTAGTAAGATTAAATAAAATATTCCAGGGTGTCCACAGCCCATCATAAAAAAAAATCCCTAACTTTTCCCTGACTTTCCGTGACCTTAGGTTCGATTTTCCCTGACCATTACTTTTTTGTTTCCCATTAATGGTTATAAATTTAAATGTCCAAACACGATTCTTATTTAAATTTTAATACATACTTACGTAATTTTTTATTTTATCGAATAGATACATGTGAGACTGAAATTAAGGGATTGGGTAAAGCTAAATTAACTACATAAAAAACTATTTAAACAAAATTATTATTTACGTATTGGCCCCGAATGCGGTAGTTGACACTATCAAAAATAAATTGCAAAATTATTTAAGGTCCTATTAATTAGCGAGTGAAGTTTAAAAAAGACTCTTTTTAAATAATTTTTTTTAAGTGAAAAATTTATTGTTAGGGAATTTTTTTTTACATATCGCGAGCTTAGTGTAACACTGTTCCATGTCGCCTTTTTAAAATCTCGAGAAAAATGAGTTTGAAGTTTTGACATATTTTAAAATGTAATTTATACCATATGGATTAATTTTAAGTAATGAAATTGTACTATATACATCTAATAATTAATAAATTGGAGCAGAAAATGAAAATAGTTGAAAAATTTTCTTGGAAAATGAAAATAAAAAAAACATAGCACTTTGGTATAACGTGATTCATTAGAAAAAATTATCAATTTTAACATAGAACTTTGATACATAATATAAAGTATAAATTTTTCTTACAAAAATAAATAAATATGTAAATATTCTTAAAAATAAATCGTCTTTACTTGGTTTAGACTTATTATCATTATTCTCTGTATTTTCCATTTTTGTTAAGTATTTATTGTGGCAATCTATCGTCAACACTAACATGCAACTAACAAGTAAAGGTTCCGAGGCCAAACCTATCGATTTTGATGAAACTTAAATAATATGTAGAACACTAAAAACTAAGGGACACGTATTTTTTTTATCTGCGGAAAAGGGGTTTGAAGGGACGAAATCGCCCTTCAAAAATATGGGTAAAAATTTATTTTTACAAATACCTCGAAAACAGTAAGAGGCAAAGCAAAAATTTAAATTGGCGATATTGCTCTTTTTTAAAAAGCTATCTATTGATATGCAATTTGTTCAATTTACATCAACAGGGGTGGTTGGGGGTTAATTTTGCAAAAAGGGGGTGAAAATTAAACAATATAAAAATTTTGTTTACAGATTTGAAATCTACGTCAAAAAATCTAATTGATCTGTTTTTGCTCAATGTCCTAATATTAAGTCTAGGGGTAGTTAACTAGGGGGTGACTGTGTCGAATAGTCGTACTACTTGGGTAGTTTAAGAAGTTTTTCTTCATGGAAAATAGTTTAAGATATTTAGAATAACGTAGAAATGAAATTTTCGATTTCAAAATTCAGTTTGAGCAACACTGGAGAGGGGGTGAGTCACCTTCTTAAATTATATAAGTACTAGTTTACTAACACTCATTTTTACTATTAACACACTGACAGTGGGTAATAATGTCACAATAAGTGGTTCTGAAGTTGGATTATCGTATGTAAGGTTTTTATAAGGTTTGTTTTTTAATGGACATTATAGTTTTCGTTATCGAAAATTATCGATACCAAAAGTAACGATATTTTGAAAATGAATGGAAACCTAATAAAAACCTTACATACGATAGTCCAACTTCAGAACCACTTATTGTGACATTAGTACTCACTGTCAGTGTGTTAATAGTAAAAATGAGTGTATGTAAACTAGTATGTAATTTAAGAGGGTGATTCACCCCCTCTCCAGTGAATTTTGAAACCGAGAATTTCATTTCTACGTTATTTTAATTGTCTTAAACTATTTTCTATGAAGAAGAACTTCTTGAACTACCCAAGTAGTACAACTATTCGACACAGTCATCCCCTTGTTAACTACCCCTAGACTAAATATTAGGACATTGAGCAAAAACGAGTAAATTAGATTTTTTGACGTAGATTTCAAATTTGTAAACAAAATTTTTACATTGTTTATTTTTCACCCCCTTTTTGCAAAATTAACCCCCAACCACCCCTGGTGATGTAAATTGAACAAATTGCATATCAATAGATAGCTCTTTAAAAAAGAGCAATATCGTCAGTTTAAACTGTTGCTCGATCTCTTACTGTTTTCGAGATATTTGTAAAATTAAATTTTTACCCCAATTTTTGAAAGGCGATTTCATCCCTTCAAACCGTTTTTCCGCAGATAAAACGTGTTCCTTAGTTTTTAGCGTTCTACAAGTTTGTGGAACTTGCAGAACACTAAAAACTCTTGTTCTAAGTTTCATCAAAATCGATAGGTTCGGCCTCGGGACCTTTACTTGTAACTGACAATAATAAAAAAAACAATATATTATGGACGTTATGGACACCCAACACAACCAACACAATATTTGTTGTGTATATGTTGTATTTAATAATTTAATAATAATATGTATAAAACTTCCAAAAAAGCAGATATAGACAAATTACAGTATATCAAAATACTATGTGAAACAATTAACAAATTAAACGAAAAAATAATTTAGAACATCCAAGTTCTATGTGAAACATAGAACTTTTAATAAAATTATTTGTACTTTTAGCAGATGGAACTTTGATGTTTTGTTGATTTCTACCGTACTTTAAGGAATTTTGATTAAATTTAAATTTATATAGGTAGACAATAAAGTGGAGAACGCAAATATGTGAAAAAGTGCAAATCTCAAAAAAGTCGACATAGTACAGTGTTACACTAAGCTCGCGATATGGTAACTTAAGATCTATATTTTATAAAAAAAAAATTTTTCCCTTTAATTATAATTTTTTTCACTAGTACAGAGGGCGTTGAAGTTAACGTAAAAAAAAAAATGATGTCACAAAAATATAGTGTTTTCACCTTCAAATAAACAATATTAAAAATTAAAATACAATTTTATGTTACTTATTGAATTAATTCAAAGAAAATAAAAATATCCGTGAGTCTTTATTATAATTTACGTGATATATTTTCGTGAACATAATTGTGAACATAAACATTTTTCTTCATTTACAATCATTGGGAAATATATTATCACCTATTTTCCCTGACTTTCCAGAACATTTCGTGAAATCCCTGATTTTCCCTGACGCCTAAGAGCTTCCCTGACTTTTCCCTGACCTTCCCTGACTTTCCAGAATGTGGACACCCTAATTCATTATTTTGGAAACGACCAGAGACAGAGGAAAAAATGCAAATAATTTTTTTTGATAATTAATTCTTCAACGATATAAAAGTTTTTAAATTTGCAACATGATCCGTGATTTTATGAACACTATATATTTTCTGTAATAATTAAAAATCATAATCGTAGAGTCGGTGAATTTTCCTTTTGACGAACTGCAACGCGGTGAATTGCAGTCGGTGAACTTTCTGGATACGCTTTCGACCAATGAAATCATTGTATTAACCATTATTCAATACACTAGCAGTTGTTTTATGAATAAATATATCATTCTATCAAGTTTTAATTTTATATATGTTGCACAGTAATGTATAAGTCATTAAGGAGCGAATCGACTAGAGAGAATGCTGTGTATTGAAGCAAAAAAATTGACTGATGTGAGCAAAAAAATTGACTGATGGGATTACTTTAATGGCGATCAAACCATTAATTTAATGGTTTATCTAATATTTATAAACAAGTCTCCGTAGTTACAAGTTGGGCTTACTAAAATGGAGTCATGCTTCAAAATTTAATGCCTGTGGTATCTCTAGGAAACATAATATATGTTAATATGTTCGATTCAGTGCTCAGTGGTATAAGTAAACAGAGCATTTATCTATACTAACCATAATAAAGATTATGGAGGGTAGAGGTAAGGAGAACCGTCTCATATGGGTGGATAGTTGAAAAAGTGTCCAGATTAACGCAGACTATGTTATACGAGATTGTGAGGTCTCATGAGGTCTTAAGGACCCAAAAAGTATCTATAAAATAAATTATTCAACCAATTTTGAAATTTTTTTCACTATTCCAAAGTTAAACTATTCCAGATTAACACAGGTTATGTTATATGAGATTATGAGGCCTCCTAGGGACTCGAAAAGGGTCTAAAGTGAACTACTACATCGATCTTGAAAATTTTTCACTATTGAGAAGTTAACAATTCCAGGCTGACATAGGCTGTATTATATTGGGCTGCCCAGGATTCTGGAGAAATTTCTTCTCAAATACTATTGAATAATGAGAGAAGTTAATATGAAGTCAAAATTGTTAAAATAAACAGTTAGACGGAACTTGGATAGTAAAATCATAGTGATTGTGGACCACTGAGAATAAAACCACAGTGATTGTGAGCCACTAGGTAGTAAGGTCACAGTGATTATGAGTCACTGGGTAGTTAGGTAACAGTGATTATGGACCACTGGATAGTAAGGTAATAATAATTATGAGCCACTGGGTAGAAGGTCATAGTGATTATGACCTATGGGCCACTGGGTAATAAAGTCATAGTGATTAAGGATCATTAAAATCGCAAAATAACGTTTGAGCGGAATGGTCTTTTTCATTGCGCTGTTTTTAGCTTTTATTTATAAATACTTATATAGTCCTTTATCAGCTACTCATCACAACTGCTACCTTTCAGAATGGACGGGAATGGGACAAACAATTACTTCCGGCGACATCTCTATTTTAGTCGTATAGCGAGCGAAGTTAATCACTATAATAAATAACATTTCGTATAGAATTTTGAAATATTTGATTTAAATGTAATTGAACCCATAATTCAGATATTTTCACGCAGACGAAATCGTGGGCCATTGTTATAAAATATGGCGGCCGTCAGCTATAAAATATGTATAATAAATAACAGTTGTAAAATATAAAATGTATATGCAGGGAATTATATAAAACACCAAAATGAAAATAAAATAGACATCTGAGCGAAACCAGGATAGGCATTCCATAAATATATACAATCATTTAATGAAAATAGAGATAGATTAAAAATTATATTCTTTTAAATTAAACTTTATATTCAATTTTATTTAAATCAAAAAGGGAAAAAGTCGTAGAAAAAGTATAGTATTCTACTCGCGTGCAATTACGCACTCAGATGAATTACAATATTTTCATCTTTGTGAGTAATAGCTATTACTACCCGCTCATTGAATAATATACTATTTCATCTTTTTTGCTGCATTTAATTCGGAGAAAAACGAGAAACATGATTTGGTGATTTACACATGAGTTTATTAACTTCCCATAGGAAGTTATTGTAATGGGTCCGATTTTACGAATCGCTAATTTTGACATATCTCCACGTTTCAAGGTCACTAGAATCCGAATCCATCGTTTTTAGCGTGATGGCTGTGCGTGCGTTCGTTCGTTCGTGAATTTTTTTTCGTCTCGCATATCTCGAGAACAAATGATGATATCAACTCCGGACTAATTTCATTAGATGTGTAATAAAAAGTGAAGACCGGATAAAGTTTTCAGCAAATTCGGATTAGCGGTTTGTCTTTTGTGGTAAAAAAGCAATTAACTTTATTAAGATAACATAGATTATATGGATTTTTTACCATAACATTTTTATATAATGGCCTAAGAACCTTCCTTGATGTTAAAAACGCCAGTATATTATTATAAAATTTATAAAAAAAAAAAAAAAAAAAAAAAAAAAAAAAAAAAACGAAATAAACTGTTTTTGAAATATATTTTGTCTCGTATATCTTGAGAATAAATGATGTTATCATTTGTTTGATAAGGGTGGAGCCCCCACCCTTAGGTACAGAAGGCGAAGCCCCCGATATGGTGTAAGGGGCAAAGTCTCTATCGGGGGCCCAGGGGAGAAGTTTCCCGAAATGGAAAAAGAATTATTTATGTACAGTAGTCTCTAGTCTTTAAGGACACCCAATGGGAAGTTGACAGTGTGGGTAGACCTGTCCCCCAAATTTTATATTTAAGTATATACCGTGTATCGTTCCTTTATCGTCTATATAATAAGAATCCTCTGTATTTAAATTACATACCTTTCTCCTTCTCTACAGTTTGGACATGTGCAGGCAACTCTTCGCACGCGTGGTTTTGGTGGCGGATCCATTGCAGGCGCAATAGCAGTGCTAATCGCTGATGCGATAGGCGTTTGATTGTTTGCCTGTTGTGTTTGTTGATTGGTCTCGGATGATATTTGTGTGATTGGTACCGCTTGTTGAACCACAACGCCTGGTGCTATTTGTGAGAGGGTGTTCCCACTAAGGCTTTGCAAAATTTGCCATTTACTTGGATCAATTGCATCCTGTTGAAGTTGTTGTCCAATAATTTGAGCGGCACCGTTTGGTAGTACCTGTAATGTGGCTGTTGTTGGTGATGAGTGTTGCGCACCTTGACTGACTTGCGCAACGGTTTGCAATGAGCTAGCGGGAATCACTTGAACGTTTCCCACTCCCGGTATACTCTGTATTGGAAATGATGAGAGGGAATTTAAATTTGGAACTTGTAAAATACTGTTTCCGTGACGTATTGTGACACCTGACGGTTGGTTATTTAGATTTAAAGCTGTTGCCGGTATTACAGTTATTTGTTGTCCACCAGGACCGGTTAATGTTAGTGCCTGGTTTTGATTTGATGCAGCCATGTTCTGTATTAAGCTTACAGGTTGGGGTTGACTTGCAGACGAGTTGCCTTCGTTAGACATTGTACTGCAAACTATATTTGGTGCTGTAACAGTCTGTAAAATAATCAGATAAATAATTTTTAGTATATGAATTAAAAAATTGTGTGAAAATTTTGGTTCTGTAACAAGTAAACTGTGGATAGTTCAACCTATCGACAGATCAACCGACCACAATTCAACCTAACGACAGATCAGCCGACGACAATTCAATCTAACGATAATTAAACCGTAGAACAATTAAACCACATGACTTTACCGTTATTGCTCTGAAATAGTCAAGTACAAAAGTATATCTCAAAAAAAATTTTCTTTTACCAAAAATTAAATAATGTATTAATATTCTTCAGTGATTATATTTGTATACCACTTGTTTTTTTTTTAATTTCCGCGCGCTTATGTTGTAGCAATATAAAAACATTATTGAAAAAGCTTTGTAAAAACGTTGTAAAATGATGTTTATAAATTATATTTCAAAAACGGCGTGGTGAATAATTTTTATTTCTTATTAAATATGGTTTGTAATTTTGTATTTTATAACATATTAAATTTTTGTAAATAATAAACAAATACTTTACTTTGCAAAATACCACTTTTATTTTTGAAACTGTGACAATATTGTTTCGAACCGTTAGTTCATTTTCAAACAAAATTCTGTTTGAAAATGAACTAACGGTTCAAAACAATATTGTCACAGTTTCAAAAATAAAAGTGGTATTTTGCAAAGTCAAGTATTTGTTTATTATTTACAAATATGGAATACCATAAAGTAACGCTCAAATCTATTAATATTATTAAATTTTTATCAAATTCCTTTGACACGTTTTCATTTTATTAAAAAAAAAAAAAAGTTTTCCCATAAGAGCCCGTGTTAAAATTACAAAACTTTGAAATCGTTTTTCTCAAAATTGGGGTGGTCATTTTTTTTTTTCGGTAAGGGCTTGTATTATTGGTACTGAATTAAATAAATATCTAGAGAAGTTTCATTAAAATTCTTTAAAAATAGTATATTGTGCAATAAGTGCGGGAAATTGTCGATTGCCCACGAAAGCGAAGTTCAGCGCATGAACGTAGTGAGTGCGTTCATTCGCTTGAGTAGGGCAATCGACAATCCCGCACGAGTTGCACATACTATTTTTTATTACGAATTTCACATACTTTTTTCTATTAATATCACCATTTTTGACATTTTTATTACTTTTTAAAATAATATTTTTAAATGTTCGTCTTTTTTTTCTGAATTAATTATCGTTTAAATTACTTTGTTGGTGGTTTCTATAGAAATAATTATTAAATGAAAAATTAAGAGGCGGCTTTGCGTGTATTGATTAAATTTTACGTGTTTTATTGTCAATTTGCGTGTGGAAAGTTACTTTCCACACGCAAAAAAGTATGCGGGAAGAGTACAGTGGGCAAACAGCTATTTTTCGTACAGAAATGTGTGCGCCAAGTTAGTACTTCTCCCGCATGAGTAATAAAAAATTGTTTTATTGACCAACTACCTTAACATTAAAATATAAATTACACCAAATACAAGATCATATTTTTATGTAAAAATAAAATAATAAAAAAAAATTGTTAAAGAGACATTGTTATTATTATTATTATTACTGTTATTATAATTATAATTATTATTTTTTCACAACTTAACCAAATACAACTTTACCTAACCAAACCTAACCTAACCTAAACTAACTGAACTCAACAAATTGTAAGCAAATCCAATCTAACCTAACCAAACCTAACCTAAACTAACAATGTTCAAAAAATTATAAAGACTTTCAACCTAATTTAACCAAATACAACCTAACTTAACCAAACCCAACCTAGACTAACCGAACTCAACAAATTATAAATAAACCCAATCTAACCTAACATAATCTAACCAAATTCAACCTAACCTAACCGAATCCAACAAAAGGCAGAGTCGGCGAGAGTGTAGGGCAAATGAGGCAATTGTCCGGGGACCCGTGAGAATGGGAGGAGATTTCCTGGCCCCCAAAAGTGGGATTTTAAAAACCGGGCCCGGAAGGTTTTTAGATGAAGTCTGGAGGGCCTGGTAAAAGGGTGACGAGTTTTTTTTTTCTCATCAATTTTGGGGAAATATGAGACGCCAGCAAGGGGATCCACAAAGTAGATTGAGGGCCCGGGAGAAGGTCGATGAGCATTCTTTTTTGCTCGCCTTCCTATGGCGAGCGTGTGTTGAAATATCAAACATCGCGGACTGTCGCGGTTGAACTGTCCGCAATTCATTAGTCACGATACCGAAAATTTTACCTGCACTGTAACACTTGGAGTTGAAACGGCAGATGTACAACTCCACGTACTCGATGTTGCCGCTGACGAACCGCTAGCCGCAACAGCTGCCGCAGCCTGTTGTTGCGCCTGTACGGCTGCTTGTACTTGCTGTTGGGCAAGAATATTTTGTTGTTGTTGTTGCTGTTGTTGTTGGGCTTGCAACTGTTGTTGCAATTGTACTTGATTACTCAACTGTTGAGCCAGTGAGGCAAGTTGTACTTGTTGAATTTGACCAGTGGGTGTAATTATATTGGCTACAGTAGGCTGTGATTGCATTTGTTGCCCACTTAATTGTTGAATTATTTGTACTGGATGTGGTTGATTAGCTGCCTGTTGAGCTTGAATTATATTCGGAGCCATAAACGCTTGTAAGGGAAAGTGAACGGTTTGGTAGACTGTTTGACCAGCACCATTGCCTTGTTGTACAGGAACTTGCACGGGAATACAGGCTTGTTGTTGTAACATAGCACGCACAGCTTGACCTATAACAAAATCATAAAATTCTAAAAAAATGTTCATTAGTGATGTGCTAAATTGAGCTGATTCAATGAACCATTTTCTCTAAATATGTAGCAATTTGTAACCAGGGCGGCGACACAGGTATTTGGGATTACACCTCTATGATCGAGATATTTGACTTTAACCAACCAAAAATCATCTTCTGTTAATTTCACTTTAGCAAGGAAATTTTCCAATTCGGTTACCTAGGAATATTGTTTATTTTTTAGAAATTAATATTCGAACTAGGGTAAAAGCCCCCTTTGTGGAACGGTATCTAATATTAATGAAGTTATTTCTGAAAGAAACGTCTGATAACAAAAATTATTATTAATAGAATGATTGTTTTTCAATTTAAATTCACCTCGCATTTAAAGTTTCCTTACTTAATTAAAGAAATAAATATGTAAATGTCAAAACTATTCTAGTATTAGATACCGTTCCACAAAGGGGGCTTTTACCCTATATCTCTATATTAACTGACAAAATTCAGTAGCATAAATTGATCTATGACCTTGTACGGTCATAACACTGACGAAGAAATATCGAGAGGCAGCTCTGTCTAGATTCGCCCCTACTGTCTCGGTTCGCCCCAACTGATGATACTTTAAAAAGATTCAACCGAAAGTTTTTAATGGTTATTTTTACGCAGGGAGAGAGAGAGAGGAAGGTTGAAAGAACGTTATCCCATTGTTATTTTATGTTTTAATTAAGAAAACTGCCCTTAAAGTTGACTTTCCTACTGTATTATGTGTAATATTGTGGACATTAATGGGTTAAAACGTTTGAATTAGCCAAGTTTTACTGCATACTGACAATCTTACAATTCTGAATGCATTAAAATAGGCATATAAGACAAGAAAACATTAATTGTGTATATGCCAAAATTTGTGGGTTGCCTGTATACAAGCTGACAAATAAAATTTCCAGTTTTTATTAAGTGAAAATAAACATTTAAAAAAATAAAAATAAGTCTTAAATTGAAAAAAAAAATGGAAAAACACACGGGTAATTACCATTGGGTAGTTGTACTGTTTGCCCCATTAAATTAGCTGCTGGGGCGATAACAGCTCCGGCTGGTGCTCGAATCAGTTGTCCCGTGGGAGTTGTAAATATTTGATGTTGAGCAGCTTGTGCTGGAATAAACAACGCTTCTTGTCCATCCACAGTCACTGTTTGCATTGCCGGTTGGGGAATCACATTGTATGTAAGACCGCCAGCTTGTCCGCCTGTCGCGTTTAATTGATTCGCCTAGTAAAATATATGGAATATGGTTAAAGAATATACATTCAAAGTCTCCAAACTTTACAAGAGTATACACTTATCTACAGGATGGAAAATAAATAACTCTCGTCGTTTTCAAGAGTGATTCAGCACCCTAAAGTAAACACTAAAACCACAGGAATTTTTTTCCAAATTAACGGTTTTAGAAAATCACAAATTAACTAGCTCCATGATGTTTCCAAATTTTTCTAAGTACGGCTCTGACTAAATTATGCATAAATATCTTCTTAGTATTAAAGGTATAAAATAACTTTACTGACTAAATTTCAATAAAATTTTGTAAACGTGTTTCCCAGATGTTTTTTTTAAAACAGAAAATTTATCTTTAAAACATGAGATAGTCAGAACCGGATTAAAATTTTTTACGGGCCCCTTTTTTTACCCATATTTAGTATCAAATTTTTGCTGTTAGAAAACACTTTTGGCTCAAAATTGGCAAATATTAATTATATGGGTGACATCTACCCACTGTTTTCGCAACGAGACTTATATATTTTACACTGTATATTTACGTAATTTTTGGTACCTGTAGAAACTGATGTGGTTGTAGAGAGACAACTTGGGGTTGGCCGCCAGCAGTTGTCGTAACAAATGTTTTCAAATTTCCAGTAGTACCAACCGATTGTTGAACAGTTCCATTATTAGCATCCGATGATCCGGAGGCAATTGCCATTATTTGATGTTGAGGCAAGAAACTTTGCAACTGTGATAATGTTATCACCTAGAATTCAATATAATCGTATAAATAAATGAATATTTTACGATCTGTAGGCAAAAGTTTCTAATAAAAAGTTTCTAATAAAAATTTGAACTCTACACCATCTAGAGTTCAAATATATTTTATGTAAAAAAAAATACAAGATAAATTTATTACACCTACGTCATAATAAATTACGACCATCTTCGATAAAGTTGCGAAATTTTCAGTTATGCGCTTGCGTAATTATATGTCCTGACTCGTGGCGGTATTTTTTACGTACTCAGGCAACATCTCAGGATGTCAGTCAGTGGGTTTATTAAGTAAATTATTTATTTTAATAACCATAGTAACATATTTTTATATATATCGCGCGTACTCTGTCTCAACCTCGTATCTGAAAACTCCCAATTTTTGGACACAAAAAAAAAACATATTTTAAATCCGTGTTTTCATCACTATGAGCTTAAGATTTATGCTAATTACACCCTTTGATGTTGGCTACCCATATATATATTTTGTATATATATATATATAGATAAGTATATATGTAAATACAGTATTTAATATGTTTTTTGTGTGTCCTAAAACATGTAGCTTTTGATGTAAAACATGTAGATATTGATATTATTTTGAGATTGTAAAGAATAGTTTCCCAATGTTTTTTAAGTTTGACACTGGTAGGAAAACAATGAAAACTCAGTCCTTCCCTTTTGTAATTCCTGCACTGTGGAACACAGCAGTAAGTACTCCCTTTTCTTTTGTGTTTATACTAGTGTTCATCTCAACACCTTAAATCACGTAATTATACGCATAATTTACGTGAAAACTTTATTAAATTGCTACTAGAAAATTCAACTGTATGAAAATTATTTGTCATATATTAGTTCCGCGACTTGTCGCTAGGGAATCCTATCATCGCCAATACAACTTTTTGTATCTTATTATAAGTTTATGCTAAATTTTAGTTTTCTAAGTCTTTGAAAAGAAAACAGGATAACAATTACATGGATAGACAGTTTATTTTATAAGCCTTATTTTCCGAATTTTAGTATGTAACCCTAAAGAATATTCTTACCTGTGGCGACGAAACATTGAATACTTCATTTGGTGTGGCATTGTTACGTTGCAGAGCGTTCGGTGTACTTCCGCCTTGTTGATTTTGTTGTTGCTGTTGCTGCTGTACTTGCGCAGTCTGTTGTTGTTGTTGTTGCTGCTGCTGTTGTTGTTGTTGCTGTTGCTGCTGCTGTTGTTGTTGTTGCTGTTGGACCGCCAGTATGGTAGCTGCAAGTTGTTGATCACTAGCGTTAATTAAGCGAACTTGTGTGGTTTGGTCACCACTGCTGGTGGTTATTTGAAGTTGTTGCGCTTGCGCGTGTTGCAATTGCTGTTGTTGTTGTTGCTGCTGCTGTTGCCACTGTTGCTGTTCAGCACCTCCTATTTTACCACATGTAGCTGCTAACAACGCTAACGGTGATGGACTAGGTTTTACGTCTTGTTGCTAAATTCATTAAATATTAATTGAAAGTGAATACAACTTTATTAATTTTAAAGAAAAATAACTAGTACTGGATGTTTTATTTATAGTTTATTAATAGTAGTGTCGTAAAGGTAACGTTTTATTTTACCGTAAAATTTCGAATTTCGATGTTTTTGCTTCACTTAAATATTAACACTTTCAGTCGCACGGCTTCGGCATCCGAAACCAAACAAAACTTCCCCAGAGGCCGACCGCGATCAATGATTAATATTGATTAGTTGGTTACGCATTATGTGTGCGATGTTTACCATCATTCATCACACAAATATATACCAACTCACACTACTCTTTTGGTTTCTATGTATAAAAAATTTTAAGATAAACAAAAAATACATAAAAAATATTATTTATATTTTTAAATAAAATTGATTTGAATGTGAGTGTATATGTAGTATGTACGTATGTTTACAGTTTTACACATACATGCTGAACTGTGTTGATGTTGAATCTATTCAGTATTTAAATCATTGTATTTTATGTATTTGTTTATATAGTTTTTTATTTTTTTAAATATTGTCGGCTTCCGGGGAAGTTTCCTATAAAAGTGTTCGGGCCTCATAGTGTTAATGTAGACCAGTGTTTTTCAACCTGTGGGTCGCGACCCCCTGGGGGGTCGCGAAGCTTTTTTAAGGGGGTCACAGTTAACAATAAAACCACTCTAGTTCAATATATAATATTTAATAAAGAAAATGTTAATTAAAGGTTACATTAATATGATGGTTTTATACTTTCGCTTGATAAAATTTCAAAACAAATAACTGCGGCTTATTTTCAATAACAGTAAATCCGAGTTTTAAATAATTGTCGTCCTATAGACGCTTTTTCTTTGCTTTTGTTTCATAACTCTCATTTGAACTTGAAGTTGACGGTTGTGCATGTCTTTCCAGAAACTGATCCATTTTCAGTAATTACAATGAGCACAGAATTTTGGATATTAGATAATAAAAGACAGTGAGCAACTACTAATCAAACAACAAGTCAATTCAATAAATTTAAACACAATTCAAAGCGAATTCACAATTCAAAGAAGTCAAAAGTGTCGCCCTTTACTCGTCTGATGCTCCACGCAGCGCTCATCACGTCGCGCTATGTCTCGCTCACACAAGTCACGTTTGATATAAAAATATGCCTGTTTAAAGTCCTTTGTTACGTATTTAATTGACATCTAACTGAAAATAACCAATAATGATGAACGGATCCGATATTTATTTACAGAGGGGTCACGAAATATTTTTCCATACTAGGGGGGTCGCGCCCCGAAAAAGGTTAAAAAACATGATGTAGACCATTCAAATGTTAAATGGATCCCATTAAATATTTACCGGAGCAGTAGATATATAAATAAATTATGTAAGTGTTACCTAGTGCGCATATTCTATGTATAAATTCGAATAATAATTAAGTGACGTTAAATAGCAACTTTTAAAGTATCATATCAACAAAATTATAATGTTTTCAGTCTCCTTCGTTAATATTTAGTATAGTTACAGTCAGGGATTACCACTGCTACTTAAAAATTAAGTAAAAAATAAGACCTGGTATGCTGGACCAGGCTCTCTTTGGGATTCGACCCCAGACTACAGCCTCGACTGCCCTCCTCTCTCGCCTGCCCTGGTAGCAGTATAATGGGTTAAAAAAAGATGTAAAATGAATAGTGGGTACAAAATAAGGATTAGTGAATAAAGGAACCCTTCAGTTATTTAATTATGATCAAAAGAAGAAGAGAAAGGATCAGAATATCTTTGTGCTATATAACTTATACCAAGTTTCATGAAAATCGTGAATTAGCACGTGAGTACCTTGTTAGTGTGAAGTACGAACAATTCTAAACGCATATACAGGGCCGGATTTACCCTAAGTGCCGCCCTGGGTACCGTAAAAAATGCTGCCTCTGCCTTTCCATAACAAAACGTTCTTATAACTTGTTAACTTTTTCCTACAAAAAATAAGTGACGAGCAAAAAAAAAGAAAACGTCAAATTCCAAATGCCGCTCTCTTAAAAAAAAAAAAACGTCAAATTCCAAATTTTGCCGCCCTCCTAAAAATTTTCCGGCCGGGACACTAGCCCCACGTGTCCCTAGTGTAAATCCAGTGATGAGCAAATGCAAGACCAAGACTTTGCAGTCTTGGTCTTGGTCTTGTTCTTGCATTAGGAATCTTGGTCTTGATCTTGCTAGAGCAGTTTGAGTCTTGGTCTTGCAAAATGCAATCTTGGTCTTGGTCTTGGTATTGCTAAAAAATCTCGCACTTTCTTGCATTTTTTATTAACTAATTTTTCCTTCTAAAATCAGAATTTTCTTTGTTTACGGCATTAATTATACTTTCAAACTATTTAAATAGTTTAGCAAGAGTCTTGCTAGAGTCTTGCTTTTTTCTTGCTTTTGTCTTGGTCTTGCTCACTTGAGTCTTGGTATTGGTCTTGCAGCCATACTTATAGTCTTGGTCTTGCTCTTGGTATACATAGTCTTGGTCTTGGTCTTGCAAAAAATGCAAGACCAAGACAAGACTGCAAGACCAAGACTAATTTTGCTCATCACTACTGCACATATAACAATTATGTCTTTAGTAATGAACCAGTCGATAATATACAAATATTTTAAAAATCGACTACGAAAAAGCTCTAAAATTTTAAATACAAAGTCCTGGAAATTAATATTTTAAATTTTATTATAAAATTTAGAATAATTTCCATTCATTGTGTATAACAAGTCTTACCTTTTAGCGCTTCTTAAACTATGAGTCACGACCCTAAATGTGGTCGCAAAACGAAATCCTGGAGTCAAGAAAACTGAATTCAAACACATTTGACAATACTAAAATAAAATAAATTATTTATTTATAACTATATGTATTACCTGGTAAGCCTCTACTTATTGTTAGAGGTGGAAAATCTAGAGATAAAAAATGGCATTATGAATGGAAAAGTTTAAGAAGCGCTGTTCTAAATTATAATAAAATTTGGAATGTTGAATTCAAAGAATTTTTATTTGAAATTTTTTAGAGCTTTTTCATAGCGGGTTTTTAAAATCTTTGTATATTATCGATTGGTCCATTATTAAAGATATAATGTTAAGCTATACCCGTGGCTATACCTAATGCTGGTGTAAACATTTGTAATGCTTATAATGAGTTTATTAGAGTTGTTCACACTAACAAGGAAAGGCACTCAGGTGCTAATTTACGATTTTCAGGCTCTTATTTTTTTATCAGCACATAATTATCGACTTTCAAATAAAAGACTGCATTAAAATTGGTTAAGGACGTTCGTGCGTCAAACCTAATAGTAGATAAAAATTTTAATTTTAGAGAATTGACAAGTTTAATTACATAGTTATCTTCCCTCAAAGATTTTAAGGCCTTCAAAGATCATTTCTTAAAGTAACTGACGATTAAAAATCAAATTTTTAACACAGAGCTATTACAGCTATTAAAAAATATTCTAAACAGCATTTTTTCATTTTAAAAATTATAGTAAGTATATTATAAGAGTAGATATCATAATAAAAAATGTTTAAAAATATTCTTTAAAATATGCAATTTATATAATTGCACAAAAAACATCATGTTGACGAACGTTAAAATGAAATATTAATTATTGAAATTAATATTCGGGTAGATTTTGATGTGTACACGTACATAATATACATACAAGGTCAAATGAGACTACTAAATTTCAATCAACAACTGTGTATGCATTGATGTCATAGATCAGTACATAGGTGGTACGTATAGCAATCACCCATATACACGACAGGATATGACACATGAACAAGCACAAGCTTTGTATGCATAACATGAGGTATATTATAGTATAGTGTTTTGTGGTAGCTACATAACATTATTCTGTAGTGTTTTGTGGACGCGCACAAACGTCTTTAAGCCATTTTGGAGATACATAGTAACGGACACATAAATACACAATTTCTTAGCGGAACGCATATAATTATGTATCTGTCTGCGTTCCGTCGTGGGTAAAATTAATTTAAATTAGTAAAATGTTTACTTACTTCATCTTGATTAGAAGCCATATTTCTTTATTTTCTTTTTTATAACAAAATTTCTAAAATCATTTTTTGTTCGTAACGGCAACATTTAGAGATTATTCTTAATTTGCTTTAAAAACGAATTTTTGTTAATTTATCTGAAAAAAATAAATATAAAAGTTAGTAAGTACCTATCAGCTCTGAAAGGGTTTGATAATATGTATTATATAATAATTAGGTATCGGACATTTTTCGGATCAAACAGCATTCGTGTTTTGTGAATGCAAATATATTGCACCCGATGTGATTAATGTAAATAAAAACGAATAGATATTTTGATAAAACATATACAGCTGCGTTCAAAAAAATAGCAGTCAAATGTTTATTTATTAAAACAAATTCCTATACAACTTTTAAGTAGCTTTATCAGCGATTATTATTACTTCTTTATTTCACATATTTCATTATGAATCAGTATGCATTAATAAATTATCGACCAACGTAATAAACACTCCAGAGATTTATTTTTATTTTTTTTTTATCATAATTTCTAACATTCAAAATAATAGCAGTGATCTGATTGTTGCATAGTGTTGTATAGATTTTTTAAAAACAACGTATAGAAGTAAGTGAGAACTTTGTTTTTACGCTTTTAAGCAAGTAATAATGAATCTTATTTAGCTTTTTTCTTTTAAAGTGGGACGTGAAAAACACTGTACTATAGAAAAAAGAGAACAGATTCGACGACTTATTAATAGCGGTAAAACTTACAAACAAGTTCAGGAAATAGTTGGATGCTCTGCGAAAATGATCGCAAATGCTTTAAAATATAAAGAAAAAGCAGAAACCCGAGGTCGCAAACGAATTTTATCATCTAGGTCAGTGAAACAACTGGTCAGATACTCTAAAACAAATCCCATGACAACAGCTACCCAAATTAAAAAGGAATTAAATCTACCGGCAAGTATTATCACCATACGAAGAGTATTAAAACAACACAGTTTGAGTGCCCATAGTCCTCGGAAAGTACCATTATTAAAAAAACATCATATTACCAAACGACTGCAGTTTGCTAAAGAGCATGCTTCTTGGCCACTCCGAAAATGGAGGAATATACTGTAGTCAGATGAAAGCAAAATCGTCTTGTTCGGAGGGACGGGGTCCAGGCAATATGTGAGACGTCCTCCCAATAGCGAATACCTTCCTAGGTACACAACAAAAACTGTAAAACACGGTGGATCCAAAATAATGATATGGGGTTGTTTCTCATATAATGGTGTGGGTCCAATACATTGGATTAAAAAAAAGATGGACAAACATGTGTACATGGATATTTTACAAAATGTCATGTTGCCGTATGCGGAATATGAAATGCCAATTAAATGGGTCTTTCAGCAAGATAATGACCCGAAACATTCTAGTAGACTAGTTAAAGAATGGTTTCGGGTCAATAATATTGAGGTCATGGAGTGGCCTGCTCAGTCGCCTGACCTCAATCCCATTGAAAATTTATGGGCAGATGTTAAGAAGGCTGTTGCTGAGGCCAAACCAAGAAATAACAAAGAACTGTGGAAAGCAGTAAAGAAATCATGGAAGGCAATACCAATAGAAAAGTGTAGACAACTGGTGGACTCTATGCCGCGTCGTTGTGAGGCAGTAATTAAGAATAAAGGTTTTTTTACAAAATATTGAATTAAATTATAAGTTCTATTGACTTTAAAATATTGAAACGTGGTGACGTGATTGATAATTTTGTTGTTTTTGCTTAATTATACGATAAAAATTTTTTAACTGCTATTATTTTGATTCATTAAATACGTCAACAAATTAGAAAAAATAGTTTTATTTACCTAAATAATTGTGTTAATTTGGATTTATCTGTACTAATGTATTCTTTTATAATAATGTTTTAGTATAACTACTAAAAAAAATTTGAGAATGTAAATATATATTATACAACTCACACATATTATCTGTCTATCTGCCTGCATATACAAAACACAATGTTGTTTGATCCGAAAAATGTCCGATACCTAATAATTAATAATTAATCCTCAACGGTCACTGAGAGCACTGTACATCCAAAAATTCTTAAAAAGGATCAATTTTTAAGTATGATGTATGATAGTATACTATTTGGCAAGGACCGTAAGTGTTATTTTTGTGGCCTCGGATGCAGTATCAGAATCCGAGGTGGTAGGACATTTACAATCTTTCAAAACTTTTAGAAACATTCTGAAATTATTGGACAATATTTTTTCAGTGGGAATATATTTTTTGTAGTAACCTGCTGATTCTGAATTTGATAGTACTAATCTGACCATAATAGGGTCAATATTTTTTACCGTTTTGAACGTAATACCTATTTCAGTGATATCGTATTTGTCATCTGAGTTGTTTTTTAATCGATAAAATCTAAAGGTAAACAAATTTTGGTGACGGCGGAGTGCAAAAAATACAAAAAATTCAAAAATTCAAAAAATGCAACCACTGGGAGTTACAAGCTTTTATAGTGAAACGTTCCAGTTTTAATAAAAGAAAAATTACTCTAAAGATAAGCATACCGAAATGGTTCCTATGGCCGCTGTCTGTAATAATATATATAGGAGTCAATCCATATCAAGTGATCCAAATTTGAATACATTTTTTACCTGACCTTACTAAATATTTTTTTTCTTTTGATTTTCTTGAAGAGCTACTCTAACTTAGTACAAATTTCAAATTTCAGATTCTTATCACTTATGGTTGCCTTTTTAAATAATTTTGAAAGGGTATAGCTACATAAGCATAGGAAAATGGCCCCCATGGCCAATGTCTGTAATAATATATGTAGTGACATTGGTACCCCAAGTGATTACCAAATACAGGGTCATTGACCCTTAACCTTGACTTGTCCTTGAGATATTAACCAAAATATGTTTTAGTGCTGTAATTTTTCAAACTCAATTTTCTCGAAAACTATAACACCTAGAAAAACAAAACCGACGCCAAAATTTAGATAATATTTGGGACTATATTATATATTTTTTTGACATTTTTCCCTAAATTTTAAAAGTTCAAAATAATTGCATTAAAAATATTTTTTATTTTTTGGTATGGTTCTGGTAAACTTACACCTTTCAAAAAAATACAGAATATGCCCTATCTCATCTACTTACACCATGCCAAAATTCATTAAAATCGAAGATGCGCTTTTTGAGTAATAAATAATTTATTGAGTATATGTTATGTATTACGTTAACCGTATAAGAGAATGATTAAAATAATTGTATAAAAAATAATTATTGATTTTTTTGTACAGTTCTAGAATACTTACATCGTTCAAAAAAATGTAGTATATAGCTTAACCTTTCTACATATACCATGCCAAGGCTCATCAAAGTCGAAGAGGCGCTTTTTAAGAAATAATTAATTTATTGAGTGTATGGTAGATACTAACCACAAAGGCAACATTTTCTGATTATAGAAACTACATATTTTTATTTTTACCTACTGATGATTTCAATCGTCGTCATCACTGTTTTCATTTATGACCACATTAATCGATTCATTTAAAAATACTTTTGATAATATTTCAGCTGGTCGTACAATGAGAGACAAATATCTCGCAAATATCCTAAATAATATATCACACTTGCAACATGAGCACAGCATCCAACCGTTCGATTACCATTCGGACAATTGTAACAGTACCGGCGAATTTGTAACAATACCCGATAACATTTAATGTTTATATGCCGTGACCAACATTTAACTTTATAATATTTGGAGTTTGCTTCGTGTAATATTTTAGATTTTCCCAGACTAACTGAAGTACAATTAAAAATGTTGTTTACAGGTTCCTATCAGTTTTCATTAGCTGTTTCATACCTGGCTGAAATAATGGACGACAAGAATAACGTTTTGCATATATTACAAACGAAGCAAACTCCAAATATTATAAAGTTAAATGTTCGGTCACGGCATATAAACAATAATAATTATCGAGTATTTATTGATTATCTTCGTAATTCTAACAATATTGAAGGAATTCGCCGGTACTGTCGCAATTGTCCGAATGGTAATCGAACGGTTGGATGCTGTGCTCATGTTGCAAGTGTGATATATTATTTAGGATATTTGCGAGATATTTGTCTCTCATTGTACGACCAGCTGAAATATTATCAAAAATATTTTTAAATGAATCGATTAATGTGGTCATAAATGAAAACAGTGATGACGACGATTGAAATCATCAGTATAGGTAAAAATAAAAATATGTAGTTTCTATAATCAGAAAATGTTGCCTTTGTGGTTAGTACCTACCATACACTCAATAAAATAATTATTTCTTAAAAAGCGCCTCTTCGACTTTGATGAGCCTTGGTATGGTATATGTAGAAAGGTTAAGCTATATACTACATTTTTTTGAACGATGTAAGTATTCTAGAACTGTACAAAAAAATCAATAATTATTTTTTATACAATTATTTTAATCATTCTCTTATACGGTTAACGTAATACATAACATATACTCAATAAATTATTTATTACTCAAAAAGCGCATCTTCGATTTTAATGAATTTTGGCATAGTGTAAGTAGATGAGATAAGCCATATTCTGTATTTTTTTGAAAGGTGTAAGTTTACCAGAACCATACTAAAAAATAAAAAATATTTTTAATGCAATTATTTTGAACTTTTAAAATTTAGGGAAAAATGTCAAAAAAATATATAATATAGTCCCAAATATTATCTAAATTTTGGCGTCGGTTTTGTTTTCATAGGTGTTATAGTTTTCGAGAAAATTGAGTTTGAAAAATTACAGCACTAAAACATATTTTGGTTAATATCTCAAGGACAAGTCAAGGTTAAGGGTCAATGACCCTGTAATTGGTAATCACTTGGGGTACCAATGTCACTACATATATTATTACAGACATCGGCCATGGGGGCCATTTTCCTATGCTTATGTAGCTATACCCTTTGGAAAATTCGCAAATTTTGACAGGTAACATAATACGTTTTTTACTGTAACTCCGTTTAGGGTTGTGATAGAAATATAAAAACGACACCATTCTCTTCAGAATTGCCTAAGCTTTAATTTGATATACTACAAGTGTGTGTTTAAAGCAATTAAAATTTTTTATATAAAAACTCGGCTGGAGTTCCGAAAAACGCATACCTCCGATTGAGCTGAAATTTGGTATACACACTCTCTTTGGCTTAAGAAGTTACCCCCTAGACGGATTTTTGGCGACGCAGACCGGAAGTTATACTTTTGAGGGTCTAAAGTAGCAAAAAATAGTATGTATAATCGCATATCTCCGATTGAGCTCAAATTTGGTATACATATTCTTTTTGGCTCAAGAAGTTACCTCCTAGACAGATTTTTGGTGAATCGGACCGGAAGTTATACTTTTGAGGGTCTAAAGTAACAAAAAGTAGTATAACCGCATACCTCCGATTGAGCTGAAATTCGGTATACATACTCTTTTTGGCTTAAGAAGTTATCCCCTAAGCGGGTCCTTGGTGACGTGAACCGGAAGTTGTATTTTTAAGGGTCTAAAATAGCAAAAAGTAGTATAGTAGATGTAAATAAATATATTGGATACCTCCAATTGAACAAATTTTTTTTTTAAATATATTTTTCATAAATTGAAAAGTATTCTCTGAATGAATTTTTGGCAACTCGAACCGGAAATATATTTTTTAACGCAAAACTAGGTGGTTAGGTTAGTTTAGTTAATTTTGACAATATACTTCAACTTTGATATAAAAACTAGGTGGTGAGATTAGTTAACAGGGTGTCCAGCATGTCTTTGAAAAAAAAGACTTTTCCAGGTTTTCCAGAAAAAATCTAACTATTTTCCAGATCTTTTAAATTATTTTTTTTTTTTAACTTTTATTATAAAGATGATAAAAAGCTGAATGTTTGTTATTGGAAATTTCATGAACTCACTTTCATCATTTTTCTTTCTGCAAACAATAAAGTATTATTTCTAACTATTCATACACGGAAAAATTATTGAAAATTTTCTGATATTCAGCCGAATACCGAACAGCAAAAAAAAGGAAAAAAAAAACAAATCTTACTTTATTTATTTATTTTAGGTAGAAAAAAAAATCAGTAACTATTATTTTATCAATAATAAATTATAACTGATATGTAAATATTATAAATGAAATTAAATTTTAAAAATCAGATCGCATTCAAATATCCTAAAATATTCAATTTACATTTGACGCTTATTGTTGAGAAATGTTAAATCTATACTTATGCCAGTATAAAAAGTTTATGACATCACTTTTTACAAATCACATGTTTCCTTGAAAACCATATCTAGGGTGTCGACCACAGTATCTACCATCTAGTATTGAATATTTTGAGGATGCTACTTTGACTTATTTTAAGAAACAATAAACATATTTAAAGAAAAACCCTTAAAATGGTGGTATTGGAACTGTGGTACGAGGGTACAATAAATTAAAATAAGTTTCAAACAATGCTTTTGTTATCAATTTTGTATGCTTTTAGCTTGTAAAAATAGTAAACATATGAAGTTGGTACAAAATCGTACTTTTTGAGATATATTTTTAAACGTTTTGAATAATAGTTATTTTTCAACGTGGTTATATGAGTAATTACTGTTGCACAATTTGTGAACGACATTTAAAAATTTAAATTTGTATAAAAATCACATTTTTCCAGAAAATAAACTAAATTCCCTGATTGTTCCCTGACATTTCCAGGTTTTCCAGATTTCCCTGACCGCTGGACACCCTGGTTAAGGTTAGGTTAGTTTAGTTGGACTTTGGTATAAAAACTAGGTGGTGAAGTTAATTAAGCTTAAGTTACTAACCAAAGATTAGTTTTGGTTAGTTAATTACTGAAACGTCGGGCAAAGGGTAATTATTTACAAATGGGGTTCCTGCCTTGTAATTACCTAAATATTATTTAATTACCCTTTGCTCGAAAGTGAGGTAAACTAACCCAACTTGATATAAAAAAAGATTTGATATAAAAAAAAAAAAATAGGTGATGAGGTTAGTTAAAGTTTGGTTAGTTTAGACAATATATTTCGACTTTGATATAAAAATTAGGTGGTGAGGTTAGTTAAGGTTACCCTTTGATCGAAGGTTAGGTTAGTTTAGTTTAGTTGACAATACACTTCTACTTTGATATAAAAACCAGATGGTGAGATTAGTTAAGGTTAGGTTAAGTTAGTTTCGGTTAGTTTACCATTGAAACCTCATTTTCGGGCAAAGGGTAATTATTTACAAATGGGGCTCTTGTATTGTAATTACCTAAATATTATTTAATTACCCTTTGCCCGAAAATGAGGTTTCAATGTTCTCCCATTCATTTTCCACTTACTTCTATCACTAAAAGCCGTAATATAATATTGAATATTATATTTAAAATAAGCTTATATACATATAAAAATTTATACTATATGGATATACATTATACCATTATACAGACATACAGTACATATGTAGGTATGTATAACTTATAAGATGTATAAATAATACATCTAATACATTATCTATTCAATATAGTAAGTTTTAGAACTTTAACACGTCATATTTCGAAAACGAAATAAGATATCAAAAAACTTTGTTCTTCCTTTTTTGTTCTACTCACCAAATTCTATAAGAATCAATCTTTAATTTTTGTTAACATGGTAACGGAAACCGTCTTTTAGTAACCCCTAGATTTAGACATTCGGAGGGTTGAAAAATACACTTCCGGTCTGCGTCACCAAAAATCCGTCTAGGGGGTAACTTCTTAAGTCAAAGAGAGTTTCAGCTCAGCTCAATCGGAGGTATGTGGTTTTCGAAACTCCAGCCAAAAACTCAAAATTTCAAAGAAGATTCCAAAAAATAATATTGTCAAAAATTTCGAAAAAAATCCTGGTTATTCTTTTAACTTTTATAAACAAAATTTAAAAAAGTCAAGTTGGGACCTTCATGGGATCATATATATTTTTAAATATATCTATGAAGAGACGTTAAAAACGCATTTAAAGGATTTTGAAGTTAGTGTATTCTGATGATTATAACTCAGTTTATTAACAGATATAAGGTTTATATGTGTAAATGGTAATTTTATGTATATTATGGAATAAACTCAGTGGCGTCGCAAGACGAAAATAGGGAGTGGGCAAGATAATTTTTGCGAGGCCTCCTTTAATTTTGTTTTTAAAATTTCTGTCTTAAAAATTAGGGGACAATTGAAAAAAAAACAGTCACTCGCGAAGTCCCTCTAAGTGCGAGGCCGTGGGCGTGGGCCCACATCGCCCACGCCTAGCAACGCCACTGAAGAAACTCTGTGAGTTTCAATAAGTTCTGATAAAGATACAGTTATTTTATTTGCCCTGAGACAGTCAGACTGTGACAAGAAACAGACAAGTAGGATCTTACAAGCAGGACTTTAGATATGAATTGATCTCATGCCAGTCTTTAAGCAGTGAAGTTCAGTTAATTGTTCAGTGTTTCTAAAAGTAGGTTGTGTAACCCCAGTATGCTACTGAAAGTGTTGCTAGTTTGTGAAAGTGGGTTGTGTAACTCCAGTCTTTATATTCAATCTGATCCAGCAATTCGGTGTTCAACCATAGAAATGTATATAATAGAAAGGCAACTCAAAAAGCCGTTTGAAAAATTAAATTAATTATCATTACAGAAAAAAATACCAGCAGTCATTTGAATTCCTATAGTATATTTTGTCTTTATCTAATAAATGACAAGACATATTTCTTAAAGGAATACTAACTTTGTGTCAGGGGTATAAAAAAATACCACTACATTAAAGTGTTGTTATCACAATCTTATAAATTGCTTATAAAAGAACCATAGTTATAGTGAAAAGAACGACAACTGGAAATGACTCATCCACATAAATTTATATTTTAAACAAACTCGTAATATAGCTATCTCTCACAAGATCTACTATCTAATGTATTGAAAAAGGATAGTAGAAATTATAATAACTTTTGGGAATGTTTTTGGGAAAAATATTTTTTTTAAATATGATCCCTAGAAGATTCCAACTTAAAATTTTGTTTGTTTGTAGATCAATACTTAAGTGATTACCTAAAAAGATTTGTCATATTATTTTTTTGGAATAAAATTTTCAAAATTTAAGTTGAAAAATTAAATTTATAATTTTTTTGAAATTAGCTTGTTGCAAATTTCTAAAAAAAAATGGTATTTTGCTCCAAAATATATCTTTATCCTAAGCCGAGATATAGCTAGAAACGTAAAACAATGTGTGCCTAAATTTCACATTTTTCACAATTTAAAAAATTGTTTAATAAAAAAGTACCTGAGATAAAAACAAAATCTTTTGGTTTCTTTCTTTTTCACCTAGTATAACCAGAAGACAAAGTCTTAGGTTAATATAAAATAGTAAGGTAATTGTCTTTGGATCGCTTGATATGGATTGACCCATAGTGATATTAGTAGTCCAATCAATTATTAAATGTATAGGGTCACTAACTTGTTCTTGGATATTGGGTGAAAGTATGTATATGTGAGCGCTGTAATTTTTAAAACTTTATTTTCTAAAAAACTCATATAGCTAGGAAAATGAAACCGACACCAAAATTTAGGTAATACTTGGGGCAATATTATATATATTTTTAACCGACTTCAAAAACGAGGAGGTTCTCAATTCAACTCGTGTTTTTTTTCTTTTTTTTTTATGTATGTACGTCGATTTTTCCCACATTTCTGGGCCAATTAGCGCCATTCTTTTTTTTGGTTAGTAGATAGCTCTCCAGGGGGTCCCATAAAAATTTTATTGACATTGGTTGGGTAATTTTTTAACCATCTTCAATAATATGAATAATTATGGCAATTTTAAAATTTGTATAATCATTATACATAATTATTTACTTCAAAAACTATAGTAACATATTTTTAGTCGAATTTTCTCCGAAAAATTAGACTTATACAGTCTATACGATAAGAGCTGCGAGAGGCGAGACCAGGGGCGCTATCCGTTTTCGGACCCGTAGAACACGATTATGTAAAAAAAAAAGATGTCTGATATATATATATATATATATATATATTTTCCCGCAACCTTTTAATATGTGTAGGGCCCCCCTATGGAAGTTAAGAGATGAAATTTGGTAAGTGGGGCTTATTCCGATGCACAACAATACTATCAAAGTGGGGTCAAATTTTGGGCAAATTTTTTTTCGGACCCGACTTTTAAGGGGGTGGTGGGGGGCGGAAAAGCAATAAAACTTTTCCAAACCGGTTTTAAATAATGTTTCGGTCAATTATCTACAACATATCCAAAATTCAGCTTCCTAGGATGATATGGTGGGAGTAGAGGGGGGAAAAACGATTTTCGCTGGATCTAACAGGCCCCCAGCCCCCCAGAATTAACGTAGAGGGTTGAAATTTGGTGTGTTGATAAAGTTCGTACCTAGGTTGTGCTTTTTGGAGGATTTAATATTTTACCCCCACCCCCCTCATTTTTAAGCTACAATTTCATGCATTTTCGACGTTTTCGAAGTTTGTACCACTCGCACAGGTCACCCGAATAAACCTAGAGGACTGAAATTTTGTATTCGGATTGAGTTAGTATCAAGGGGGTGCCTTTTGGGGGTCTCGACTTTTAACCCCTACCCCCACCATTTTTATACCCAAAAGAACATGATTTTTCTTGTTTTTTAACAGTTTCGTTCGGGTCAAAATCTCCCCAAATAAACCTAGAGGGCTGAAATTTGGTGTACAGGTTAAGCTAATAGCCAGACACTGTTTTTTGGAGGTTTCAACTTTTAACCCTTACCCCCACGATTTTGACGCCAATATTTCCTTAATTTTTTTGCTTGTTTTCTAACACGTCTAGAGACTCCATAAGGAAACCTAGAGGGCTGAAATTTTGTACGTGTATTTAGTTAGTATCCAGTTAGTACCTTGTAGGGAGTCCGCATCACTTTTCCCCCCACTTCTCCCATTTTTACATCGGAATTGAATGCTATTGTTAAATGTGTTTTAAAAGCATTATGTTTATTCTAAATACAAGTAGGCGAATAGTAATTTTAAAAAATTTAAAAAAAAGTGAATACAATTTTTTAACAAATGAAATACATACATATTAAGTAATTTGCAAATGTTATTAAAGTCACTGTTTATTTATTTATTTAATTATTATTTAGGAATTTTGGATTTTTATTATTTATAAAATAGAAATTTTGGATTTTTTTGGAAAGAAAAAATATCTTCATAAAAGCCTTCCAGTTTACTATTTAAGTTCCTTTTTTAATATTTAAAAGTAAAACACAAAGGCAATTGGCGGATAAGCATGGATAGAAATGCCCTCGTACGAATTGTGTTGGCTTTTTCCCTGTTAACTTCTATCGGCACAAAATTGAAATTTACTGAGATTCAGCCCTTAAAAACTTAAAATCTTTTTATAAAGCCCCGATCAACCGGACACTCATTATCAGTTTTGAAACCACAAAAATTACAAATCGCTTGTGGACTTTCAATTATATTTCGCTTGTAGACACTCAATACCGAAGAAATAATTTTTTATTTTTTATTTTTTTTATTTTTTTTTTTTTTTTTTTTTGAAAGAAAAAATATCTTTATAAAGGCCTTCCAGTTTACTATTTAAGGTCCTTTTTTAATATTTAAAACTAAAACATAAAGGCAATTAGCGGATAAACATGGGCAGGAATGCCCTCGTACGAATTGTGTTGGTTTTTGTTCTGCTACCTGTTTTCGGCACAAAATTGAAGTTTACTGAGATACAGCCCTTAAATACTTAAAACCTTTTTTTAAAGCCTCGATCAGCCGAACACTCATGACCAGTTTTGAAACCAACAAAATGACAATTCGGTTGTAGACTTTCAATCACATTTCGCTTGTAAACATTCAATACCGAAGATGAAGGGGAAAATTCGACTACCGTGATGGGGCCCCGCTGCTCACGGCGTTTTTAATATTTATGTGGATCCAATTATCCTAAAATTTTCTGTCAGTTGTTTTCTGTCAGTTCTGTAGTTTATGATATTCTTTAATGACTTGAAAAATTGGTTGATTTTCTTCATTGATGTTTTATTTCCTACTGGGATCTGTCGAATGGTGGTATGACATTTGGTGCTGAAAAATCAGACTATTCTTAAAGTGCATTTTCTCAAATGTCATTTATGAGCTGAATTTTGTAAATCTGAAAATACATACAATCGATTTAATTTTTCCATTCATTTACAGTTTTCCAGTTATTTTATGACGTTTGCTATTTAAATTTGACGTTTGTATACTGTAAATTGTAATATTCGTTAACTCATTCACGCATTTTTTCATATTTTAACCACATTTTGACTGTTTTACAGATGTAAAATTTTCTCCCCTTCAAGAAAATTCCTTTGCTTTGGACTTGTGTCAACCCAAATACAAAAAGTTCTAACATTTACCATTTTTTCTTAATATAGCACTGATTACTATATATAAAACTAATGTTAATGCACTTTTTTTCAGCCATTTTTTTGAAACTCCACCCATAGGACAGATCCCAATAGTAATTACTACTTTATACACTATTTATGTTCCAAATTTCAAAGCAAAGTCAATAAATGCCTAAAATTATGATTTTTGGATAATGAAATTTTTGATGAAATTTGGAATACTTCTTCTTTTTGGTAACTTTCCTGAGCTTAGAATTCAGTTTTGCGACGTAACTAGCCTCGGAAATAGATCGAAAGAGGCTTACAATGGTTCGAGTAAATATAGCATAGTGCACATTCAGTTGAATTGATTGGTGAAAATTTGGTTTGGCGAACTTCCTACACTTATGTTAATAAAAACGGTGTATTAATCAGTGCTTCATTAACAACAATACAGTTGGTCCTCTAGCGTAGCACTGTATAGAAGTCCTCTATGTATTCCGTTATTACTTGATTCCTGAAGTTTCTGAAAGTACTTGAGGCTGCATTAAGTCCAAACGGCATGACTTGTGATTGATAGAGTTCTCAAGAGGTGATGAATTCCGTGTACTTCGATTTGCTGATTGTAGGTCCAACGTGGGACAACGCGAAGGATAATCGAGAACGCCAGCAAGAAACTCAGCTACACAGAACAAAAATACGTCGCTAACGAAGAGGAATGTCTAGCAATAGTTAGCATTGAGGATAGTTCGAAACTGAGGAAGTTTCGAAAATATCTGCAAGGAAGGCGCTTCAAGCTGTATAGCAATCATGGCGCACTCCAGTGGTTTAATAGAATTAAGAATGGGAAGTTAACACAATGGGTTATAGAATTGGGGGTCTATGACTTGGAAATACATCATATGTCGGGAAAGAAGAACGAAGCCGCCGACGCATTATGCCGAACTCCAACTAACCAGGATCCAAACATCATCGCCATCCGAGAATGCATACCCAACAACACTATCAGGAGAGCCGCTTACTAGGTCGAACTCAGAAAAACTACACGTTGGCCCTACTACCATTTTACCCGGAAAAAACAGAAAGTACCAGTGATACCGGACTTACCTTTCTATCTTACCTCACCTTTCTAAGGAGGTACCATGACCGAGAAAGCTGTATTGCCCTGTTGATAAAAAAAAGTACCAACACATTCAAAGTCGCGTCAAGTGGTACAGGATCAAGAACGACGTCCGAAGGTACGTGAAGACGTGCGAAGAATTTTCTAAAGTCTCAAAACAAGCGACCGTATAGAGGGATACGAAACTGTCGACCGTTAACTCTCTGGGAGATTATCAATATCAATATAATGGGATTCTATCCACGCACACCTTGATAGAAGATCCACATCCTGGATGCCAGCGACTTATTCACAAAATCGATTGAAGCTTTCCGATGAAAACCATCACTACATCCAAGATATCCAAATTTTTGGAGAAACATTTGGCAACCCCGATATACTCTACCTACGTGCCAATTCTGTGTAACAATAAAACTAGAACTTGAAAAAACCACTAAGATTTCTCCTGTTACGGAGCGAACATAGATACTGGGACCAACAATTAACCAAGTCTCTGTTCACATTACAGGACCGGCAGAACCGTATAACTGGATTCACCCCTGCCCAGTTGCTACTAGGAACAAAAATGAAGAGGTCCGGAGACTGGCAGCTTTTGCAAGAGGATCCAACTTCGCCGCCACTGAAAGAATGAGCTCAATAAGGGGAAGAACGTCAGGAACAGCCGAGCATGATGATGAAGATTAGGAACTTTAAGCATGTAACCCTGGAGGCTAAGTGTGAATGAGGAACCAGATGCTCAGCAATAAGATCGAGGGGATTCACATGAGACTGGCACCAAAATGGGAGAGGCCATACAGGGTGCAGCAAGCCCTGCCTGCCGGGGTCTACATACGAGACACAGATCCCGTTATTAAAGTACACGGAAGTCTGCTCAGATCTGTCGATGTGAAGACCAATGGAGGAGTCGATGAGTTCGAGCTCGGGAAGGATACCGCTTTAATGGAAGTGCCCAAACTTGGAGGAAGGGAAAAACAATTAGTACTTAAAAAATGGAATGTAGCGAATGGTTGTAATAAGGTGCAACTGAAGGTGCGTGGTCCAGTGACGAGGCACTTGTGACTACGACCGAAGGAACCTGGGTTCGATTCCCAACATCGATGAAGACTTTTTTCTGTATTAAAATACATTGTTGTTTTTCTTTTTATGGATGGAATGCTCGAGAACTTATCATAAACTTCTAGAAGTAATTCAAGAAAATAACACCAAGAATTTTTCGAAAAAAATTACAAAAAAACCTCACCAAATTCGGAATATATAAGATGACAGTAGGTAACAGATAAGACAGCTAGTATCCGACTGAAATTTCGATTTCGGTCAGTTTCGGCGCAAAATTGGAGTTTTGGTTTAATTTAGGTTCTGGCAGCAAAACAGCCGAAACTACGACTGAAACTGAAACTCCGTTCGTGAGCTGTTGAGCTGCCTTCGTCCACGATTGGCATTGTTCGAACGGTGTTTTTCATTCCCTATTAAGAAAGTGCGTTTCGCTACTGCCTATGGTAATAATCTTTTATTTATACTGTGCTAAAAAGAGCATTCTCGTATATCATATACTCAATAAATTAATTACTCAAATTTACTCAAACAAACTTATTCGATTCGACTTTGATAAGTTCTGGTGTGATATAAGTAGACTAGGTTAAACAATATACGATATTTTTTTTGATTGGTGTAGGTAAGTATAGAAAACCTAATAAAAAATAGAATTTACTTTTTATAAAATTATTTTGAACTTTTAAAATTTAAGGAAAAATATTAAAAAATTATATATTACCTCAAGTATTTCCTAAAGGGCATAGCCAAGTAAGATAGGGAAAACGGCCCTTGACGCAAAATTGATTGTTTTTATAGGAAATAATACTTTTTAATCCGAGATATATTCCAGCCAAATTTCAACCCTCCGAGGCTAACAGTTTATGAATACACAAACAGACAAAACTTTTCAAAAAAAATTTTTTTTACGAAATTATACTAATTTTTTTAAATTTTTAAATTTAAGAAATTTTTTTTGGCATTTACGCGTTAGCGACACCCACCATTTTTTGTTCAATAATATGTCTCTTAGTACTCTATAACATATATTTTTACGGAAAAATTTTAGTTGGTAGAACATAGTAATATTTCAATACAAATGCATGTCATGTTCGGTACTACATATATTACTTATGTATACAAAGGACCATAAAGTAAAGCATCTGCCTGATTTCTAAGACACAGTAGAACTCTGAGGAGTGTAATAAAATGTTCTCTTCCCCCCTAAGTTGCAGTTCTTGGAGTTCCTCCTGTGACGGTCTAAAAAAATTTATATTTTGACTTGTTATAAAAAATATGTTTTAACTTGTTAAAAAATAATTTTCAAGGTTAATTTTACCATGAATCTGAATATTTGAATGAAATCAATAAAATTATCTCAGCATACTTACTAAATAAAATTACATCTAACTCAACAAAAATTATAAGTTTTAGAAACTTTATTTAAATAAAGATAATAATAATAACAATAATACGTCTTAAATGTTATATTGTTTTAATAATAATAAACATTAACTTAATAGATTGGAACAAGAAACTTCAACAGTGTATGGTAATAACAGTCCGGCTAAAACTTGTTGTAGTTATCAAAAAAAGTAGGTAAATTACATGTAGGTACATATAACTAACTTGAACAGACCCTCTCACTTGATGTTTTTGTTGAACTTCTTAAGGAGGTGCAGAAAGTGGATTTTTTCTGTAATAAAATTACATACGTTCATAACAACGACAAACAAGCTTAGACAAACGTCTAGCTTTATCTGCTGTTTGTCTTCTTTTGTTAACACGATGACGGGTCATGGAGAATTATAACGAAATGACCAACTGGTATACTATTTTGACAGCTAATAAACTTTGTATGAAATTGTTGACATCGTAATACGTGGTGTATGAGCTAATAAAGTTTCACTTGACGTCTTACAAAGAAAACAACTCTAACAAAAGAGAAATCAATATCTATTTTGTTTTATTAATAAAAAAAAAAGACAAACGGCAGATATTGTTGGACTTGAGTAAATTTAAACTAGTTTATCGTAGTTATAAACGTATGTAATTGTATTATTTTAGAAATAGGGTAAATATTTTACTTTATAGCCCTTTTTATACATAAGTAATATATGTAGTACCTAACATGGTATGCATTTATATTGAAATATTACTATGTTCTACCAACTAAAATTTTTCCGTAAAAATATATGTTATAGAGTACTAAGAGACATATTATTGAACAAAAAATGGTGGGTGTCGCTAACACGTAAGTGCCAAAAAAAATTTTACTTAAATTTTAAAAATTTAAAAAAATTAGTAGAATAAAGGGATATAACGTTAATTTTTTTTATTACTTTGCCTAAGGTGGGTACACAATATGTATTAAACTCAAATAAATCGGCTCAGTAATTTGGTAAAAAAAAATTTTTTTTGAAAATTTTTGTCTGTTTGTGTATTCATAAACTGTTAGCCTCAGAGGGTTGAAATTTGGCAGGAATGTATCTGCGGCTAAGAAGTATTATTTCCTATAAGAACAATCAATTTTGCGTCAAGGGCCGTTTTCCCTATCTTACCCGGCTATGTCCTTTTGGCATCGGTTTCAGTTCCCTAGCTGTCATAGCCTTTGAGAATATTGAATTTGAAAAACTGCAGCGTTCACACATACTTTCACCAGTATCATTTAAGTCAAGTCAATCCTATATTTGAATTAGTTTTTTCATATACTTCCATAAAATGTGAACAAGTTAGGTTCTATAAGGGTTTTAATTTATTTAAAACTGAATTTAAACATTAAATAATTTTTAAAAACTGGTTTAGTAAAAGTATAGTATAATGCGAGGCATTATCTACATATATATTTGGCCTATGTCTCCTTGTTTTCATATCCGGGGCTAGATTGTTGGATAACGCCGGCACGCGGCAAGAATTTTATTGATAATTTCAAGTTTTTTAACTTCCCATTGGAAGTTATTATAATGGGTCCGATTTTACGAATCGCTAATTTTGACATATCTCCACGTTCCAATGTCACTAAAATCCGAATCCATCGTTTTTAGCGTAATGTCTGTGTGTGCGTTCGTTAGTTCGTTCGTTCGTTCATTCGTTAGTTCGTTCATGAATTTTTTTTCGTCTCGCATATCTCGAGAACAAATGATGATATCAACTCCGGACTAATTTCATTAGATGCGTAATCAAAAAATGAAGACCGGTAAAGTTTTCAGCAAATTCGGATTAGCGGTTTGTTTTTTGTGATAAAAAAACGGAATTAACTTTATTAACATAACATAGATTATATGGATTTTTTACCATGTCTTTATTATATAATGGCCTAAGAACCTTCTGTGATGTTAAAAACGCCAGTAAATTATTGTAAAATTGAAAAAAAAAAAAAAAAAAAAAAAAAAAAAAACGGAAAAACGAAATAAGAAACTTTTTGTGAAATATTTTTTGTCTCACGTATCTTGAGAACAAATGATGTTATCATTTGTTTGATAGGGGTGGAGCCCCCACCCTTAGGTATAGAAGGCGAAGCTCCCGGTGTGGTGCAAGGTGCAAAGCCTCTATCGGGGGTCCAAAGGAGGAGTTTTAAAAAAAAAAGTTATTCATTTGCAAAAGTCTTTAAGGGCATCCAATGTGAAGTTGACAGTGTGGGTAGACCTGTCCCCCAAATTTTTTTTCTTTTCTTTTAAATTAATTACAGTGTAAACTCTATATAGCGAACTTCTATTTAACAAAAAACTCCTTAAAACGTAGAAATTGCTAAGATTGGTTTGGTTTACATTATCATCCATATATTGAAACACTCTTTATAACCTAACAGCCACTCTCAATAGCGAAAAATACGTCATTATTTGAACCCCAATAAAATTTTATTTCACTGACCTTCAAACACAATAGTGATACCGAGTCGTAAATATTTCGTACGCACAAAGGGATTCTTCTTCGAAATCTGTTTATTTGTTTGTTGTAATTACCTAGCACGTGTTTTTACCTACTGTACTTCCGTACTATTGTCTTACTGCTGTCTTTACGTTATCATATTCTTAGTTACTTTCAAACTTTTTAACTGTAAACATGGCAAGTAAAAGAAAGAGTTTGTGTATTGACGAAAAAATGTCATTTAATTCAGTCAAAATTAAAACCACTTACTAAATTCGTAAGTTGTATTCGTAAAATTATATTGTTTTCTTTTACTCTCCATATAACGAAAACTCTTTATAACGTAATAAAATACCCGGTCCCTTCAATTTCGTTATATGGGGTTTACACTGTATTGTTATGATTAAATTATTTGCTTAAAAATATCAGTCAAAATTTGTTAAATCTGTTGACGTAACTATATAGAAACAAAGTAAGTCAAGAACTACCTGAACTCAAACGTAGTTGTCGCGGTTGTCACCTTTTTGGATAGATTTATGAATTTTAAATACGTACTTTAAAATTATAAATAAAATAGCCTTAATAATAAACCGTTTAAGTACAGAATACACTTTTCAAAATTTTGAAAATAATTTTTCTTTTGAACGGCTTGCTTGATTTTACTGAAAAAAATATATATGATAAAGGTCCCTGAGTTACATTTTGGACAGTATTTTGGAAGATTTAGAATGATTAGAATAGTGAGAAAAAATTAATATATCTTTTTAGAGACTTTAGTGGCCTTACACAATAACGAAAATTTCTTCGTAGAATCTATGAATACTCTTCTGCAAGATATATTTTTCTAAGAGTTTTCTAAAATAAATACTTTATATGTAGCTGAAAAATATAAAAATTATTCTCAACTCATTACTATTCTCATTGATGCAACACACAATCTAACACGTTATGTAAGTATATGACAAAAATTGTCTAATTTCAAAATCCCTTATTCACAAATTCAGTTAAGACAATAACGGTTAAAGCATATATGGCACACTTATTTCATTTTCTTTGAAAATGTTGTATAGTGGGTTTTGAAATTAAACGATTCAAATAATTTATACGTAATTACGTCTTTGTACATACATAATATTATATAAATATACGGATAAATTCGTCAAAACCATGGAAGACCATTAAGGAGAGGGTAAGGTTAATTCGTACAAAAAAAGCATATTTTTGTTATTTTTTTGTGACGACACAGTTAAAATCTCTTTATTAAAACCAGTGGTACATTAAAGTATAACATTCGAAGAATATTGTATAAAATTTTCACGAAGAAATATTAAAAAATACAGTAATGGTAGCAATTATTCGAACGTGTCTCGGAAAAAAGTAGAATTGCGGTGTCCCTCATAACTTGGTGCTGCATCATCCGAAATAGAAAAATTAAAGTTCATTTGTTAGATAATAGTTTTCCTCAGGTAACGCTGGGAGGGTTTTTCGAAATTTCAATTTTTCACTTTTTTGGAACACTTAGAACGGAAAAACACGATTTTTGCGAAAAAAATTGGCTAATTTGTTATTGTAAAATAAAAATTATTAACAAATTTGAAAAAAAACTCTCCAGCGTTACCTCGTAAATTATGTACAGAAATAGTGTTCAAAATTTCAAATGGATCAGTGCTGTAGTTTTGAAGTTATGAGGGGCATCGACTTTGAAAACGTGAGCTGTAGGGAAAACACTAAAGTTTTAAACACTTAAAAATTCTTGTATAAAACTGATATAGAATACTTACTGCTAAACTAAATTTTGTACCCTACACTGACAAAATATACAGTACAGGTATAAACACGTTAGTACTTCCATTGAAATTTCTATAATATAACTGAGGGAGAGAGATATATAGAGAGCGAAACATTTGCCAGGTAACAACAAAAATGCTTATAACTTCGTCAATTTTGCTCCAATCAACTTGAAATTTCGAGACAATATTCTTGAGATATTATGCATTCAGTTACAAAAATAAAATTATTTTAATACCTTACCCTGCCCTTAATCCGTATCAATACGAAATGGTTCTATGCAAGCCCTAAGCGTGTTTGTAGAAAATTGTGGATAGCAGTGTGCCAACGAGTGGTTGATACCGCTTAAGGCATTTAGTTAGTCGCTGTCGGTCACTCAATGCACAACGCATTATGTCGTATTGTTGGACCATTGTTAGCTTGGACCCCACTTTACTCCGTCCGACAATACGTGTTTTGTAATTGTGTCTGTGACAACTAACACAGTTGCAAAGATCAAACCAACACCACTACACACAGTGTGTACCTACACAACATAGTGGTGGGAACTAGAGGGGATTTTTTGTCTACATTGGTATCACTAGTGCAGAGATAGCAACTTGGCTTCTGATTATTCTGTGGTTCTATGATTCAATCAGTATAGCAGTGGAGTATGTTTGAAAAAGTATAGGGTGCATAATATAAATGTCTAATCAGTAATCATTAACATGATTGTGTGGTATCTAATGATTGGCTGCTGCATTAAATCAGTTTGTTTTGTTTTTTTTTAGTATGAAGCAGCCTTTTTAAAAATTTAAAAAAATAAATAAATAAGTATGTTGTAGAAGAGTACATATTCAAAGATTCTAAAGTTTTAAAAATATATCAAAATATATTTTTTATTGCTCATGCGGGAGAAGTACTAACTTGGCGCACACATTTCTGTACGCAAAATAGCTGTTTGCTCACTGTATTCTTCCCACATACTTTTTTGCGTGCGGTAAGTAAACTTTCTGCACGCAAATTGACAATAAAACACACAAAATTTAATCAAAACACGCAAAGCCGCCTCTTGATTTTTCATTTAATAAATATTTCATAATTATTTCTATAGAAACCACCAACAAAGTAATTTAAACAATAATTACTTCAGAAAAAAATGACGAACACTTAAAAATATTATTTTAAAAAGTAATAAAAATGTCAAAAATTGTGATAATAATAGAAAAAAGTATGTGAAATTCGTAATAAAAAATAGTATGTGCAACTCGTGCGGGATTGTCGATTGTCCATTCAAGCGAATGAGCGCACTCACTACGATCGTGTGCTCAACTTCGCTCTCGTGGGCAATCGACAATTTCCCGCACTTATTGCATAATATACTACTTTTTCTATGTTCTAATCATTCTCTCTTCCAAAATATTCTTCAAATGTACCTGAATGATCTTTATAACATTATATTTTTTTCAGCAAAATCGATCAAACCCCTTAAAAGATAAAAATTATTTTCAAAATTTTGACAAGTATTTTTTGTATTTAAACGATTTATAATTAAGGGTTGAAATTTGATTAAATCACTACATTCACTCATAGGTGTCTAACAAATATAAACAGGAAATGATACGTGCGGAACAGATTTCTGCCGTGTCACACTAATCTCACGTATCTCAGAAATGATAGTTTTGAGAAAACTTGATTTGAATAAAATATCGTATTATTTTAATTCGCTCAAATATTATTAAATATCTAAGATAATTGATTTTTATTATGCGTTATTGATTCAATGTTGCAGTATTGATTTAATAACGTATAAATATACTATTTGAAAATATAAGAAATAAGGAATGTGATACAATCAAAATAAAAATTTAAAAATACAATAGATTAATTATTATATTATTATTAACAAATTAATTAATTTTATTGTCATATTCATATATATATATATATATATATATATATATATATATATATATATATATATATATATATATATATATATATATATATACTAGGGATTGAGTAGAATCCTTTAAACGTTGTTACGCGAAATTGCTGTATCTAAAGATACATGACATTCGTGTGACACGGCAGATTTCTCCCTTCTTATTTGACTACGGCTTTGTTCTTAATTTTTTGATGTACAGTATGTACACCAAACATTCACTATAAGATACACAATTAATATCCACAGTTCGCTCTCTTTCTGGGTAGCATAGATACCACAAGTGTGTTCTACAATCCATTATAGGTATGTATATTGTACCAGCACACCTAGTACCTGAGGTATCATGATACCTAGAGAGAGAGAGCGAACTGTGGATGTTGTGTATCTTATAGTGAAGTTTGGTGTACTTTCCCTTATTGAAAAGTGGAGATAATTTTTTTTTCATGTACCGCATTGTGTGATATCATTAGAGACGACTATTAACATGAACTTGGGGTTAATTTTACCATTTTTAGCAAATTTTCGAAACGAAAATTCAGCTATTACAGCCACTAACATGGCGCGACTTGAGCCCGGAACTACAATAGAAATTTGTTTTGAGGTCCCTAGAAACCGAAAATGACATTCACTAAAATTTATATATATACATATATATATATATATATATATATATATATATATATATATATATATATATATATATATATATATATATATATACATATACATATATATACATATATATATATATATATATATATATATATACATATATATATATACATATATATATATATATATATATATATATATATATATATATATATATATATATATATATATATATATATATATATATATATATATATTAGCCGTATACCCGATGAGCTTTTCCATCGGCATCATCTTCGTGCTCACTTTCAGTGTTTTCAAAAGCCTAAATACCAACTTCCACGATTTATTAAATTTTGTTTATTTTAATAGCCATAGTAACATATTTTTATATATCTCTAATTTTAAAAATGACGTATTTCCATGCAAATTTTCATCCCCTTTTAAACCCACTTAGGGGACGAATTTTCAAAAATCCTTTCTTAGTGCTCACCTACGTTACATAGGAAACTCCTATGCAAAATTTCATTCTTCTAAACCCAACAGTTTAGGCTGTGCGTTGTCTGTCAGTCAGTCAGTGTTAGAAATTTATTAAGTAGATATGTCCGCACGATAACTCTCGAACGAAATATCCTAGTTTTACAAAATTTGGTGAAAACGTTGAAAGTCCCAAACGCTTGGATGAGTTCTTCAGCCAGACACGTCTAATGCCCGGAACCTCGAAAAATGAGTTTTTTGCCAAAATTCAAAAGGTTTCCAAAATTTTTTTACACTATTGCAAAGAACGGGAAAAATCACATTGATATACTTTTAAACCATTGTTTTTTGTAAGCGGATTTTCGAAAAAACTGATTTTTAAAAATCGAAATTAGCTCTGTTAAGCAAGATGCTGCAACAGAGGTACATACTAGAGTTACTACTTATACATACATACATGCGGTAAACAGAATAATATTTCATATAGATATATAGTTATTGGTCTGTTGTTTGTATGTATCGTATATTTTCAGTCAGTTTTTCCTAGGGTTCCGAAGAAAAATCTTTTTTTAGAGTTCCAGAAAATTCCGAAAAATCTCGAAAATTCCATAAATTTATGAAATTTAGCATGTATAATTTACAAGTACAGTAGAACTTCAATTAATCGCCATCGTCGGGACCGGGACTGTGACGCTTAATCGAATTAGATGGATAACAGTTTCTTATTAAAGGGTATAGCAAGATAAAAATAGGGAAAAGGCCCCCATAGCCGACGTCCGTAATAATATATGTATACCTCATTTCAGATACAATTGATCATGAGTTTTCGTTAAAAAATTAAATCATTCTTATATTCGAAACAAATCAATCTTCTATTCTTTTTTAAAAACAAACTGCAAATTTAAAATTTACGTAAATGCAATAATGAAAGAGATAAAGCCAAAAAAACGGAAATTATTTAAATTCAAAGTGACGAAGCATGGTTAAATTTAACTGAAACGAACCATAGTAACAATGGTACCTCAAGTGATTAGCAAATATGGGGTCATTGGTAGAGCATTGATACCGGTATTTCGGTACTACCGAAATACCGGAATATCGGACATTTTTATACGTTTTATAAAACCGGTATCAAAATTTCAAATACCGATATTTCGGTTTCGGTATTAGCAGAATCAGATACTTTACATAATTACATATTTTGAATATTTTTACGTTAGATTTACTATTGGTATTGAATGGTAATCGAGTATTTTGTATTATGTCTTTTATTTACCCTCCACTGTCTTTTTTTACCCCATTTGGTGGGTAAAAAAAGACAAGGTTTTTATTTTTTTATAGATTTATGTCATTAGCTTGAGTGAAAAAACATGCAAAATCTCAAAATACAAACAATTTAACATCATACAGTATTTTTTTGTCTAAAAGTTCAAATATTTTCTACATAAAAAATGAGAAGAATTGATTTTGTTTTTGTTTTTTTACCCCGCCCTACCCTATACCAAATATAACTTTAAAAAAATTTCTGTCTATCTGACTGTCTGTTTGTACGAACCGATTTAACTCAAAAACTATTAAAGTTATTTAGTTGAAATTTACAGGGAATATAGATATTAACCTCCTGATCAATCTTAGCAACATTTTGCATTCCAAATGGTTATGTACAGCATGATTCAAATAGATTCTTCTTTAAAAGTTCATGATCTAAATAAATTAGATTTTTGAGAATTTGGTTATAAAAGTTTTTAATTATGAAGGTTTTAATTAAAATATTTTTAACTTGCTGCCATTTCCGGTTATACCGGAAGTTGACACCAAATTTGTTATTTGAAGTGTTTTTGACAGCAGATTTGAATTCGCTGGAAATTGTTATTAGGGTAGTTATACAAACGAAAGAAGAAAATGGACTTAATTCCGATCCGACATATTTTTCATGCATAAGCTTTGGCAAGTAGTTTTATTTCAAGTTGATGGCATTTTTCACACTATTTCAAAGTGGCCAGTCAAAAAATTGAAAATTATAAATTTTATGGCCATTATAAAAAAGAGACATCCAGGAAAGTGAAAAAATGAGTAAAAAACTAAAATTAACACAAGAGAATTTCTTATATTCATTTTTATTATTAAGCACAATTTATTAAACTATTAAACAATTGATTAATTTTTATTATTAAACAATTTTTATTATTTTTATTATTAAATTTTTAATTATTAAAGAATTTATTATTTATTTAGTATATATTATATACATTATATTAGTAGTATATATTAGTAGTTATATAGTGTATATATGTATTAAAAAAAAATTTTTTTAAATTTTTTTAATTAATTAAAAAATATGTGAAGTCATTTACGACAGTTTAATACATATTATATATTATATTAGTAGTATATGTATCAGTAGTTATATTAATTATATAGTATATATTATACAGAAAAAAAAAGTGGGAATTTATTTGTTATTAAAAAATATACGGAGTCATTTATTACAGTATTCTAATGACATTTACCTAATTTATTTACATTATTTAAGTTTAATCCCGTTTTTGGAGCTGCCAGGAGACTGAGACCGGGAGACTGGGAATTCTTCAATATTCTTTAAAAATCGGCTAAATAACGTTTTATAAAAAACAAAAAAAAAAAAAAAACGGGTCCGCTATTCCAATGCAACATATTTACAACTCATACAACTGAAAAATTTCTTATATCCACAGTATTTTTCACGAAAATGCTGACCAGGATACTGAGAAATTGACTGGACCGAGTACGATCTCACAATGTTATCTGAATTAATTGATACAACCTCAAATTAAGTAAAACATGTACTTTATTTTATTTATTATATTTCAGTTAATTACTATGACAAACGATGATTTAATCGGAATATGTATAAATTTTTTATATTTTTTAAGTGTTTTGATTTGATAGGAGAATGATGCAAAGTTCGGGAGACAAAATTCAATAGAATATTTCTTAAAGAAAATATAAAAAAAATTCAAAAATTATTTATACAATAAAAAGCACCAATATTATAGATTACTACTGCAGTGTAAATTTTTTTTTACATTCAGAAAAAATAATTATTTAGTTTGCTATGTTTTACTTTGGAGAGGAGACGTACCAGGAGACTGAGAATTTTACATTTTAAGTGTCATTTTTTATCAAAAATATATTTCGAAACCGGGTTATTTTGAATGACCAGTTAGATGCAGTAATGGTTTACAGTTTCCATCTAGAAAAAATGGATTTCTCAAAATATTAATATACAAAATGAGTTGGGCCGTCCAAAATTCCCTCGTTTGCAGAACTAGCTATTAATATTTTATGTGACAGTGACATTTCAGCTTTTTGACTTGATATAGGGTGGTCACATAAAGCATTTTTTTAAATATTTTTTTTATTGTTCATTTTTTTTTTTTTCAAATGAATCACCTGTTTTTTTTTTTATCATAATTATGTAGAAAAATGTAAAGTCTGTCTATTACTATAAGATATTTTTATATCTAAAACTGATATTTTGGAAATTACATAGAATTTATATAATAAAATTATCAGTTAGGTTTTCTATGGGCACGGCTGACATAAAAACCACGGGACAGATTTCAGTGAAACATTATAAATTTATTCCTTAGACGCTTCATCATCTCAACATCGACAACATCCTCAGTCAAAATTATCACAATATTCTTTAGGGGGGTTGATATATTCAAGACAAAAGCTGATATATCAAAAATATTAATTTAACAATAAACGGAAACAAAAGAAAGAATAACAAAAAATTACCTAGGTTACGATAAAAATAATAATTAAAAATTTAAATGTTAACTTTTTTACTAAAATATTTCACTTTAGAAAAGAATAGTAGTTAAGTTTAATTACGGAGGAACTGAACTTAATTTTAAAACGTGCACCAGCGTTCTCGGTTCTCGAATTCTGACAAGAATCTAAAATTGAATTAATGGGTAGTGTAAAAATTATGAGTCCATGTTTAAATGTACGTTCAAGTGGTTCAAATGTATATAATTTGATTTGATTTTTGAGTTCAATACGGAGCTAATTGTATCTTTATTGAAAATATAAGTATTACTAAATGATTATAAAATAAAGAGGAATAATTAAATAGTATACTTCTACATAATATTTATAATTTTCATCTAATATAGGTAGGTACATATTTAAAAATATAGTTAAATGTAGTTACTGTAACTAAATTTCTTCTTAATTTTTTTCAAATTTTAATCGAAAACTCCCTAAGTAAAGTCCCTAAAATAGGCGCCCCTAAAATCATCCAGGGGGGCACGTGTCCTCGCTGCCCCCCCTAGATCCGGTCCTGTATATCACTTCAAAGTGAGGAGCAAAAAAAAAAGCTCCGCCCAAAAAAATTTCCCTCAAATGGCTGTTGGCACCCTTCGCAGCAAAAAAATTTTTACCTGGATGATGACAAAAAAAAGTCACCTGGACCCTACCATAAATCGGCACCATTGACCTTTTCTTTTTTGGTCATCAATCATCACTTACTTACAAATTCACTTTAACCCTATCATAAATTGTTACTATTCACGTTTTTTTTTTTTGTTCATCACTTGCTCCGGACCATTGACCCTGACCATTGACCCATTGACCAGTAACTACATTTAACTATATATATATATATATATATATATATATATATATATATATATATATATATATATATATATATATATATATATAGGACCGGATCTAGGGGGGCAGCGGGGACACGTGCCCCCCTGGATGATTTTAGGGGCGCCAAAAACGTAATTTGAGGGAAATTTTTTTGGGCGGAGCTTTTTTTTTTTGCTCCTCACTTTGAAGTGAGGAGCAAAAAAAAAAAGGTCGACAGTCATAATTTATGATAGGGTCAATGGTCCGGAGCAAGTGATGAACAAAAAAAAAAAACGTGAATAGTAACAATTTATGATAGGGTTAAAGTGAATTTGTAAGTAAGTGATGACTGATGACCAAAAAAGAAAAGGTCAATGGTGCCGATTTATGGTAGGGTCCAGGTGACTTTTTTTTGTCATCATCCAGGTAAAAATTTTTTTGCTGCCTAGGGTGCCAACAGGAAAATTTGCCCCCCCCCTCCTTATAACTCTAGGTCCGGCCCTGTATATATATATATATATATATATATATATATATATATATATATATATATATATATATATATATATACCACAAATCCAATTTTACGTAGTGGTCGGTGCAAATTTAAGGGGAAGTACGTAAAATCGGAAGATCAGGGGCGTCGGTAAACTTTTGTTTCGGGGGTTGGTAAACATTATTTATCTGAACTTATTTAAAACAATATAATCCTAAGAGACAATTTACACCTAAAATTCGGTTGTGTAGACAAAGGAAATCGAATGTTATACTAATGAAAATGAGTGACGACTTTTAGAAAACTGTTGAAAAATCAATTTCACTATCGCATTCATCAGCGTAAAAGACTTCAAATAGTGGAAGCTGGCAAAAATTCTAGAATATTCTACTCGTGAACTAGCAAAGATACCAAAAAAATAAACTTTACTATTGAATTGAGCACTAAAAATTAGATTAAGCAGCGCATTTTGACAAAAATTCTAGAATGTTCTATTCGTCAATTAACAAAGCTATCGAAAAATCGATTGCACCATTTCATTGGTCATTGAATAAAAGACGGAATAGCACATTTTGATAAATGTTCTAGAATATTCTATTTGTCAAATAGCACAAATTGTTTGTCAAAATCGGACATTTGGTTTACATTAGTTTAATTTCGGTTGGACAATTAAGTGATGCAGTAGATTTTCCAATATCTTTGTTAGTTGACAAATAGAATATTCTAGAACATTTCTCAAAATGTGTTATTTTGTCTCATTTTTGGTAGCCAATACAATGGCGACGTCTGTTTTTGAATATCTTTGCTAGTTGACGAATAGAATATTCCAGAACATTTGTCAAAATGTGTAATTTGACCTCTTTTTCAATAGACAATTAAATGGTACAATTGATTTTTCAATATCTTTGCTAGTTGACAAATAGAACATTCTAGAATTTTTGTCAAACTGCGCTGTTTAATCTCATTTTTAATGACCAATTCAACGGTGAAGTCTGTTTTTTGATATCTCTGCTAGTTGACGATTAGAATATTCTAGAATTTTACGTTACTCATTTTGCGTTTGCATTTTGTATATTACGTACACAGAATATGTGCATATATATTTTCAGTGAAATTTTAAAATTTTTAAAGGCTACGAGAGCCTCGGACAATATTACCTACGACCCTGACTCTGGCTTGGTACATAAATTTTTACCAACACAGACAAACAACAACATATCTGTGAGAGGAGAACCCCACTTAATCGCTGACGTCACTACGTAAAATCAGAGTACGTACCATTGGACGGCCGCTGTATATATATATATATATATATATATATATATATATATATATATATATATATATATATATATATATATATATATATATATATATATATATATATATATATATATATATATATATATATATATATATATATGTGTGTGTGTGTGTGTATGTGTCCGCCCGATAACTCTCGAACGAAATGACAAACTATTATGAAATTTGATGAAAATCCTGGAAAATCTATATATATATATGCATATATATATATAGGTATATATAAAAATTTTGATGAATATTATTTTCGGTTTCTAGGAACCTCAAAACAAATTTCTGCCATAGTCCCGGGCTCAAGTCGCGTCATAACAGTGGCTGTAATAGCTGATTTTTCGATTCGAAAATTCGCTAAAAATACGGTGCGAAGTCTGAATTCGTGCCAATTAATCCCTCTCTACGGTATTTAATCTCAAAATCAATAATAAAAATTTTATTTATTATGTCACGACATGAACTCTTTTTAAACAATAAAATTACGAAATTATAGTAATTAAATAATTACTAATTTATAATAAATTGTTAATTTAATAACAAATTAGATAAAAACAATTAATTAACAAAAATTTCCACTAAGTAAGCGACACAAAAAGTGATTTCGTGAATATCCTAATGTTACATCGTAACAGGTTGTTATGTATCTACGTAGATGGAGTCTTAATATGAATATTTAATATAGGAATAATAAGGAATATTTAATGTATATATTGGGCTTTGCCCAGCAGCTGGCTACACCCACTATCAACCAATGTTATAACCCGCCCCGGGTGGACTTAAGAACAGATAGCAAGCACTGAACACATCATACAAAACAATTGTGTCACAACGACGAGAAAATACGCGTGATAAAGATAGTAGACTGGTCGCGTATCATATCCTCTCGTTTTATAACAGACAAAAAAAAAAACAATATGTACCTGTACATTATTAACATTCTCATTTTCATCAAATTCCGTCTTAATTCGATTTGTAACCGACATACTATATAAAACACATATCACATACGTTCACTATCGTAAAAATGCCACTATTTTAAAATATCACAATCTTTTCAAAAAAATTTTGTACTTATTTTAATTGAGTTCACTTAACCTAACAATTATTAACTATACATATATACAAGTACAATGAAACTTGCGAATATGATGTAAACACAAAAAATTTCACATATGGTACTATAAATGACAACAAATTTTCACAAAAATATCACAAATTTTCACAAAATTATCTAATTATTTCAAAACTGACTGATAATAGGGCAGTACATTTACAAAAACCACGCCAAAATCAAAGGCTGTACCTTCTTACTTGGAATTCTCTAATATGAATTATTTATCACTATTGGATTGAATAAAGTAAAACTTATTTAGATATTTATGTAGAAAAAGAGATAGATAAATCAAAATATAAGTAACAACATCGTGTAGAATACGAAATAAGTTCAGCTTGGGCGTGCGGACAACTCCGATACACGGTTCGGCCTCGTTCTGTGCAATCATTGGTGCACGAGGGCTTGGCTTGAGCCCCTTGCAGCTGCTTTCTTTAGAAATATACGCGACCATAGGCGCCTCCTCAATTATTTCTCATATCTTTAAATTTTATTGTTTTACAAAATTTATAAAACTATACGTTAATGATTCGTGAAAAGCATTGTTTTCTGATCTTTAAAATTTTTCAAAAATGATAACGTAGCTAATAGTACACTCCCTTGTTCCTATTTTTTTTTTATAATGACATTAGGATTGAAAGTAAAATCAGATTTAATTGATACATTTAGAAAAAAAAAAATTAGTGAGCAACACAGGAAAATAATGAACTTGTCCTATACTATACAATGTTAAGGAGCGTCCATAAACTACGTAATATAGTTGAGGGGAGAGGGGTTTTGCGAAAAGCTACGTTGGACTACATGGTGGAGGGGGGAGACAGAGTAGAGTTACGTAGTTTTATTTGGAACAGTTAAGCAAACATAAATTTGAATGTGAAAATTCATGGATAATTCTGAATTACTTAATATTTTGAATATTTTGAAATTTGACAAAACTTCCTCAAGATAATTATGCAACCATGTGGTCACACAGTTCTTACATTAAAATTTTTACTGAAAGGGGACGTGTAGAAGACGTTGAGGAAATATTTTATTAAACTGTAAAAATTATTAATTAATTTTCATATTTTATAATAAAAAAGCTATTATTTTTATTGAATGTTTTTTGAATTTAGTAAGAAAAAAACTACGTTCCACTATGGGAGGGGGGAGGCTCAAGGCAATTGTCACCTTTAGTCTAGATGGAGGGGGGAGTGGAGTCAAAAATAATAAAAATGGAACTACGTAGATTATAGACGCTGCCTTAACTTAAAAGATTTGAGCTTTATGACATTTCATACACGTAAATAATAAAACAAATATTTTACTTTGTAAAAAATTACTATTTACTAAAATTGTGGCAATTGTTTCAAACGTTAGTTGTCCATTTTAAAGCAAAGTGGGAATTATATTGAATACATGTCTTTTATTACTAATTTTATTTATTTATATCCTATGAAGCGAGAGTAATAAGTAATGAGAAAGTAGTAATAGTAGTACTCCAGAAAGTGACATTCTGTTTCGTACTAGGCAAATAAAGGACAAAATTTAGCAATTTTAATAGAAATAAGTAAAAATAATTCCGATCAGTTACTAAACAGTTACACAGATATTTACAATTCAGTTTTATTTTTCACATCATAATTTATGATAATTTTGTATACAACTCGCACTTCGGCAAAAACAGGGCCATAACAGATATTACGATATAATGTTTCTGTTGAGGTGCGAAATGTATTTGGGTATTTAATCAGTGCTGCCTGAAAGGTTTTAATGAAAACGCTGATAGGTGGCATTCAAGTAGCTCAAAAACAGCAAACAAAAAGGCCAACTTTTTAAAAATGATGCTCCAAAAAATGTTTTTCCAGAAATTCAAAAGATAAGCATAAAAAAGGAAATTGAGAAAAAAAATAAACTAAAAATTCGGAATAGCCTAAACGGTTATTTGCCGCGAACAATAAAATTCAACCGCCAATCGATAATATATACAGCCCAATTGACCATAAATAGTCCAATCTGGCAATATTTTATTTAGTCTGCAATTTTTAGGTCCCTTTTCATGTATTTAAATCCTGTTTTCAAACTAGTTGGAGTATAACAGCTATAAAAATTAATGTTAATGATTTTTTAATGCCAACAGTAATACTGTAATTTCATAGTTATATTTTATATTGTTACTAATAAAATTTTCGGTGTAATGTAAATATTGCAAAACTAAACATTAATTTTCAAATATAAATTATTTACATTGTGAAAATTAGCATTTATATATTATATTATTAATTTCTATAATTATTATTTAAATAAAATAAATATTTAAGAAAATTACTGGATGGACTCGGCCTTGAAGCTGTAACCTCAGGACACGGAGCAAGCTTAACCACTTAGCCACTGAGGCTGTTGTTGAACATCATATTAAATTCGTATAAAAGACATTAAAAAAAAAATTAAAACTGTAAGGGCATTTTTTTCGAAAACGGCTCGCTAGTGCGTTTTACTATTTTACTGTGTTCACACCCTAAAGGTATACTATTAATATTTCAAGTTTCATCCAAAAGTGAATTTCCCAACTCGGAACCTCTCCTTGTTAATTAAAAATTTAATGATTACACGAAATTTTAAAATTTATAAAAATAAAGTATTTTAGTTGTTTAAGGCTTCATGACCTTTTTGAATTAGATGAACAATCATATAATAAATTCAAAAATAATATACAGTTGACCCTTTTTTTGTGCGGTGGATAGGGACCACATAAAAAAAATCGCACAAAAAAAAAATGTATTCAAAAATATCATAAATAGCTATAAAAAGTGTAGTTCGATCCAGATTGTACAAAAAATTTTTTTTTATGCGGTTGGTCGGGACCGCATAAAAAAGTTTCATCGAAAAAACATAACTTAAAACGCTCAAAACTTAGAAATTTCCTTAGAAGTTGCTTCTATAAACAAGATAAAGCAATAATTTACACGTAGAAACATTTTATTTCAATTTTATAATATTCTGAAAATTTTGAAAAATGCATCTGAAAAAAAATTAAATTATGCAATAACTTATGTTCTTATGCAATGTATTGATTAATGCTTAAAAGCTGTTAAATAGTATTTTTATCAAAGAAAGTTACTATAGTAAATGCGTAAGTTTCTTACTGTCTCTTGATTTTGATTTATATTATGCATTTTAATGGCCACTTTTTTAAAACCGCATAAAAAAAATCGCATAAAAAATTGCACAAAAAAGGACCGCATAAAAAAGAGTTCAGCTGTAAACACAAATTTTGAAAAAGTGTGGGTTACGTAATATTAGAGTTTAGACACGGACAGGGGGTCTAGACCCGGACACTTTGCACCAATCTTCAAATTAAATAATTTTTGCATTAACCTACAACAATAAACATTTGTTCTTGACGTCATTAGAGAGAGAAAAACATCCTCTAAACAGCTGTACCAATAAAAACTACAGATTTCAACATTTACTATCTCATTTTACAGGACTACTATCCTACAGTTTTTCAAAGAAATAAAATGTGTGTTTAACTTAGACATGTAATTTTCGTCATAATTGTTATATTGTTTTAGTTTTGACATGTATGTGTTCAGAATTTTATCGCGCATCATTTAATGATGTTTGAAGTTATATTCGATGTATATATAAAAAAAAATACATGCTATATATGTATATCCGTTTAGACCCGGACACATCAGTTTATTACACTATGGCCGCGATTCGTACCAGTTGTAACTCCCACTGTCTATACGTTAATTTCCCCCCCCCCAGAATTACACGGTTTATGCCTCCTTCTGGTGTCATATCGTATGTTTACTTTATACAGAGGCATACTATGCATTGCCCCCTCTCCCTTCCCACAAAATATTTTGAAGTCTTTGACAGGTTCAAAGACATCAGACGATATAAAACACTGTCCTAAACCCGACGAGAGAGGTTAGTTTGCATGTTATTATATTATTTAAGTAAGTGTCCGGGCCAAGACGGATTTGGGGTGTAGACCAGGACACTTAATTATTTTTTATTTTTTTTATTTTTACTTATAATGAAACAAATGGGTCAGGGACATAACAAATAATATACGCTCTTTCTAATGGTAATACTTTTATTGGTGATATCTATGAAGGAAACATGTATAAACATAAAACTATACCAAAAAATGTAAAAAAGTGTCCGGGTCTAGACGGTTTTACGGTATGTAAAATATTACTGCTTTATTTTTGATAATATTATTTGGCTGTTGAAAAAGTGAAGTGACGCCAATGGCACATAAACAAAACAAATGTGGGCTGGAATCTCTTCACCCTTCATACAACCGACAACCTTTCAGTTAATAATACAGTTTAACCTAGAATTTCAGACGGTGGTACTTTACTACGTACTGCGTGGCAATATGTACTAATACGTATGCATGTATTATAACTACATATTATGTTTTTTTTTTCTTTATTCTAGTTACAAAAAAAATCGTTACATTATTTTGTTATCTTAATGATTATTTTATTATTTTGTTTAAATATTTTTCTGTTGTTTTATTTCAAAAGAATGCGTTTAGTTGCATAGATTAGATATTTAGTTAACGGTTTTACATAATTAAAACAGGAACGTACATACAAGGTGGAACAGTGGTACAGTGGGTTACACACTTTTGTTCAAATATAACGAAGATCCGCGTGCTGGCGGGAAGGCGGGCCATACCGCGCCCTGTTTACCGCCCCTCAAGGCAGCGACAATTTGAACTCTGTGCGTACTTTGTTTCTGTAAATTACACACAAAGAGAGTTCTTAAAAAATCTCGTGTGACACCGTAACAGGGTATACAGTGCACACTGCCACATGCCCACATACATTAGTTACATAACATATATGCGTAGATATATGTATATTGGCCTTTACTATATTTATGTGTGAATCTGATACATACAATTATTACAAATTACATAAATAGTGTATAATGTACATGTCGTGTATGTTATATTCAATTCAAGCGCGGGTACATCAGGGGAGACTTTAGGATAAATTAAAATTTTATGATACAGTGGAGCTTCACTAAAGTTAAGGGGAGCTAGACCGAATTTCGGTCAAAAAAAATGAATTTTTTTTTAGGGAATTTCCAGAAAGAATTCTGGAAATTCAGCTATTACAGTAGGTGTCATGACGCGACTTGAGCCCGGGACTATGGCAGAAATTTGTTTTGAGGTCCCTAGAAACCGAAAATAATATTCACTAAAATTTTTTAAATGATGTAAAAAAATTTCATTTCATCATTTTTTAAATGATGTAAAAAAATTTGGCAAAAATTTTTGAATAAGTGGAAATTTTGGCAAAAAACTAATTTTTTGCAAGAACAAAAACCATGTTCCTGGCACCCGACGTGTCTGGCTGAGAACTCATCCAAGAAGTCCAAAAATCTTGGATGAATTCTCAGCCAGACACGTCGGGTGCCAGGAACATGGTTTTTGTTCTTGCAAAAAATTAGTTTTTTGCCAAAATTTCCACTTATTCAAAAATTTTTGCCAAATTTTTTTACATCATTTAAAAGAGGAGAAAAAATTACATAAGAAAGGTCTTTAAACTATTATTCTATGTCAACTAGTTTCCGAGAAAAACTAATTTTTATAAACGAAAATTCGCTATGTTATGCAGGATGCTGCGACAGGGGTATTTTATTTTTAATGTAGATATTATCCAGAAGAGAACGGTCTTGGTCCCATATGAATCCGACCACCAGAAGTCATCTAAAAAGCATACTGAAGGTTAGAAAATAGAACTTTTCTCGCTGAACGCTCAATGTTCTTCTGACCGTAGGTACTAATTTTAATGAGATAAAGACAGTAATTTCTATTACATTTTTTTTCTTTATCACAATAAAACTCCTCTACAATTCTGAAGCAGGAATTTTCTAGGAGTCTTATTTTTTTTCCTATTTCATAAATAATAAAGCTTAAAAAAATCTTTAAAATTATTTATAATAAATAATAGAAAAATGCTTCTCCTGAAAAGTAGCATTTTTTGATACTCGGGTACATATTTCTTCTGAACTATTGATGCTATTCGTATCAATTTTTTTATGGTAATACTAGACTACTAGCCCAATAATCCCAGCGGAAAAAAAGTATGAAAAATGGTAAACTTTTTTTTTTATAAATTATTTTAAAAAGTTTTTTTTCGATATTTTTTACGCTTCACTCATTATGTAATGAAAAAAAAAACTAAAAATCCTACGGGAAAACCATGCGCTGCGATTATAGAGGACTGTTATTGTGATCAAACAAAAAAATTAACTTAATAGGAGTTACCATTCCGAAGTAATGTGTACCTAAAATATGCCTTTTTTGTCAGGAAAACCGGGACGGTCGAGCTCCCCTTAAGAAAAATTTGGTAAACTTTAGTGAAACTTAATTTTAGTGAAGCAGATTGAGGTCAGTGGCGGTCATTTATTTAATACATGATCGGGACTAAATAATAATTTAAGTCATAGGTGACGTACAAGAGTAAACTATTTAATAATTTGGATTCCAGTGGATTAATTGGATTTTATACTAATGTATAAATTTCATTAAAAATATTGCTGTTAGAAAGTTCTTCATTATAGATTTTTTTTTGTCCCTTGAACGGACAATTATTGACAAGTACCGTATCTATTTTTCAATCTATATAAGTAGCTAGGATTAGCTTTGGATTCACCAAATTCTGTGAATTGGTTATTAAGTATCTAGTATTCAAGTATTTTGGTATTTATTATTTAAATTTATTTATTATATTAAGTGAATAACTGAATTGAGTAAGTAGCCTTCAATCTGTCTATCAGAAAAAAATTTTTAAAATTCTAGAATTCAACATTCTAGAATTCTTTTTGCATAGAGCAATATTTTTATTAACCGTTTTAAACAAACCATATGGAAAAATTTTTTTGTCTCAAAATGCTAGACTTTTTACTGCCAGCGATAAGTATAATAGATAAGGTTACAAAAAAGAAAAAGAAAAAAAAAATCCCACCATCAAAAAAGTGAACCCTAGGAATTTACAAAAAAATGAATTAATTTTATTAAATTATTTTGATAAAATTGAACATTATTTAGAATTATGGAAAATCTGTCACAGATGGCGGCACCCATCAGCTGTACCAGTGAATATATACATATGACAGCATTTTGAGCCGCCATATTGCAGGGCGAGTTAACTCACCTTAATCATTTAAAGAGTTAAAAAACACCACTGATTTGTTTACGTTTTTATGTTTTAAGACTTTATAATTTATGGCTTTATAGTTCAGCTCATATCATAACCAATCTTAGTTATGTCATGAAAAATATGTAACTAATATTATTTCCCTTTGTTTTTGTAATATTGTTCGATTTTTCACTTTTAATAAACATAATTTATGAACATTTATGAACTTTAAGTTACAAAAGAAGTGCTAAAATTCAACAGAGAAAAATTGAAATTTGAATACTCTTATGACATTCAAACCAGTTTCTTTAAATCATACAATATGTAATTGTCTTTTTTACTGGGCATATAGCTTTTATAGAATTTATAATATCTTTGTCTTAAAAATTTATAATGTAATAATATTGTTTCTTTCTATTTCTATAAAATCCTCTTAACTTTAATGAGAAAAAAGTGACGTCACTTAACAAAACTGATGTTAACTTGACTGAAGCTCTACTGTAGTTGATTTGTTGACGTCATCAAGTTTACTAAAATTTTGCAATGCCGTAAAAACTGTAAATACTTAAAATGATCGAATGATGAAATTGGAAGCGAATTAGAGGTTTTTGAAGTAGTTTTTTTCATTTTTACCAAAATTAAATATGTATGATCAGGGGCGTAACAACTACAAATCTGCAGGGGGAGAGGGCGTAGGTTGGCAACAAAAATTTAAATAATCTGTTGTTTTTTTTTTGCACAACACTGGAACACACAATTCTCCGACAACACTGGAAAATGTTGTTTCCGAAAACTTGATTTTTAGATATAAAATATCAGTAGACCACTAAAAATTGAGGAGCTGGGTGGAAAAAGGGCGTAAGTCGCTTTACGCCCTTTTTCCTTAGAATTGATTTTCTAACTCTTTAGAGTGTCTACTTATAGTAAACAAATTTTTACAATGACCAGAAATCAATTAATGCCCCTACGCTACAATAATAATTTGAAGCGTATAAGCCATATTTGCAAAAAATTAAATATATAATTGGTAACTCACAACTAAGAATGAATTTTTACAGTACATGACACATAATAGCCTTTAAAAGATATTTCTGGTCCTATGATGTACAAGTATGATACAGAAAAAAAAGAGAAAATCTAAATTTATTTTTTGGAGCCGTTAGCTGTGATTCTGTATTTTGAATTAACTTTCACTTCTAAACAACTTTTTCAAATTATATTTTCTTATATTTTCGTTAATTATAGTACTTTACTCTTAAACCATATTTACATTTTTAAGCCCACCCTCGACACAACCAGATATATCCAAATTTCTGTGGGTGCTTTTTTAGCCTAAGACCAAGTACTAACTTTTATCAAGAATAAAATTTTCTGAAAAATTTGATATAAAATAGTTGGGTGAACTGACTTCAAAATGGGGGAATGTAAAGTTTATTGCTATTTCCGACCTTTTTTGAAAATAATCTTTTTTTTTTTGAAAAAAGTTTGTTTTATGGTCCTAGATACTTTATATTTGTATGTATATTGTACACTCTATTTCAAAAGAGATATACATATTTTCAAATGCGGTCTCATAAAACAGAAAATTTTGAAAAAATTTTAATTTTTTTTTTTTTTTTTTGTATCTAAATAAAATACAACCTTTTCACAAAAAAGAAAAAAATTTGAATTACATATATTGAATTATTTATATAATGCACTTGTAATTAACAAAAAGAAGAACTGAAGAACAAAATTAGGTGAACAGAAAAATAATTAGCAGCATTAATATTATAATTACTTGAGATAATTTTCGTTGAAATTTTATTATTCGAGCTCGAAAATCTCACTTTATGATATATAGCTCGTTACTGGAGACAATACGCGGGATGGCGGCAAGTGGAACATATGTTGCAACTTATTGGTGTCTGAGGCTTGCATGCGTCAAACATTGGTACGCCTGTACGAATGTTTGAACGAGTTATGAATTTTAGGCCTTATTACCCGACAGGCCTTATTACCCGCAGTTACCTTAACTGAGGTTACAGTTATATAGGTTTCTTTACAAGTGCATTATATAAATAATTCAATATATGTAATTCAAATTTTTTTCTTTTTTGTGAAAAGGTTGTATTTTATTTAGATACAAAAAAAAAAAAAATTAAAATTTTTTCAAAATTTTCTGTTTTATGAGACCGCATGTGAAAATATGTATATCTCTTTTGAAATAGAGTGTACAATATACATACAAATATAAAGTATCTAGGACCATAAAACAAACCTTTTTCAAAAAAAAAAAGATTATTTTCAAAAAAGGTCGGAAATAGCAATAAACTTTACATTCCCCCATTTTGAAGTCAGTTCACCCAAATAGTTTTCCACTATAACCAACTTTCAGGCGGACACTGTACAAGTATACATATAAATATTCATAAAATTAACATGAATCAAATGTTTTGGTTTAGAATTTAATAAATGTGCTGACAAAGTTTAATTAGAATTACAGAAAAATGAAACAGAACTTATGTTTTTGTTCAATCAAAATTTTATCTGCAAAAAGGGCGTAAATCATACTTCGGAAAAATTCAAAAAATTATGCAATAACAACCAACCTTTTCTGTTTTTTTAATCTTAATGCATAGTGTATTATTAATGTTACCGATTGTATAACACGACAATTACCAGTTTTTCAGTCTTCACCTTCATACTAGGCACCCAACCTTTGAAATGATCTTTTCTCAAAACGGTATTTCTGTACTTACGCCCTTTTCCCACCCAGCTCCTCAATTTTACTTTTTAATATAAGTAAATAAAATAAAGTGAAGGAAAATTTACGTAATTTTATGAGGGGTCCATGTAATTTTAAGGGGGAGGGTTTGGACAATTCGATATCAATACTGGAAAGGCTGGGAAACTGTGGTTAATCCTTAGCTGGTCTACTCACTTTTTGAAACATAAGTAGTCCACTGGCAGGGCCTATTTTCTAAATAGGGTAAGTAGGCTGTAGCCTTAAAAACATATATAGAATTCTAAGATATAGTACAGGGATGGCGAACCTTTTTGAGACGTAAGTCAAATTTTGTTCATATTTTCTTAATACTAGCTTGTGGGTCACTAATTTGACATACTTTTGCTTTTTTTCAAATACTACAAACGCATTTGTCGTCATTTGCATAACTTCAGAACTGTAAAGGTACGGATCCACCGAAAAAACAGCTTCAAATGTTTGCAGTTGTTTGCAAATGTTTGCAAGTGTTTTTAACTATTTGCGAACACACTGTCTCCACTGAACGAACAGTTAGGCCGGGCGCACATTGAGACGCAGTTAACGCAGGCAGTGCAGCGCAGTTTTTGTGACCCGTGTTGTAGAACGGGACAGCGCGAACTGAAACGCAGAGCAGAGCAGAGCAGGCACTGTGTCGCACGAGACCGATGTGGCACTTGTGAATGTGACACAGAAACTGCGCGATGCTGCGCGACATTATAACACGTTCTCGAGTTTTAGTTGGTTTTATTTCGTCGAAATGAAAACAATTGAAGAAATTGAAGAAAAATAGTGCTTCTCTGCTCTACTCTGCTTTTAAATTCGTGCTATCTCGTTCTACAACAAGAGTCACAGAAACTGCGTTGCCCTGCCTGCGTTAACTGCCGCTCAATGTGTGCCCGACCACACGTGCTTTCCTGCTCTGCGCCCTGCTCTGCTCTGCCCTGCCCTGCCCTGCCCTGCGTTTACTGCGTGACGCAGTTCAATGTGCGCCTGGCCTTACAAACGATAAACCGTTTGCGAATGTTTGTAGCTGTTCCACGTACTTTTATATTTCTATATAAATACATAGGGTAAAGCTGCCTATTATGAGATGGTCGCCTATTATGAGATAGCAGGTTATTTCGTTTATATGACCAGATATTTACAATTATGTCCCTCGCACAGATAAGCAGAATCGAAACATCAAACTTTTTGCTAGTTTCCCTAAATTTCCGCCGAATGGACATTCTGTGCCAAAAAAATTGGTTTTTTAATGCCAAAATAAAATTACATGTTGTGTTTTTATGTTATGTATTTCCTTTGTTTATCGTATAATTATTTGCAACTTTTTTTCATGAAAAGTGCATATATTGTATTAATGATTTATCACGTATTTCTGTAAGTACTTTGCCTAAGAAAAAAACATTACCTAAAAACTTGTAATGTTAAATATTTCCTAATGTGAGACACCCAACGACTCGGAATATGAGGTAGGTATCTCATTTTAGGTACCAGGTGTTTCATATTAGGAAATTATTAACTTTAGAATTTGAGAACACGTTATTTCAATTATGCAGAGAGTTAATTACATGTAAATTTCCTTTACACCTTTATATGATCGAAAGATAATCGATAGATTTAATTTTTAAAATCAGAATTATTACTTATTTTTTATACAATAAAGTAATTGTAAGCATGACGTACAAATAAACCATTAAAACTAAAGTCTGTTATTATTTTCATTTAATATTAATTAATAAAAGTATTGTTTATAAATTGTTTTTTTAGAGTTTCCTAATATAAGACAGTATCTCATGTTAGGATCCTTTACTATGGTTCATTTCAGTTAAATTTAACCATGCTTCGTCACTTTGAATTTAAATAATTTCCGTTTTCTTGGCTTTATCTCGTTTATTATTGCATTTATGTAAATTTTAAATTTGCAGTTTATTTTTAGAAAAGAATAAAAGATTGATTTGTTTCGAATATAAAAATTATTTAATTTTTTAACGAAAACTCATGATCAATTCTATCTGAAATGAGGTATATCTCATATTAGGAAACCTTCTTTTCGATGACCAAAAATGACACTTTTGACAAAATCGTTTGCCAACAATAAAGTTGAACTGCTATCAGATTTTTACTCCTGGCAGTAAAACTAGAATATATTTTCCATAGACCAGAGGTGATTTTAGTAGCTAAAGTCGAATATTTTTGGAAAAACACGGCTTTAAAAAAAGTCACATATAAAAAATGACTCCAAGTAAAGAACTTATTGTTAGCACTATGTCGTTCGTAATAATATCTAATCAAAAAAGGAAAGAGAAAACATAGATTTTGGATATCTAATTTTTTAAAAACAAGAAGTTCTATAGTTATTAACAGACTTAAAAGAGACCTTAGAAGCGGTTTATTTCAAAATTTTTGCCGTATGTCATCGGAAGATTTAGAATTTTTAATTTCCCAAATTAGCCCAAAAATTTGTAATCGGTATATTAACAACAGAGACTGTATACCCGTCGAAGTTAGACTAGCGATAATGTTTTTTAGCTACAAGAGATTCTTACAAAAGCCTTATGTATCTTTTCGAATTTCGAGGCAGTTAATTAACAAAAAAATTCACGAAGTATGCATAGCCTTCTTCTTTGGCCTTTTTACTTCTGAACGGCGAGAGTAGAGAATTCCACGCATTCTGCTTTTTAATTTGATTATAATAAAATTTAATGATGGTTTGCCATAATTCTGGTTTGATTTATAAAATTTGTTTAATTGCAGAAATTTTTCACTATCTCAATCCATGTTATTTTGATTCGTTTATTAATTTAAAATTACAGTAATTCTTTTTAAAACACAAAACTATATTGTTATATTTATAACAAAGTAACATAAAATCAAAAATAATAATTATACATAATTATATGGATATATTATGTTTGTTGCTCGTATGTATTTCATATCACATACCGTCTCCACTAGAAAAACACAAAACGTACCAAACAACGAATTCCTTTTAACGTGCCGACTTTGGTCGGAACACTGACAAACATTAGTAAACAATTGCAAACATTCGTGACGATCGTCTCCACCAAACAAATTTTGTGTTCGCAAACATTTGCAAACAGTTTGCGCGCTTGGTGGATCCGCACTAATGATGAGCTAATGCATGCTTGCATTAAGAATCTTGGTCTTGGTCTTGCTAGAGCAGTTTGAGTCTCGGTCTTGGTCTTGGTCTTGCAAAATGCAGTCTTAGTATTGGTCTTGGTCTTGGTCTTGGTATTGCTAAAAATCTTGCACTTTCTTGCATTTTTTTATTAGCGAATTTTTTCCTTCTAAACTCAGAATTTTCTCTCTTTACGGTATTAATTATATTTTCAAACTATTTAAATAGTTTAGCTAGAGTCTTGCTTTTTTCTTACTTTTGTCTTAATCTTGCTCACTTGAGTCTTGGTATTGGTTTTGCAGCCATACTTATAGTCTTGGTCTTGGTCTTGCTCTTGGTATACATAGTCTTGGTCTTGGTCTTGCATTTTTTGCAAGACCAAGACAAGACTGCAAGACCAAGACTAATCTTGCTCATCACTAATCCGCACCTTAATGATTAAACTGAAGGTTATAGACAGCATTTAAGGGGAGATTCGCTAAAAAACAAAAAAAGAAATCGATTTATTTTTTTCATAATTATGTTGCTTAAGATGTTAGAAATATTCCCCTAAACTTTTATTTAAAAAAAAAAAAATCAAAAATCAAAAAGTTGTGGGCATTTTAGTGCACGCACTTTACCTACTATAATTTAATTTAAATAAAAAACTTACATACTTTTTTCTCGAAAGTTTTTCAACTATAAGATGTATCTCAAAAAGTATTTGAGATATCGACATAAATCAAAGTGCATATTATTCCTCAACACCGTCATTTTGGCAGGAACTAGGATCTTTTGGTTCCGTAATATATTTTCAAAATAGCGTCTGTTTATGGTCGAGACAAAACGGTGATTTTTGAAAATTCATTTTCAAAATGCGATTTCTCGCTGGTTTTTTATTTTTTTTCTTGGATTCTAGTTAGTGCCGTAACTGTATAGGTATATTTTCAGAAAATTCTTAATTTTTTGATTTTGATTCACTGGAGATTTCAGAACGCAAGGAACCATCAAGGTGGAAAAATCTGGTGGAAAGATTACGATCGCCGTTGAAAGTTTTTCAGTTATTTGTTCGCATTCAGTGTCAACATTCGATGCTCAGTTTTGGCCTATTATAAGAGTGTATCTTTAACAGTTATCATTGTTAACCCTAGCGTTGGCAATTGTCGATAAATCGACAAAGTATTCCCGCCCACCGCGCCGGCTGTCTTTGTCGATTAATCGACAAAGTTAATGATTTTGTTTTACTATACTAAAAATTGGCAAATTATCAAACATTTAAGCAGAGTATGCGACTACTATACCTACGGTATTCCTTATCTAGTTGGAGGGGTGGTGTAGGGGGCGGCAGGCTTCATGCAGCCTAGGAGCGGCACGAAGCTAAAATCTGCCCTGTCCACTGGGGTCCAAAAATTACTTTCTTAAATTATCGGTTCATTTGCTTTGAAAATAGTAAAATATTATTTAAAAAACTACTAACATATTTTCCTGAGATCATAACACATTTTATTTAATCATTCTTACAAATATTTTTCGTGGAAATATCTAGGCGTATGAAATTATATTTATGTTTGCATATTTCAGAAAATTTAGTTACCTAAATTTTCTATTTTCACATAAATTAAAGTAAATTAATTAATTAATTAATTAATTACGTTTAATTTAGTTCATTACTTTAAGTAATATCACTCTATTGGGAACCAAAAAAACTAAATCGTTAATAATTGAAATGAAAAGTTTATAAAGAGAAGGTAATCACACGTCAAATGGAAGTACAGTGGCCATCCAATGGTACGTACTCCGATTTTACGTAGTGACGTTAGCGATTTAGTGGGGTTCTCCTCTCACAGATATGTTGTCGTTTGTCTGTGTTAGTGAAAATTTATGTGCCAAGCCAGAGTCAGGGCCGTAGGTAATATTGTCTAAGGGTCTCGTAGCCTTTAAAAATTTTAAAATTTCACTGAAGATATACTATATATATGCACATATTCTGTATACGTAATATGCAAAATGCAAATGCAAAATGAGTAAAGTAAAATTCTAGAATATTCTAATCGTCAACTAGCAGAGATATCAAAAAACAGACCTCACCGTTGAATTGGTCACTAAAAATGAGATCAAACAGTGTAGTTTGGCAAAAATTCTAGAATGTTCTATTTGTCAACTAGCAAAGATATTGAAAAATCAATTGTACCATTTAATTGTCCATTGAAAAAGAGGTCAAATTATACATTTTGACAGATGTTCTGGAATATTCTATTCGTCAACTAGCAACGATATTAAAAAACAGACGTCGCCATTGAATTGGCTACCAAAAAAGAGACGAAATAAGACATTTTTAGAAATGTTCTAGAATATTATATTTGTCAACTAACAAAGATATTGGAAAATCTACTGCACCACTTAATTGTCCAACCAAACTTAACCTAATGTAAACTAAATGTCCGATTTCGACAAACAGCTTTTGCTATTTGACGAATAGAATATTCTAGAACATTTATCAAAATGTGCTATTCCATATTTTATTCGATGATCAATTAATTGGTGCAATCGATTTTTCGATATCTTTGTTAGTTGACAAATAGAACATTCTAGAATTTTTGTCAAAATGCGCTGCTTAATCTAATGCCGCTGCTACACGATGCTACGAACACCTTCCAACATTCGACGTTGGATGGTTCATAGCATCGTGTAGCCGTTGTTCGAACCTACGAGTGTCCAATGTCGAGCATCAAACATTCGCATTTGGTCGTGTCCCGTTCGATGTCGGTATTCTTGCACCGAGTCAAAGGGATGCTTCGAACGTTTGAAGGTCAGTGTTGGTTGCGTTCGTTGGTTGCGCACGACTCGTTCATGTGAAGAGAGACAACATCAGTGTATAACATTAGAGATAACATCAGACAGATAACAGCGTTGTTGACTGAGTACCAACACATCATCATTCGTATTGGATCAAACATTCGATTCACCGTGTAGCAGATACATTCGTCGCATCAACTATCGAACTTAATTGCCTCAAACGTTCGATCGAACGTTGGAAGGAACGTTCGTAGCATCGTGTAGAACCCGCTTAATTTTTAGTGCCTATTTCAATAGCGAAGTTTGTTTTTTGGTATCTTTGCTAGTTCACGAGTAGAATATTCTAGAATCTTTGTCAGCTTCTACTATTTGGCGTCTTTCACGCTGATGAATGCGATAGTGAAGTTGATTTTTCGACAGTTTTCTAAAAATCGTCACTCATATTCATTAGTATAACATTCGATTTTCTTTGTCTACACAACCGAATTTTAGGTGTAAATTGTCTCTTAAGATAATTTTGTTTTAAATAAATTCAGATAAATAATATTTACCAACCCCCCAAATAAAAGTTAGCCGACGCCCCTTATCTTCGGATTTTACGTACTTCCCCTTAAATTTACACCGACCACTACGTAAAATTGGATTTGTGGTGTATTTAATCTCAGTTGTGAATATACGGTGATTACAGTCCAGTAGTAACAAAATTATAAAAAAACAACTTTGAAAAAATAAAATTGGATTTTTACCCCAGTAGACTAACTAAGGGTTAAATTTGAAAAAATTATATTTTTTCAAATTTTCTTTTGTTATTTTATGTGAATTTGTGTTTATGTGTGTGTGGTTTTACATTCTGAAAAAACCAGCCAAAATAAACACTTTCTCAAGAATAAAAAAAATCAACATCACGTTTCGTTTTTGAGATATCGAGTGCGGAATCTAGAAAAATTAGCTTTAACGATTAAGATTTCCTGGATGTGGTGATTTAAGTATAAATATTCTGCTAAAACCAGCTAAAATAAACACTTTTCCATGAGTAAAAAAAAATTGATATCTGGCTTCGTTTTCGAGATATCGAACGCCAAAATTTGAAAATATTTGTCTGTACTCTGTACCTACTGTTAAATTATGTGTAAAAATATAAAGAACAGCTTCATATTCTATGTTCAAATTTTGGTGCTCGATATCTCGAAAACGAAACAAAATATCGATTTTTTTTATTCTTGAAAAAGTTTATTTTGATGGGTTTTATCAGGAATATGCACTCACAGGAACGCATGCAAACAAAATAACGAAGGAAATTTTAAAAAATTTAATTTTTTCAAATATTGTTTTTCAGTTTTTCAGCCTTTTTAGTACCGGTATTCAATTGTAGTATCTTTTTTTAAAAATAAAAAAAAAATTTTTACTTTAAATAAAGTGGTACCGTCAAATGGGATGGAATTGATAATCGGGGGTGAGATTGTTCAGTAAATCATATTTTTTTAAATTGAATAATATAGCGTCAGAACTATAGTTTAGAATGCGATTTTCCCGACCGATAATGGAAGAAATAAGATGGCGGAAAATACCCTATACACGTCAAATTCGGCAGTTCCATATATTTAAAAAAAATATAGTGTATTAAAAGAAGTCGTATTTTTGGGTGAAAGTGAACTTTTAAAACTTTATCTGGTAAGTCAAAATCTAAACACACTTTTTGTACCTACATATTTTATTAAAATACACATAATTGTTGATGCTTTGTAATCATCACGTGCTTGGCTGTACATAATCAGTTCAGTATTTTTTGTCATATTGGACATATTATTGCGTGGGGTGAGATTAATCATATACATGGGGTGAGATTGTTCAATCATTGTACTGAAAGATTAATTGCGTATAGCCGTATACGATATATCTGACCATGTTTTATACTTTTTAAAACTGTTAAAATTTATTATAAGCATCAAACAAACTTTTTTACAATAAGAATTTTTTTGAAAATTTAAAAAAACTGGTGGTCAAACAGTTTTTATACTCTTAATTAAGGCCGTGAAAAAAATGGGAGGCCCTGGGACTAGGACCGTATTTTTTAAAAATTTTCCTCCCCAAAAAATAGGCAATGAACAAAAAAAAGCCCTTAACTTTTTTTCTAGCCTTCTACGGAAAGCTACGGTCTCCCTCCTTAAGCCCGGGCCGCGAGGCTGTAACCCCGGCTACACCACCCTCTCGTCGGGCCTATTCTTAATGAAGAAAGTGCGTTTTCAGGGCTGCGAATTCGTGTGAACAATCTCACCCCAAAACCAGTATGAGATTGTTCATGGCTTATTTGCTTCCTCTAGACTATGTTTTGGCATGTAAGGTCACAATATTTTGTATCAAGGTCCGTGTTACCATACTCTGTATATATAAACCCATTTTGTTTTGATTGTTTTTTATTTCTGTAAAATAAAGACCAAAATATGTTTTTTTTATCAATTCCATCCCATTTGACGGTACCAGTAAAGTGAAAATTGTCTTTTTAAAATGAAATACCATGAAGTAACGCTCAAATCTATCAAATATCTTTTTTAACTAATTCACCGTAAAGTCGAACATTCAAAAAAAAATCAGCAAAATCGAACCATTAGTTTTTTTAGAATCAAAAATAGGTGTAGCCGTGCTTCTACATAATTACCCTAAATTGTGCCCTGGAGCGATTTTTAATCAAGTTCTCCCCTGTTTTCTTCTACATATGCAGGAAATCAAAGTAAGTCATTAAATAAAAGCGAACACCATGCTACAAGCTTCTCTCTTTTACTTGAACAATCCCATTAACCATCGTTCAAAGCTTCAAGATTTTTTTAAGTGATAAGATAATATTAATAAGAAAAAAAACGCCGTGAGCAGCGGAGCCCCATCACGGAAGCCGAATTTTTCCTTTCATCTTCGGTATTGAGTGTCTACAAGCGAAATATAATTGAAAGTCCACAAGCGATTTGTAATTTTGGTGGTTTCAAAACTGATGATGAGTGTCCGGTTGATCGGGGCTTTAAAAAAAGGTTTTAAGTTTTTAAGGGCTGAATCTCAGTAAATTTCAATTTTGTGCCGATAGCAGTTAACAGGGAAAAAGCCAACACAATTCGTACGAGGGCATTTCTATCCATGCTTATCCACCAATTGCCTTTGTGTTTTATTTTTAAATATTAAAAAAGGAACTTAAATAGTAAACTGGAAGGCTTTTATGAAGATAGTTTTTCTTTCCAAAAAAATCCAAAATTTCTATTTTATAAATAATAAAAGTCGAGACCCCCAAAAGGCACCCCCTTGATACTAACTCAATCCGAATACAAAATTTCAGCCTTCTAGGTTTATTTGGGTGACCTGTGCGAGTGGTACAAACTTCGAAAACGTCGAAAAAGCATGAAATTGTAGCTTAAAAATGAGGGGGATGGGGGTAAAATATTAAAACCTTCAAAAAGCATAACCTAGGTATGAACTCTATCAACACACCAAATTTCAACCCTCTAAGTTAATTCTGGGGGGCTGGGGGCGTGTTAGATCCAGCGAAAATCGTTTTTTCCCCCCTACTCCCTCCAAATCATCCTAGGAAACTGAATTTTGGTTATGTTGTAGATAATTGACCGAAACATTATTTAAAACCAGTTTGGAAAAGTTTTATTGCTTTTCCGCCCCCACCAACCCCTTAAAGGTTGGGTCGGATCCAAAATTTGCCCAAAATTTGACCCTACTTTGATAGTATTGTTGTGCATCGGAATGAGCCGTATTTACTACACATATTAAAAGGTAGCGGGAAAATGTATATATATATATATATATATATAATATATATATATATATATATATATATATATATATATATATATATATATATATATATATATATATATATATATATATATATATATATATATATATATATATATATATATATATCAGACATTTTTTTCTACAGAATCATGTTCTACGGGTCCGAAAACGGATAGCGCCCCTACTCGCGCCTCTCGCCGTTCTTGTCATATAGGCTGTATAAGTCTAATTTTTCAAGGAAAAATTCGACTAAAAAAATATTAAATTATCAAAATCACGCCACTGTCATGACGCGGCTTGAGTCCGGGAGTATGTCTGACCAGAATATCAAAATATTGTCTGGTAAAATATCGCTGGTTTTCAAGATATTGACACTTTTATGAATTTCGGGAAGATCGACAATTTTTATCAGATTTTCGAGTACCAGTTGCAAGACTAGATTTTTTGAATTGTAATTTTTATTACGCAACCCTAAAGACTCCTTTTGTAGATCACAATCCAAAGTAAGGGTAATATACCTATAATCTTTGAAAAAATAAATCTTTTTTGCCGATTCATAAATAATTTTTTTTTACCGTTATCGTACCGACAAATTTCCTTACACATTTACATACACCGAGCGTTGGTTATTAAGAACACATTGGAATGTGAGATAGAATTATACTTCTTACTCTTTTTAAACAATAAATTAGCAATATACAGATTGATCACTGTAACTTACGACAAAATACAATAGAAATATATAAACAGAAATTTTTTACCAAAATTAAAATTGATAAATTCCGAAAAAGAAGCAATTTTTTTTTAGTTTAAACTTATTATTATTAATGTAGGTTAGTGCAGTAATTAACTTAAGGGAGGAGTTCACGCCAGAAACGGCTAATAAACTAATTTTTTTCGAATCTCGTTTTTTTTTTGTTTTTTTTTTGTTCTGTGGTTCTTAACAAACACGGTGATATATAAAACATGACCAAAAAAATTTTTTTCAAGTAGAAAAATATTTATTTGTGAGCCGCTGCACAGCCATGTTGCTGCTCCTTTGCAGACAACGTTCCCCCCCCCCCCCCTCGCGATTTGATCAGTAATATAACTACTTGAAGATGAAGAATCTTCAGGATAAAGAAAGAAAAAGGAACAAGAGGGGACAATGTATGGGGCTGGAGAGTTTTAATAAACAATGAGTAAATCGCTTCTTTTGTTATTATTTTTGTTTTTTACCGTTTCCCGAAAGTTGTGTTTTTCCCGACAAGGAAAATCATATCTCAAGTACTAGAAAAGATAGAGACTTAATTTTTTTTATTTTGTTCATAAACATATTGCGCATAAAGTGGAGTATGCTTTTTCCATTTGAACAATTGTAACTATTTTTAAACATTTTTTTTTTTTTTTAATAAAAAAGTGGGTTTTATAATTTTTAGAAGTTTTGGCTTACAATTTTATGGTTAGTTTTTAAAATTACCTGAAACCCATACTCAGCTTTATGGACAGGTCCTTTAGGAATAAAATAATGAAAAAATATTTAAAAAATATTCATTACTTTTTGAGATATGGCGTTCCTTGTAAACGCTTAAAAACTTGTGAAAAAGGGCCTCCTCCCCCCACAGGGAAGAGTAATGAATGTTTCAAAAACAAAATTTTCTATTTGAAACCCTCCCTAATTTGAAAAAAAATTTCAGCAAGCAAAAAAATCATAAATAAAAAAGTTGCTTTTTTATTTGAATTCCCTCTTTAATCATCAATCAATACCTATAAATAAAATAGAAGGGCCTGTCTGTGATTTTCGAATTTTTAGGTATTAATATGTTTTTCAGTTAGCAAATTCGACATAATATATAGCAAATCTAACTTTAAAAAAATTTTTGTCTGTCTGTCTGTTTGTACGAACCGATTTAACTCAAAAACTACTGAAGTTATTGAGTTGACATTTACAGGGAATATGGATATTAATCTCCCGATCAATCTTAACCACATTTTAATGTGATCTTCCAAATGGTTGTGTGCAGGATGATTCAAAAAGAATCTCCATTAAAAGTTTGTGGTCTTCTAAATAAAATAGATTTTTGAAAATTTGGTTTTAGAAGTTTCCAAATATGAAGATTTTAATTAAAATATTTCTAACTTGCTGCCACTTCCGGTTATACCGGAAGTTGACACCAACTTTGCTATTTTAAGTATTTTTAACAACAAATTTGAATTCGCTAGGAATTGTTATTAATATTCTATCTGACAATCGAATTTCATTTTCCTTGACATGATACAGGGTGGTCGCATAAAGCATTTTTTAAACATTTTTTTGTTTATTGTAAAAAACTTTTTTTTTTAAATGAACCACCTATATTTTTTATTATAACTATGTAAAAAAAATGTAAACTCTGTCTATTAATATCAGATATTCTTACACCTAAAACTGACATTTTGGAAATTAGATCGAATTTATATAATAAAATGATAAGTTAGGTTTTCCATGGGCACGGTTGACACAAAAACCACTGGACAGATTTTAGTCAAACATTATAAATTTATTCCCTAGATGCTTCATCATCTCAACATCTCCAGTCAGAATCTTCACGATATTCTTTATGGAGGTTGATATATTCACGACAGAAGTTGATATACCTATCAAAAATACTCATTTAATAATAAACGGAAACAAAAGAAAGAAAAACAATAGATTACCTAGGTTACGATAAAAATAATATTAAAAAATTTAAACATTAACTTCAGAACTTTTTATTAAAATTTCACTTTAGAAAAGCATTGTAGTAAAGCCTAATTACGAAGGAACTGAACGTAATTTTGAAAAATCAACCAGGGTTTTCGGATCTCGGAAATATATTAATGTGGTTGTTTTCGAGTCGTTTGTCGAGCCGAGCAAAACATTACACGGAATTAGCCTTTTATAGAATTTTAAACTGTTTGGCGAGCGAAGCGAAGTACTCTAAAGAACTAATTTTGAATTAAATGTGTCTGGTTTGTCTCGGAATAGATAATTTAAAGTATCTTATTACTCACAGTTAACATAATTTTACACGAATGAAACTGGAGGGCATAGTTGTCAGAAATAAATTAATGAATACATGTTCCAACATTTTTTGAAAATTAATCCTCTAAAGAGAAAATAGGGAATAAACGCAAAAAAATGGAGGAAGGTCAAAGTTTACATTTTTAACGCCTACTGTTCTGGCGTCTCCAACAATGAGTGAGTAATTTTAGGAAATATTCAAGCATAATGCAAGCAGACTTAGGGGGATTTAAATTTTCCAATAGGATAAGGGAGGATATTTATTTAGAGTAAAGTGTACAAATAAATATTAGCTATTTTAAAATATATAATATTTGAGTATTTTAAGTCAACCTACTTTTTTTACTTCTATACCAAATTCGTTGACATCTCCTTGATAGGCTTACCTTAGATTTTTAGTCTAAGTTATATCTTACTTTAGATTTTTAGTCTATGTTTGAAGAAATGACAAATTCGTTTTTGAAAATTTCCAGTTGTTCCTAGATAACTAGCCAAAGGTAATTCTCAATAAATAAAGCTTATCAAAGCTTATGATAAGAAAATAGGGGCAAAAATTTTAGCGAACTACCCACTACACGGAAAAAAACGATTCAGTTCAATGAAATAAAACTGAATGTTTGAAAAGTATTATTTTGCCCAAATAAAATTTTGTCCAATGAATTATCATACAGTTTACCTAATCATTTCTGTTATTTCCAAAAATTAATTTTTTTGTTTGCATTTTTTAATAAGTTCCAAACAAACACATTATTTCAGTTTTAAAAACCATTTGTTTATTTAATTTTATTTGAATGAATTTATTTTAAAAGTTATGCAAACGACATTTAGTTTCAGTCCAGTATATTTTATTCCAGTTGAACACAACTTAAATATGTTCAACACATTTGAAACTGCGCATGTAGAATATGGTCATGTGATATACGATATACATATACATCATTATGTACTGTTTCGGCATTCGCGTCGGTTGTATTGAGTAGTTTAAAGTGATTTAACATTAAAAGAAATATTTAAACGTTCCGTTCTAAACATCCAAGTGACGCCATTGTGTGTTTTTGTATTTTTTTCTATATATGTAATATATATGTTTAACATTAGTTATTAAAATGGATGAGGAAACAAAGACCATTTTGAAAAATTGGGGTTTCGAAGAGTATATATCTGTTTTTATCGGTAAGTAAAAAAATAATTTTTTTAACAAATAGTAGGTACATAGTACATATACATATCTTTATCAGCCATATTGTTCTAAATAAAATCTGTTGTTTTGGGTTTTTCATTTATTTCAAAGATATTAGTAATTAGCACCTGCCCAAACTTTTTTACATTTATACTAATTATGAATTTAATTTGATTAAATTAGTTTATTATAATACTAAATCATTTTTAGGTAACGAAATAGATATTACGTCATTATTATTTTAACAAACAATACCTAAGTTATCAGCCGTGTTGTTGTAAATTAAAATGTATTGCTTTTGGTTCATATTTTTTTCAAAGCAATAAATAATTAATATGTGCCCAATCTTTATGCATTCATAATATGAATTTAATTTTATGAAATTAGTTTATTCAGTAGTATAATACTAAATTGTTTTTTGTTAGATAACGAGATAGATATTACGTCATTATTACATTTAACTGAAGACATGATAGCTGAAATATTTAAAAAAATAGGACCACGTAGCAAGTTTATTTCCAAATTAAATGCCTTTAAACGGGAAAAATTACCTGTAACTGTTCTGGTAAATTCAATTAATTTTAAATAATTGAAAGAAAAAAAATAGACGGTTTTTTTTTGTAATATAATATATAATATTTTATTTTAGCCAAATAAATATGAAACCAGTTCCAGTTGCTCGACTGTATCTACTAATTTTTCGGATTTAGAAAATTTTGATCCAGTAGAAGTATCACCAGCAAAAATAAAAAGATATAACGCATGTTACGGAGACGAATTAATACAAAAACTAAATAATTGTCAACAGTTAGATTTTAATTTAAATGATATTTTAAATAATACTTGTAACGGAAAAATTATTCTAGCAACTTATGCGGGAAACCGAATCTTAGATCGAAAATCACGAAATATTCTTTGTGATTTAATCATATCAGAAATATTTAAATCGACTACACGGTATTTTTCAAATTAAAGTTGAATATTAATTATATAGAATTAAAAAAAAATTTCGTTATTAATTTTTAGAAAATTGGATGCAAGCCATTTTGAAAAATTGGCTCAAGATATTATTGATATTTTCCCAAATGAAGTTAAAGAAACTTACTATGTACCATCACTAAAAAAATCTTCTACTGGAAAATGTACGCCAGCGAAAGGCCGTTTAATAGATAAATATAGAAACAAATTACGTTATTTCAGAACTTCAGGTCTTTGGAGTCCTACACCGCCTAGTGAATCCTTAAGTGTGGAGTCTGATGAAGGTAAAATCATACTTTTTTCGTTTTTACAATCTAACAAATATTTTTTGTTTATTTTTCACTTAATTTTAGGTGAATCAAAAAATCTTGTAAATTTTAAAACATGGTTGGAATATAATACTGAACCATTTGATCAAGTTATTGATTTTTGGAAAAAAACTTTTCCGTTGAGGAAACATGAAAGTAATCAATTATTAACCGTAAATGAGTTTATTTCACAATGGCCTATTCTAAAATGTTCTTTTGGATTTACTTTGGTAAAAAATTAAAAATATATTTCATATTTGGAAACTGTAATGTAAAAAACGTTTCAGTTTTGTTTTTTTCTTAAAATTTTACAGATTGAAAAAGATTTTGCAGAACTTTTCCCAGAAAAGGAGTTATGCCTATTATCAAATTTTTCCAGTTTTATTGAGTCTTTGTTAAAATTAAAAAGGAAGTATTTACCAGATGAGGCTCGGTGTACACTCAAGGAATTAGACAACATTAACTTATCTGAAAGTAAGAAACATTTCTTTTTATTTACTATTTTTCTGTTGTTTTTAGGGTTCCGTAAAAAAATAAAAAACGGAACCCTTAGAGTGAGACTTCAATGTCCGTCCGTATAGAAATCGTTTGTCTACATCTATTACAGGTAAATTAATTTCAGAAATCCTTTTATTTTTATTTGAAAAGGGGTTAGAAATGGACGGTTGAAATTTGTAAGTGCGAAACCAAGGTCAAGTGGGATATCATTTGAAAGGGCTTTGTTTACACATTTCAAAACTACTTTTTTTAAAAGTTTAAATTACGTAGGTTCTTAAGTTATGGCCAAAAATGTGCGAAAAAATACCGTCCCCCTTTCTTATCTTCGAAGTTTTCGAACCGAAAACTTTGAAAAAATTCATACAAATAGGAAATTCCATATATATTACAGGAAAAGTAAAACGAACTTCGTCCAAATGTCTATAGTTTTTTTTTTTAGATAAAATGGAAAAATTTTGGCTGGAGTTCCAAAAACCATATAAATATCTCCGATTGAGCTGAAATTTTATTTACATAACCTTTTTGGTTTAGGAAGTTACCCTTTAGGAAGGAAGATATTATACGAAACCCTCCGTGCGTGAGTCAGACTCGTACTTAACTTATTTTAAATACGTATATTTTCTTTTTCAGATAGCAAAACAACATTAAAAATATCATTATTACCATATCTAATACAATCCAGAGCAAGAATATTCAACAAAAGAAAGCAGTGGAAGCCAACAATACCCGAAATTTTAGAAGGACTACTGTTACATTCAACAACGCCATCTGAAATTGACGTCACTATAGAAAATCGTCGCACCCGTATGTTAAAACATGGACTTACAGTACAACCATTTATACTAGTGGTAGGACCAAATTTAAAAAATATTACCGAAACATACGTAATTATAGACAATATTAAGTATCAAATAAATTCATGTTTAAAGGCTTTTGACATTTGTTTTAAAGCTTATCATGTTTTAAACGCACGGTATAGTTCTGAATGTAGTCACATTTTAACTTTAATACAACGTTATATATATAACATTGAAACAAAATGGGATTCCGAAATTCCATCAATTTCTGAACTTATTTCCGATTTAAAGAATAACGAAAATAGACAGTGAAAGTCCATTTGCATTTGTTTATTACAATATTTAAAATTTTGATATTTAAAATTTCAAAGTTACTTTTGAAATACATTTATGATTATTTTTGTAATGTAAATACATTTGTTTACTGTCAATTTGAAGAATTATTTATATATCCAAAATTGAAAATTCATTTCCGAAATATTTTTATATTTGTTTTTACACTTATTGAATTAAATATGAAATACTATTATTCAGAATGGAATGTTTAGAATGTAATATTTCTTTTAATGATATGCAAATATTTTTTTCTCATTTGAAGTTTTCACATCAATATTCTTCAAATTTTATATATTTGTTTTTACACTTATTGAATTAAATATCAAATACTATAATTCAGAATAGAATGTTTAGAATGTAATATTTCTTTTAATGATACGCAAATATTTTTTTCTCATTTGAAGTTTTCACATCAATATTCTTCAAATTTTATATATCTGTTTTTACTTATTGAATTAAATATCAAATACTATTACTCAGAATGGAATGTTTAGAATGTAATATTTATTTTAATGATATGCAAATATTTTTCTCATTTGAAGTTTTCACATCAATATTCTTCAAATTTTATATATTTGTTTTTACACTTATTGAATTAAATATCAAATACTATTATTCAGAATAGAATGTTTAGAATGTAATATTTCTTTTAATGATACGCAAATATTTTTTTCTCATTTGAAGTTTTCACATCAATATTCTTCAAATTTTATATATTTGTTTTTACTTATTGAATTAAATATCAAATACTATTATTCAGAATGGAATGTTTAGAATGTAATATTTCTTTTAATGATATGCAAATATTTTTTTCTCATTTGAAGTTTTCACATCAATATTCTTCAAATTTTCAATGCAGCATATGTTTACGTTTGTATAAAGATATATGGAATTTCAAAAAACATTTAATTTCTAAGCATTCAAATGAAACAACAAATATAGAAGATTGTTCTTTAGTTACTAAAAAATATGTAGATTTAAGCAATAAAACTGAAAAATTTAATAAAAATAAATTATCTGAAACTTTTGAAAGTTTTCCATTGAATCCGGATATAACATTCAAACAATCAATACAGAAATTTATTTCAAAACTATATAACAATAATACTGTTACACGATCAGTGATACAAGATATAATTGAATTCGTAAGTGAAATATTTAACTGTAATGTTGTGACACAGCTGAATACTAAAATTAACTTATTAAATTCTGTTAGAGGACAGACTGATTCTTTTGAATCCATATTGGCTGATATTAAAAATATTATTTCTGAACTACAATCTCCTTTTAGTGGTTTTGAATCAGAATATTTAAGACTTCAATATTTTGAACGTTCAAATTTTTTAATTAAACCAGTTCCGTTTGTTATTGGAACGTCTGAATTTCAAAAAAGTAATCAAGAGGTTTCATCTATGCAAATAAAGGATAATTTAGGACAATTTGTTTCTATGAAAGAAGTGCTTAAGTGTTTTTTAGAGTTACCGTTTGTATTTCAGTCAATAATTAGTTATATGGAAGATTGTTACGATAGTGAAAACGTACAAAGTGTTTTTAATGGAATAGTATGGAATGAATTAAAATGTAATTTTTATGATAAAACTGTTTTGCCGTTATATATTTTCTTTGATGATTTTCAAATTGGAAATGTATTGGGTAGCCACGCATCTATATACAAGTTAGGTGCAATATATTTTTCATTAGCTTGTATTCCACCAAAGTATGCTTCACGTTTAGAAAATATATTTCTGGCACAGTTGTTTTTTTCACAAGATCGAGTAAATTTCGGCAATAGAGCAACATTTTCTAAATTAATTAACGAATGTGTAGAACTATATGAAAAGGGAATTGAAATTATTGTTAATAATAAAAAATATCAAATATTTTTCAATGTAATACTTATATTAGGAGATAATTTAGGATTAAATTCAATATTAGGTTACAGTGAAAATTTTTCGGGTTCTTATTTTTGTCGTACATGTAAAGCTGATAAATCTCTTACACAGAGTCAAGTGACAGAAGATAAGTCACTATTAAGAAATAATATAACTTACAATACAGACGTTAATTGTAAAACAAACGGAATTAAAGAAGAATCAGTTTGGAATCAATTGTCTCATTTTCATGTAACTAAAAATATATCATGTGATGTAATGCATGATTTATTGGAAGGAGTTTGTAGATATGATATGGCAAAGATTTTAAAATATATAATAAAAGATAAAAAATTTGTTACATTAAAACATTTAAATAATAAACTCAAATTTTTTAATCATTCTGAGAATTGTAATGTTGGAAATAAAATTCCATTGTTGTCTAAAGAACATATAAATAATGAGTATGTCATTATGTCAGCATCAGAAATGCTTGCATTTGTTACTTATTTTGGTATTATTGCTGGAGATTTTGTACCTATTGACGATAATGTGTGGGAACTTTACTTGATATTAAAAGAAATTGTTGCTATTTCATTTAGTAATACATTACATAAAGGTGCCATTAAATTATTGGCAACTTTAATACAAGAACATCATGTACTGTATTTAAAATTATTTAACGAAAAACTCAAACCAAAACATCACATAATAATTCATTATCCTGAAATTTTATATCGTTTTGGACCTTTAGTAAATTTTTCATGTATGCGGTACGAAGCAAAACATAAGGAATTCAAAACTAATGCTAATGTAATAGCATGTCGAAAAAATATACCATACACCTTAGCTCTCAAACATCAACTAAAATTTTGTTATCGTCTCTCTAGTAATTTGGGATTTTCAGATAAAATAGATTACAGTACAGATGTGACGTTTATAAAATCTTTAGAGGATTATATTTTCTTTTATAAAAAATTACCTTTAAATTTCCAGGAAAATTGTCTAAGTTATAATCGATATAAATTGAATGGTATGTTATACAAACCTGGTTACATTTTATTAATTAGTTTTATAGATGAAGATTATCCTTTATTTGGTTTAATAAAATATATATTAAGTAGTAAAAATAAAGAAATATATTTTGTTTTAAAAATACTAAAAACTATTGGTTATGATTTACACAGACAAGCATATGAGGTAGTCATAAATCATGAAAATGTAGAATGGGATATTAGATGTGTAAAAGAACTGTACTCTTTATTTCCACATAATTATCATACCATTGGTAATGGCAAGAATTTGATTTCTTTACGCATTTGATTTTATTAATTGGTACTTTTGTGTAATTTTGTTATTATGTAATGGGCGATTCTCGCGTGACGCACAGGACATTTTTACAACAAAAACATTTAAAAAAAAATGCTATTAATAATAAACAAAACAAAATGTTTATAATACGCAGAAAATGAAGTAAATTTTTTTGAGCATATTCTAATTTTTATCTGAAATTCAGTACTCAAGATATAAGGCATAAACTCACGTGACGCACGGGACATCGTACGAAACGAAGTTTATGTCTTATATTTGGAGTACTGCATTTCAGATATAAATTAAAATATGTTCAAAAAATTTTCATCCAGTTGCCTCGTGTTATAAACTTTTTGTTTTGTTTGTTATTAATTTAATTAAAAAAAATTTTTTTGTTGCAAAAATGTCACGCGAGAATCGCCCTAATATTATTTGATTGTCATATTATTAATAATAATGTAGTACATCTTACAAACAAAATACAATATTAACAAATAAACGCGTTTTATTTATTGTATCCAATACATGTTTATTTATGTTTCAGATAAATAAGAAATACTACTTAATTCAAATAAAAATAAAATACAGTGGATTAACAATAATTGTTAACTGAAATAAATTATTTATTTCAGTCAAATAAGAAAATGAATTCACTTAAATAAAAATAAAATACAGTGGATTAACAATAATTGTTAATTGAAATAAATTATTTATTTCATTCAAATAAGAAAATGAATTCACCTATATAATAAAATGTTTAGTTCAAATAAAATCCTTATTTCATTGAAACAAAATATTATTTCAACAGATCGTTATTCAAATTCATATAAGCAACATCTTTGTTTTGTGCAAACTATAGAATTATTTCATTTAAATATGTTAGTAATTGTCTGAATTATACTTTTTATTTGATTAAATTTTTTCTTAATTCTAATGAACTGATTTTCTGTTTGAAACTGAGAATAATTTCAAACAAAAAAATTAATTGGTTGAAATAAAAAGCTTATTTGACGGTATGCAAACAAAAATTTTATTTGACTGGAATAAAATTTATTTGATGGGAATAATTCTTTTTTTCCGTGTAGGAATTACCTTTACTAAATTACTAAATTCACGCCAGCGAAGTCGCGGGTAACAGCTAGTAAATAAATAAAAATGGATAGTATAATGTATAATATAAATATTTATATTACGCACATTTTCTATCAGAAAAAATTAACGATCAAGACGAACGTACGAACAAACTTTATGAAAACGATTATTATTATTATTATTATTTATTTACAAAATGATTTCGAAATATTAAATATTGGAAACATGTCAAATGTTTACAACCATAGAACACTAGAAGCCAACTAATATCAAAAAAAAACGCCGTGAGCAGCGGGGCCCCATCACGGTAGTCGAATTTTCCCCTTCATCTTCGGTATTGAATGTCTACAAGCGAAATGTGATTGAAAGTCTACAACCGAATTGTCATTTTGTTGGTTTCAAAACTGGTAATGAGTGTTCGGCTGATCGAGGCTTTAAAAAAAGGTTTTAAGTATTTAAGGGCTGTATCTCAGTAAATTTCAATTTTGTGCCGAAAACAGGTAGCAGAAAAAAAGCCAACACAATTCGTACGAGGACATTCCTGCCCATGTTTATCCGCTAATTGCCTTTATGTTTTAGTTTTAAATATTAAAAAAGGACCTTAAATAGTAAACTGGAAGGCCTTTATAAAGATATTTTTTCTTTCCAAAAAAATCCAAAATTTCTATTTTATAAATACTAAAAATTCAAAATTCCTAATTTATAAATAAACAGTGACTTTAATAACATTTTTAAATTACTTAATATGTATGTATTTCATTTGTCATAAAAGTAAGTTCACTTTTTTTTAAATTTTTTAAAATTACTATTCGCCTACTTGTATTTAGAATAAACATAATGCTTTTAAAACACATTTAACAATAGCATTCAATTCCGATGTAAAAATGGGAGAAGTGGGGGGAAAAGTGATGTGGACTCCCTACAAGGTACTAGCTGGATACTAACTGAATACACGTAGAAAATTTCAGCCCTCTTAGAAAACAAGCAAAAAAATTAAGGAAATATTGGCGTAAAAATCGTGGGGGTAAGGGTTAAAAGTTGAAACCTCCAAAAAACAGTGTCTGGATATTAGCTTAACCTGTACACCAAATTTCAGCCCTCTAGGTTTATTTGGGGAGATTTTGACCCGAACGAAACTGTTAAAAAACAAGAAAAATCATGTTCTTTTGGGTATAAAAATGGTGGGGGTAGGGGTTAAAAGTCGAGACCCCCAAAAGGCACCCCCTTGATACTAACTCAATCCGAATACAAAATTTCAGCCCTCTAGGTTTATTCGGGTGACCTGTGCGAGTGGTACAAACTTCGAAAACGTCGAAAATGCATGAAATTGTAGCTTAAAAATGAGGGGGGTGGGGGTAAAATATTAAAACCTCCAAAAAGCACAACCTAGGTACGAACTTTATCAACACACCAAATTTCAACACTCTACGTTAATTCTGGGGGGCTGGGGGCCTGTTAGATCCAGCGAAAATCGTTTTTCCCCCCTCTACTCCCACCATATCATCCTAGGAAGCTGAATTTTGGATATGTTGTAGATAATTGACCGAAACATTATTTAAAACCGGTTTGAAAAAGTTTTATTGCTTTTCCGCTCCCCACCACCCCCTCAAAGGTCCGGTCAGAAAAAAAATTTGCCCAAAATTTGACCCCACTTTGATAGTATGAGGTGCCTCGAAAATGAGCCCCATTTACCAAATTTCATCTCTTAACTTCCATAGGGGGGCCCTACACAAATTAAAAGGTGGCGGGAAAATATATATATATATATATATATATATATATATATATATATATATATATATATATATATATATATATATATATATATATATATATATATATATATATATCAGACATTTTTTTTTTTCTACATATTCGTGTTCTACGGGTCCGAAAACGGATAGCGCCCCTACTCTCGCCTCTCGCAGCTCTTATCGTATAGACTGTATAAGTCTAATTTTTCGGAGAAAATTCGACTAAAAAGTGTAATTCGCTTGGAGTCATTTGTAGGCCAGTCACAGCTTAAGGCATGTAGTCAGTCAGTGTCCGTCGCCGAACGCACAGTACATTGTTAGACAATGGTTAGACATTGTTACTTAAATTGGACAGCTTGGTCTGTCCCATAATACGTGTGTTGTAGTCGTTGTAGTAGGATGTGTGAATACGCACACAGACGCAACCATTAAACCAACACCACTGCAAACAGTGTGTATCTACACGCCAGAGTGGGGAGATTTTACGTCACAAACTCATTACAAGTAGAACAGAGACATAGACAATCTAGTTTGACCCCTTGTTTACAACATACGTAATACTGAATGCATACATACATTATACACCTTATACTTTATAGAATTATACTGATTATAGAATTATACATAACACACATACATACACATATTATCAAACCAAAAAGTGAAGCGAATGTGTCCCTCTCTGTGCTTTTTTTAAACAATTAAAAGGAAGATATGTACATATTAAATTGTAATAAGTATCCTGTAAGTAACCACTAGATGTCTTACAAGGAAATACACCCAGAGTGAAATTCAGGATTTTGATGAAACTTCGCTGGTGTGTAGAATAGGCAAAAATAAGGGAACCGTATTTTTTTTATCGGTCATCTTCCACGTTTACGGGGTGAAACCAGCCCCTAAAGTTGGGGGTTCAAATCGTATTTCTTCAGATATCTCGAAAACTATAAGAGATAGAGGAAAACTTTAAATTGACGAAATATTACTCTTTGAAAGACCTATTCACCTGTATAGGTTAAACCAGGGCCGGGTTCATAAGAGGGACTGGAGGGGTGAAAATGCGCGTAAATTTTCTTGTACAGCCTGAATGGTTCAATGTAGCAAATTTTTGCCATCATAAATAGAAAAAGCTATCTATCTATTTAGGATGGCAAAAATTTGATATATTGAACCATTCAGGCTGTACAAGAAAATTTACCTCCAATTTCACACCTCCAGCCCCTCTTATGAACCCGGTCCTGCTTTAACCTATACAGGTGAATAGGTCTTTCAAAGTGTAACATTTTGTCAATTTAAAGTTCTCCTCTCTCTCTTATAGTTTTCGAGATATCTGAAGAAATACGATTTGAATCCCCAACTTTAGGGGGTGGTTTCACCCCCTAAACGTGGAAGATGGCCGATAAAGAAAAATATGGGTCCCTTATTTTGGCCTATTCTACACACCAGCGAAATTTCATCAAAATCCCGAATTTCACTCTGGGTGCATCTCCTTATCCTAAGTAATAATTCATGACAAACTAAACAAAAAACCTTAATATACCTTGTAACCAGGATGTATAATGTCGAAGAAAATAAGTTCTTAAAAAATTCTGACAGTCACCGGTTCACCAGTAACGTTGTATCATATAAGCAACAATTTCAGGCACTCAGTATTAATAATCAAATATTAAATAATATGCAAAGTAATTAAACTTCAAGTTAAAACTAAAAATTACATTAAAAACTGTAAAATAAAAAAGATACTCATAAACACATTAAGAATTGAAATGCTCAACACATAAATTACAATGAAAACATAAATATTATGTCATAAAAGCACAAAATAATAAAATTAACGATGGGTAATAACAAAAAATAATTAATATTACACAAAACAAAAAATTTAAAATGAAAAATCTAACCAAAAAACAAAACTAAACTTTTAATATCTGTAATTACTCTGCGTCATATCATAACCATATTTTAAAAACAAAAGAATAGGTACGTATCTACGTATCATGTAACATCATACGGTAAATACCCTAAATACATACAGCACATGCGTACATAGGTACATACAGGTCAATAAATGCGCAAAAATTGTGTATATGTGTGTTAAATCCATATATGTATTATAACTATATGGCCAATCCCTATAAGAGGCAGTGGTTCCGATGAAGTGAGACGGATAGACACCGAGTAGAGGCACTTCAGTTGTTTTGCGCAGATGCATCAATTAGTGTTTACCGTGTTTACTGTTCAGATTGGTTCATATTACCACCAAAAAAGTCGCTTTTGCGCAAAACGAACAAAATACTTCCAAATCTGCACCGTGATGTTGGGACGTTTTTTTCATATCCATTTGGCCATATATGTATACTACATATATGGTTAAATCTCAAATATACGTGGCTACGCCAGTGGTTCTAAGATAGTGGTCTCGAAATATTAATAGATTTGAGCGTTACTTTATGATATTCCATATTTGTAAATAATAAACAAATACTTTACTTTGCAAAATACCACTTTTATTTTTGAAACTGTGACAATATTGTTTCAAAAATAAAAGTGGTATTTTGCAAAGTAAAGTATTTGTTTTTTGGTCTCGAAATTTTAACATTAATATTTTCTAAAACTAAACACTGTAGAAGAAAATCGTATTAGGATTTTCTGTTCAACTTTTTGCGAGCAACAAAAATAAAAAATAAAAAAATGAAAATTTTTATCTTAAGTTTTTTTACAAATTTTGCAACTTTCGCGCTTAAAAGTGATTTATTTTAGTTTATTTTGGTGTATTTGACGCTGCTTAGTTTCAACGACGTTCATCAGTTACGGAAAATAATCTATCAGGTAAATAATAATTGTATTTATGCTACATAGATGACTTTACTGTAGAGTTTAGTTTAGAGTCCCTATAATAGAGTCGTGACATGTCATCCATTTTCTGTCCAAAACAGAGCGGAAAGCTTCGAAATTAATTATCACATGTTTGTGTAAATATTTTTGCGTATATAATTATTGTTAATAAGTTATGAATTTATGAACAATTAAAAAAATTTAATTTAATTATTCTTTCTAGGTTAAGCTAAATGATTTTTGTTAAATATTTTTTAATTTATTTTACCCAACGTTGGACAGAAAATGCCGGAACCAATCAGCGTTCACCACACATGTCACGACTCTATTTATTATAGGGACTCTAGTTTAGTTTACTACTATGGCCGCATAAACCAAATGAGAAATGACCAAATTAGAATGTCAGCTATTTAAATAGGCAAATTTTATTAATTTTTATTCAATTTTTTGTGTTCATATGGATTTATAACTAAAATGTATCTTCTTGGAATATAATTAAATCAAGTAAGTACTTCATATTATGTAATTATTAAAAATAAGTACAGTATAGCACCGATAATGGAAACATCAGTTTTGGAAATTTTTTGAGAGCATCAAATTAGTCAACATCACTTTTGGAAAGTTGCATCAAAAATGTCAAGTACATAAATATTAAATCCATGTGCAATAGACCATGACGCATTCAGGGTGTCCACAGCTCATCATAAAAAAAAATCCCTGACTTTTCCCTGACTTTAGGTTCGATTTTCCCTGACCATTACTTTTCTGTTTCCCATTAATGGTTAGAAATATAAATGTCCAAACACACGATTTTCATTTAAATTTTAATACATACCTACATAATTTTTTATTTTATCGAATAGATACGTGTAAGACTGAAATTAAGCGATTGAGTAAAGCTAAATTAACTACAAAAAAAACTATTTAAACAAAATTATTATTTACGTATTGGCCCCGAATGCGGTAGTGATTATCAAAAACAAATTGCAAAATTATTTAAGGTACTATTAATTAGCGAGTGAAGTTAAAAAAAAGACTCTTTTTAAATAAGTGAAAAATTTATTTTTAGGGGAATTTTTTTTTTCATATGGTAACTTAGGATCTATATTTTATAAAAAAAAAAAAAATTTTTCCTTTAATTATAATTTTTTTCACTAGTACAGAGGGCGTTGAAGTTGACGTAAAAAAAAATGACGTCACAAAAATGAAGGCTAGTGTTTTCACATTCAAATAAACAATTAAAAATTAAAATACAATTTTATGATACTTATTGAATTAATTCAAAGAAAACAAAAATATTCGTGAGTCTTATATTATAATTTACGTGATATATTTTCGCGAACATAATTGTGAACATAAACATTTTTCTTCATTTACCATCATTGGGAAATATATTATCACCTATTTTCCCTGACTTTCCAGAACATTTCGTGAAATCCCTGATTTTCCCTGACGCCTAAGAGCTTCCCTGACTTTTCCCTGACCTTCCCTGACTTTCCAGAATGTGGACACCCTGCGCATTATTTTATCAAAAAAAACAAATAAATATACCGATAACAGTAGTGACAAACAACAACAGATCTCAAAGCGTGGGAAGGTAGATATTAATTATTGTACATAGAATGTTTATCTATATGCATTCTGTTCTGTGGCGGTTTTTATTGTACGTAAAATCTAAACAAAATTATATCAAAGCAAATTAATAAAACGACAAATGAAAAAATATTTTCTGAGATAAATAATTTTTAATTCTTCACTTCTTTTTTTTTATTAATATTTAAAAAAAAAAACCTAATTTTAATTCAAAACATAATCTTACGATATTTGTGAATCGCCCCCGGTCAAAAAGCATCACTTTTGTCAAGCACCACTTTTAGAGACTACTTTTCTTGACAAAACTGGTGCTCTACTGTATCATTTTTAATTTTAAATGGAAATTATTTTATAGGTTAAATAAAAATGACAGAAAAGTGCAATTCGGAAACGAGAATAAAATTTATTTAGGAATTTAGAAATTTTGAATGCCTATGGAATACAAAATCTCCTTTATTTAAAAATAGAGCCATGCGGGAAACGTCCTATAAAAAAGTTGTAGAAGCAATAATCATACTAGGTTTTGGTGTACCAGAAGCCAAATCTAAAATGCGAAATTTACGTTCAACTTATTATCAGGAAAGATGAAAAATTCGAAAATCTATGAAATCCAGCAATTGCACCGAGGAAAATTGTAGAGCACCTTGACATACTGTAATTTCGATGTTTGCCGGAAAAAATAAACAATCGTATTCTATGGAAATTATATTTTATTTTATATCCTTAAAAATTCTAAATAATAATCAAAACGAAATAATTAACGATAAAATGACAATTGGTCAGCCAACAAGTAAAGTATACTAAGAAAATGATCCACGAGCATTTGTTTACAAACTAAAATAAAAAAAAATTTCGCAGTTTTGTAAGATACTAAAATATATACGCTGCCAATGGGGTGTGGCACACAGCTTCCTCGTACTCGTAAAAGCACCTTAGTAATTTAATGCCCAATATATCTTTGTGTAATTTAATATAGGTATATAAATTAATAAAAATCAATAAACAAAACGACTCGTAAAAAATTGAGCAAAGTGGGACTAGCAGTAAATAAGATATTGACATTTAATGAGATTTCATAGTAGTGCCGTGGATACTATTACTCCGAATGTAATGAAATTTGTAGGGGACCATCTAGGAAGCAGACCGCACAATTTCCGCATAAAAATGAATTGAATAGTTCAGAAGTTATGCCACTTGGTGCAATTTAGTATATTAATGAAATGACATGGTAGCGACGTAGCTACTGTTACTGCGATTTCGATTGAATTCATAGGGGACCATCTACGAACCAAACTGCATAATTTCTAAAAATTTCATTACAAACAATCGAATAGTTCAGAAGTTATGTCACTTGGTACAAACTGGCGACACACAGACGGACGGACAAACAGACACCAAACCAAAATTGTTCAGGACGCTCTAAAACGTAAAATTTATATTAAAAATATTTTTTTTGACAATTTTTTTATCTGTTTTTGAAAAAAGGGCTTAAAAATTTAACAATTTAAAAATAATATAATATTTTAATATAAATTTTTAATAATGACATTCTCACATGTACTAAATTTTGACTTCTGTAATATTGTGTAATACTAAGAGGTAAAATTTCAAAAATTTTAGAAAAAAATTTTAGAAAAAAATTTTTTTTTGAAAATTTTTTAAGAAATTTTCTTTTTTTTATAAATTTAAATACTGTTGTTGATAAAAATGTGAAAAAAGCTGAAAAAAATTTTTTTTCATTTTGTTCAAGATTATGAAAGTTCAAGAGTAAAAAAATGATCTATTAATTTTTTCAAAAATTCAATCGAATGAAACAAAAAAACGGCTGGATGGATTCAATTGAAACTCGGTGGGGTTTTTGTGGGTATATTGAACTGTAAAAGGCACACTTAACATCAATGGCTTTCTCGAAATTTTTAATTCAGCGCTTAATTTTCCAAAAAGCCCCCAAAAGCTCTTTTTTTCTTGATTTTTCAAATTCATGTAGAGTATGCAAAAAAAAATTTTTCTGAAAAAACAATGGCTAATCCTTGTAGAGAATTTATTCGAGTTTTCGAAACACACCTTCAATTTTCTGTGTGATCATTGGTTGCTGAGATATCGATGGTCAAAGGCGAAACGATCCTTTTTCATTCAAAGTCCGATATCTCAGCGAGAAGTAATCGTATAAAGGTCTAAAAAAAACAAATTAAAGTTGAATGAACAAGTTTATGACTCCGATACGACCATTTTTCACAAAGATACAGCCAGTCGAAAAATCGCTAAAAATTTGGAATTTTTTTTGATCCTTTAATTATTTCCGCTAGTATATATATATATATATATATATATATATATATATATATATATATATATATATATATATATATATATATATATATGAATTTTGGTGAAGTAGATTTTCAAGTTCTAGAGGCTCCAAAACGAATTTCTGCCATAGTCCCGGACTTAGGTCTTACCATAAGAGCTGCTGTAAGAGCTGAATTTCCAGAATGGAAAGGGTCTAGCAGACTTACCATATGGAAATTGCACTGACGTCATTGGACATAGTTTAACCTTTTAAATATTGCTTCTTGACACCAAAATGCTCCAAATGACACCAAAAAGACACAAAAAATACACCAAATGACACCAAAAATATACCAGATTACACCAAAAAGACTCCAAAATGCTCCAAATGACACCAAAAATACACCAAATGACACCAAAAAATACACCAAATTTATAGTGATAAGACATTTTCGCGGAGAGATTCTCTTTTAGGCATGGGCGCCCATCCTTATGGGCAGGGAGGGGCCATGGCCCCCCTCTAGCTAGCCAGGATTGGAAGAAAATTAGAAAAAAGGAGTTGAAGAAAGCAAAACGACGTTGTTAATGGTGTTTTTTGTAGGTAATATATAGTATTTCAGAATCGTGGCCGCCCCTAATCGACAACCGTGCTTTATACGAAAAAAGGAAAAAAAAGCAAAAAGAAGGTCGCCAGGCTAATTTTGTGGGGGGGGGGGAATTTACGAAGAAAAATATAAAAAAAAGATAAAAAAATCCGAAATTTTCTCCGGAAGTGCACTTTCCACCCTTCGGGCCCCTCCCTGGAATCCATCATATGGGCGCCCATGCTTTTAGGTCATATGAAAAGAAGAGTGCATGCTCGGGGACATCAAACAAACAATAATGATCAGATCGAAAATAATCAGTTTGAATCATAGAACACTAGAAGCCAACTAATATCAAAAAAAGTGTAATTCGCTTGGAGCCATTTGTAGGCCTGTCAGAGCTTAAGTCATGTAGTCAGTCGCTGTCCGTCACCGAACGCACAGTGCATTGTATTACATTGTTAGACATTTTTAGTTGAACAGCACACGTTTCTCTCTCTGGTAATACGCGTGTTGTAGTAGTATGTGTGAATACGCACACAGACGCAACCATTAAACCAATACCACTGCAAACAGTGTATATCTACACCAACAGAGTGGAACAGTTACAAGTGGAACAGAGACATAGACAATCTAGTTTGGCCCCTTGGTTTGAATATACCACTAATCAGTCGGTAAATAACGGGGACACGTGAACAGTGCGGAGAACAGGAGACTTTTAATACAAAGTGAATCGTCGAAATCGAATGATGAAGATGATGATAATGAAACCGACTATAGTTTTGAAGCAAGAAATGGCACTGAAAAAAAGGAAGATAAAGTACCAATATTTCAAAATCAACACGAAAATGATACAGATCTATCTAAAAGAAACTTGAATACTTTTGATGAAAGTATAATAGTTGCAGCAGAAGCAATCAAAAGTAAATTCGATTCTTTAAAAAACTCACATAATATTCTACAATCTATGAATGACGAAGACAATCGATCTAACGAACAAAAAGATTCACAATCGCCTGATAACTACAAAGAAACAAGTTTTACTCCAAAAGTGGCTGGTCTCTTGCAAACTGCTCTAGACATATTAATGATCAAAGAGCTTCAGAACGCATGCCCAAAGGATGAACAACAAGAAGATAAAAATTTAGAAGAAAAGGAACAATCTTCAACATCTAATTCAATAAATGGGGAAGTTAAACGTCTCAAATATGATGATGAAAACGCTAACCTTCATAATGGTCATTCGAAACCTGTTGATGAAGAATATTTTGATGACCTGAACCATTTAGTAGATGAACTAAGAAGTTTAACGACTCAGCCCAAATTGGAGAAGAAATGGTTAATACTATGTGCAATTTAAAGGAAAGGAGTCATATTATAAATCCCAGCTTTGCGGATTATATCGAAAATGAGAAAAAACGAAGCCATTTTAATAATTTAAAGAAAAGTGACATTGGGAGGCGAATTATCTCAATTACTAGGGAATTGGAAAAACATGATATTATTGAGCCAGTGTTAAAGTATGTATCAAATGATGACGAAGACAGCGATGAAAAAACATCTGCTAGCGACAACGAAGATACTGCAAGCGAAGGAGAAGCTGATGATGACGAGAATACAGTCGCCAACGATGGTGATGAAAAAATTGCGGGTAAAGGGTTATACTTACGACCCTATAGGAAGCGTTAAAATAAACTTTTAACATTTTATAAGTTGTTAAAAATCATTGTAAACTAAAACAATAGTGTAACTTTTCCAGCAGCTGTATACCAAAGTTAATTATTTAATAAAATTATTTTAAAATTATGTGAGTGTTATTATTTCTTACATACCACAGTCCTTAAACAATTTTAGTAATTCGTTAAAAAAGACGAAACGATTATTCTTACAATGAACCATGTAATGTGTATTTTTTGAAGTATTCAAAATAGTGTTACTTAAATGTGTTTAGGAAATTCTTACATTTTGGGGTACACACTGCGATGAATATTGTTAGCTAGCATTGTTGTCTCATAGTGGACATATTGGTTAAAACACACAAAATGTGTTTAAGAAATTCTAACATGAAAATGACGAATGGAGAGGGATTTTATTACATCATCCGAACAATAGAGATATAATTAAAACGGTTCACTATCTATGCAAACAAAAATTTTTATTTAACACTTTATTTTTTTATCCATCCTATAAAATTATTTCTAGTTTATGTGTATACAGGGTGTCAGAGAAATAAGTCTTAATATTTTGAGGGGTGACTCATAGCACCCTGTAGACACTAAAACCGCAGGAATTTTTTCGGAATTAACAATCGCGTCACCCCTCAAAAGGATAAGAGTTATTTTCGAAAAAATTCCTGCGACTGTTAATTCCGAAAAAATTCCTGCGGTTTTAGTGTCTACAGGGTGCTATGAGTCACCCCTCAAAATATTAAGACTTATTTCTCTGACACCCTGTAGAGTTGTATTTAAAAATATTAGCAATATTGCAACTTTTTTTTTCATATTATTGGTTGTTGTAAATAGATTTTATAGTTTTAGTTCGCATTAACTTTTCAAAATTTTATGTGTTTTAGTCGAAATTTAAATAAAATTTAGTTATTTCCCTTTTAAGAATTGAAAAAAAAATTTAAATATGGCTCTGTATTGTGTATGAGTACTCTATATGTATAGTTAATTCCCGAGTTCACTGGAAAAAAAATCCGTTAAATTTAAAGTACAAAGAGAACTTTTGCCGTTTTTTAATAGTTAAACATAGAATAAAATTTATAATAATAATAATATACAATACATAGGTATTGGAGTGTGACAATATGCGAAAAACGCTTATTCAACGTTGATAAAATAATTTCGTATTTAAAATAAATTACTATTACCCTAGGGCCACACTAACGATTAATGCCGTTAATTATCGCGTTAATCGACATTAAATGCAGGTGTGACCAGAACTTAACGCGTTAATTTATTAACGTCATTAATAATGACGTTAGGCATTAGGCAATAACTCCGGTGGCGGTCTTTTTGGCACATCAAAGGATTTTAGCGCGTCATTTATGGCGTTAAAATTGGTGGCTACACATGCCTGGACATTCTACCACATCATTCTACGCTGGATGCATGCATATGTACGATATGTATCATATGTACATATTATATCTATTTATGTATTTCTATAGGCAACACGAACAATCATGTTTATGTACTTATGTAGTACGGTATATCATCGATATCATCATTTAAGTAAAAGCGTTCATACCATTGTTTTAAATTTAAAATAAAATTTATTTAAAATTTTCCTCTTTTTAAATTAACAGTATTTAAAATTAAGATTTATATTAATTAAAAATAAAAATGGTATCCATTTTTGTTTTAGCACGATAATTATCGAGATAATACGTTAAATGCTATAGTGTAGCCGCCCAATTTACGCGTAGTTTAAGTCGTTATATTAGCGCCATAATTATTGCGTTTATAGACATTAGACATTACGTTAGACGTTAACATTAGTGTGGCCCTAGCATTACAGCCGTTTACAAAACTAAAGCCATAGGTATATGTATAAACTAATTTTTTATAATTAAAACAATAGAAAATAATAAATTTAACAAAAGCAGATACATTGTTTAGATAAATGTAAAATATTAAAAGGAAATTTTCTTAAAATATACGGAACATTGTACAATTAAATAAGACTAAAAAATATCTATAACGAGAAATGAATGTTTCAAAACTACTTTAAGATCATCAAATTAATGTTTCAAAAAACTACTTTAAGATGATTACATATTAAGTTTTAAGAATAAGATTTTTAAAAAATTTATTCATATTTATAAAATATGATTTTACCGACGTAGAGACCTTTACTTTTAACAGAGTACTGTGTAGATCGTACATTAACATTACTATAAGTACATTTCACAAATTTATCGAAGTATGTATCTCTATTCCTTTATTAAAATTTTAGCATGTATTTTTTCGATTTTTTATAAAAAATGTTTTAAACTGCTTGAATACTTTTATTTAGAAGTAGAAGCGTTAACGGAACATTAACTTTTTTATTCCTATAAAAGTGTTTCTCACTTTTGTACAATATAAATGTCAAAATGTGCCTAGTTTAAATTTTTTAACAGTCATTAACGTCATAAGACGTCAAATAAAGTCTTACTTAGAGATGTAAAATTACCGGTAATTTTGAAAATTACGTTACCACTAGTAATATTACGGTAATTTTCGGTAAAATTCGATAATATTGGTATATTCGTATTTTTTACTTTTTTCTTCTTTTTCTGTTAATAAAACGGGAGGGGATGTGTATCAGTTAAGTAATTTTCTTTAATTTTTGATTATTTTTGTAAAACTCATCAAAAATAAATTGTACAATTTTAAACAAAAAAATGGCCGCTACAGAGTAAAAACAGTATACTACAATGACATCACAATTTGAAGAAAGAAAGTAAATCAAAGTGGGTATTTATTATAATTCTGGTCGATTATCATTATTATTATTGTGTATTCAAGCTAACAGAAATATTGAAAATAAAACACAATTTAAATTCATCGATGGAAATTATTAATACCGACATGTTTGTTTATAAATTGCAACTTCATTTTGAAATAATGGCACATTTTCAATAATTTGAATCGCTGTTTAATTTAAATTAAATAATAAGAATAAATTAAATAAAATAAATGTAAGAATCATAAAAATCGTAACACAATAATATTTGCTAGGGAGTAAAACACGAAATGCAGTTTTTACCGCTTCTCCACTATCTTATTCACATTATGTCTGTAATTAATATTTCAGATAACAGATGTCATAAAGATCAAAATTACCTGTGGTAATTTTTGTCGGGTAAATTACCAAAATTACCGTCGGGTAAATTACGGTAATTTGGTAATATTACCAGACTCACATCACTAGTCTTACTAAATCATACATCAATGATACATCAATGATCAATGATGTAACATCATATCCAACAAGCAAATAACATGTTTTAAAACAGATCGCCAATATTACCTTTAAAAATTATTAATAAAATTTTTTGTATTAAAAAACAGATATTTTTATAAGTAGCAGCGATTTTATAACAGCGAGTACATAATATAATTGTAGATTGTAATGTTAAATTTCATCAGAGAATATGTAGCATTGAATATTATCATATACAAATTAAAAATTAAAAATATATATACAGAGTGATACATTTTTGTAAAATTCTGAGAATATATATGGTGTGCCGTAATTGTAAATGAAAATTTTTTATAAAATTTGATATTAATTTCAAACTTATTACTTTTTGCTAGCAAAAATCGGCATATGAATAAAAACTAACATTTCTACTCATAGTCATATATTTAAATTACACAATGCTAATAATATCAAATAGTTATAGCCTAAGAACCCACAACGGCCAAACCTTCGTTATTTTATAAAAGCTGAAGGTTTCTCTGTGCATGTCCCTTATACAGGTAAGAACGACCAGCGACTATAGAGTTTGGGTTGTGGTTACTTGGGCAGGTAACAGGTAGTAAAGGTGTATAAAATAGTACCTTAAATTCGTTAAAGTATAAAGCTCGTTTTTTTTTTTATATTTTCTTCGGGATAACTTTGGAAATCTCGTCATCCATTGCCGGACACTTATGACAGTTGCTACCCCCTGCCAGACACCCCTAAACTTTAATAAATTATAATTATACTTTCGTTACTAAATTTTATATATGTTACATGGGGACCTATAAAAAAAATGTTACCTCAATAGCCGGACAGTTTTAATGGTTTTTACATCTTGCCAGACACATTGAAAGTCCGCAGTAGGTGCGAGCGGGAATGCTTAGTCCATATAATGATATTTTAAGATATCTAATAAAAAAAATGATTTTATTATGTTCATAGCCATGTTATATAAAGTAAAAAATGTTATTTTAATATGATAAAATACAAAAAATCCACCAATTGCGTACCGGACACGCATTATCAAAGTTACGAAAAGGGATGAATTTGGTGAATTTCCTCATTTAACGAACTAATGATAGATTTGATGTAATTTAATCGTACGTAAACGTAAATAAATTCAAACAAAATTGAATTGTGTCGGATATCGTAACTGGACATATGTATACATACGACTGAATCGTATACAGGGTATACAGTGTGCGAGCTCCCATAATACATCATCTGTCAGAAATGGAGATGTGGTCCGTGCGTGATTTTTTCGTGTCACGATGCTGCTCACGACGCTCACGCGTGATTGTGAGTAAAATTTGAAGTTATTGCCGTGAGTAAACGTGAACGTGAGTTAAGTTTTATTGGAGTGAATTTTCGTGATTGCTACAAAGTATTGCCATTCACGACAAAAATTGTTTACTATTTTATTTTGTTTTCTAGTTGATCCTATATCTTGTAAAAATGTAATAATTTTTTTCAAAAAAAAAAAAATGCGTTTTTACAAAACACTAAATTCTAAACTGAACTCCTGTCAATTTCGAAAGAGGCCCGGTAAGAGGAAGAGGATTTTTTTTATGCTCGTCAATACTGTTTTTGGGAAAAAATGTCGGACTCAAACAGGGAAACCGCAAGTTGAATAAGGGGCTCCGGAAACGTTTTGATAAAGTTTTTTTTTTACTTAAATTTTGGGGGAAAAAATGTTCAAAAAAATTTTTTGTGCCCGGGGCCCCTTATTTTTTTCGCCGGCCCTGAATGTCAGAATTGAAACTTTTTATGACTACTTACAAGTCGCCATTCGTCATCCAAAATATTAAAAATTTTTCTTACTCCCAGTTCATAAGGGAGCCCTTGCTACGACGTAAATTTCAGTCTACATAGTATTATTAATCACATAAAAATTACACAGATTTTTAACACAGACTTCGCGGTGTTACATAAACTGTTAAATCCATATTCTGTGGTCTGACTATAGTTAAATATATAAAAGTGACCTAAATTCACGCCATTCACGAAAATATACGTGAATGACGTGAGTCACGTCACTCACGAAAATATAGGTGGAGGACGTGAGTCACGTTTGCCTCGTGTCACGACGTGAGTGACGTGACACGAGACAAAATATACTACGTAATCGTGCGTGAACAAAAATATTTTAATTTTTATTTGCATGATTGTGTGTGAGCTTTTAAAACCGACTGTGAGCGTGAGCGATCGTGAGAGGAAAAGTACTCACGACAACATCTCTAGTCAGAAACGATCGTACGTACTCGTATGCACGGTGGTGGGGTGGAGACAGTGTTGCCAACTCTGAAATCTAGCTGATCGTGGAATTTATAAAAAAATACCGTAGATTTTCAGAAATTATGTTGTAATTTATATTTAAAATACGGTAAAATTACCTTGTTTTTTCAGTAGGAAAATAAAGGTCAAAATTGAGAAAAAACATATTATTAATCTGAATCAGATAGTATAATTGCTAAGTCATCATTTTTGTACATATCGATATTATGCTTCTGGATCATAACGTTTGTGGGATTAAAACGGTTAAAGTTAATACAGACAGTTTTTACCGTGTCGCTGTAAAACCCCTGCTGCGACGAAAAATTTCCGGTGATGGATTTCGTTAGGAGCTTATTACGTTTTTGCAAACAAACGAAATTAAAACGTACTAACAATAAGTATTCATTTAAAATAAAATACGGTAGTTACCCATCGAATTCGTTCGCATAATATCTTCAAACTCATTGTACATTGTTATAAGAATTCCCGGAGTTAACATTTTGAAAAATGTAAACAAAAAAAAAAAACAAAAACAAAAACAAAAAAACAGTGTTGTCATTAGAATAAAACCAAAATACCCTAACGAAAGTAACTAAAATTCCTGAAATTTAAAGTTAATCATAAATAATCATAAACATATAGTAAGTATCATAATTATTTACAAGTTTTTATATTATAATATTAAGATCGTCAATATTACCGTGTTTCTTGCTACCGTAATTGTAACCCTACCGTAGGTAGTAGATTTATGCTGATTACCGTGTTTTTAAGGTAATTACAGTGTAGTTGGCAACACTGGGTGAAGATGGCATACAGTTTATGTGAATATTACAGAAATGAAGCCTACACACATATTCACACACATTAACACACATGTAAAATAAAACGAGATGCAGATATTTAGTCAATGCAAACAACACACACACTACTAAAAAAGTGATAGTAGCAGATAGTAGGGACACCAGTGCTTGGCTTCAGATCATCTAACAAAATGACTAGTCCACATAACGGTCCTTGCTCGTATGTATACGTACAACTGAATATGGAGGGTAGATATCAGGAGGACTATCTTGGCCGGAAAACAATAGAAAAATAGTTCAAAAAGTGTCCCGTTTTAAGTACTAAGTAACAGTTCTAAAACTCGCCAGAATAGCGCTAGAGTAGCAAAAGAGTATAGTGATTTTTTGTGTTGAGTTTTATAAAAATTTTTAAAATAATAAAACAATTATATGTAACAATTATAATAAAAAAACAATAAAAACAATGCAGATGTTTCTCTTTCCTTGTTTACTTCTCTAAATTACCCTTTTGCTACAGTAGCGCCGCCACTATTTACGCCTTTCTATGGACACTTTTTGATACAGAGATGGGGCTCCTGATATCTATCCTCCATACAACTGAATTTCGACGTAATCGTATCCAGTGTGCGACCGGCCTTATATGATGGCTATGATTATGGTGACTATAAAAGTGAGCCAACTCCATGTATGCAAAAAAAGTGTTTAAAAATAAGAGGGCATCCGTGTTCCTCGTGTACCAAAGCGGGAAAGAAGTGAAACGGCAGTTTGAAATAGAGATAATAATTTAAAATTATGAATTAAGTCATTTAGGGTGTTTAAATATAAATAATGAAAATAAAATCAATAATTATTAAAAAATAGTTAAAAATAAAGAAGTAAACGATAATAATAAATTTCAAATTACAGTACACAAGGAAATTAGCGCCACGAGTGGTGAAAAAAGAAAGCGTAATATGTGGACATTTTCGTGACCAATTCTGGCTATTTTTCCGTTTGAATTACCTATCCTTGTGTATGGTCTATGTCTATGATACTGACCAGTGTTAATGACGTCATGACTTCGACGCCATATTGTACTGGTGAGACAAGAGTGAGATGTTAAACAGGCGTGCCAGAACCGTGTTCAATTCATGGTATAAAAATTTCTTGCGCATGTGCACTATTAAACCGCGCAAACAAAAATTCAAATTAGTTGACGTCTACTACCGTATTTGGAAGCTTGTACACGTTACATATTTAAATTTTTGCTAATATGTTCGCGCGATTTAATAATGCACATGCGCAAATGCACTGGAATTTTTTATACCAAAAATCGAATACGAGGCACACTGGCCAGTATATTTCGGCACGAATCAACAGTATGGTGTCAATTCATGACGTCAATAACACTGACTAGTATACTGTATTATATTTCGGAACATACCACTCAAAGACACTATAACCAGGACTACGAACCCAAATGAAAGAAATTGCCAGAATTGGTCACTAAATGGCACATATTACGCTTTCATTTTTCACCACTCGTGGCGCTAATATTCCCCATGTACTGATGTGAATATAGTAAGATGGTAGAGTTACTATAATAAGAGTTATAACACCAGCCATATGTCGACCATTTATAGGGAAAATAATCGCTCACTTTTTCAAAATAATGACGCACATCAAATCAAACTAGCGTGAGTTAAACAATAGTGTGTGTAAGTGTGAATTAAGAATTGTATTTTCCATACGAAACTTAAATATTTATTTCTTTATTTTCCCTATAAATGGCCGGTGTCTAGACTTTCATTATGGGGACTCTAATCAAATGACCATAAATCAAGTAATCATAACCACATTTTTGAAAGACTATACAACACGAAAAACAGTAACTAGTTATGATCGACTCCAGTTCGACGACAACAACCTGGTGCGAAGTATGCCCAAAACTCTGGAACTATACTCAAAGCGGACTTCCCGAGTAAGAATACCAATGTAAAATATCACTCAGTTAATGGGAGGTTTACTCGAGAGTCCTTAAAAATTATGTATTTTTCTAGAATTTTTTTCTCAAGACCGGAAGTAAATATCAATTTCAAATTTTGTGCACATATTTATTAAGTATTAAACTACACAAAAAAAAAATTTTCAAGGAAAAATATAAAAAAGTGTCCATTTTATAGATAGTGCAGTGTGGCTTTTGCGCTCTGTGAAGAGAGCGCAAAATGGCTATTGCCGAAGACTCTCGTTGCCGAGCAACGAAGTACTACTTTGCGCTTTAAAGCGTAAAGTAATACTTTGTCGTTCGCTCAACGTATATTTAATTACAAATCGGGTAGGCGTTGTTTATATTTTCTATGGTAACAAATAAACAGATTCTAAAATCATTAGTTTTATGGTAATCAAGTGAAATATTAATTTTATTAAATTTCAAAATAACTAGAAAATATTAATTAAAAATAAAAAATAACTATAATTAATAAAAAATAAGAATAAAAAATTTTAAGAAATCTATATATATATGATGGAAATATATAATTGTGACAGTGATTTCACAAGTACACCTCCAAATATTTCTGAAGCTGCAAAACATTAAAGTAAATATTAACGTCCATTATTATTTTTTTTAAGTATCTTTTAAATAAAAAAAAAATTTTATAAGATTGTAGAAAAAATTTTGTATGTAATTCGAGCACAAAATGATATTGCCGCTCTCATGAAATTAACGCGCTCCGCCTGGCGGCGTCGTGTGTCAACATTTTCAATCGAGCGGCAATATACCATTTTGCGCTCTTAATACACAAATAACTATGTATAATGGGTCATACACAATCAATGAAATAAGGAATAAGAAATAAGAACTATGCCATCTAGTGACGTGGAATGGAACTTTAATGAAATAAGGAATAAGAAATCATTAAGAAATAAGAAATAAGGAGTTCATAAGTAATCATGAACGTTACTTTTTCATGAATTTTGATGTACAAAAATACCTAAATACATATACCTATGAGCAGTTAAGTTAAAGTTTCATTCAACGTCACTAGATGGCATACTTCTTATTCCTTATTTCTTATTTTTTATTCCTTATTTCAATGATTGTGTATGATTCATAATCGAAAATCAAGTGAACTAAATAAGTTTTATGTTATTAATGTTGCAATTTGTTTTTTATGATATAAAAATAACATTGTTTCAAATAATATTCAAAATACCGCTTTGGTACACAAGGAACACGAATTCCTTCATTTTTAGACCTTTTTTGAATACATGAAGTTCGGAACCTTTATATAGTCACCATGATGCCACTGTTTGATGGTCGTTTGTGTTTTGTTAATGGAACATGACCGTTGTAGCCACATAACAAATAGAACGAATATAACTGTCTCTTTTCTGCAATCACTTATGTGCAAGTATGTGCATTTTACAGAACTATGTTGTCATTGACTTACAAGCTACCAATAGGTGTGTTTCAATAGTTGTCATATTGTTGGTGTGGTTGGTGTTGTGTTACCGTGTATACGTACATCTACGTAGCGCATACATATTATATATTTTTTTTAACATATGCGTATACAAGACACGCATACACATAACCATTTAGCGCACTACCACACACAACTCCGCGTGCACATATATAACGTAGTGGTGGGATATCTTTTATCCTTTAGCGTTACACTGATTTCAGTAGTATAGAAATATTACCGCTCGTTCTGTGTTATTCTGTGGTTGTAGCGATGGGTGATACTAAAAAAAACATCGATTCTACAGAATCGACGGGTCTTCTAATATAGGATCGATACATCGATGTTTTCGGAAAAAACTTCGATAGTACCGATTATTTAATAAAGGGCGGGTAATTTTGAAATAAAAACTCAGTACCTTATTTTACTAATATTATTATGATTTTTTTAATGTTTTTATGAAATTTTTTACTTTGGTACATTAAATTATAGTTACTATCTAAAAAAATTTTTTTCTTCATTGATAATTGATGGGTTTGTTGGAAAAATTTCAACAATTATAAATAATTTTCATGGATAAAGTAAATAATAAAAAAAAAAAATAAAAACTCACAAATGAACCTATAGCATTATTGCGCATAAGTTAATATTATTATTCAGATAAATTCCCGCCAGAAGTTTCCACATTGTCAATGGGTGTGTTTATTTTAATACAACGTTTTACAACATAAAAACATGTTTTATGTTCACTTAGGCCGGACAGAACTGTTGCAAATAGTTTAAGACGTCATTTGCATACATACATAAAGTACATAGGGTACATAGTGTGTGTCTCACGCACGTGTATTTAGCTAGGTTAGCTATCATTATTGTTTTTGTTACTGTATGATTCATTTACGTCGTTTATTTATTCATTTTACAGATAATTTTACAATCGGATTTCAAATAAATAATGTCCCATAACTGTGTTTTTTTGAAAACATATTACATATCTAGGAAATAATAATAAATACGATTAGTTTATTGTCAGCGGAAATGAAGATTTGATAGACATATTCGTCTATTATAACGTCAAGATAGATATATTTGGCTATTATAACATCATACAAATTGTCCATTTTCCTAAAATTTTAATGTTATTTAATTAATAAAAAAAAATAAAATAAAAAACTATTATTTACAACAGAGGTTAAGTTTTTTTGTTTTGCAACAGTTGTGTCCAGCCGAAATAAACGTTCGCACATGCGCAAAAATTATGCACCATAATATGTTTGCTTACGTCATATATGTTTTACAACGTTTTGAAACGTTGTGTTAAAATAAACATACCCAATGTTCCAATTAAAAAACATCGGGTATCAATGAATCGACTACAAAAAGTATGTATCGATATAAAAAGACTCGATATTTGAAAAAAAAAACTATTTTTTTAATACTTTCAGTCCGATGGCTTCGACATCCGAAAGCAAACACAACATCCCCAGAGGCCGACCGCAAACAATGATTAACACTTTCAGTCCCATGGCTTCGGCATCCGAAACCAAAGACAACATCCCGAGAGGCCGACCGCGATCAATGATTAATTGATTAGTTGGTTACGCATTATGTGTGCGATGTTGATCATCATTCATCATCATTCATCACACGGATGTGTTCCTACTCACACAAATACATACCAACATGCACTACTCTTTTGGTTTCTATGTATAAAAAATTTTAAGATAAACAAAAAATACATAAAAAATATTATTTATGTTTTTAAATAAAATTTATTTGAATGTGAGTGTATATTTAGTATGTACGTATCACGTACGTATGTTTACAGTTTTACACATACATGTTGAACTGTGTTGAATCTATTCAGTGTTTGAATCATTATTTTATGTATTTGTTTATATAAAGTTTTTTTTTTAAACATTGCCGGCTTCCGGGGAAGTTTACTATGAAAGTGCTCGGGCCTCATAGTGTTAATTAATTTGTTGGTTACGCATTATGTGTGCGATGTTTGTCACACGGATGTGTTCCTACTCACACAAATACATACCAATACAGACTACTCTTTTGGTTTCTATGTATAAAAAATTTTAAGATAAACAAAAAATACATAAAAAATAGAATTTATTTTTAAATAAAATTGATTTGAATGTCAGTGTATATGTAGTATGTGCGTATCACGTACGTATGTTTACAGTTTTACACATACATACATGTTGAACTGTGTTGAATCTATTCAGTGTTTGAATCATTTTATTTTATGTAATTAATTATTTATAAAGTTTTTTTTTTTTTTTTAAATATTGCCGGCTTTCGGGGAAGTTTACTATGAAAGTGGTCGGGCCTCATAGTGTTAATTTTATTGCAAAACTAACCGTTTAATTGCTTTTAGTTTCTATTAAAAAGTTAATATTGTAATGTGATTGTAATAAAATTTTAAAAACCAAACCACACAATGTCGTCTGTGTTTTCTAAATGGAACACACTGGATGATTGAAGCGGTTGATGATGCGGATGTTGCCTTGATGAGGTTAAGATCGTTAATGTCGTTAGCCCGTTAATGGTTAACAGGATTGCTGGCTGCATGGCAGCCCGCAAGTGTGATTTACAAATTAATTCTTTCCATTCTGTATCCAAAATATTAATCATGTTGGAGACGAAAGTATAATGTAAGTACATAATACGAATTATTTTAATTACGTAAAAAATTGCAATTTCTTAGCAGAGCCAAACATCAAGTTTTTTATTTTTTTTATATCGGTATAGAATATAGCCTAAAACAATTTTAAATAAATATAAATTATTCGACGTAGCAGCAAAGCTTAATTTTTATAAAAATTAAAAGTTTGCCTATATAGGTTATATACATACTAGTGATGGGCTAGTAACTAACTAACTGTTAAAAAATACCAGTTACTTGTAAAGTAACTAACTAACTAGCGATGCCATTTGAATACCCTTAGTTACTTAGGTAGTTACCATGGATGTATTATACAATAAATTATGTATATACATATCTGACATACCTCCACAATAGTTAGTTACTTATAGTCCTTATAGCACAGTATGTATAAGTTACTTATAGCACCTTCTAGCCTGTGTACGTATTTCCAATATGTATGTATGGCATGTTTGTTCATTTTCATAAGGATTCTGGACAAGACTGACTTGAACGATTTATCAGTTTATGATGAGTCCAGATGTTTCACATCTGAGGTAAAAGAGTTTACAATTTTAAGAAAAAATAAATTTTAAGAAGAAAAATACTTAACAAAAGCATGGCAAATAAATTATATTTTTGTCCCTGAGTTGTGGATTTTTTATTATTTTATGTTGTCCTGCCTACTCATTACACTACTTATTATATATAGGTACTACGGTTACGTATTGAGTATTTATTTCATTGTAACCGATAATCCTTGTAACTGGTAAACGATCTTCACCATACATAAGATAGTTACATAGTATCAGGATGTTTGTATTTAGGTACTATTTGAGATACGTATAGGTACAATGCAAAAGTAACTAACTAACTAACTACATAAAATAACTAGTATTTATACTGAAAGTAACTAATAGTTACTGGTACCTAAAAGTAACTATAAAGCCCATCACTAATACATACACTAAAACATTGTTACAGACAGTTACAGAGTTATAACTAAGGTGTCCAAATTTTGCCAAACCGGTACCTTAGGCCACTTGTAGCCGACCATGAATTGATATATTGTTTTTTTTTTTTTGGTCATTTGGCACAGTTGGTCATTTGGCACAGTTGGTCATTTAAGACGATACTGGGCCATATCGGCTATATCGTGCCACTCGCTATTGAAATACAAAAAATGATGTACTTAAAGGTGATAACAAGTTTAAGAAATCGGAACAAATAGCCGTTCCAAAAGTATGGACACCACACATATGATATACATATACAAACAGACTATCCTCAGAACTTTTATTCAGAATTATCCTCCTACGTTCAACCGGCAACTTGATCGACTTAAAATTTAGCTAACAATAACTGGGGGGCGGAGACGGGGGAATAGGCTATTGTTTAACTCGAGAAAGCGTTTCATTTCTGAGAGAAGATGCATTTATAAGGAAACAATGGAAAAACGATATTGTGTTTTGTTCCTCTTATCACGTACCGTATACTCACGTAACTTTACCATAATTTTTGATTCAAATTTGAATAAAATGAAGATGAAACTAATTTAGTTATGTTTAACTGTTTTAATAAAATCAACTAACTTATAAATAAACCAGAAACTTAAATTACTAATCAAAAACAAAAAAAACGTGACGGGTTAAGAAAGATGTCAGTGAATTCCGAACTTTACCAGTCAATGTTTTTCAGTGGAATATGAAAGAATAAGATACTATAAAATTGTTAAATATTCCACTATTATTATCACTTTGTTGTTAATTTCAAGTAATATCTAACAATGAAACGTAATACAATTCAAATTTTTAACAGGTGTTCCAATTAATATATGAGTTGCCTAGTTTCAAAATCTACTAATTCCATCTTATAAAAATCGTGGGAAATCGCAAGAAAACCATAATTCAGTTCAAAATTAATTTACCTCTCTTTTAATCAAATTTTTTTTGGATTTAGTAGGTTTTGATAGTAAAATTTATATTAAGCGGGTTTTAAAACAGAAATTATGAGGGAAGTTTATTAAAAAAATTTTTATTTTTGTACAAAAAATAAAAATACAAAACGTTTATATTCAGGATCCGGCTCTTTAAAAAAGAAGAATTCCTGAAATTTTAATTTAAAAATACACTCTTTTAAAAGAGGTTAAAATAAATACTTGTTTTTTTAATGTTGTTCAAATAGTAATTTAGCAGGATTTGAAATGAAATACGATATTAAATTTAGCAAAAGTTTTCAATGTATCAGGTCAGTCCATAAGTTTGTGCGTATTAATAGCATGCATGGAATCCACTATGACTCATTTACTAAACCAATACAATTTTGAACCTGTCGAAACTTGTCGTCGTTTGACTAACATATTATTCAGTTCATCACCAACTTTCGTAAATATCGAACGCATTTTAGTACCCATAGAAGATGAATATAGATAATCACTACAAACGTGCTGTGCTACATTTTTTATTTTCGTGTGGTGAATCTGCCAGGTGCGCAGCGATAAAAATTAATAGTGTACATGGTGAGCACACTATTAGTGTAAGGACTGCCCAGAAATGGTTTCAAAAATTTAAAGTTGGAGAAAGCAGCATTTATGATGAACCCCGTTCAGAATGTCCTGTCAATTTTGATGATGACATTCTTCGAAATCTTGTGGAGTCAAAGCCACAATTAACAGTGGATCAGATTGCAGAAAGGATGAAGTATGTTTAACTGTTTTTTTTTTTTTTATTTTAAAAATTTACCAAAAAAATACGCTCGAACTTATGGACTGACCTGATAGTTAGCAGGATTTGAAAATTATGTTATATTTCAGTTGCAAATTTCTTTAGCAAACAATTAAAATTATAACAAAAAATGTTTGGGGCATATATCTTATTGCATTTAAAAGTTAATGGTCCTAAAAAATCAAAAAAATTGAAAACTGGATTTAGTAGATTTTGAAACTAAGCAATTCATATATTAATGTTGAAAAGCAAATGTTTTTACCGTTTGTTTTGTACTAGGCGTTCGTTGGTAAAGTTAGAAATTGTTAAAGTAACCTAACTTTACCAAAGCTATAGTAACTATGTATTATTTAAACGAATTATTCGATAATGCGCGAATAAATAAATGTGAAAATCATTTAAAAATACTTGAGATTATGTAATTTTTCATATACATAATAAAATTATCTACCTAAGTTTTATAACTTCTCAAATATCAACTAAAGTTTTCACACTTTTTGAAAACATGAATGTACCATATAAACTGAAAAAAGTTAATAATTTAACCTTTAAACAAACCATATGGTAAAATTTTTTTGTCTCAAAATGCCGGACTTTTTACTGCCAAGTGATAAGTACAATAGATAAGGCTACAAAAAAAGAAAAAGAAAAAAATCAAAGAGCCCAACATTAAAAAAGTGAACCCTGTGAATTTACAAAAAATAAATTATACTAAACTGTGTTGATAAAATTGAACATTATTTAGAATTATACCGTATTGTCACAGATGGCGGCACCTGTACCAGTGAATATATACATATGACAGCATTTTGAGCCGCCATATTGTAGTATGAATTAACTTGTCTTAATCATTTAAGAGTGTTCAACCAAAAATCTCCAAAAACAACGTTTACTAGAAACAATTTTGAGGCTTTATTTTAACTTAAAAAATTAAAATAAAAACATAATTCGGTAGAAAAAAGACTGTAATTTTTGATGGTCATTGATTTTTAAAAGTTAAATCATTTTAATTACAAAAAATTGCTCTAAACATCACCATTTTTGAAATAGTAGAAACAAAACTGAAGCTTTAGTATTTACTTAAAAAATTTGATTCTTTTTTTAAAAATTGCGTAAATACCTTCTCTTTTTCGGATTGTCATTTAAAAACCATTTACATTAAAACTGACCTTAAAAAAATTAAAAACCTTAAAAATTGCCAAAATCGGTTTGAATATTTCAAATTAAGTTTAGTTTTAACAGATGGTAGTGAGTTTGTTATAATATTTGTAATTTTTACTATAGGGACATATTTACAATTTTTATGCAAAAATGAATTTGTGTTCATTTCTACTGAGATTCTCAACATAAATATAATTGATTAAAATATATACATGGGTTACTACACGTCCAAGGAAGGTTTTAAAATTATTATTATGTTATAGAACACTAGTAGTGTGTTAGTTGTGTCATTAAAAAAAAAATACTATAGGCATTAAAGTCAAGAAATTATAATTTTTTTGATACAAAATGTAGTAAGGTAAAGTTAAAGGGTTTTATGGTACCTCACCTTTGAAGAATGCAAATAATACGTAAAAAGTAATAAAATGTTATGGGTATGAAATTTCGGATGCGGATACGGACATTTAAAAACATTTTTTTCGGTTTCGGTTACGGATATGTAATAATATCGGGTAATGTTTCGGATACGGTTACGGATAATTGCTTTTAGTGAAAATTTATCTTAGTAAAAAGGGGAAAATTTTACTTAAAAGTGAACGTCAAACACGAATTAACGGAAATCTATCAAAAGAAATACATACAGCAAAAACTTGCTTGGATTTAAACTCAGTTTACCAACGGGTATTGTCTGTTATTATCCGAAAAAATCCAAAACTTTTATTTTCGGATATGGTTTTGTTTTCGGATAAAAACATCCCAGGCATTGTAATCTAATCATATCCAAATTGAATCAAACTATGATAGATTATAATTCTCATGCGTAAAAGTAAATTTTTATAAAAATTAAACTTTTCTGAGGACTTTTATGTCCATTTATAATTATTTCTAGCTATATGCAATTAAAAAAACAAAATTAAAGTTTATTGTTTAGTTCTGCTATGAAATAGCCTAAAAAATAAATACTAATAACTTACTTATTTTTATTAGTACAAGAAACAACTTTAAGTAATTGATGCAACAAAAGAAAGACAACCTAAAAGGAAAATTATCAATTGATTTAATTAATAACATAAAAGAATTCATACTGTGGAAACACCATTTTCATGTCGACTTTGTAACTGTAATGCTTTGAAGAAACATAAAAGAATTGCATACTGGGGAAAAGTCACTTGATTGCAGAATATTTTTTCATAGAAGAAGTAACATAGAAGAATTTCATACTGGGGAGAAGTCGTTTGATTGTAGAACATTTCAAATTTTTGCTTGATGCAAATGACCTAAAATAACATAGAAGAATTTCATACTGGGGAAAAGTCGTTTGATTGTAAAACATTTCAAATTTCTACTTGACGCAAATGGCCTAAAATAACATAGAAGAATTTCATACTGGGGAAAAGTCGTTTGATTGTAGAACATTTTAAATTTCTGCTTGACGCAAATGGCCTAAAATAACATAGAAGAATTTCATACTGGGGAAAAGTCGTTTGATTGTAGAACATTTTAAATTTCTACTTGACGCAAATGGCCTAAAATAACATAGAAGAATTTCATACTGGGGAAAAGTCGTTTAAATGCGAGAAATTTTTAATTTCGACTTCAGTTTGGATACTTTCAAGTAACATAGAAGAATTTCATACTGGGGAAAAACCATTTTATTGCAAAACATTTTTAATGACTATTTGAATGTGGATGTTTTAAGGTAGCAGAAGAATTTCATACTTGGGAAAAGCCATTTAAATGTAACACATTTTTATTATCGGTTCTGATTTGGATGCCTTACTATCCTGTTATTCAATATGTATTTTGATATTCAAATCCGATTTGGATTTTTAATCGTGAATTATTGTTTACTGGATTTAATTAGCTTTCGATTTTTTCTATTTGAGTTTTTATACACATTATTTTTATATAATATGTAGCAATAAAATATTACCTTTAAATATTATTTTTGTATATTTCTTTAAACATGATACGTTTTCTTAATCAACTATTGGTATTTTAATTAATTAATTTATAAATAAAATACAAACACAAAATTAAAAATCGTGACTGAGTGGTGACACTATACTGTGTATACGTGTGTTCGCCAGAAAATTTTGTTATAAAACGTTTTATATGCAACTTGCACTGTATGAACCAGAGAGTTCTAATGTAAAAAAATAATGCTAAAAATAGCGTTAATTTTTTGCATTAGAGCTCTCTGGTTCGTTATTTAATTTATTATATATAACTAATTAAATTTATTTTTTATTATTTATAAAAAAATACGTTATCATAAACATTTTTGTTAATATATTCGGAATTCACAAACGATTTCCGATCTGTTAAGTACTCGAAAGTAAATACATATTACAATAAATTTTAATACCCCTGTCGCAGCATCTGCATAACATAGCGAATTTCCAAATTTTGGGGACTGGCGGATCTCATCTAAGAACTGTACCTATTTAAAATAGTTTAGCTTTCTAAAAGTAAAAGATTTTTTAAAATCGGCTAGGTAATTAGTTTTGATATTTTTGGAACCCAAGAACCCGAACGGACTTTGTGCAGCATAGTTGTATCCATCTAAAATAATTTAGTTCTCTAACAGTGAAAAAATTTTCAAAATCGGTCGGTTAGTTTATTTTTTACAATAATGGGAACAGTAAACCCTGGCGGAAATCATACAACATAACCTTTATTCATCTAAAATAATTTTAGTAAAAAGTTTATCCTAACAGTAAAAAACGGGTCCTAGGGATCTCATATAACTTATGGTAGTTCGTAAGGTTCTTGTGGACATCATTTAATTACTTAATGAATTCAAATACTTTAACTTACTAACGGTGAAAAAATTTTCAAAATTTTCGACATTCGCTAAAAAAATCATTGAAAAATATTTGATATGTTTCGATCAATTAATGGTCAACATCAGCAAATAAAAGTTACTAAAATCGAAGAAAAGAATGAGTTATTTGTCCGTAGAAATTAAAATACAAATTCTGAAAACGAGCAAAGAAATATTGAAAAAACTAGATCGGCTAAACATTCTGACAAATAACACTACCCAACTAATACTTGCCAATTTGAATGAAACTTAACATACTTATTAAACAGCGAAAAATATTAAATACGTGTTTTTTTATTTCGGCTAAATACGCTTTTTAGGGGTAGAAAACACCATTCAACCTCTGTAGATGAAAACAGTTATAGCTAAATATTTTTGAAACGGCATATTTTTTGAAAAAAGGGCTGAGTACCAAATTTGTAGAATTTAAAGCGATGCACTTGATAGTGACCCTGAAATCGATTTTCAAGGTCAGTTGAAAATGATTAGCCATTGCCGAACTTTGACCATATCCTGTACCTATAAGCAGTAATTTCATGTATTGACTCAATCTATCTTCAAAATTGATTTGTTGCGTTATTTTTCTAAAATAAAAAAAATAAAAACCTGACGAAATGAAAAAATAGGCGCAAATTTATAGAAAAAATTAGAAGAAAACATTTTTGTAAGTAATTTTAGAAGTTAAGAAAAGATTTAATATCACTCCAATTGTAAGTTAAACATTAACTTTATGTTAGAAATTTTCAAAATTTTTTAAAATTTTTATTGCTACTCTATAGTTATCATATTAGGAATTCAATTCAACATATGATTAACTATTATTTTTCCGATTGCGATTGAGCAAGTATTTTTCAAAATTACTTCTTGATCACTTATTTTCTATCTTGCATGTGAAATTCGTTCGAATATACTTTGAACCATTTAGGGATGAAAAGTAAACTACTCCTTTTGAAAAATATTAAATGATTTTCAAATGACTTTGGAAATTGACCTCAAGGTCAACTTCAAAGTCAAGTGCATCACGAGAGTCAAGTGCTTCAAGATCATCAAGTGCATCACTTTGAACTCTATAACTTTGGTCCTAAGCACTTTTTTCAGAAAATATATCGTACGATAATCCACTTCTATGTTGATTCCTGGTCTCTTTTCCTGCGTTTCTAATATTTATGTCAATAAAAAATGTGCTACCGTAGACAAGGATGAATAGGTACGCATTCAGACTTCACACCGTATTTTTTTGTATTTATTTTATGAGTACCTAATCTTTAATATATTAAAAATTTACGCGAAGATGGTCACTTTATCAGCAGTATCCAAAAAAATTTAAAAATATCGGTGGTTTTTGAAAAATTAACAAAAATCGTATAATTTCTTCTCTATGAAAAATTGGGGTCAAAAGAGACGAGAAAAGAGTAAATGGGGACAACCCGTAGGGTCGACCAAAATTGAAATTCTAATATAAAATAATTTCGAACTTTTTGTATTTATACATTAAAAAAAGAAATAATAGGTACTTGATGATTTTCTGTAAAAATAAACGTAGAATCTAAAATAAAGTTTATATACTCCTGTCGTTTACCCCTAAGTTTATATTCCTCCTATTCTTATTTTAGTTCAAAAAATAATTTTTCAAAAGACTAAGACATAATAATTAATAACAGTGAGATTCTACGTCCATTTTCAGACTTTTGTTTATTAAATTGCGTAAAAGCTAGTAAATGCAATAACAGATATGATGAATTTATAAGGATTTTCTTGTACTACAAAATCTTAAAAATATGGAAACGCGTACTTTTTTTTCGTTAATTGTGTTTTATTCTTTTGCACAAAATTTTAAAAATACTTTATTTTCTTAAGAAAGGGAGGCAACTTTAGTCACAGATATGCCTATGAACAGTTTTTGGTAATCCGGGAAAAACGAAAACACTTTTTAAAATTTTTTTATTGTTAAAATCGAAATGTTCTTTTAAAGAGGGTTAAAATTACCATATTTTATATTAAAATTTTAACACAATCACTCCCTAATTAACGAGCCTTACTTAATATTAGCAAATTGAGAAAAAACACGTCAATTAGATTTTTTTACACAGATTTTATTTGTTATATAATTCAAAAGGATATTTTAAAAATGTGTATGAATGGCTTTCATTAAATAAATTTCAATATATTTTCCATTTATTTTAACAGTGGAATGTCCTTATTAGTGGCTATACTTTCGGCTTGGAGCGAATTAGACGAAGATTTTCTTCTAAAACCAAATTTAATAATTAATTAAAGAAATAAAAAAAAATTTGTGGATTTCCTACCGTTCAAATATAATCTTTATTGTATGTAAAAATGTTATTACATTTTTTCAAAAAACTGTAAGTAAACTGTAAAATTTTCTTTACAAATATGTTAAAATAGAGAAATGTTTCCTTTTTAATTTATTTTTAACTCTTTTTAAATGATTCACTTTAAAATTTTTTAATATTTCTTAATCGAAATTTCATAAAAGAATGTGTCAAAATTTAAAAAAATTTTTCTTTGTTAAAAAAAAAAATTGAATGTGCAAAATTATTTAATATTAGAATGCTCTGATTATACAATTCTAATCATAACTGTATTGTCAATTGGATAAAAAATTACGTAAAAATATTATTGTTTGAATATGATTTAACGTAATTTTTATACGATTGAAGCAAACTCTTATTAATTTTAGGAAGGTGTAAATATAATCTAAATTCTGATCATATCACATAACAGATATCGTCGGGATTTTTTTTGTAAAAAAAAATGGAACAGAGATACATTATAAAAACATTTAACTGACAGAGAAATAGAATATAGCCGAATCGTTAAATTGGTTTAAAAAAATCATGACACGCTACTTATAAAGCGGCTTTTTTCGAATTTAGCTCGCAAAAAATGAGACAGAAAAAAAAAGAATGCGAGTGCGAGTGAAATGGAGAACGACATATTTCCTAGTTTTTCTCGAAAAGTAAGTAATTTAGAGCAACGGTATAAAAACATTTTTTATGCGTTTTACCTTTTACAATGGCTTAGTGTAAAAAAAAATTTGAAAAATTGCTTAATTCTGGCAAAAAACTCATTTTGTTGACAAAAAACGCCCGGAAAACCTACTTCTGGGCATCCGACGTGTCTGGCTAACGAACTCATCCAACGATTTGGAAAATCGAATTCGCACACAAAATTTCATAAGCATTAAACGCTTCGTTCGAGAGTTATCGCGCGGATACATATATATATATATATATATATATATATAATTTTAGTGAATATCATTTTCGTATTCTAGGGACCTCAAAACATATTTCTGATATGGTCTCGGGCTTAGGTCGCACCATGACACCTGGCGTAAAAGCTGAATTTCCAGTTTTGGAAATTCGCTAAAAAATGCTGGCTATTCACCCACTCTTAATAATTAATTAACTAATTAGTCACAAACGACTGATCAAGGTAAAAATAAAAAAATCATTTTTTTAAATTTATATTGGCTATACGGACGAGGGTTATCCAGTAGCCTAACGTTAGCAACGGAACTTACACCGTTACAAACCAGAGAATTCTGATTAAAAAAATTAATACACGTTAAGGTAGTTGGTGCGTAGAACGATTTTTCAAAGGATTTTAACGAAACTTCTCTAGACATTTATTTATTTCAATACCAATAATACGAGCCTATTTCGAAAAAAAATTGACCGCCCCAATTTTGAGAAAAACGATTTCGAAGTTTTGTAATTTTAACACGGACTCTTATGGGAAAACTATTTTTTTTTTTAACTTTTAAACAAACCATATTGAAAAATTTTTTTGTCTAAAAATGCCGGACTTTTTTTTACTGCCAGATATAAAATACAATAGATAAGGTTACAAAAAAGAAAAAGAAAAAAGCAAATCCCAACATCAAAAAAGTGAACCCTAGGAATTTACAAAATATAATTTATAATAAACTATTATATAAACTATAATAAACTATAAAAATTTAACATTATTTAGAATTATACCGTGTTCCGGAAAATCTGTCACAGATGGTGGCACCTGTACCAGTGAATATATACATATGACAGCATTTTGAGTCGCCATATTGCAGGACGAATTAACTCGTCTTAATCATTTAAAGAGTTAATAAAATGAAAACGTGTCAAAGGAAAGGAAAGGAAAGAAAGTTATAAAATACAAAGTTACAAACAAATAAAATTATTGACCGCGCCGTTTTTGAAATATAATTTATAAACATCATTTTACAACGCTTTTCAACAATGGTTTTATATTGTGTGGTATACAAATATAATAACTGAAGAATATTAATACATTACTTAATTTTTGATAAAAGATAATTTTTTCCCTGAGTTATACTTTTGTACTTGACTGTCTCGGAGGAACTACGTTACACGTTCATTGCCAAGCTAAAAATGACTTTGTGAGATGGCCAAATATTTTACGTTAAATAAGTAGGTTCTTATATTTGTCACGCGATATCACGTGATTGGCCATATAGTAAAGTAGCCGTATCACGCGATACCGCGTGATTGAGAATGAACGTGTAAAATATTTTTTCGTAAGTAACGGTATAAATACTTCTGAAGTACAGCCACATTTAAAAATTACGGAATAAAAACAGTCAGTCACTATGTTTTAATATCTAATGTATGTTAATTTTTTAACCTCTTCGCTACTGGTGTCCATTATACTGGACATTAAATTTAGGGTTACTCTAACATGAATTTTAACTGAGAAAAACTAAAAATTTCTAAATATTATTTAAAATTACACAAATTACGATTATTTAGAGATAAGAGATTAAAAATTTTAATTGAAATAAACGCTTGTTTAAAATGATGTCCAGTACGCTAGACAAATATATAGTCATTGAGTACTTATAAAAAAATTTTAAAAATCAGTAGTGAAGAGGGTAAATCTGAACTCTGATTTGTAATGATGTAAGCTCCGTTACATAACGTTAGGCTAACAAAATTTATTGGCGAACGCCCCGTTTTAAAAACCTTTTTACTATGAAGGGTAGATATAAGGAAGACAATCTTGTACGGAAAATAATAGAAAAATAGTTCAAAAAGTGTCCTTTTTTTAAGTACTAAGTAACAGTTCAAAAACTCGCTAGAGTAGCAAAAGAGTATGAGATGAACTTTGCAGTTGTCGACGGAGTGAAATGTGCTGTTTAATAACCTACAAAAAAATCGCTGTGAATGGCTGGTCGTCCATTGGTTGCGGACAACTGCGATATTTGATTCAGACGATTACGCACGTTTGTCGTTCGTCCGAAATGATACGTCTACCACGTCTACTGTCCGTCCATTAGATCAATATTCGTCAGTATTGTTCTTTTTAATTTTCTTTTTCTCAAGCTATAGATGCTATAAAAATACGTAAAAAACAATTTATGGCACGTAATATGCAAAGGTACACAGTTATAATTGTAATTTACCTTCAGTTTCATTTTAATAAAAATAAAAATCTCATGGAACGGACATCTTCGCGCGACAAAATCCAAACAAAATTGGATCTGTTCGCACGTCGTAATTATACGCACGGAACGTAATTATACGGAAACGGACGAACGAGACGCTTTCAATGGACGGGGAGGGATAGCTTCACAGCTGTTTGGACCGTCGTCCATTTTCATGCGTAATCGTCCGAATTAAATATCGCACGTTTCCGCATCCAAAGGACGACCAGCCAAACACGTTGAAAGTGATTCATAATTACGTGACCTTTTAATGTCTGTTAGTTATTTTATTGTGTTGTTTTATAAAAATTTTTAAAATAATAAAACAATTGGCGACGCAAAGATTACATGTGCGCTCCTGGTTTTAATAAGAAGCTTTATCAAGTAAAAATTTTTGTATACGTTTAATTGTCGATAGAAATATATACTATATAAATTATGCGCGGATTACTAGATTTTATATCACCCATTAATCATATACGTATATTTTTACTTGATGCTAGTTCTAATTTTATCACCAGAGGCGCGAATGAGAATCTTTGCGTCGCCAATTATATGTAACAATTATAATAAAAAAAAACAATAATTACATAACAAGGCAAATGTTTTTCTTTCCTTGTTTACTTTTCTAAATTTACCCTTTTGCTACAGTAGCGCTGCCATTATTTACGCCTTTCTACGGACACTTTTTGATACAGAGATTGTCCTCCTTATATTACCCTCCATAAATTTCACTTAACTCCATGGTTAGTATTGTATCTATGTGAGATATACTTTGTCTATGGAATAAATCCACATGTAAAGTCTGACAGTTAATTTGACATCACGGTTTTGAGCTTGAGGTTTAAGTAAAATATAGAAAAATTATTATATACAATGAGGGTTGTTATACAGCGAGTCAATAAAGCTTATGTTACAGGTTCGTCCAAAAATAAACGAGTTCAATAAGTTTTTATTTAATACATATTTTTAATTTTTAGTCGATTCAAAGATAGTTAGTAGTATTGGGAAAGGATTGTGTGTATTAGTAGGAATTTCACGAGATGATACTGTCGAAGATATGAAATATATGTAAGATCTAGTTTTCAACTAGCCCTTGTTTTTAAATTCTAATTTAAGGGGAGAAATACCTTTAGACAGGTAAAAATGAAGACAATTTCGGGAATCTTTTTAATAAGGGAAAAACTGATCCTGAGGTTTGAAATTTTATTTACTATGGCCTTAATAAAGTGTTCAAACACTTTTTTCTTTTCAACATAATACCTATATGAAAATAACGGCTGCAGAAGTCTTATAATCGAGCGTGTCACTCCACAAGTACCCAGATGGTTAGCACTCTAACTACCGTAATTATCATCTGAAAAATTTTCCATGTAATTAATATTATATAGAATGTCGACGAATCAAAAAAATATTAAAAAAAAGTAAAAACGTGAAAAATTTGTTACGGTTTTCAAGAAAAAAATTTAAGTTTTCATGAATTTTTCATCTATTTTTGCATTAAAAATTTTCTGCACGGATATTGGTTGGTTTCACATAGAACGTAATAATATAACATATTTGGTAAAAATTTCAAAAAATCAGTCGACTAATCTTTAAATGAGAGCACCAGCCAGTTGTAAAAATTCGATTTTTTTAAAATTAAAGATATTTCTCCTCTTAAAGTAATTTCCGTGTCTTAATTATAATATAATTTTCTAGAGTAAAAAAAATTTTAAATACTCGGATATTTGAGGATAAAAATGGTAAAAAGTGGGATACAAATGTAGTAAGCAATAATTATGAAATACTTTGCATTAGTCAGTTTACCCTGTGTCATCAATTTAAAGGAAACAAATTAACATTTCATCATGCGATGGAAACAGAAAAATCAAAACAGTTTTATAACGATTTTTTGAATGAATTAAAGAGACAGTATAAGCCAGAAAAAATATTTGGTAAGAGGGTTACTAAAAGTACTTTTGCTTATATTATACGCTAAAAACTCTTTAAAACATTTTGAATATTAAAAAAAAATCAGGTAGCTGGAGCGCTAGAGCATTGGAAAAATAAAAGAATGATCTTTGAATATGTTATGCTTGAATATTTAATACATAAAATATTAAAATTTAGACCAATTCTGACGTACAGTTTGTGAGATAAAAACTTTTAAAAATTACTTTTTTAACATACAGGTAATAGGGTTATCCTTCAAAGTGTACCGAAAACACTCACTTAATCAAATAAATTAACATCTTCTTCTAATAAAAAAATGATAAAAAACTTATTTAAAAAATATTTAATTCTAAAGTGTTTAATTAAATTTTATCTGTTTACTATCCAAAATTTTATATTTTTAGCATCATTCTTATTAGAATATAACAAAAATTGTCCATTTTCCGTGAGAGTACGTGTATTTTGTCAAATAATGCATTTTTTTGCAATAATAGTCTTCCTAATTAACATAAAACTTCATTACATTTTTTTGTTTAATATTGTCAAGTACCCTATTGCATCAAAATTACAATAATAACATTATTCATAATAGTAATTGAAATTTTTATATTTTTAGATGGAATTTTTGGAGCGTACATGAATGTTTGTATTGAAAATGACGGGCCAGTTACTATAACATTCGATTCACCAACTACACAACCTGATAAATCAGAATCAAATTCGATAGATACCTGATAAGATTTTATCTTTAATTAGCGGAATTTATTTATTCTTATAAACTAATTATTTGCAGTTTAATAAAATAATTTTAATTTAAATTTTATTCTCTTTTCTATTTTCGTAAACTGATTTATATAATATTAATAGATTTGAGCGTTACTTTATGGTATTCCATATTTTTAAATAATAAACAATACTTTACTTCACAAAATACTAGTTTTATTTTTGAAACAATATTGTCACAGTCAGGGCCCGCTCTAGCGTTTACGCCGCCCCGGGCAAAAGGGAATAATCCCGCCCCAGTGAAAAAAAAATCGGTCACTTTTTATTTTCCGTCGGGTATAAAAAGCCGGCGTTGTTGTTTTTTTTATAGTGACGACCTTTTTTTTTTTTTGCTCGCCAGGTAAAAAATGCCTTTTTTACTGCTTCCCTTTTTACACTGACGACCTTTTTTTTTTTGCTCGCCGGGTATAAATTGCCGCCCCTTTTTTGTAAAATTCCCGCCCTCAGAATTTCCTACCCCGGGCAAATCTGTTCGTCACTCACAAGAAGCCACCGTCTTTTTACCAAAATTTACAACAATCCCGCCTCTAAATTTTGCCGCCCCGGGCAAATGCCCGGGTTGCCCGCCCCTAGAGCGGGCCCTGTCACAGTTTCGAAAATAAAAGTGATATTATGCGAAGTAAAGCATTTGTTTATTTTTTTTTTTTAATTAAAATTGGGGAACTGCTGCCGGTGAATGGCGCGGCCAGCAGCATCCGGCGGCATCGCCAACTAAGGGCATTTGCTTATTATTTATTGATTTATATAATTTATTGTGCAAAAAAAAAGGGAAAAAAACATTAGGGTAAGTATCGGTAAGTATACTTGAATTACACTTTTTACTCGTTATAAGCAACTTGAAATAAAATCATACATCTTACTCTTTTTGGATAATAAAATTCGCCTATACGTAAAAAGCGTAAGGCATAATATGGTTCTATTTCAATTTTTGAGTTGCTTACGAGAAAAAACTGTATAATAATTCTCGTAATTCTTTTATGTTTGTCATTATAAAAAAAATCCTCAGGTGCGTGTTAGACACATTAAATCAAAATTTCGTAGTCAGTAGCTAGAACTCTTCACAGTTCTCGGAATAAAATATTTCTTGCTTTTATTTATTGTTAAAATTAGGCTTTAATTTGTTAATATCATTATCTGAACCTTCATGAGTTAAAAAATTCAGTAATAGTTTTTAAAAAACATTGTTAAATGGAGAAGTTTCGTAGTTTGGATAGTGTAATAAATAGTTACATTTAACTAAAACATAGACCAAAATTAATAAACGAGTAAAAACGAGTAAAAAAATTTTTGAAATCCGTTAACAAATAATAGAGAAATAGAAGATCAGTTTTAAAACAAAATGATTGATTTCCAATTCACTTGTGACGTCAAATATCCGCACAATTGGACACCGAGTGTCTTATATTTAATATTTTTAGTCGAATTTTTCAACTGAAAAAATTAGACTTATACAGCCTATACGATAAGAACGGCGAGAGGCGAGAGTAGGGACGCTAACCGTTTTTGGACCCGTAGAACACGAATATGTAGAAAAAACATGTCATATATATATATATATATATATATATATATATATATATATATATATATATATATATATATATATATAATTTTCCCGACACCTTTTAATATGTGTAGGGCTCCCCTATGGAAGTTAGGAGCTAAAATTTGGTAAGTGGGACTCATTTTCGAGGCACCTCATACTATCAAAGTGGGGTCAAATTTTGGATCCGACCCAACCTTTAGGGGGGTGGTGGGGGACAACAAAACAATAAAACTTTTTCAAACCAGTTGGAAATAATGTTTCGGTCAATTACCTACAACATATCCAAAATTCAGCTTCCTAGGATGATTAGGAGTGAGTAGAGGCGGAAAAAATGATTTTTGCTGGATCAAACACGCCCACAGCCTCCCAGAATTAACGCCGAGGGTTGAAATTTGGTGTGTTGATAAAGTTCGTTGGTTGTGCTTTTTGGAGGTTTTAATATTTTACCCCACCCCTCTCATTTTTTAGCTACAATTTCATGCTTTTTTGACATTTTCGAAGTTTGTACCACTCGCACAGGTCACCCAAATAAACCTAGAGGGCTGAAATTTTATATTCGGATTGAATTAGTATCAAGGGGGTGCCTTTTGGGGATCTCAGCTTTTAACTCTTACCCCCACCATTTTTATACCAAAAAGAACATGATTTTTCTTGTTTTTTAAGTTTCGTTCGAGTCAAAATCTCCCCAAATCAACCTAGCAGGATGAAATTTCGTGTACAGGTTAAGCTAATAGTTAGCCACTGATTTTTGGAGGTTTCAACTTTTAACCCTTACCCCCGCGATTTTTACGCCAAAATTTTGTACGTATATTAGCGAATTTCCAGAATGGAATTCAGCTATTACAGCCACTGTCATGACGCGACCTGAACTCGGGACCATGGCAGAAATTTGTTTTGAGGTCCCTAGGAACCGAAAATAATATTCACTAAAATTTATATATATATATATATATATATATATATATATATATATATATATATATATATATATATATATATATATATATATATATATGTATATATATATATATATGTGTCCGCACGATAACTCTCGAACGAAATGTCCTAGGTTTACGAAATTTGGTGAGAACGTTGGAAGTCGAAAAATCTTGGATGAGTTCTTCAGCCAGACACGTCGGATGCCAGGAACATGGTTTTTGTTCTTGCAAAAAATTAGTTTTTTGCCAAAATTTCCACTTATTCAAAAATTTTTGCGAAATTTTTTTACACCATTTAAAAGAGAAGAAAAAATTACATAAAAAAGGTCTTTAAACTTTTTTTCTATGTCAACTAGTTTCCGAGAAAAATCTTGTTGTTTAGAATGTGATTATTTTATCGTATAAAGTGTGAATTTTTTGGATATTTTGTATATAACATATATTACACGCATACCATATCCTTTTTGACACGACCACATAATTTTATTGCGATATATGTATAAGGGTACAAGACCATTTCATTATCCGTACTACCATTATGCGTACGGTTTGTGTGTGTTGTATATACATATACAGTCTACGTGAGAAAATTTTTAAAGTAAACAAAGATTTTTATGTAAACAAGTCTTAAATTTTAGCGAATTTCCAGAATGGAATTCAGCTATTATTTAACATATACAGGCGATTATTTTGAAAGTTAACATAAATATATGATAAAATTTCCAGAATGGAATTCAGCTATTACAGCCACTGTCATGACGCGGGGGGCATGACCTGAGCCCGGGACTATGACAGAAATTTGTTTTGAGGTCCCTAGAAACCGAAAATAATAGTCACTAAAATTTATATATATATATATATATATATATATATATATATATATATATATATATATATATATATATGTGTGTGTGTCCGCGCGATAACTCTCGAAGGAAGTATCCAATTTTTACGAAACTTGGTGAAAACACTGGAAGTCCCAAACCCTTGGGTGAGTTTGTCTGCCTGCAAAAAAAATTATACCCCCCCCCAAAAAAAAAAAAAAAATTGTTTAATTTTTCAATATTTTTTTTCATCACCTTGTAGCTATAGTACAATCACCAAAATTTTTTTGCAGGCTTCCTACTATGACCGATATAATTTTTTCAGATTTTTTCTCCGGGTGCGTCATAGTTAAAAGAAAATAAAATGTCCAAAAAGATTTTTTTTTTCGAAGTTATGTTCGTTGTACAATCACCAAAATATTTCTACAGGCTCCTCACTATGATTAATAGAACATATAATTTTTCCAGAATTTTTTTCCGGGTGCATCATAGTTAAAAAAATTGAATGTCCGAGAATATTTCTTGGAGATAGGCATAGGCTTCCGGGTACTCAATCGATTGGAAATCGTTTACACATTTTGAATATGTTCATAAAAACATTTGTGATTGCTTAGTTTTTGAAAAAAAAAATGGTCGACTCAAATCTTCAAATTCCGCAATCAGCCAAACACTTTGGTGAAAAAAATTTTGGTGATTGTACCATAGCTACAAGTTGATGAAAAAAAATATTGAAAAATTAAACAATTTCTTTTTTTTTTTTGGGGGGGGGGGTTATAATTTTTTTTTTAAGTTGATAATTTTTTCTGAGGTACACTATAGAGGTATCTAAAACATAAAAATTCCAGCCAAATCCGTCAAGCCACTAAAAAGTTATAAATTTTTTGTGATTTTCAAAAAATAATTTTTTACCCCCAAAGGGTGAGTTTTTAAGGGTTGAAACTCAGTAAATTGTAATCTTATATCGAAAGCAGTTAGCAGAAAAAAAACCAACACAATTCGTGCGGGGGTATTTCTACTCATGCTTATCCGCCAATAGCCTTTATATATATATATATATATATATATATATATATATATATATATATATATATATATATATACATATACATATATATATATATATATATATATATATATATATATATTTATATATATATATATATATATATATATTTATATATATATATATTTGTATATATATATATATATATATATATATATATATATATATATATATATACATATACATATATATATATATATATATATATTTATATATATATATATATATATATATATATATATATATATTTATATATATATATTTGTATATATATATATATATATATATATATATATATATATATATATATATATATATATATCTCCGCACGATAACTCTCGAACGAATTATCCAATTTTTACGAAACTTGGTGAGCACATTGGAAGTCCCAAACCCTTGGATGAGTTCGTCAGCCAGACACGTCGGATGCCAGGAACATGGTTTTTGTTCTAGCAAAAAATTAGTTTTTTGCCAAAATTTCCACTTATTCAAAAATTTTTGCGAAATTTTTTTACACCACTTAAAAGAGAAGAAAAAATTACATAAAATACCCCTGTCGCAGCATCCTGCATAACATAGCGAATTTCCATATACAAAAGTACGCTTTTCTCGGAAACTAGTTGATATAGAGTAATTGTAAATAAAAAATACCCCTGTCGCAGCATCCTGCATAACATAACGAATTTCCATTTACAAAAGTACGTTTTTCTCGGAAACTAGTTGATATAGAGTAATTGTAAATAAAAAAAACCTTCTTTATGTGATTTTTCCGCCTCATTCCGCCAAATTTTTTTCACGAAAAATGTCCAAAACCCCGTAAACGTTTTCACGAAATTTCTTAAAAATAAGATGTTTCGTTCTTGAGTTATCGTGCGGACACATTTATATATATGTTTACTAAGTGTCCGCACGATAGCTCAAGAACGAAACATCTTATTTTTAAGAAATTTCGTGAAAACGTTTACGGGGTTTTGGACATTTTTCGTGAAAAAAATTTGGCGGAATGAGGCGGAAAAATCACATAAAGAAGGTTTTTTTTTATTTACAATTACTCTATATCAACTAGTTTCCGAGAAAAACGTACTTTTGTAAATGGAAATTCGCTATGTTATGCAGGATGCTGCGACAGGGGTATTGAGTTAGTATCCAGACTAGTGCCTTTTAGGGATTCCACATTACTTTTCCCCCCACTTCTCTCATATTTACATCGGAATTCAATGGTATTGTTAAATGTGTTTGAAATTTATATTTATACTATAAGACAAGTAGGCGAATAGTAAATTTAAAAGTTTAAAAAAAAATGAATTTACTTTTATAACAAATGCAATACATATATATTAAGTAATTTAAAAATGTTATTCAAATCACTGTTTATTTATAAAGTAGGAATTTTGGATTTTTATTTATAAAATAGAAATTTTGGATTTTTTTGGAAAGAAAAAATATCTTCATAAAGGCCTACCAGTTTACTATTTAAGTTCCTTTTTACTATTTAAGTTCCTTTTTTAATATTTAAAAATAAAACACAAAGGCAATTGGCGGATAAGAATGGGTAGGAATGCCCTCGTACGAATTGTGTTGGCTTTTTTCCTGCTAACTGCTATCGGTACAAAATTGAAATTTTTCTGAGATTCAGCCCTTAAAAACTTAAAACCTTTATTTAAAGCCCCGATCGGCCGGACACTCATCATCAATTTTGAAACCACCAAAATGACAAATCGCTTGTAGACTTTCAATCACATTTCGCTTGTAGACATTCAATATCGAAGATATAGCGAAAAATTCGACTTCCGTGATGGGGCCCCGCTGCTCACGGCGTTTTTTTTAATTATGTTAAATTACTATGGATTTAATATTTTTTAAAAAATTTTTTTATTTACAAAATTTATAAATCTTCAAAAGTTCAAAAAATAACATTTTGAGACCTCAAAATAATAAATTTGTAAAAGATAAAAATTTCAAATTTGTGGTATCCGTAGTAATTAACGTATTTACCAGCTTTAAAAAAATTCATTAAAAAACTCTTCGTTCTATTTGCAATGATGTAGCAAAGATGACGTCACACAGTTGTATCAAATGAAAAATTACTACTGGGTAAAAGATGTAAAATGCAAGTTTAAGTTCCATACACAGACCAATGAACACTATTATATTATACTACTAGACAAAGCGTAAAGCCAGTTTGTTGCCATTTTCCTTGAAGCAGGTTATAGGGTGACACGGGTGAGATTTAAGGAATATAATATGTCAATTTTTGAGCAAATACAACTATAATTATTGCAGGAGATAATTTGTATACATACGTATTTTAAAGCGAATACCACTTTCTTTCAAAATTTTGCAGTTTCTTCTCAAAAAAGTAAAATTTTATTATTAATATTATATTTTGACAATAATTATTTGAAAACGTTACTACGGATACAAATGGTTATTGCATTGATTACTATATTACAGAATACTATTAGGTCGGAACTTGGTCGTAACTGTCTGCTTCAGTTATACATTTATATAATTAGTCTATATAATATAATATATATGTTCCTTGGTCTGTGGTTCCATAACTTTGTTAATTGTTGAGATACCTTAATTTTTCTTTTACAGTCTTGTTTGATTTTGTTTTAATTTTTATTTTCAGCCATAAAAAAATTATAGACTTCCTCCCCATTGAGTAAGATTTAACACTGATTATTAAAAGTACTCAAGTACAGGTAGATCACCTGGTGCAATGATAGACATGACAAATCTATAAGAATTTCCTAGAAATCTTAACAAAATTAATCTTTGATGGCGTACTGGAAAAAAATTTTCAACTCAAACTAACGATTTTTATGACACGTTTAGATTTATAATAATGGGGTTTAACGTCCATTTTTCAGTTTACAACAGACGCCATCCACATCTTTATTTTGCTAACTTTATTAATTCAATCACATACTACAATTTTCATTTTATTATGACGTGGGTGGAGGACAAGGAAAGTGGTATGGAGGCTAGGATTTGGTAGGTATGCGTCTGCAGCCCTCTCCTTAAGTAACTATCCCGATATTTATCTGAAACTGTGGAGGAAAACTGCAGAAAACTTTCACGAGCATAACCAGCTGCGGGATTTGAACACTCGACCCACCCGTCCACAAGTGCCAGTGCCATAGCATTGGGAAATGATGATAACGAGTTAAATATTATTTTAACGAGTGATTTAGGAATAATTCACTGTTTTAAATTTGTAATGACTTGATGCTACAAAAAATATGTAATCTTTTACACGTTTGACAGTGACACATGAAAATTCTTCTTTCTTAAATTCCCTTTTTGATCACGTCATGCGCTGCGATCGATTTCGTTCTACCTACCACGTAAGTGATGTAGATGGCACCTATCGAATGGTGTCTACGGTGTCTACCTTATGCATATCTGCCAGAAGTGTAGATGTATGAATTTCAATTCCCTAATACTGGAAAATTATTTCGTCTTAATTATTAAAGGCGTTCAAAAACAGACTGAAATACCTTAATGGTATTTTTACACAGATAAAAAAAGGAAAGCGCAATAAAGATAAGTACTTTAATATTACTTTACATTTTGAAATTTCTTTAGTAAAGTACACTGCTTGTAAATATGACTCCCCTATGGTATTAATGAGGTAGAGACAGGCTGATTTTTTGAAAGAGGAAACTGACAAAAAATTGGCTAATAATGTTATAAAAGAATCAATGTGATTAGAGTACAAGTATATAAATAAACCGTCTAATTTTAAAACCCACTATACAATATTTAAAAAAAAAAAATGACAATAGTACCATACTTGATATACCTAATATTAATAGATTTGAGCGTTACTTTATGGTATTCCATATTTGTAAATAATAAACAAATATTTTACTTCGCAAAAATACCACTTTTATGACTTTTATTTTGAAACTGTGACAATAAAAGTGGTATTTTTGCGAAGTAAAATATTTGTTTATTACTTGATATACCTACTTTAGCAGTACCCTCTATAACTTGATATACTTTAACAGTACCCTCACGACCCTCACCGTGACATTTTTGTCACTCCTATCTAATCTATCTATTAGAAAGAGAGTTAGCTCTCTTTCTAATAGATAGATTAGATAGGAGGAACAAAAACGTGACAGTGTCAAATGTTCTCCGCGAGTGCATGGAGTTATTCTTTTACTAAATTTGTATATTAACACTTTACGGTCCGCGTTCACAGCATCTGTGAATAGTCAGAATAACCGCAATCGCAAAGGTCGATCGTGTCTTATTTTATCATTTTTTTTTCTTTTATTGTAATTGTATTGAAATGCGTACATGTAATGAAAGTATTTAAATTGTAATGTGGTTTAACGTCTGTTTTTAAGATTTTCCATCTATAACAGAGGCCACCCACATCATTATTTGTACACTTTATTTATATATTTATATACATATATATGTTTAGGGCCGGATCTAGGAGGGGCATAAGGGGCACGTGCCCCCCTCCCCCCGAAAGCTTTTAGGAGCGCTAAAAACGTAATTTGAGGGGCGCCAAAACGGTGAAAATTTTTTTGGCGCAGTGAAATTTTAAAAATTTTGTAAGTTGTGAGCAAAAAAAAGGGTCAACAGTGACCATTTATGATAGGGTCCAGATAAATTTGTTCCTGGAAAAGGAAGTGATGAGGAAAAAAAGTAAACAGTGCCCATTTTTGATAGGGTTCAGGTGAGTTTGTTCCTGGAAAAGGAAGTGATGAGCAAAAAAAAGGTCAATAATACCCATTTCTGATAGGGTCCAGGAGACTTTTTGTTTTGGTCATCGCTTCCTTTTCCAGGAAAAAATTGTTTTTGTGGCGGGGGGCGCCAACAGGAAAATTTGCCCCCTCCTAATAACTGTAGGTCCGGCCCTGTATACGTTATATTATACATTTTCTGATGTGGGTGGAGGACAAGGAAAGTGGGGCTGGGGGCTAGGATCTGAAAGGTATACGTCTGCAGCCGATTTTTTTAAAAAGAACTATGCCGATATTCATTTGAAGTTGTGAAGGGAAACTAAACAGGCATCTGTTATAGACGGAAAATCTTAAAAACGGACGTTAAATCACATCACAAGTATTTAAATTGTTTGTTTTTTTTTTTTATATTTTTTTATCATTATCAATGTGTTCGTCTGTTATTATTTTTAATAAAAATGTGTATGTTTACAATTACACATGTTTAATAATTTCGTGAATTTATTTTATAAATTTTTTAACACGGAGATTTTAATTCTTTAAAAATATTGCCGGCTCCTAGGGAAGTTTTCTGTGACAGTGCGCGGACCGTATAGTGTTAAAATGTCATATAGGGAGTTTTAAAATTAGATAATTCAAATGATATCGTTATTTTGGTTTTTATTTATTAAAACTTTTTTATTATAAAATTATTTTAAAAACATTTTATACAAGCGTTTTCTAAAGAAGCACTATTTATTTAAAAAAAAAATTATTTTTATTAACAAAAATATAAAATATTTAAAAAATATATATATGTAACAAGACAAAAGAAACAATATCCAGATATAATCTAGCCTCTGTTTGAGATCGGCAAACATACAAAATTGATTGTGTTGAAAGAGGTAAATAAAAAGGTGCCTTTAGACAATCAATAACTACTGATTGTATATTGATAATAAAAAGTAGCAACGTATAGAATTGAAAATTTTATTAATGGTATCAAGTACAACATCCAAAGTTGATGGAATACTGACGATAAAATTGAACGTTTTATTTCAACAAAAATATTTAGTTCTTTTTTTCAGAATTATTTTTTTTATCTAAATACGTCTTTTTGATTCTTTGTGCTGCAAAAAAGCATTAACATAATTAACACCATGACATAACTAATACTTTATATGGAACTTTGACGTCGTACGACGTGGTGTATGAGTTAGTAAGGTTTCACTTATGACGTCAATAACCGTCAAGGTGTTAAAGTTTTTTCATAATTAATGATGGAATTTTAAAATAAGAAAATTATGTTTTATGTATTGTTTGTATTCTTCTAAAATACTGATCAAAATAATATAAATACCCATATATTAACAGAACACGACGTTACGAAAGTACTGACATAATTATTGATTCAGTACTTTTGGCAGCAATACAAAATATGTTACTAATCACCTAAAGGCTGCCTACTAATTGCATACATGATAAAAGCAACAACATGAAACGTATACATATTAATTAACAATATTTTTTTCTTTTTAAAGTTCAATAAATTTTAAACCGTTAAAATCTGACAAAAATTGTCTAATAGAAATTTACGCACAATATGCTAACAATTAACAACAATTTTTATGCATAAATCTAGTTATAATATTTTGATATGAATTTTATATTTTTAAACGTTACAAAAAATTACGCGCATACGCTTTGATTACACTTCATGTTATGTTCGTTTTTGGTCGCCTGCATACCTGAAGGATAGATATTTCGATAATCGATAAATACTTTAGGATTAATTTATTGTACACCAAAATGATATAATAAAATTTGGCACAAACCTAGTAATCTTAACTTTAAGTCACAATTAGATTATCGACATTTACGGAGGTTTCAAAAAAATAAGAAAATGGAGCAAGTATTTGGTGCATCCATATAATTTACGGGTTAATATCACCCTTGTGTTTACAAATCCACGTAGTCATTTCCAAATTTTCTTAAAAAAATGAAAGGATAGAGATATTCTTTCTGGTACACACGAATATACTTAAAAGTCTTAAAAACAAAAGAAAATTTTGTGTATATTTTCTTTTAATCTATAATCCGTTGTTTTTAAACCGTTAGACGAAAGAGATAGCAATAAATACAAGAAACGAACAATATATTAAAAAATCCTTGAACAATTTAAACAGTTAATAACAAATTTGTAACTTATAAGCATGTATTTGTTGGAAGATTGTATAATATGTACAAATTGTTTAATTTTTTCTTTGCTGGAACGCAATAACTAGATTACGCATGTGCAAACGATCCACGGACTGTCAAATATAGCATGCTGCAACAAATCTAATAGTAGAATTATCTGATATCAACAGTTAATAAATTACATTTAATTTCTCTAAATTTTGAAATTTTTTACATCTGTAACTCAGAAACAAAACTAAATTTTCAAATCGGCTTTCGTTAGCTCCCTTGAGTTTATAAACGCCGCACCTGTTGAAATCCGTTCAGTAACCTCGGTTATACACTCTTTCCCTTAATTTTATTATATAAATTTATTACAAATCGCTTAAAATTTTGCAATATGTATATTATGGCTCAGGTGTGCAACTGACCTTACATTTAAATCAAATAAAATTATTAATTCCATTATCACAGTAAACAGTTATTTAATTAATAATTTACATTCTCACAATTTGAAACAACTACAAATACGACAAATACTTATATGAACATAACATTCAGTAACATCAAAACAAAAATATACTTAACATGAATTCAATTTACAAAATCAATTTTATAATTTGAACGTTGGTAACTTGAATTTTTTAGAATTGAGCAATATATCATTTTTTACAGTTAAATATGACATTTAAAATTGAATAAAATAGGGTATTTGACAGTATAGTCCATTTCACTTAAATTTAACCATGATTCATCACTTATGAATTTAAATAATTTCCGTTTTCTTGGCTTTACCTCCTTCATTATTGCACTTACATAAATTTTAACTTTGCAGTTTGTTTTTAGAAAAGAATAGAAGATCGATTTGTTACGAATATAAGAAATATTTAATTTTTTAACGATGACTCATAATCAATTGTATTTGAAATGGGGTATAATTGTAAAAATATTTATTTTAACTTTTACTTTAGTGATAATAGTACTGAATATTACCCTTTTAAAAACTATATCACTCAAAATAAAAAAATTTAATTAAATAAAATTACAGAATTTACGTTAATGATGTAATCAGAAATAGCTTACGTCACAGACCAGTATAATCAATATTTTTGAGGTTACATATCAAAATTAAATATAGAATTTCTCTACTTTTTTCGTTACATATACAATTAAATAATCAAAAAATAATAATATACAGAATCTGAAGTATGAATGTTACAAATGTTTTACGATATTACTAAGAATCTCTTGTCTAATTTTTGACAATACTGGCACGTGACGTAATAGGAAAGATGGTCAAGGAGTGTTTTAGAGGGGAATTTTAAACTAATATATAAAAAACATTTTCTGGGGAATTATTCAATAAATTTTCCCAAAAAATAATTTTTTTATGTTACGTTAGATGCATACCAACAATTTAAAACGAACCGCCAAATACCGTATTATTAGTATTTTAAATTATAATTCCGCTTTTGAGTAGTAGCTTATCAGAGAAGTAATTATTGCCAATTTTTTACAATTTTCATCTAGATTAGTAAATTAAATTTTCGTTGAGTATACCTGAAAACGATTTTAAAAAATAGCTTTCTAAAATAATAATAATAATAATAATAATATGGTTTATTTCGATAACCATTGAAATACTTTTTTTTTATTGTTTTTTAGAATAAAAACAAAAATTTATTATATTAATTTTTTTATGCTCATTGCACTACGTAATGAATACAGAACAGTATGGTAAGAATTAAGGTGCCATACGCACGCGGTAAAAAGTGAATAGCTCTTCAATTTAGTATTTTCCTTTCAAAATTCTTTAATATAATGTGTCAACACCCAAATAATACAATTCTAATATAAGATTATACAAATTAATTGTATGGAACTAGGATAACTCCTTTGTCACAATTCTTTTCTTCGAATATTAGACTAATATAGGCTACGAATTCTAATTTTTCTCATAAAATTAAGAAGTTGGCGCGTTAGAGCATTTTAAAGATTAATGAATGATTTTTGAACATGTTATTTTTTAGTGTACACAAAATGTCAAAATTTGAATCAATTCTATATACAGTTTACGTACGATACAACAATTTTTAATATTTATTTTTTTTTTACACATTTTAAAGTTAACTTATTAGGACCATTTAAAGAATAAGAGATTAACAAATTCTGACCTATAGTATTCTAATAATTTAATTCTAAAAACTGAGAAATGTAACGAAATTTATGCCAACCATTGAGAATCGTAAAACTAAGATACGCTAACTAATGATAAAAAAAATAACTATACTGCTAGTAGACAAAGTTTAACCAATTTTAGTTTACAACTTTTTAGGAACTTATTTATAGTAGTTATTTAATCTCTAACGAGCCAATCATCTTAATGGTTGTTTTTTTTTTTTTAAATCCAATAATCAGATTTTAATAGAATTTTAAAACTTACGTATTCAAATTAAATAAAGGAGGGGTATCGATAAGCTAATAAAATTGACCCAAATATGACAAAAAAAAACTATTATATTTTTTATATTTCTCATTATTTTAGTAAAATACAGGACCCTAACTTAACGCTACAATAATTTTAAAATAACTACGTTTTCTTCGCAAGAAAAATCGACAAACTGGTCAGTGGCTTTTTTTATAAAATGGTCCGTTTTTTTTACTATATCGAGTTTTTTAGACATAAGCACATTTTTTTCGAATTTTATATTTAATATAAAAATACAAAAATTAAAATGATAAAAAAATGCGTTCGTGTCTAAAAAAAATTCGAAATAGTAAAAAAAAAGGGATAATTTTCTAAAAAAGCCACTTTGTCAATTTTTTTTCTGAAGAAAACGTAGTTACTTTTACTTTTAAATTATTGTAGCGTTAAGTTATGGTCCTGTATTTTACTAAAATAATGAGAAATATAAAAAAAAATATAGTTAAATTTTTTGTCATACTGGGGTCAATTTTCTTAGCTTATCGATACCCTTCATTTGTATAAAAATAACTTCTGAAAAATTGGTATTATAAAAATTACAATATTTCAAAAAAAAATTCACAGTTGTGTAAATGCAAACGGATGGAAATATTTTTTTAAAAATTTTGAGAAAAGTATATAAATAATTATTAATTACTTTAAAAAAAAAAATTAGCTATTAAAATAAAAGAACCGTTGTAACTATAAAATACATAATTGAATAAATGTGATGTATATTATTTTATAAAAATTATACATAAATGCAGAAATATAACATAGATAGGTAACAATTTATTTTTTGATTTTTATATTTTTGGTGATTCCTCAGGGGCAGATAAAAGTACGGGACCTTTAAACGTTTTATTTTCTACAATTGAACTTAAATTTTCACCTGCGTATGAAAGTAATGGTGAAATTTCACAAATTTCACTATCCTGGATTTGAGCACCGGCATTTAACAAATATTTCTTATGTAGTCGACACAAATCAGCTCGAGCTGTACTTGGACAATCTTTACCAGCACTATCAGCATTTTTTAATGCGCTAAATTCATCCTCACGTCGCACTTCCCACGTTAAAAATTTATCGGCAAATTCAAACACATCAAAAACAAACTTTTCAATTTTTATGCCACTCGGTTCATCGGGTATTTGTCGTATACCATTTTCATCAACATACGGTATTTTTTTCTTGGCGACATGTAATTTTAATTTTTTTTCATGATATTCGGCAATATCCTCTAAAAATTTCCTTGTAAAGAAATGGTTACAAATATTGCCGGCTTTAAATGTTAATGTGCCATCTTCTGATTTAAGCGAAGCGGTTTTCGACGTGATTTCACTGTATTCGACCACTTGAAATTTGCCGTTCACTTTACACACAACGCCCACTGCTTCAGTTGGTGATGTTTTTTGAACAACTTTAGCCGCACAGTCCGCTCCTTTTGTAACACAAAAACCAATAAAAACTGGATCGGCAACTTTCACCAAAATATTATCCACACTATGCGTATGTAAATATTCAACATTTCTTTTTTTCATATCATCAAGAATGCCACGATCACGTAGAGCGCGATAAATTCCACCGTTTCCATCCGGTGATTGCGATATACGATATTTACTATCCAACAAAATTTTCCCATTAAAATCAAAACAAGGCAATAGTCCTTGTTCGAAAAAAATAATATTATTTTTATCCAATCCAAAATAATTACATTTCTCGAAATATTGCTTCGTCGGTTCCATGGTATGTTCACTTGTCATAATGTACCACGTTATAACACCCGCTCGACCGGTAGCATCTTTGGCTAACTGTTGAAGCCGTCTGATCCGTTCGCCCTGTATTTGAAATAAACTTTTTCTGGATGGTAAACCAATGTCGTACATACCTTTTGGATATGTTACGCCAAGACGTGTTCCTTGCCCGCCAGCCATAAGCAAAACTCCAACGTGTCCCAGCGAAATTTCTTGTAATCCACGCTGATAATAAACATCTAACAGTTCGGTTGGAGTGGTTGCATAAGATTCGTATTGTGACGGTGGAATTGGCTCCATCAAATCATCCAATTTCTGAACTTCTTCATTTAAAGATTTGTTGGCTTCTTCAAAGAAAGATATCACTTCGGGTAAATTCAAGCTGTTGATATCTTGAGCTAATTTTTCTTGCTCGTCGGGTGTTAATTCATTCCAGAATTGTAGTAAATGAGTTTGACCAAATTTTTCTAACTTGTTCTTCAATACGTTGTACGTATCCATTTTTAAAAATTTATTCAAGTATGCAGGATATGTACGATATGCACTAACAATAAAATAATATTTAAAATTAAAACGACTAAAACTATTTATCAATTAGTGTGACACGTATAAGTCTAGAGCATCTAGAGGGGATAACGGGGATAATGCACTAAACAAAGTGAACACGGTGAACACGATAAACACTTCAAGAGTAAGTGGTAAGTATATAGTAGAAGTAACATTGGAGGGAAAGAATTTTTATATTTGAAATACCTTTCACTGAGCAAAAAGTTTTGTGGTGAATGTCTACATATTATAATGTTGTATTGATATTTCCATACTTCCTATTAAATATTTTTAAACACTTTTTTGATATATGAAAACGATTATAACCTTCAGGTGATATTTTAAACACATTTTTTAATAAAATCTTTTCCGTAAATAATTTAACTAAATAAATTTATGTACAAAATGCTATCAATTATCTTAAGTAAATATTTGTTTTATCAACTAATCTTAAGATAAATTTAGGATTGTTTACTAATATCCTTAAATTTACCATATTTAACGTATTGAACGTATTTAACATACATATTTTATACATAATAAAGTAATATTATTGAGCTTATTAAGGATGTTACCCAGTCAAATCGAGTAGTACACATCGAGATTACATAATTTAATTAAAATTTTAAATGTTAAATTATTACTAGAAACACTTATTTTATGAATTAAGATGTGTACTTTATAAGAAATTATATCAATTATTAAATTTTTTTCATAAAATAAATATTTAATTTGACTAAGGTTGACGTTGGATTTAACAACTAATCAGAAGGTATTATTCTGACAGTTGACGTAACGAATATGTTCCATTTAGAAAACACGGTGTGACACAGTGCATTTTCTTTTTTTTCACAAAAAAACTAATTTTTTTAAATTTTATTGTAAAACTAACCTTTTAATTGCATATAAAAACAATTAAAAGGTTAAAATTTAAAAAAAAATTAGTTTTTTATGAACAAAAATGCACTGTGTCGTCTGTGTTTCCTAAATGGAAAACATTCATTATTCTGTTTCAAATACAATTGATCATGAGTCAAAGTCAGTGATGAACATAGATAGACAACTACCTACTATTTTTTTTTGAAGCAAGTTAAAAAATATAGGCACTGACTTAACACAAAATAAAAGTGAAATAAAAAATATGTCTTTCTTTATTTTTTTACCCTTAACTTACTCCTTGGGTACTTTTTGTTTAATAAATATTTTCTAAAGGCAATGAAAATTTCTAATTTAAATTTGAAATTAGGACAAATTTTTACAGCGAATAAAATAGGGGAAAACTTTTTAAAAAAAGATAAACCTCTCGTGTAACAGTAACTGAAAATCATAAATGACTAAATAATATTGTTTTCACATTGTTTTATTTAATTTTTGTCGTAAATTAATTTTGTTTTTTGTAAACTAATAAAAGTGAATTTTTTTTTAAAAAGTTTTTATTCTAAATTCAATATAAATGGATGCAATTTCTTAAATAATTTGCATTTCGTGTAAATCTTCAGTTATCAATTCATTAACTACAGCATGAACATATTTAATTAAATTTAAATTCTGATAAAAATACTGTGTGACATAGATAACAATAAATAATTTGAAATTACTTTTATACAAACAATTTTTGTACAATCTAAATGCCATTTCTGATTGTTTTATAATTAGAAAAACAAATCTTGAAGAATAAATTAATTGATCGCGCAAAACAAATTAAATTAATACAATATTGACAAGTTAATTATATTTAATAATTTTTTTGTGACAAATCCAGCTACATAATATAAAATATTTTCTTGTATAGGTATTTTCTTGTAAAAAAACACAGTTGTCGTGTATGATACAGCCTTGTCGTTCTAAGATTAATTCATAGAGATGTAGATTATTTTAATAATTTGGTGACAATAAAATATCAAAAATTTGGGGTTTAAGCGATTAAATTTAAAAATATATTAAATGTTAATATTAAAAAAAAATTTAATAATTTGTGTAAAATTGAAATGGAACTGACGAAGTATTAAGGGTATAAATTTTAAACGCTAAACGATTAAACAACAGTAAACCATTAAAAACTATGACAATAGTCCAACATAAACAAGTGATAAGAGTAGGACAACAAGACCGTTCAAGATCAGACTATCCTTTTTTACCCCTGCCTCAAAGCTAGTATTCCACTAAAAAATATATTCTGTCATTTGTTAGATGAAGAGAATACATAGTATAAGAATTCAAATGACTGCTACTATCTTTTTCTGTAATGACATTCAACTTTTTAAACAACTTTTTCAGTTGTCTCTCTATACATCTCTATGGTCAAAGGTAAAAAATTAAATAATTCTTATATTCAAAACAAATCAATCTTCTATTCTTTTCTAAAAACAAACTGCAATTTTAAAATTTACGTAAGTGCAATAATGAAAGAGATAAAGCCAAGAAAACGGAAATTATTTAAATTTATAAGTGATGAAGCATGGTTAAATTTAACTGAAATGGATCATACCATATTTCTTGTCGATAACGGCGGGTACAGTTTTTAAAATAGTGTCAAAATCGCATGGTTCCGGCTTCTAATTTTTATTTTAATTTTTACGAAAAAGAAAGGCCGGTGAGTTCGGTTTTTTTTTCATTAAAAAATAATACATAGTATAAGGTTTATAAAACTATTTTTTTTCTGGCGACAGTTGGATAAAATGTGATGAATTTTACAAATTTATTCGTAGCTAAGCTACTTCCGGTTCAAATAACACACGATAAATGAGAACATTAACATTAATTATTTCGTTTAATTTGTCGGTGACATACAATTTTCTTTTTCCTAATCGATGCAGAATCGTCTATTGTTTAACATATTTTAAATTCAATGGAAAAAGTTGGAATTGTTTTTCGGGCATCATCCTTAATATGCGTACGCTCGGTATCCCCGGTATGCCCCGTAATCTCGCATGCGATACATATGATACATATGATACATACAGAATGTTCAGGAAAAATTTGTTAATATCATAGGCGGGATTTCAAGAAAAATACTTCAAGAATATATTTAATACAAAAACCACCTTGGGAGATTCTTAAGAATAGCAAACCAGTTCAGGTCGACAAATGTTTGACTTAATTTCTACTATATTTTAATAAATTTTATTCAAGTCCTTAATTTTTTATTCGAACGAATATTGGGGGGCAGTTCCTCCCATTCCCGCCCCCCTAAATCCCGCCTATATTTATTATTATTAGATATTTAGCAAAAACTTAAACGATATTGTACCGACATAATGTTTAATAATATATTACGTGTTTGAGGTTGTAAGTTGCATATTACACACAAGCGAAAAAGTTACGCAAGAGCCGTGCAGCGACGAGTGCGTAATTGCGCGAGTGTGTAATATGCAACTTACAACCTGAAAATATCTCAGTGAAAAACTTTTATCAAAAATTAAATAATGATGACGTTCGGGACGAAAATTTTGGGCTTGTTCCGAAATATAATCCAGTATACTGGCCAGTGTTAATGACGTCATGACTTCGACGCCATATTGTACTGGTGAGCATCTATATCTATCATATCTATGATTCACACTAAGGCTGGTCGTCCATTGGTTGCGTAGGCGTACGAAATTTAATGCGGACGAATACGCATGAAACGGACGAACGTTCCAAGCAGCTGTGAAGCAATACATCCTCGTCCATTGAAAGCGTCTCTCTCAATGGACGAGGATGTATTGCTTCACAGCTGTTTGGGTCATTCGTCCGTTTCATGCGTATTCGTCTGAATTAAATTACGCACGACTACGCATCCAATGGACGACCAGCCTATAAGTGTCAGTTACGACAACGCATGGCCAGGCTGGCCAGTGTATTTCGGAACGATTCACCAGCATGGCGTCGATTTATGACGTCATTCACACTGGCCAGTATGCTGGATTATATTTCGGAACACACGCTTTGTTAGCCTAACGTTAGCTAACGGAGCTTTCACCGTTACAAGCCAGAGGGCACGCATTCAAAAAATTAACATACATTATACATTAAAACTAGGGTTGTTGCGGATATCCGCATCCGCATCCGCGGAACATCCGCGTCAATTTTGACATCCGCATCTGCATCCGCATCACCATTGTAATGCGGATATGGATACCGATGTTACAGTTACAGTTCAATTATACAACTAATTTCAATTTTAATAATCGGTCTGATTATCAAAGGCCATTAGGGATATGTTTTAAATTCTAATTGTTGGTGTGCAACCCGGTTTCTTATTATCAAAATTATAGCTAAGCATGAGAGGTTATACCTTATTGAATTTATGCAGCTGACTTTAGAATTATTTTTTACAGAAGATAGTTTTTACAATATCATAATCATTCACATTAATACATTAAAAAATAAATTTCTTGGTTTTCAGTTCAATCAAGAAACCAATTGTACTGTTAGTGCAGTAACATAAAATTTCAGCCTGCTAGAAAATACCTCTAAATTTTTGTGACAGTCTTTATTTTAGTCTATATAATATGTTTCAGCAAATTCAAAGGCTTAACCTTGAATTATGGTATGTGATTACGTATATTTGAAAATATTGTGAAAATTCAAAAATTGATCGATTTATTCCCTATTTCCGAATAATAATTACAAAATTTTATTGTACACAATAAAAATTGCTAAATTTTAAAAAAAATTTTACAACAGCAGCAAAACTTTTATTTCTAAAGTCCATAACTTAAAATTTAATTATTAACTTTTATCTTTTATCAAAGAAAATTAACAATAAAAACTATTGTATTTCGCTTCCTAGGATAAATAAATAATTTTTAAACATCCGCATCCACATCTGCAGATGTTGCTCTTCAAAAATCCGCATCCGCATCTGCAGATGTATTAAAATGTCACATCCGCAACAACCCTGATTAAAACAACAATTTCTAACATGGTGACTGATTATTTTTATTCCATAATTTTTAAATGTGGCTGTACTTCAGAAATTAAGTATTTATGCCGTGAAAAACCATGAAAAAATATTTAGGGAGCGTTCATACACACGGTTTTGATTGGATGAAAATAGAAATAAAAATCGTTTAATGATACTTGCGGGTTTATACACATACGATTTCTTACTTCGATTTTAAAAAAAAGAAAATGGCGCTTACATAGAATATCAGCTTATATATGTAAGTATTTTCATAACCTTTGATTTTAGCGAATTTCCAAAACTGGAAATTCAGCTTTTACGCCAGGTGTCATGGTGCGACCTAAGCCCGAGACCATATCAGAAATATGTTTTGAGGTCCCTAGAATACGAAAATGATATTCACTAAAATTTATATATATATATATATATATATATATATATATATATATATATATATATATATATATATATATATATATATATATATATATATATATATATATATATATATGTATCCGCGCGATAACTCTCGAACGAAACGTTTAATGCTTATGAAATTTTGTGTGCGAATTCGATTTTCCAAATCGTTGGATGAGTTCGTTAGCCAGACACGTCGGATGCCCAGAAGTAGGTTTTCCGGGCGTTTTTTGTCAACAAAATGAGTTTTTTGCCAGAATTAAGCAATTTTTCAAATTTTTTTTTACACCAAGCAATAGTAAAAGGTAAAATGCACAAAAAATGTTTTTATACCGTTGCTCTAAATTATTTACTTTTCGAGAAAAACTAGGAAATATGTCGTTCTCCATTTCACTCGCACTCGCATTCTTTTTTTTTCTGTCTCATTTTTTGCGAGCTAAATTCGAAAAAAACCGCTTTATAAGTAGCGTATCATGATTTTTTTAATCCAATTTAACGATTCGGCTATATTCTATTTCTCTGTCAGTTAAATGTTTTTATAATGTATCTCTGTTCCATTTTTTTTTTAGATAAAAAAACACGGCGCAGCTTTTTATGTGATATGATCAGAATTTAGATTATATTTACACCTTCCTAAAATTAATAAGAGTTTGCTTCAATCGTATAAAAATTACGTTAAATCATATTCAAACAATAATATTTTTACGTAATTTTCTATCCAATTGACAATACAGTTATGATTAGAATTGTATAATCAGAGTATTCTAATATTAAATAATTTTGCACATTCAATTTTTTTTTTAACAAAGAAAAATTTTTTTTAAATTTTGACACATTCTTTTATGAAATTTCGATTAAGAAATATTAAAAAATTTTAAAGTGAATCATTTAAAAAGAGTTAAAAATAAATTAAAAAGGAAACATTTCTCTATTTTAACATATTTGTAAAGAAAATTTTACAGTTTACTTACAGTTTTTTGAAAAAATGTAATAACATTTTTACATACAATAAAGATTATATTTGAACGGTAGGAAATCCACAAATTTTTTTTTATTTCTTTAATTAATTATTAAATTTGGTTTTAGAAGAAAATCTTCGTCTAGTTCGCTCCAAGGCGAAAGTATAGCCACTAATAAGGACATTCCACTGTTAAAATAAATGGAAAATATATTGAAATTTATTTAATGAAAGCCATTCATACACATTTTTAAAATATCCTTTTGAATTATATAACAAATAAAATCTGTGTAAAAAAATCTAATTGACGTGTTTTTTCTCATTTTTCTAATATTAAGTAAGGCTCGTTAGTTAGGGAGTGATTGTGTCAAAATTTTAATATAAAATATGGTAATTTTAACCCTCTTTAAAAGAACATTTCGATTTTAACAATAAAAAAATTTTAAAAAGTGTTTTCGTTTTTCCCCGATTACCAAAAACTGTTCATAGGCATATCTGTGACTAAAGTTGCCTCCCTTTCTTAAGAAAATAAAGTATTTTTAAAATTTTGTGCAAAAAAATAAAACACACTTAACGAAAAAAAAGTACGCGTTCCCATATTTTTAAGATTTTGTAGTACAAGAAAATCCTTATAAATTCATCATATCTGTTATTGCATTTACTAGCTTTTACGCAATTTAATAAACAGTATCGTTTTGATTTTTTAAACTCATTTAAGACATTTATTGTTAGTGAGACATATTTGAATTATTTTCCTAACTAATAAATTAAATTCTGTAGACTGATGTTTTTGTAGATAAAAAAAATTCTAGGTAACGTCTGTATTAGACAAAAGTCTGAAAATGGACGTAGAATCTCACTGTTATTAATTATTATGTCTTAGTCTTTTGAAAAATTATTTTTTGAACTAAAATAAGAATAGGAGGAATATAAACTTAGGGGTAAACGACAGGAGTATATAAACTTTATTTTAGATTCTACGTTTATTTTTACAGAAAATCATCAAGTACCTATTATTTCTTTTTTGAATGTATAAATACAAAAAGTTCGAAATTATTTTATATTAGAATTTCAATTTTGGTCGACCCTACGGGTTGTCCCCATTTACTCTTTTCTCGTCTCTTTTGACCCCAATTTTTCACAGAGAAGAAATTATACGATTTTTGTTAATTTTTCAAAAACCACCGATATTTTTAAATTTTTTTGGATACTGTTGATAAAGTGTCTTCGCGTAAATTTTTAATATATTAAAGATTAGGTACTCATAAAATAAATACAAAAAAATACGGTGTGAAGTCTGAATGCGTCCCTATTCATCCTTGTCTACGGTAGCATATTTTTTATTGACATAAATATTAGAAACGCAGGAAAAGAGACCAGGAATCAACATAGAAGTGGATTATGGTACGATATATTTTCTGAAAAAAGTGCTTAGGACCAAAGTTATAGAGTTCAAAGTGATGCACTTGATGATGACTTTGAAGTTGACCTTGAGGTCAATTTCCAAAGTCATTTGAAAATCATTTAATATTTTTCAAAAGGAGTAGTTTACTTTTCATCCCTAAATGGTTCAAAGTATATTCGAACGAATTTCACATGCAAGATAGAAAATAAGTGATCAAGAAGTAATTTTGAAAAATACTTGCTCAATCGCAATCGGAAAAATAATAGTTAATCATATGTTCAATTGAATTCCTAATATGATAACTATAGAGTAGCAATAAAAATTTTAAAAAATTTTGAAAATTTCTAATATAACATAAAGTTAATGTTTAACTTACAATTGGAGTGATATTAAATCTTTTCTTAACTTTACTTCTAAAATTACTTACAAAAATGTTTTCTTCTAATTTTTCCTATAAATTTGCGCCTATTTTTCCATTTCGTCAGGTTTTTATTTTTTTTATTTTAGAAAAATAACGCAACAAATCAATTTTGAAGATAGATTGAGTCAATACATGAAATTACTGCTTATAGGTACAGGATATGGTCAAAGTTCGGCAATGGCTAATCATTTTCAACTGACCTTGAAAATCGATTTCAGGGTCACTATCAAGTGCATCGCTTTAAATTCTACAAATTTGGTACTCAGCCCTTTTTTCAGAAAATATGTCGTTTCAAAAATATTTAGCTATAACTGTTTTCATCTACAGAGGTTGAATGGTGTTTTCTACCCCTAAAAAGCGTATTTAGCCGAAATAAAAAAAACACGTATTTAATATTTTTCGCTGTTTAATAAGTATGTTAAGTTTCATTCAAATTGGCGAGTATTAGTTGGGTAGTGTTATTTGTCAGAATGTTTTGCCGATCTAGTTTTTTCAATATTTCTTTGCTCGTTTTCAGAATTTGTATTTTAATTTCTACGGACAAATAACTCATTCTTTTCTTCGATTTGAGTAACTTTTATTTGCTGATGTTGACCATTAATTGATCGAAACATATCAAATATTTTTCAATGATTTTTTTAGCGAATGTCGAAAATTTTGAAAATTTTTTCACCGTTAGTAAGTTAAAGTATTTGAATTCATTAAGTAATTAAATGATGTCCACAAGAACCTTACGGACTACCATAAGTTATATGAGATCCCTAGGACCCGTTATTTACTGTTAGGATAAATTTTTACTAAAATTATTTTAGATGAATAAAGGTTATGTTGTATGATTTCCGCCAGGGTTTACTGTTCCCATTATTGTAAAAAATAAACTAACCGACCGATTTTGAAAATTTTTTCACTGTTAGAGAACTAAATTATTTTAGATGGATACAACTATGCTGCACAAAGTCCGTTCGGGTTCTTGGGCCCCAAAAATATCAAAACTAATTACCCAGCCGATTTTAAAAAATCTTTTACTCTTAGAAAGCTAAACTATTTTAAATAGGTACAGTTCTTAGATGAGATCCGCCAGTCCCCAAAATTTGGAAATTCGCTATGTTATGCAGATGCTGCGACAGGGGTATTATATGTATAAATCATTATACCTAAATGACAATTATAAAATATGCATAATTATATGAAATATTATAAAATGTCAACCATACAACTGCATTTTTCTTTATTTTTTAATCTTATTAAAAATTGAACAAACTGAAATGTCAAATGTCACTGAAAAAATAAATTGCACGCATACTTATCTTTAAAATAATAATAATATGCACACGATCTTTCGTAATATTTTGTTTGCGCCATTTTGATTTTCAAAAAATCGAACTAAAATAGGATTACAATCTATTTTTATAAAAATCGTTTTGAGGACCAAAAGGACCAAAATACTGTATTCAACAAAAATTGTTTAATATATATATATATATATATATATATATATATATATATATATATATATATATATCTCTTTAATTAAGTAAGGAAACATTAAATGCGAGGTGAATTTAAATTGAAAAATAATCATCCTATTAATAATAATTTTTGTTATCAGAGATTTCTTTCAGAAATAACTTCATTAATATATAAATGTCAAAATTGTTCCAGTATTGGATCGCGTTCCGGTATAGGGGCTTTTACCCTAGTTGTTTTTTTTAATTTCCACGCGCTTATGTTGTAGAAATATATAAGCATTGCTGAAAAACGTTCTAAAATGATATTTATAAATTATATTTCAAAAACGGCGTAGTGAATAATTTTTATTTCTTATTTATCAAATTCCTTTGACACGTTTTCATTTTATACAAAAAATAAAAAAAAAGAGCCCATGTTAAAATTACGGAACTTTGAAATCGTTTTTCTCAAAATTGGGGTAGTCAATTTTAATTGGAATAGGCTCGTATTATTGGTATTGAATTAAATAAATATCTAGAGAAGTTTCGTTAAAATCTTTTGAAAAAATCGTTTTACCGACCAACTATCTTAGTATCGACCAACTAAGGTAGTTGGTCGATAAAACGATTTTTTCAAAGCATTTTAACGAAACTTCTCTAGATATTTATTTAATTCAATACCAATAATACGAGCTCTTACCGAAAAAAAAAAATTGACCACCCCAATTTTGAGAAAAGCGATTTCAGAGTTTTGTAATTTTAACACGGGTTCTTATGGGAAAACTTTATTTTTTTTTTTTAATAAAATGAAAACGTGTCAAAGGAGTTTGATAAAAATTTAATATGTTATAAAATACAAAGTTACAAACCATATTTAATAAGAAATAAAAATTATTCATCACGTCGTTTTTGAAATATAATTTATAAACATCATTTTACAACGTTTTTACAACGCTTTTTCAATAATGTTTTTGTATTGCTACAACATAAGTGCGCGGAAATTAAAAAAAAAAAAAAACAAGTGGTATACAAATATAATCACTGAAAAATATTAATACATTATTTAATTTTTGATAAAAGAAATTTTTTTCGAGATATACTTTTGTACCTGACTATCTCAGAGCAAAAGCCAGTAGCAGCAAATTTATCGAAATAATTATAAATAAATCTTAATCTACTAATCCAGTACTGAAATAGTTATTATTATTATATACTTACGTTATATACATACCAGATAATACTACTTAACAGTTAGTCCGTTCAAATTAAACTTAAGCCCGTAACCATAGTAATTGTCAATGATTCCCATTGAAAGCATTTAAAATTTTTGTTTACTCAGGCTTATCTTTAACTTGAACAGACTATAGTAGAAAATTAGACATTAATGTAAAAATAAATTTTACTGTAAAATTATTCTTTTTGTTTCAGATTTTTTTTTTTTTAAAAAAAAGAAAGCTAACGATATTTATAAAAATTATACCCATAAAGAAAATCTGAACACAATAGTTTTTTTCTGGCCTTTCCCATGTTAAAATTTATATATTCTTACCAGGGTTGTTGCGGATGTGATATTTTAATACATCTGTACTTCTGTAGATGCGGATGCGGATGCGGATTTTTGAAGAGCAACATCTGCAGATGCAGATGCGGATGTTTAAAAATTATTAATTATTTATCTTAGGAACCGAAATTTGATAGCTTTTATTGTTAATTTTCTTTGATAAAAGATAAAAGTTAATAATTAAATTTTAAGTTATGGACTTTAGAAATAAAAGTTTTGCTGCTGTTGTAAAATTTTTTTAAAATTTTGCAATTTTTGTCTACAATAAAATTTTGCTATCATTATTTGGAATTTTCACAATATTTTCAAATATACGTAATCACATACATACCATACCACCAAAATCCATCAGGCCGTTTAGGCTGTAGGCTGCGCCACAGAAATAGACATAGTTGGATACATTGATACATACATACATACAACCCAAACACACAACGCTCCTTCTGGTGCAGTCGCATAAAAAATGAAAGCCAGTTATACTAAATGGATTTCAATTTTTTTTTTTTGTTGAGTTTCTTAACTTTAAATAATATTTAAAGGTTTCCATAATAACTGTATTCGCAGCTGAAAATTGTTACTTAAAATAAACAGTTCAACCGTGGGCACTTCAATTTATTTTAATTTTATCATATGCGCATGCGTGAATTTCTATACATAGTCGCCGTGTTCGTTGCTGAGTTTTTCTGCTCAAAGTGAGCTGTTGGCACATGCGCAAGAATTTTTTTATGGAATACGCATGCTCCAAAATACTTCATATTATGAGTACAAGTATTTCGTACTTCATAAAAATGTTCTTGCGCATGCGCTAACAGCTCACTTTGAGCAGAAAAACTCAGCAACGAACACGGAGATTGTAACGAGGACGGTACTAGTGGAAGTTGCTTTTGAAACCTTCGCTCAGAACGAATGCTGCAATCTGGTGGCATTTTAATTAAATGTTGACAAGCATCATGGTTAGATAAATGCGGTTAGTGTTACGACTTAAGTGAGGTAACTAGAGCCATTGGTAGACAGTTTTGGAACTTCGTGATTTATTTTTCAATTCCAGATACAGTTATCTGTAATTTTATTATTGTAACAATTATATGAACCTACGACCTGAGGAAATTCGACAATCAACCACGTGCTGGAAGGAACCAGCACCGTTCTAAATACCGCCGTTCCAACCTTGTTCGTTTGAATACACACTTTCTTATTTTAAATCTTTGTTACTGATTAATAGAAATATGGACGGATCATAATGAGTTAATTAAATAAATTAAGAAAATTATATAATTTCTCTTTTATCAGCGTCTTTTTCCGAAATATTTATCTATTTCCGTTCAAAGTTGCTTAGTTGTGGTTTACAGTTTTTAATAGTGGTTTACATATCTGTTCTTTCCTTTACAGTTTATTTTTGTAGGTGTGCAATAGATATGAAGTCAAAATAGCAGTCTCTGGGTGTCAAATTACGTATACGTCTTATTCAGGGGGCGGTAACCTTTCTTGGATGGCGGGCCATTTAAAAAGAAATTATTTTTAAGTGGGCCACAGTCAGATATTTTGTAATGTAGTAGTTATGTACCTTTAATAGATATTTTTTTCTTTTAACGAACTTTCGAATCGAAAATTTAGCTATTAGAGCCATTGGGCCTATTCGTACCGCACGAAGTCAAAGTGTCTTGCTCTAACTTTTAAGAACATTATACTTGTTTTGAAGAACTTTTGTCTTACTTTGGAGATATTTGTATGTTCCTGTCTCACTTTCCGTGTTCTTGAGAGAAGGGTGAAGGATATGTACGATGTATACCGAACGCTATCACTGACTATAAACTATGTATGCTACAATCATCGTATCATAGAGATGTACACGATATGATTTTACTCACAGAGTACTAATTTAAATACAAGAGTAATATTGTACTAGATTTTAGATAAAATTTCTTGTTAATACAATAATACGTGAAAGTTTTTACAAATAAAAATTATATGAGAATTTTCTGTTATTTTATTTTTTAATTTTTTCTCGTTCCAATAAGAATATCCCTATTGTCATTAAAAACGCAACTTATTTTCATTAAAAAAATTCATTCAAGTGAATTAGCTAAATTCTAAATAATTAACAACACATTTTTTAAAAACTTTCACGTATTATTGTATTAACAAGAAATTTTATCTAAAATCTAGTACAATATTACTCTTGTATTTAAATTAGTACTCTGTGAGTAAAATCATATCGTGTACATCAAGGGGTCAAACTAGATTGTCTATGTCTCTGTTCCACTTGTAATGAGTTTGTGACGTAAATCTCCCCACTCTATTGGTGTAGATACACACTGTTTGCAGTGGTATTGGTTTAATGGTTGCGTCTGTGTGCGTATTTACACATACTACTACACCACACGTATTACCAGAGAGAGAAATGTGTGCTGCTCAACTAACAATGTCTAACAATGTAATATAATGGACTGTGTGTTCGGTGACGGACATCGACTGACTACATGACTTAGCTGTGACAGGCCTACAAATGACTCCAAGCGAATTACACTTTTTTGATGTTAGTTGGCTTCTAGTGTTCTATGGTGTACATCTCTATGATACGATGATTGTAGCATACATAGTTTATAGTCAGTGATAGCGTTCGGTATACATCGTACATATCCTTCACCCTTCTCTCAAGAACACGGAAAGTGAGACAGGAACATACAAATATCTCCAAAGTAAGACAAAAGTTCTTCAAAACAAGTATAATGTTCTTAAAAGTAAGAGCAAGACACTTTGACTTCGTGCGGTACGAATAGGCCCAATTATCATACGCGACTTGAGCCCGGAACTGTCACGATTTATGTGTCCGCGCAATAATTCTCGAACGAAAAATCCTGTTTTTACGAAATTTAGTGAAAATGTTGGAAGTCCAAAAAGCCAAACACGTTCGATGCCCGGAACGGTTTTTTAGGCATTTTTCGTGAAAAAAATAACTTTTTTGCCAAAAATTTCGCTAAGTTCAACAGTTTTTACGATATTTTCTTACACCGTTGAAAAGAGAAGAAAAAATCACATAAAAAAAATTTTGAACAATTATTCTATCGCTACCTTGCTTTGACATATCAAAGCATTTTGAGCCGCCATATTGTATAACGAGTTAACTCGTCTTTATCATTTAAAGATTAACAATAGCCGGATACCTAAATGAACCATCAAAGACAGCTTGTAATTTCACCACAAGAGGCGCGAGTGAAGTTCTTTAGGTCACCTTCATAGCGTATATAATACATAGAATTATTATCTAAGTGATGAAGAAAATAGCTAAATTTGCGTTAAAGTATTGGTAAATCTACTGAGAGCGCTATTATCGTTTATAAAGCTGCCTATGTGTAAATGAGTTATCAGGTTGTTATCGTAATTTACAATTTCTTTAAGCCTCTTTTTTAACCATGGAGAAAATTTTTTGTCTCCAAATGCCGGACTTTTTACTGCCAGTGACAAATACAAAAGATAAGATTACGAGAAAAGAAAGAAAATCAGATCCCAACATCAAAAAAGTAAACCCTACGAATTTACAAAATCTAAATTATACTAAACTATGTTGGTAAAATTGAACATTACTTGGAATTATACCGTATTTCGAAAAATCAGTCATAGATGGCGGCACCTGTACCAGTGAATTAGAGTCCCTATAAAAAATAGAGTCGTGACCAAGGTCTGTAATAGATCTATCTATACAAACCTTGAGTCGTGACATGTCATCCGTTTTCTGTCCAAAACAGAGCGGGAAGCTTCAAAATTAATTATCACATATTTGAGTAAATATTTTTGAGTACATGATTATTGTTAATAAGTTATGAATTTACGAAGAATAAAAAAATTTTAATTTAATTATTCTTTCTAGGTTAAACTAAATGACTTTTGTTAAATATTTAATTTATTTTAAATTTAGTTTACCCAACTTTGGACAGAAAATGCTGGAACCAATCAGCGTTCAGCACACATATCACGACTCTATTTATTATAGGGACTCTACAGTGAATATATACATATCAAAGCATTTGAGTCGCCATATTGCATGACGAGTTAACTCTCCTTTATCATTTAAAGAGTTAAAAAACTAATTTAAATAGAATAGTAATGTTCTATAAAAATTAAATATATAATTTGACTAACTTAATTTTTTACCACTAGATAGTACAACTGCAATAGCTACTTGCCAATAACAATAATAACAATAATAAAAATTATCTAAAATAAATTCTCTGATTTTATTTACACAACCCGTTATAGTAACAAATTTATTTACAATTTATTTTTACTTAAGATATTAAATAATAATTTACACTTAATTTATTCTTTCAAACTTCGCTGATACCTAAAAAAAGAAACAAATTTTAAAAAGTAGAAATTTAATATTACACAGTTTATATGTATTTACCTTATAGCTCGGAAAAGTTGATATAAGGAGGTGACAGCAACGAAAACATTCACGCTAAATAAACTATAATTTTTAGGAATGATTACTAACGAATAACGTGACCAAATTACTCCCGTTGCACTTAAGGCAAGTGTTTGTGGAATACTGATTCGGTCTGCTGGTCGATTTATATCTCCAATACCAGCAAGCACTAGACCCTATTTAACATTAAATGATTTATTAATAAAAATTATCTAGTTCATTTAAAAAAAAAATTAAATTAAATTACCCATTTTATCGCCGGAGCCCAAAAAAATACTGTTTTAGGACCTGAAACAGAATAAATGAAACATTTATCGAAATGTTCGTTAACGGCTATATGAGCCGAAACATGTTACAGAAGTTTTAAACATAAAGTGTTATTGGAAAGTAAAAATTGTGTTTTTATTTTATAAAAAGGAATGCCGTAAAGTAGAAGTTCCCAAACTGTGCGCCGCGGCGCCTTGGGGCATCGTGAAGCATTACAAGGCGCGCCTCACTAAAAAAAGAGAAATAATGTTGAAACAGTAAAACATTTTTTTTACTCGTAAGTTATATTTCGTTTAAGAAAAGTGTAAAATATGAGAAAATTACTATTGCCAGGTTTAAATTTTTTTATCTTTGCTTGTCACTTATAGTTTGAAGGGAAATTTGAAAATCTTAAGGGCGTCGCGAGTTTGGGAACCCCTGCCATAAACTTAAAGTAACGCTTAAATCTATTAAATAAATATAAAATAATAGTTACATTATACATTAATAGTATAACACTTTCAAAAATAGAAAATAAATCATCCGATTAATTTTTTAATTAATAATAATTAAAATTTAATTTTGTGATATAAAAAAAAATTAGAGATGGGATTAAGTAAAAATTGTATATCGATACAAACATATGTAACACTATCAACAATTAAATCGATTACATTCTAAACGATGTAAACAACGTAAACAATACTGTAAAAACTTACGTAACGCAGACATAAAAGTACATTATTTTAAAACTGAGCAATTTATTCGAATAAATATAGCTCTATAATAATGTTACCTATACCGATTTGCGCATCATTTCAAAAATAAAATTCGTTTGTAAACAAACAAGTTCATTCAACAATATTATCTAAAAATTAATCATTAACTTTATTCATTTATCATATTTATCCCAAATATTATCAGTTAAACTCTAATTTGATTTAAAAAATCATATTAGATAATTAAATATACTTTGCCATGCGTACTTAATATCCTTAATACGTATCGAAATGACTTAACTACAGTATATTGCCGTTTAAAGTTTTGTTCATAAAGCAAAATAAAATGAATTAATTCATACCTGCGGGATGATTCCATACTGGTTCGAATTTTTTTGGAACAAATTTATCGGCTACAGTAATAATTGATTTATAAAGTCTACTACTCATTTTTAATTTTGTGTTTTAAATAAATTAAAAATATAATAGTGATTTGAAATATGTAACTAACGTTTAATTTATAAATATTCTATTTAGTTCAAAGTCAACGGTGTCACTACCATGTGTTCGATGTGTTACAAGTGCACAGCCTATGATGAGGTGAATGACGTACACAACCAATTCCACCTCCTAATAATTTTATCATTAACATCATTAACATTCTATAAATTGCTTGTCGTACAACTTGTTTGTATCGCTTATACCGCTTATATGTATGAATATAATATAATATATGTATACATATTTGAAAGTAAATACGGTAAATACGGTAAATGTATTTATACATTCATACTCTACAAATCGTACATTTGTGAATATATTTAACCCTTTCATGGGCTAGTTTAATTTTTATTAAGTGAAACATTTTAGGTGTTTATTATTGCTTCCGAGATTAACTAAAGTAGCGGAAGCACTGTGGTCACTTTAATAAATATAAAAAAAAATTTCCCCCTAAGATAAAAATTTTCACGCACATTGTACGTTTTAGAGCTTCCTAAACAATGTTGATTTCGTGTTTGTCGGTCCATCTCTGTGTTGCCAAATCGCACCAACTGGCACAACTTCTGAACTATATTCGATTGTTTTTAATTAAATTTTCAGAAATTATGCAGTTTGGTTCCTAGATGATCCTCTGCGACTATTTCATTGCAATCGGAGTAACGGTAGCTACGCCACTACCACGACATTCCATTAACATGCCAAATCGCACTAAGTGGCATAATTTTTGAACTATTCGATTGTTCTTTTCGATGTCTTTTATAAACAAGAAGAAAAACGGATATAAAACTATTCGATTTGAAGAGTGGATATTGGTCCATTATTACTATTAGTAGTAGTAGTAGCATAGGCGGGATTTCAAGAAAAATATTGAGGGGGGTAAGGAATATATTTAATACAAAAAACTGCCTTAGGAGAGAGATTCTTAGAATAGCAAATTAGTTCAAGTCGATAAATGCTTAACTTCATTTCTGCATCCTTACCCCTTTTCTTCTGCCATATCATTTTAATAAACTTTGTTCAAGTTTTTAATTTTTTAATCGCACGAATATTTCCGCCTATGAGTAGTAGTAACGGACAACTTCACAGTAATAAATAGTAATAAAATCTAGCAAAATGAGGAATGTATTTCCCATTGTCTGTAGAAGGGTTAATCTGGTAATTTTATTTTTACAAAATAGGAGTAAAAATTGTTAAATTAAGCGGTGACAAATGTTTGGCAACAATTGATATTACATATGTATAATAATAATAATAATAGTATAATGTATTTCATTGTTAATATTCGTATATATTAAGACATTAAAAAATTATCACAAACACACTAGCTTTATGTTGCAATGTGACTGATAAGGTTGATATTTGGTTGACCTAGGATATACATAATTTTTAGTGTTCCGTACCAAAATTGGCAAAACGGAACACTTATGCAATCAGTTCGGTGTCTGTCCGAGTGTCACAGGCAATTTCCTCTGAAATCACTCAACACGAAAATTTGAAACTTAGCACGGAGATAGGGTGTGATGGCCTAATTCCAGATGTGAAGTTGAGTTTCGATTTTGAGGGTTAATTTTAGGGGATAACCTGAAAAGTGAAATCGAAAATTTTTCCCAAGAGCACCGAGTAGGGTATCAAACGAAAGCCTATTAAAGCCCAAATCCAGTAATATATATAAGTACATACTTTTGTTCATTTTTTTTTTTCGAAAACCATCATAAAATTGCTGTCTCCGGCTCTTATTACCAGAAGGATTGTTCAGAAAAATCTGAAAAAATTCACAAACGTTAAAAATGAGGTGTAGATTGAGCGAAAATTATCAAACCTAAATTTCCTTGCACAACTTCCTTGGTTTGCAAAAAGAAAAGTTGATGACATACTTTGCTTTGATTAAAATGTTTATCAATAATTTTATTAATAATACATTAGCGGAAAAAATTAAAGAATCAAAAAAAATTCCAAATTTTTAGCGATTTTTTGAATGGCTGTATCTTCGTCAAATGGTCGTATCGGAATTGTAAACAAAGCAATTTAAAGCTGGAAGTTTCTAGTTTTGAGATCTTGTGATAAAAAAATTTTCAAAACAAAGTGTCGCTCAATCCTAATAAATACACTGAAAAAAAAATTTTCGAAATTTTTTCGGTTTCTTTTTTTGGTCCACGGACTTGGAAAAAAATTTTCCGACTTAACCACCATATGGACCGGATAACTTGTTAATTCAGTTTTAATTTGCTTTTTTTAGACCTTTATACGACCACTTCTTGCTGAGATATCGGACTTTAAATGGAAAAGGAACATTTCGTTTTTAACCATCGATATCTCAGCAACCAATGATCACACAGAAAATTGAAGGTGTGTTTTAAAAACTCGAATAAATTCTCTACAAGGATTAGGCCATTGTTTTTTCCGAAAAAAATTTTTTGCATACCCTACATGAATTTGAAAAATCAAGAAAAAAAGAGCTTTTGGTGGCTTTTTGGAAAATCCACCAAAGCGCTGAATTAAAAATATCGAGCAAACCATTAATGTTAAGTGTGCCATTTACAGTTCAATATACCCACAACAACCCCGCCGAGTTTCAATTTAATCCATCAACGCGTTTTTTTGTTTCATTCGATTGAATTTTTGAAAAAATTAAAGTATCATTTTTTTGATCTTAAACTTTTATAATCTTGAACAAAATGAACAAAAAATTTTCTCAGCTTTTTTCATATTTTATTTTAGGAATAAAATTTATTCATTAGGAAAAATATTTCATCCACTTTCATATCCCGTTACAAAAAATTCATAAAAACAATTAATTGTACGGAACACTGTTAGCGCAAGTACAACTCGCACTTGACAACTTGTTTAAATTGTCTTTAATAAGTTAATTTAATCACGTGATTTTTTTGCATGCACTGTTAAACTGAACAGACAGAAACTTATTCCTGCTCGTTATATAATTCGTTAGTGATCTGTCCTTATAACTATCAAAAAATACATTCAAGTGAAATGTAATTACCTAATAGTTATATAATATTTAATAATCCGTGCAGCTGTTATTTTTCAAGCTTTCTATTTAATTCCTTTAGTGATGCACATAAAAATTTATAATCCTCTAGAGTCTAGACCAAAATTTTTTATACTACAACTTTGTTTAGTTGGAATACATAAAATCTATAAATATTATGAATCGGTTAACACTTTCTTTCGATTAAAAAAATCAGTTGTCACAATGATATTTTATCAGGGCCGGATTTTTAAATAGGTTGTATAGGTATTAAAGGACCATGTAAAGTGGACATTGCTAACAGTAACGCATTTTTAAAAATTCTAGTATATATGAATTATTTATCATAAGTAACATAATATTAACGTAAAAATACAGAAAACAAAAGCCTTAAATTATTTTTGGGATGTTTTTCTTTTTGATATTTTGTAATATATTTTTATTTATTAATTTTTGACAATATGTAATCTGATAACGTTGAACGCTATTAGCCAGTACAATTTTTCTGATAAATAACTATAGTCGTTAAAACCATAAATACAGGTTCTATTTTCATTTTATTGAATCATTGTATTCACTGATCAGTGATCACAAATACTAATTGTATTTGAAATAGTTTGAATTCCATCATCATCAGTTATGAGACGACATCGAACATAAGACGACAAATAAAAATTATAAATTTTTATTTATCGTCTGTAAGTTAAAAACTAAGCAAAAGGGCCTCAAGACTTCCATGCCTACGGGTTCTTACCTGGTTAAAACCAACCCTGTATTTTATCATAGATTAAAAATCCCGTCATACATAACATCGAAGACTGTATTCGCAGAATACAGAAAGAACGTTTCTATCTCTATATTAGCAAAATGATGACGTAAAATTTCTCTCCCCCACCAAACGCATAACCTACGATAAACCCCTTATCTATTTACACGGCTCTACGCTTGTGTATGTGTCATTAGGGTGTGCCAAAAAATTTTTTTTTCTTTTTTCGCGTTCTCCGCTCAAACTATCGTAAGATACGACTAAACAAACATCCTCACCAAAGCGCAGCTCAAAATTCCAATTTTTAGGGGTGCATCAACGAGCCTAAAGTTTTCCCATTTAAATAACACAGGAAAAACGATTTTTTATATTTTTTACTCCTGCAAACTATGAAGAAATTTTTTTTCCATAAAATGAATTAAAGCACCTTATTAAGCATTAAATTTTGGACAAAAAATTTCATTGAGTCAAATTTCTATCACCAATATTTCACTTTCCACAGAGCCTTAGAATTTAAATTTCTTGAAATTTTACGTTTTTTTTTTACATTTTTAAGCTGAACTATTAAAGATAGGACAAAATGTTAAATGACAATTTTGTAGTCTAATTGACGCTTTGCAAAAAAGTTCCTTACAAATTTTTCGTATTACAAATAGTTACAAAGTTACAGACCCTCAAAGTTTATTTTACTTATTTTTTTAGCGAAGAGGAAATTCAGCTATTACAGCAGGTGTCATGAAAAGACCTGAATCCAGGACTATGGCAGAAATTTGTTTTGAGACTTCGAGAAACCGAGAATGACCGAAATTTCTGTCATAATGCCGGGTTCAGGTTTTTTCATGACACCGGCTGTAATGGCTGAATTTCCATTTTCCAAAAAAAAGTAAAATAAATTTTGAGAGTCTGTAACTTTGTAACTATTTGTAATACGAAAAATTTGTAAAGAACTTTTTTGTAAACCGTCAGTTGGACTACAAAATTGTCGTTTAACTTTTTGTCCTATCTTGAATGGTTTAGCTTAAAAATGTAAAAAAAATAAAATTTAAATTTTAAGTCTCTGTAGAAAGTGAAATATTGGTGATAGAAATTTGACCCAATGAAATTTTTTTGTCCAGAATTTAATGCTTAATACGGTGCTTTGATTCATTTTATGGAAAAAATATTTCTTCACAGTTTGCAGGAGTAAATAATATAAAAAATCGTTTTTCCTGTGTTATTTAAATGGGAAAACTTTAGGCTCGATGATGCACCTCTAAAAATAAAAATTGGAATTTTGAGCTGCGCTTTGGTGAGAATGTTTGTTTAGACGTATCCTACGATATTTTGAGCGGAGAGCAATTTTTTTTTTTTTTTTTGGCACACCCTAATGTGTCATACGTCACACTCAATCTCTGTTAGGTGGGGCGTGCATTGTGTACGTACATATAATATGTACATCTACGATCATTGTTGGCAAGTAATTTACAATAATGACAAACAATTGACGCGCATTTGGTCACCGCTACGAAAGAATGATCAGCTAAGCAGTGAGAAGGGCACAGATTTTTTTTTATATGTACGCTGTTTCTGTATTATGTGACCGTATTCGTGGATGTACGAAACAAATTCAAACTCGTATAGATACATAAAGACAAACAGTTACATTGTATTGTCTAGTTTGCTTGATTTATCCAAAGTATACTTGATGTAATATTATTTCATATAATTTGAATGGTATTTAAATAAAATTTTACTTAAATTTTACAATTTTAAATTATTCGGAATTGCAAAAAATAATATACCTATACATACGCCACGAGACTAAACTTTTTTTTTATCCCTCGTGTGAATTGTCGACCTCGGGCAGACAAATTTCACACTTAAGATTAAAAATCAAACTTTAGTCTCTTGGTGTATAATATACTATTTTTTAAACAGTGAAATATGTATTACGAGCGCAAGCTCAAAAGACCTCCAGAAACTGTGGTGAGGGGAACACAAATTGTATTATTTTCATAGTTACCAACCAAACAAAGTAATTATGTTTTTATATGAGGGAGTGAATAAACTTCTATTTATTAATATGATAGACAAAGATAAATGCAGATGTTGATAAGAAAGTTCTTTTTAGCTTGCGCCCATAATAGATAATGTGTATATATGATGTCTACGATGTCTACCGTGTCTACTATGTATGAATTATGCAAATACATACATATAAAGCTTTTAAATATGTATAAAAAATTTTTTTGAATCCGATTCAAGTTTATTTTTATTTAGCCTATATCAAGGTTATTTATTTCAAAAACTAGTTAATCAGGTCTATGTTATTATCATTTCTGCCAAGATACATTCTACCAAAACAATCAATATGATCAATATTATTATAATTTATAATCAACTAATGTTACTAATATTTTAGAAATATATTAGGTACATTTTACGGAAGTAATAATTATATTGAACAATATTTAACCCTTTGCGCTTATAAGACATGTACAACATGACAAGGTGGTTTGTCCATTAACTCTACCATATTTAAAGGTGTTTTGTCTGTAGGATCATAAGACATGTACCACATGACACACTGAATGTTGAACTGTAAAGACTGCTCATACTTCACATTACATGAATATTTTATTTAATAACTGCAAACACATTCATTTATTAGAAAAATTGTAAATAAAATAATACAAAATCACGTTGAATTATCTTTTGAAAATTAAAAACTAATAACAACAGCATTGAGGACGTATTTAGCGTATTTAGTATTCAACTTTGGGGAAACAAGGTTAGAACGTCAAAAGAATCCGTCAAAAAAGAACGTCGGTCGTTGTCATGTGCTACATGTCTTACCAGCCTATTTACAACTCACTTTTTTTTGCTTGAGTGCAAAGAGTTAAAGGTGCTACTGTAGTAAGCCGTTTGCCGATTTTTTGCCTTAAATCTTAAATTCACCTACAAATATTTCCTAGTAATCAACTACAGTTAATCCTACTATAATAATACAATATGGCCATATAAGTAATAAGTCTTATAATTATAAAAAACAAAAGACTGGACCAATGGCGTAGCGTGCCTTGGAGGGGCCCTGTATCAAAATTAGTTGGGGGGCCCAAATGAAGGGTAAAGATTTCTCACAAAAGAAACAAAAATGCTTGCATTAAATTAAAATAAATATTTATTGATTATAAGTTATCGTTTCCTCCTAGAAATTGAGCTAGCCAAACAATTCAAATTAAATATACACTTTTTTTGCCTTTTTTCGGCAAATTGATTTATTAAATCATCTATAGTTGAAGACGGTTTCAGTTTTTTTAAAATTTCTGCCTCTATAGACAATAGTGACTAGTCTGATAGCCGTTCCTGCCCCATCGAAGTCCTTCGGTAATTTTTTTATCAGTTTTAATTTTAAAAAACTTCTTTCAGCTGTTGCGGTTGTAACTGGAAGGGTCAAGAATAGAAAGCATGCTGTTATTACCTCCGGAAAACTGGATGCAAGGCTATTGAATTTTATCAGCAATAATTTTGAGCTCCTTAATGGAATGAATTTTTTGAATTTCAGATTTTAAGTATGTTTTCAGTGCAATTAATTGTTCATAAAGATTAACTGAGATGTCTTTATTGTATTTAGCCGACAATTTTTCGGAAGCGTTTTTTATCACTTCGTTTGAAGAAGATAGGAGTTTCTCCGGTTGTAATACTTCGAACACATTACTCAGGTCAAAAAGGCTCTGAAATCTGTTTAGTTTGAGAAATTAATATATCTAAACAGCAATAGTATACATTGACTTTGAAATATGATTCCGGGTCTGAAATTCTCTCGTATGACAGTTTTGTATGTTTTTTTTTCCCGGGAAGCACGAGATTAAGTGACATTGTGGATAATATTTTACTAATTTTTGCTTACACACGTTAGGGACCTCTGTAGCCCGGGGGCCCCGTATCATTGATACGGCGGTAGCTACGCCCCTGGACTGGAGATAATATCTTCAAGATTGCGGTAGTTGCAACACAGCAGTTCAGCAGCACTGTTGGATGATTTTCACTCAACCACGCATGCTTTCTTCGGAAACTATGTTATAAGAGTATTGCGTTATAAAGGCCCAGTCCAACCGGTCCGGGCAATCGTAACCCGCCCGCAACTTACCCGCAAAATCGCACGTGGCCCAATGCGGTCAAATTCGGCATTCACACCGGTGCGGGCACCTCATAAAGTCTATTTTTATAAAAATACAATAGTACCAACAAATGGACAAACGTGTCAAACATAAAAGGCAGGTTTTTTGATTTTATTAAAATCTATATAAGTATGGAAATAGTACAGAGGTATATTTTTCATAAAAAAATTATAAATATTTTAAATACCTACAAAAACCAGTACTGTAACCTTTCATTTAATAAACTAAATTTTAAATTTTACAGTAAAACCTCGCTATTTCGGATTTCACTAATTCGGAACTTCTATAAATATGACTGACAAAAAAAATTTATATAGTAAATTAGAGTGTAGTATACATTTTGCAGTAAATTTTTATTAAAATTAAACATTTTTCATTTTTAAGCTTCTTATTTATCACTGAATTCACCGACTTAAATTATTACATACATACTGTACGCACACTACGCTTTGAAATTTATCTAAATTAAGTACACGATGTCCGTAAAAGTGAGGATTACACGTGATTTTAAAAGTTTTCTATAATTCGGAATTTTCGCCGTGGTGAAAAAAAATTATAAAAAAAATGAAACAAAATTATAAAAAAAATCCACTAAAATGCTTATGGTTACTTTTAGAAAATTCCCAGAATGGAATTCAGCTATTACAGCCACTGTCATGACGTGACTTAATCCTGGTTCTCGGGACTATAGCAGAAATTTGTTTTTAGGTCTCTAGAAACCCAAAATAATATTCACTAAATATATATATATATATATATATATATATATATATATATATATATATATATATATATATATATATATATATATATACAGGGTGGGGCAGGGAAACATCCCTACTTTCGAGGTGGCATTGTGAGTAGTGGGGACATGTTGGAGGAGTGAGGGTAGGTTCGAATGACGCTGTGGCCACGGAATTTTCCGATAGTAGCGCTGTCAGTTGTAGACATGGCTTGGTCGAATGAGCAACGCGCTTTTGCTGTCGAGACGTATTTTCCTCAGAATAAGTCTATTGTTGCAGTGCAGCGTGCGCTGCGAACTCGTTATCGGATTCCCCCTCGCAACCCTGTTCCTGACCGCAAATCCATTTTGTTGTGGGTGGAAAACTTCCGTGCATGTGGTAGTGTAGTGAAAAAGAGAGTTGGGGCTCGGAGAACTGTCCGAACTCCAGAAAACATTGACCGTGTCAGAAGATCGATCTTGCAGTCTCCTAAGCGTTCTGCCCGCAAGCATGCATCCGCCCTTGCTGTTTTGAGGGAAATGTTCCCCGGGCGATTAATCTCCCGGTATGGTGACATTCCATGGCCTGCGCGCTCGCCGGATTTAACTCCGTGTGATTACTTTTTATGGGGATATCTCAAGAGTGAAGTGTTTAAACATCGACCCAGAACCCTACAAGACTTGAAGGATGCAATTCGCGTTGAAGTTGCCCGCATTCCACAACAAATGCTTCGCAGAGTTATGCAGAACTTCAGAACCAGACTAGATCAGTGTGTTGACAATGAGGGACATCACTTGAATGATGTATTGTTTAAAACAAAGTAAGAATTAACTTCCATCTGTACCCTTTTGATGCCACAATAAAGTTTTGTTCTAACACTTTTCGTTTTTTTTAAATTTACCTTCAAAGTTAGGGATACTTCCCTGCCCCACCCTGTCTATATATATATATATATATATATATATATATATATATATATATATATATATATATATATATATATATATATATATACATATATATATATATATATATACATATATATATATATATATATATATATATATATATACATATATATATATATATATATATATATATATATATATACATATATATATATATATATATATATATATATATATATATATATATATATATATATATGTATGTGTCTGCACGATAACTCTCGAACGAAATCTCCTTGGTTTACGAAATTTGGTGAAAATGTTGGAAATCCCAAACCGTTGGACAAGTTCGTTAGCCAGACACGTCCGATGCCCGGAACATGATTTTTGTTCATGAAAAAAATTAGTTTTTTGCCAAAATTTCTACTTATTCAAAAGTTTTTCCGACATTTTTTACACCAATAGAAAGAGGAAAAAAAAATTACATAAAAAAGGTTTTTAAACCATCATTCTATGTAAACTGGTTTCCGAGAAAAACGAATTTTTATAAACGAAAATTCGCTATGTTACGCATGAAGCTACGACAGGGGTATTTCTACTTCTAAGCATCTTTTTAGGGACCATAAGTCGCCAGCCTAGTTTGAACACAGTCAATGAAGACGTATTTTAGTACATACAACCTATAAAAAATTAACTCCTTTAGAACAAATGACGAGCTCAGCTCGTCATACTAATTTTTAGAAAAAATTCAACTGAAGAGTGTGCATTGTCTTATATCGGTAACTGGAGGCTGTATAGTAAAGAGCGGTCATATTCTAAATAAATTAAGCAAAACGTACCAAACTTGCAATTTTATACTTATAGAGATATTAAATTTTTTATCTAAAATATTGGAATATACAGCGGTACTAAAAGAGTTAAATTGGAAGACGTGTGCTATTACAACATTTAAGATTATAACAAGATGGCTCTTTTTTTCAAGATCAAATTTCCCTGACTTTTTCCAGTTTTCCAGATAATATTTCAAGTGCCGAAAAGGCCCTTAATTTCCCATAACTTGATTGAAAAAATCTTTCGAATTCAAAATTCATTTTTTTTTTCAAAAAATCCGGCAGTGCAACCGATTTACCAGTAACGAGACTATCAATGGCACGGACACCTAAAATCCTAAAGAAATCCAAATTTTTAGATCTTTCGTTCAGTCATTTTAGTAGGACAAACGTTAAAATTTCTTTCAGTAATTTTTTTTTTAAAATAGCAGTAGAATTATCGAAAAAACAAAAGTTAGTATGTTTTAAATTTCTTTCGTCGTCAGCCTTGAAGATAATATATGAAGACAAGAAATTTTTCGATAAAATAAAGATTCAATTTTTTTTTATTTCTGGTAACTACAACAAAAAGTGCAATCAAATCATTAATATTAAAGGCTAGAAATGGCACCCGAAATCCCCAAAAGGTCGAAATTTTTAGATTTTTTATTCAAGAGACTTCGTTCCTCTACTGTAGAGGGAAAGGAAATGCAATAGATATGAAATACGATATAAAATTCACTGTGCTAGCTTAAATAATTTTAAAATCGCTATAACGAAAAATATATCAAAATTTAAATTTTTTATTTTATTTTCGACAAAACCGGAAGTGTAACCGCATCATCAAAAACAACGTTATCAATGGCATTTAAAATTATAAAGAAACCTAAATTTTTAGATTCTTTTATTTCTAGTCTAAAGCAGGGGGGGGGGGCGTAGAATTTTTCTCAATTTTCAATAATTGTCTTAAAATAGCAAAATTATTAAGAAAATTAAAAGTTAGAAGTAGGTATTTTAATTTTTTTTTGAAGTCAACTTTAAAGATATGAAGACAAAAATTTTTTTTCAATAATAGATTCTTTTCCCATTTTCGGTACAAAAGTGCTATTAAACCGAGGATACCGAGTTTTTTATTCAGGATACTACGTTTTTGCAGAGAATATAATGGAAACTTCACCGTGCTTTAGCATGGGACTTTGATCAGAAAATAATTTAAATATTATGAATTACTAATATATAAAAAATACTTTTTTATACTGGGTGTCTCGGCCGGATGTATACATACGATTTACATGTTAATTGATAACATTGGAGTCCCATAAGGAAAAAGTTATGTCACAAGAGTGCTTTGGATAAACATTTTTATATTTTTAGTAATTTTCTTTTATAAAATAATTTTTTTCCACCAAATTATCTGCACTATTTCTTCAACAGAGTATTCTTTCCGTATTTTTATTATTTTAATATGTATTTCCAAAAAAAATTAAAAGATGCCTTTTTTGAATGACACAAGTATTTATGTGAAAATATAAATTGCTTGAAAATTACGACACTCATTTCTTTGTTTTACTGCATTATTATTGTTAAAGCTATAGTAACAGTAGTTATAATATTAAATTGATATTATTATTTTATTCAAAGCACTCTTGTGACATAACTTTTTCCTTAATGGGAATCCAATGTTATCAATTAACATGTAAACCGTATGTATACATCCAAATGGGGTACCCTGGTATATTAGTTTAAAATTTTCCTCTAAAATGCATACATTTTTTCAGTATGACATCACGTGCCAGTATTGCCAAAAATTAAAGAGATCCTTAGTAACATTGTAAAACATTCGTAACATTTACATTTCATATTTTCTATATTGTTATTTTTTGATTATTTTATTATAAAAAAAAAAAGAAAAATTATACACTTAATTGTTTTGACCAAATTTTGGCAAATAACCTCAAATAATAATTACATTTTAGTTTCCAAGATTTGAAATTTTTTTAAATACAGATTTTATATATAAATTTTTACTATACTGGTCTGTTACGTAAGCTATTTCTAATTGTTGTTTCTAATTGTTGTTTCTAATTATATCATCATTAACGTAAATTCTACAATTTTATTTAATTAAAATTTTTATAATTTTGAGTGATATAATTTGTAAAGGGGCAATATTCAGCACTATTATAACTTAAGTAATCACTTAAAAGTCATCTTTTTACAATTACTGTAAAATATTCTATTAAAGATTCGCATTTACGACATATTACTCTAAGAAGTTATTACATCTTACAATGGGTTTGGAATACGATGCAATGTTATCTATGAGTTTTTTTAAATCTATGATAAAATGTCACCGTGAAAGCTGATGTTTTTTAATCGAAAGAAAGTGTTCATTGTATCATTTATTTTTTAATTACAACAAAATGTTCATCAAATGAATTATATCTTCTATAAAAACTAAGTTATGTCGGTAATATTATAAATTAACAGTAAAAGTTAGTTACCAGTGCTAGCGATTGTTAATCTATCAAGAAACTAGTTTTAAAAAAATTTTGCCTATGAATTAGGTTTCTGAAGAAATTTTTTTTTTTTTTTTGTCAAAATGGAAAGTTCATATATGTTTTATAAGAACTTTATTTTTTCGTTAAACGTAATATTTAAGAAGTTATATCAAATTAAAACTAAATTTTTAAACTTAGAACCGATAACGGGCCGATAGTTCCCGAGCGCATACGTGACGTCATAATAATAACTTACCTAATAAAAAACATAGTGTCTTTTTATTCTTTATTATTGTTGCTACGCAATTATTGCTTGCTACAAATATTTTTGTATTGAATATCTTAACGACGTCATAGACATCGCGGTCTTTTGTAGTGCTGTTTATAACCAAATGGTATTTCTTAAAATTTTATAACTTTTAATTAATTTCTTATTTATTAAATATTATTTTTCGTATCGATTATCAATATTATTTATGATATAGTACTGAAATAAAACAAAAAAATTATAATTACTTTTTATTCAAAAACCCAACTATCAAAATGTTTATGTCGTGTTGTGTTTAATAAAAATGAAATCAAAACTGCCTATGTATTTACTTCAAAGATTACAGCTCACAAAATAAATTAGTTCCCACATAATTAAATAATAATTTTCTAAAGGTACGTCCACACGCTCAAGCTTTACCACCGACTTACTTGCGCAAACCAGGTTTGTGCAAGTAAACATGTACGTATGGACGGGAAAAAACGTACATGTTTACTTTCACAAACCTGGTTTGCGCAAGTAAGTCGGTGGTAAAGCTTGAGCGTGTGAACGGACTCTAAGGAAAAAAATAAAAATTTACGTTATAATTCAATAAAAAAAAAATATTTATTAGTACTTGTTTACAAAAATAAAACTAATTTAATATTCGGATAACACTAGCTGATATGTATGATTAGCTTTCTTTATCAAAAAACCCTGTAAATTCAATGATGATACCAAATTGTTTACATCCGTTTGTGGAATATTGCCTTTTTCTGCTAAACGTCTTATTTCCGTTATATCAAACAATGATTTACGATTCTGTTCAGAATATCTTATCAGCATGTTTAAAAATTTCTTCGCCTAAATACCAAAATAAATTTATAATTATTATAAAATGGCTGACTAAGGGCCAGTATTATAAAAGACTAAACTAAATTTGTGAACTAAATTAATTTTATTCACAGATATCAGTATTATAAAACTGAAATAAATTAAGTAGGGAACTAAATTTTAGTTGATAGAAAATCTACCGACTAAATTTTATTCGGAGATTAATTTGACAGTTCTGACAAATTTTTACAAATATTATTTATGTTTATATTTATACATATTAAACAGGTTTTATACACGTTGTAATACAAATTAGAGGTACAGAATGAGCCATTTTCTCAAAATATCTACATTTCTATGATTGAAATTTTAATTTAAAAATTGCTATGACGCATGAGAAAATTATTTAACACCAGGGCGGCGACACGGGTTATTCGGAACTATATCTCTATAGTTGGAATATTAATTTCTAAAAAAAAAAAACAATATTCCTAGGTAACCGAATTGGAAAATTTCGTTGCTAAAGTGGAATTAACAGAAGGTGATTTTTGGTTGGTTAAATTAATATCTCGATTATAGACATGTAATCCCAACTACCTGTGTCGCCGCCCTGGTGACAGATTGCTACATATTTGAGAAAATGGTTCATTAATTTTCATATTATATACAGTAGACTTTCGTTATAAGTCCGCTCGTTATGAGTCCGCCGATTTATATTTCTATTGTAAACATTCCCCCTCCATGACCGACAAAAATTCATTCAAGTCTTTCGTTATAAGACCGGTGCTCTGTGGACCGGAACATTGCTATTGATGTAATGATAATGACCTAGGGTAAAGCGTACAATTAGTGCAACTCATAAATCATCCTGTCAGAATCTTTTTATTCACTAAAATAATTTTTTTTATAGGTCCGTGTTTACATAATACATGTGTAATTGACCAAAACAAGTTTTGTTCGTTCATTGCACGGATTGTATTACAAACTTTGTTTGACTAACAATATTATTTACAATTTCTACAAAAGATTTCAAAAAAATTTTTAAAGAAAATATGTGTTGACAGTATCGTTTAAACTTTATAAATAAGTACACACTCACACGCTTGAAAAGTAGGGGAAGTGTGAGTTACGGCGGTCGACTACTAAGCACAAGTGGGGGTACAGGAATTCTTAGAATTATATTCTCCTACAAGCCCGTAAGCGGACTTATAAAGAAATTGGAATGTATATGAAAATTAAAACATATTTGCAATATATTGTAGGTTAATCGACCACTAACTAATTTTATCATGAGATACATTTATAATACTGAACGAAAATTTAGTTCACAAATATTTATATTCGTAGAATAGTTCCTCGTTGAATTATTTGTCCTTTATAATACTGAGCCTAAATTTTATATACCTGTGCTCGACTACTGATTCCACACCCATTTTGGGATCTAGTGAAATCAAGTTGCCCATAATTATCGGAAAATATATCAACTAAACTATATCGCATAACTTCAACAACATCTAACGCATCCCTTTCAGTAGCGAATTCACGTAATTCCATTCGAGCTCGAGCAAGGGTCAAACGAACCTACGTGAGAAGAAATATTCCGTTAGTAAAAGTTTCGTAAAACTAAACATCGGCGCTACCATTGCTTGTAATTGTCTTGCAGTAACGGGAGTTGAATCACTTGTTTGATGTTCCTTTCGTAGTGTTATATAAAATCTCTGTAACACTTCAGCAGCAGCTGGACTTAAACGCGTATACACATACTTCCTCGCATAGGCAATGTACTTTCGAAGTAATGGTTGAGGTATTAAATTCAACGTTTCATTAGATGGTAAATTCAAACGCTCTCTAAATTTTAAATACCAGTTTTTAAAAGATCATACGAATAAATCGAATAACAGTAGTGGTGGGCGATTATAAATGATTCTCGAAATTTCAATTATGAATATGATCAGTTAATATGGTCCTTGACTAAAATTAAAAAACTATTCTAAATGCCTTACTTTTCCATACTAATTAATTTTTTTTTATTTTTGATAAATTTTATAAAAATCTTAAAACGGCTCGATATACTGACATAACAATTTGAAAACAAACAAACGTTAATGTTAATTTAATTGTAACTCTAAAACTTTGATTGTATTTATAACACGTCAAAGTAAAAAGTAAAAACGAGTTTTTATTTATTATTTAAATTAATATTAATGCGTATTAAAGCTAATGAAAATATCTGCAGATGAAAATTATCAGAATCGGCATGTTTATTTACAAACTGTGACGTCATTTTGAAATATTGGCGTATTTTCAATCATTTGAATAATTGTTAAAAATTGACGACTTTCAAAATACAATTTGTTAATAATTAACAAATATTTTTACGTTTTGGTATTAAAATCGAACATATTTAATAATAACTTACAGAATTAGTAAACATATTGGGAAATCAAATGGAGGCCTGGTTTAACTTTTAAATGATTAAGACGAGTTAGCTCGTCCTGCAATATGGCGGCTCAAAATGCTGTCATATGTATATATTCACTGGTACAGGTGCCGCCATCTGTGACAATACGGTATAATTCTAAATAATGTTAAATTTTATCAACATAGTTTAGTAAAATTTATTTCTTGTAAATTCCTAGGGTTCACTTTTTTAATGTTCGGATCTTTGATTTTTTTCTTTTTCTTTTTTTGTAGCCTTATCTATTTTACTTATCACTTGGCAGTAAAAAGTCCGGCATTTTGAGACAAAAAAATTTTACCATATGGTTTGTTTAAAAGGGTTAATATTTAGCCTACAGACAGTAGTTTTTTCATTCGTTACCAGATGGCAAAAGTTGACACTTAAAAAAATGGTAGCAATTTAGAATTGTTCGTTTTTATTTGAAAACAGTAAATTATAATGAAAAAATAAGAAAGACATTCATAAAATATGCCAATTTTGTATTTTTTAAACTAAATAGCATAAATTTTGTGAATTGTCAAAACCTAATAAACAAACCTTGCCTACTGACAGTAGTTATTTTTTTGACCACTAGTTCGCGTATTTGAGTTTTACGGTTCCCAATAATAACAATTTCAAACACAGTCAAGTACCCTATTAGTAACATAAATGTCAACGGTCAAACAATATTAAGGAACGGCAGCAGTACGAATACATACATATTATATATGTTCACGCTGAAGCAGTAAATAGTAAATAATAAGCAATAACTATCTGACAAATTATTCTTAACTTAATCTAGGCTGATAAATCATTCGATTATGAAGATATCTTGAAATATGTTGTATTTCGATTTTACCATCAAGATTAATAATTACTAACATATAAATTATTAGTAAAATTAACAACTAACAAATAACCTCTATGAATGAGAAAAATAAAACAAGATTAAACGTATACATAACACAAGAAATACAGATGGTTGGGGTTAACAGCGTATACTGAATACACAGTATAATGAAAGTGATAAAAAAGCATGTAAAATAATTTTCTGCTCGTCGATAGTGTTTTGGAGAAAAATAGATTTCTGAGTAGGAGGCACTTGAGTCAAAATCGCTATATCGTTCCAAGGAGCAATAAATGTAGTTACACCATTGATTACTGGAATATACAGGTGGTCCACTGAGTGCTACCAAAAATTAACCCTTTGTCATATGCTTGAGGAGTGCGCTAATGGCACTATCAGCTCGCGGTAACTGGTAAGTAAAGCACACCATGCAGTTTGTGTTACTGCTGTGTCAGTGTTGCTTTAGCTCGGATTTAAAAATATTTAAGTATTCAAAGGAAGATCGAGTGTTTTTAACTGGAGACTCCTTCAAACCCAACTACTCATGAACAGCCGTGCAACATGCATGGAAAACGTTCAGAAACACAAAGGGTGCACCTACTGTTAAGACATTAAAAAGGTAATAAATGGGACAAAAAACGCCAGGACGTTCAAAGATTAGTTTGCTCCTTTCATTCGCAAGAAAGAGCCCGATGGTCAGCACTGGTTTATGCAGGATGGGGCATGACCTCACACACCGACCAAATTTTTGACGTGTTTGAAAATATATTTAATATTGTGTGGTCAATCTGAACTTCCTAAAGAGGCATGGAAAAGGAATATATTGGCCTCCATATTGCCGGACCTTAACTCTTGCGATTTATTTTTTTGGAGGATATCTTAAAAATAGATGTTAAGCTTTGCAAGCGGGTAATCAATAGTATTAAGAATCAGGTCACTGCGATAATTGTAAAAGAGGGAAACCATTTCGAAATAATGTATCATTAACTGCCTTATATATCCTTTCCTTCCCATACCTTGGCTTTACCATATTTTATCCTTTCTCTGATTAATAAAGCAAAACTTTTTGGTAGTACCCAATGGACTACCCTGTATCATTAGCAAACCATTCAATTATGTGAATCGTTCATCAAAATCACCCACCTTTAAATAACATTTAAAACAAACATACTTAAGTGGTTTATCTGGATCATACTGAGTAGGTGTGGCCGGACTTCCAGAAAGATTACCAGAATTATTTTGTTTTCTAATTGAAGTATGTAACGCTAGCACATGTTCCGATAATAACGTATCTAAATGTTGATCAGGTTTATCCAGTAAAATGAATACTAAATCAAATCGAGACAATAATGCTGGTCCTAAATGAATATTTTCCGCGATTGTTTTTCCTTTGTTATAATGTCCGCCACGTGGATTTGCGGCTGCCAGTATACCGCATCTTGCACTTAATGTACACACTACACCACCTTTTGCTATACTAATCGTTTGTTGTTCCATAGCTTCCAACAATGCTTGATGCTGTGTCGACATTTTATCAAATTCATCGATACAACAAATACCCTGATCAGCTAAAACGAGGGCACCTGCTTCTAACGCGAAATCTCCACCAGTATCGCGAATTAATGAGACAGTTAAACCAGCACTTGTGCTTGTATTACCACAAACATAAACACCTCTAGGTGATACGTTTGCACAAGCTTGTAGTAACTGAGATTTGCCAAGTCCAGGATCACCGACCATTAAAATATGAGAATCTGATCGAGAGTCTGTTCGCTCTTCTAGACCAGACCCAAATAATCCCAGTAATAAACCTAATTTGACAATTTCGTGTCCAAATATCGATGGGCATAATGAATGAACTAGTAATCGGAGTAGACCTTCCTCTGCGTGAATTTTCTAAACATAAAGTAATATACATACATACAGAAAAATATAAATAATTTTAAAAACTAATATTCGACTACGGAATTTAATCAAAATTGATTCAGCAATCTTAGCCTGACTGAGACTGAGAAAATTTTTCTATTTATTATTCCAGGACATTCCAGCTTCTGGATCCGGCGCTCTGACAATTACAGGGCAATTAAACCAAATAGACTTATTTTCACATAACTAATTAGCTAATTAAATAATACTGTCAATTAGTGTCCGCCATATTAAATTCCCTGTCACGTCATATAGTCTAGAATATATTCTGGATCAAGACGAACTGAACGACACCTGATTTGTTAACGACAAGCTTGCCAACTTTCCGGTTTCCTATGACCAGACAGATATGACTGGGAAAAGATGACATATGTATTATACCAATATTGCATTTTTGGTCGCAAACATTAGAGTGCAGATGATATCACTCTCTCTTTTTATTTAATGTACCTATTTTCATTGTCCTCAAGCGCTGGCAATTTCAAAAATGCCTCCATTTTAGCCACTTAGGTTGTCATTATCAAGTACGAGTATAAATTACAAAGTAAATTTTATTTAATAAGCAATAAATTTATTTATTTATTATTTGGATAAATAAAATTGTCATTTCGTGAGTTAAAAATTCAAACAATAAAATATTAAAAATATAAATGAGCTTGTTTAATACTTTTCAAGTGAACTGCTACACATGCGCAGAACAGAAATGGTACACTATTTTTGTATTGTCTGTTTCTCTTTGTTTGCGACCAGTTCCTCTTATAGGCTAGATACCTTGCTAGCAATATTGGTATTATAATACATATATGGAAAAGATACTTGGAGAGGAATATATTTTTATAAAAAATAATTTAAAGCAATTTTAAATTTAATTTAAAAAAAAAAGTACAATTAATTTTTAATAAATTTCAGAAGAGACAGATTTTTTGAATTATCTCAACCAAAACAGGCGTAATATGCCATATTATTAGGAAAGGGGAAAAACTAAGAAATTCAAAATGAATGTTATCTAAGACACACAAATTTTAGTGTCTACTGCATACATTTGCCTTTAATCTTTTCAATTTTGAGGGACCGGATCAGGACAAATGGCATTACAACCAGATGGTTGACAAGCCTGCTCCAAAAGGAAACAAACTTACATGCGTGAAATTCTTTTTGATTTCACCGTAGTCAGATAAAGAGATGGTATTTTTAAAAAAAAATTACCTGTATAGCGTAATAATCTCTAACCGCAAATTCAATTCCAGATACAGAATTTTTCCCGTTAATATTATTTGTTTGGTTTTTATCATTGACAACGGAGACAGCATCAATATATAGCGAGAACATATTCGTAGAGTTATTACGATTTGATCCCTGATCTCCATTTTGCACTTTCAATATCCCTGTAATTGTGACATCATCTCCCGGTATACAAGAATTAACCAGATCTTCAGTTAATTCAACTTCAATAGTTCTAGGAACTCTTCCACCTTCAATCTAAAAAAAAAATAATCTTAAATTATACACTTGAACCTCTTTTTATTTACTTTTATGGTTCTCACACAATAAAAGCCGTAAAATGTAAGACGTAAACTATAGAATAGTTGAGCAGCACATTAGAATGATTTCATCATACCCACTGTTGTTTGTACCATGAACAGTTCTCGCTTAATGAACAGATATTGGGTATAGGCGGGATTTAGGGGGGTGAAGAACTCCGCCCCCCCCAATATTCGTGCGAATAAAAAATTAAAAACTTGAACAAGATTTATTAAAATGGTATGGTAGCAGAAAATAGGTAAGAATTCAAAAATTAAATCAAGCAGTTGTCGATCTGAACTGATTTGCTATTCTAAAGCCAGGTCTACATATAAAGAACGAACGCGAACGAATGCGAACAAACGTAAACGAATGGTAGCGAACAAACATAAACTAACAAATGTGGACGTAGTCACGAAAGCGAACAAACACGAACGAACAGTTTCGAACACTCACGAATGTTTTCCATTTGTTGTTGGTACATCAAAGAATAAGATTCGTTCGTGTTTGTTTGTGTCTGTCAGATGTGGACGATTAAAAATTATTCTAACAATAAATTAAGACAGTTTAAAATAAATTCAGTTATCAATTTAAAATTGATAAGATTTGAAATTTTATTTCGATGTTTTGGAATGTTTTAGATAATTTTTTTAGGGAATCTTTGGAGGGAAAATTTGATTAACAGAAGTCGCAATGTGTAATAACACTGAAGTCTTTCTTTAACAGGAATTGCTTTCCGATAATAAGTGTATATTTTATTTAGATATTTTTGGTCCAACTATTTCAGTTAACTTTTCGAAATCTGATAGTGACGATCTTGTAAAATTTCCAAAAAATTAAGAATTTTCACAAATTAAATCAGTTAGTAAATTAGAGGCATTATAACGAGTTTTGCTTTTATGAAACAAAACCATCTACCAACATCTTTTTGACTTGTCGGTTTTTAAAGATCACATCATAAAATTGGTGTCATAATGTGGGCGATATTAGTAGACCATAAAACTCTTACTGCAATAACTTTTCATTTCAAAATTTATTAAACTTATTTAAAAAATTATTGTGTAGCTGGAACATAAACGAACATCAACGAATTGACGTTAATTGTTCATTCGCGTTCGTTTGTGTTTGTTTTTGTTTGTTCATGTTCGTTCATGTTGGTTCACGTTCGTTCACGTTTGTTCGCATTCGTTCGTTATATGTAGATCCGGCTTAAGAATCTCCCAAGGTGGTTTTTATATTAAATATATTCCTTGCCCCCCCACCCAATATTTTTCTTGAAATCCCGCCTATAGGTATGGGTATACATAAAACTATTCTTTTGATAACTGTTCTTTTGGAATTCTGGAATTGTTCTTATTACAGAACTGTTCTCTTCAGAACTCTTCTGTAAAGAGAACAGTTTGGCACACCACTAGTGTGAGCTCACCAGTTGGATAGAAATTCATCACAATCGCGAATTCGCCCAGTATGTGAGAGCCATATAGTTTTACGCGACTAACGTAAAGTTAACATTAAGAACAATATTTGTAACAAAATGTAACTGCGTCTCGCATCAAAGAGAGGATGTGTTTGATTGATTATCAAAATTGGAGTGGCATTCGAACGAACGGTCGATGGCCTAATTAGTAAGGCGCTTGGCTAGTAACCAAGAGATCCGGGTTCGAGTCCCAGCCGATCCAGTTTTGATAATTTTTCAAATACTATGTGAATTTTAATTAACAATATTTAATTTTAAAAAAAATTCTGACAATTTTATAAAATAGGGTATTTGGTTAAAATTAACAAACGTCTCTAAGTGGTTTACTTTTTCATATGAATTGTGTAAATAAATGACTTTTTGTTTTTGATAAATTTTGTAAAAAATCGACTGTTTAATTTGAAATTAAAAAATTAGCGCGGAAAAAGGTTTGTTATAATGACATCACAGTTTGAAAACAAGCAAACCGGCCAATGTTTATAACCTCAAAATTTTGACTATATTCGTAACATGTCAATGTAGAAGCATATTCATTTGTATTCTGGTCGATTCTTATTACGGTGTACTCAAATTAACATAAATATTAAAAATATAATTTCACTTCGCCGATAAAAATTATGAGAATCTACATACTTATTTATAATTTGTAACGTCATTTTGAAGTAATGGGGCGTTTTCAACCCTCGTTGAAAAAGATCGATTTTCAATATTTTTACATAACTGCTAAATATTCTTACTTTTCACTGTTAAAATCAAACATATTTAATGATAATATAAAGAATTATTTAATACAAATTTCAAACACAGTCAAATACCATATTCTTTTTATACGATTTCTATTTACGTGTAATTTCCCAGTAGACCTATAGTATGTATAATTGTTATTGTGTTTTTAAGTACCTGATGATTTGCAACCGTTTCTTGTAGTTTAATCGTTTGCCAATCGATAGTACGAGTTAAAGGGTGTAATAACAATTGCTGAAATCTTTTCGAACGACACAGTTTTGTAGTGCACGAGGTTGGAGCAGTAAATAAGCCGTCAGTTTGATAAACTTCTTGTACGGTTGAACAATGATCACATTTCCAAGCCAGCCATGTACATAATAATTTCCTTGGACTACATCGAATTACTGTTCCTCTAACGGACACTAATTTACCTTGAATTTTGAAATAAAATGAGTTACTGAATAAAGATTAGAAGTGAAAAATAAGACAAGAAGGACTAACAAATAAAAATCTAAAAAAATCAATATTTTTGTTGAGCTTTTATATTTTAAAATTTTAATAAGTTAACGTATTGAGCAAATTTTGATAGATAATTATGACGTTTTGGCCTCTAAGATACCAAAGTAGACGAGTTGACAAATTTATGAAAAATGTTTCAAACTATTTATTTGGATTTAGCAATTAAATATTCCCCAGTTAAGAAATGAAAAATGAAACTGAGGACACTGCTATATCCGACACTGATAATTACAGGTAGCACGAGTAGACTATCTAATTCAATGACAAAAATACAGGCGGGATTTCAAGAAAAATATTGGGGGGGGGGCCAAGGAATATATTTAATATAAAAACCACCTTGGGAGATTCTTAGAACAGCAAATCAGTTCAGGTCGGCAAATGCTTGACTTACTTTCTGCATCCGCACCTCTTTTCTTCTGCCACACCATTTTAATAAATGTTGTTCAAGTTTTTAATTTTTTATTCACATGAATATTGGTGGCAGTCCCCCCCCCCTCCTTAACCAGTCCTGAATCCTGCCCATGCACAGTGGGGCCAAATACCATTAAAGGTAGCAAAAATACAAAAAATTAAATTATAAGCTACAATTTATATGACCCCTTAAATCAATAGCTAAAATATTCTAGCAACGACCTCTGTAATTAACTTATGTAAAATAGCGCGGGAGGTGCAAATATATCGACTGTTATTTGTTATTTCTATAAATTGATTGCTATTTAAATGATGTCATTGTATGCAAAGTAGTGATTTGCGGGACCGTTATTTAAGTTATAAAAAAAAAATAAATTAAAATCGGTTATAATGGGCGATGTTCCCCATGGTATGTTATTTTTTTTATGTATCTTGTTTGTTAAAATCAGTACTCGTATTGATACTATCAAGATTTAATGAAACATGGTTGAATTATCTAGAAAAATTCTGTAAAAATTAATTTCTCAAAGAATTTTAGTTACGTATCCAATCGAATCCAACGGATATATGTGTGGCATTTGATAAAGCAGTTAGTCTATTTTGGTATTATGATTGCAGAGTTTGCACCAAATTGCACCTTTTTTCAAAATTTGCTGATTTTATTTTCATTTTGTTTGAGAAAAAATCATCAATAACAAGCTTAGAAAGTTCATATAAGCTCTCAGTGGTGCATAAAAATATCAAATAATTAAATAAAATACTCAAATTTATTAGATTTATGTAGGTACCGAATATTCCAGTTAAGTTAAAGCTAAAATTAAGCGTACCATCGAAATTCGTTGTCAAAAATTCCATATTCCATTTAAAATTTATAAGTTGATACCACGTGGCTAGAAACCAGTAATCGGAAATGAAATCGAGTTGTATGAAAAAACTCCTAACCTAGGGTCAAACAAAATCTGCAAATTTCAAATTCATCCGATGAATGGTTTTTGATATATCATTTGACTCATTTGACTAACCGTTATGGGACACCCTGTATAGTAGGACACCCAGTATTTTATTAATAAATATCAAGTTAAAGTAAAATATATTGTTATATAACTACTTTGTAGTCAACAAAAGGACTAAATAATTTTTGCCATCTTTTACCTACTTTGGCCCCACTGTGCTATGGACAAAAATGGCGAATTCATAAGGAATTCGTTGTTAGAATTACGAAATTCTAAAAGTTAATCCTAATTAGGAAAAATGAGTTAAATTTTGGTTGCTCGTAAATAACTTTTGTAGAATATTAAGTTAGAAAAATTTGTTGCAATAAAGTTGAAATTCCTTTAATCATTTTATGAACAGCTATGACAACTACAATAATATGGTAATTGATATTACCCACAATCTACTAAAAATAATAGCTTTTTTTTCTAAAATAACGATTTTATTAAAAATAAGATAAGATATATATTTTATATATATATATATATATATATATATATATATATATATATATATATATATATATATATATATATGTATTGCTCTATGGGACATTGTACACCGTACAACCGGACATATTCAGGAAGAAAATCAGATTCAAAAGTCAAAAGTAATAATAATAAGGGGAATATTAATAATTTTTCCATCCTCAACTTTTTTAGTCATGCGTCTTATTTGTCTAATTTTAGTTGAGCAATTAATACCATCCAGTATATCATCCATTGTTAGAGAGGTATCAACATTTCTAACGATATCCTGACACGTTACAAGATAATCCGGTATACAGATTTTCCAATTTTTTTGTTCAAATATAGGGTCGTATTTATGTGCCAATTCGTTAGCTGACTGATAGTCAGAAACTTCAATTCGTATTTTATTCCTACCCATTTTATTTAGGGTTGGGCGGGGTAAATAAAGACAAAATCAAATCTTTTCATTTTTCATGTAGAAAATATTTTAATTTTTAGACAAAAAAATACTGTATGATGTTAAATTGTTTTATTTTAAGATTTTGCCTGTTTTTTCACTCAAGCTAATGGCATAAATTTATAAAAAAATAAAAACCTTGTCTTTTTTTTACCCGCCAAGTGGGGTAAAAAAAAGACAGTGGAGGGTAAATAAAAGACAGACCTCTAACTAATAGGATACTGCAAGTACATAACTGGAAGGCTAAAAAATAGACAGCTTGGGTAATTAGCAGTACAACACTTTTTATTTCATAACTCTATCTGTACTATAAAATTTTTTATAGATATATTTAAATTTTACGTATTTTACCAAAAATTTTAGCTAAGATTAAGCAGTAAGAAAAGTCAGAAAAAGTTAACTGATGCAAAAGCTTGACTCACAGGAAATTTCTTTGGACTTTAAATATTAAAATAATTTTTATTTCACAAACGTACAACTAACACAAAATTTATTGTAGCTCATTAAAAAACCAAATATGTTAATTTGAGGCTGTTTTTTTTTTATTTTTTACACCACTTTACATAAAGTAAAAAAATAAATCAAAATAATCTATGAATGAGTTAAAAATACTAAATGTGTGCAGTAAAGCATAGTTATACATTATAAAAACATAAATAAATTTTCATGGGTCAAAAATACAAATCGAATGAGCTGAATTTGATATCCATGAAAATCGTCTGCTCACTAACAAAAAAATTGTTTTATTGAAGAATCAGTATTTTTTTGTCTTTTTTTACCCCACTTTTTTCTTTTTTTAACATATAACAAAAAATTACAAGCAGTCGGACCATTTAAATAAAACTTTGTACTTTACATTACTAAAGCATCTAGAATAACAAGAAAAAAATACAGCACTCTATCTTATCAGATTTTTTACTTAATGAAAAAGTTTATCGTCGCGGAATGAAATTTTTCTCTCATGAATAACAGAGGTTTGGGAGAAAATTTTTTTATGTTATAAAGCCCGTTCCAAAAAATAATTTTTTGGCCCAGACAGCTTAAAATACTAATGTATTTTGTTGTAATATTTTTTATTTTTTGAATTTAACACTGTTGAGTTTAATATAAGTATGTCTTTTTTTTACCCCGCCCAACCCTATATTTTTTTATATTATACCTATATTGAGGAAATGTTTCGTAAAGAAAACGATCTATAGACATAGTGTGTAATTTTCGTATGTTTTCATTTGTTGTGCTTTGTAAATATACATAATAAGGGCCTGAACTATTTGAATTGAATTTATTTATTTTGTTAGTTGAATTACTATGTAATATAGTATCATTATTAATTAAATTGTTTTTTTCAAAGGTGTTATCGGTGACATAATTACTGTTATTTATATTATTAGAATTAATGGTGTTATCTAACTGCACTGAAGTGAATTTATTATTGCTAATAATATTAGCTTGTTTAAGATCTGTATTAATTTTTACAATGCCATCAGAAATATTTTCTACAAATAAAACTTTTGAAACTTTATCACGTTGATAATTTGTATTAAGAGAATGAATTGAATCAGACGATTCAGTTTCTGATTCATTAGTTACCACCATGTGGGATAGTTCCTGTTCTTCTCCGTTTAGTGTTTCCACAGATTCCTGGTCGGGAGGATTTGGGGTGCCCCCTTCCCCATATTGGCCACATTCCTTTAAACTCTTTTACACTTTTACAAATATACACTAATAGTTTATATGATGCACTAAACTAATACACTTATAAATTACTTAATAAAACTAAGAAAGAAAAAAAAGAAATTATACACTTTTATATAACAATTAATTTATGAGTTACAAAACAACAATAAACTTGTTATCAGTTAGAGCACTGAAATCGGAAAAAAAAATACATACGTTTTTATTAACTTCAAATTTAACACTTGAAGTTAATAAAAATTTATGTCTCTTTTTTACCTCACCTGCGCGGGTGCCTTTTTTTACCCCGCCCTACCCTATAAGAACTATATTATTACGCTTATTCTTTTTATTTCAGATTGTCCTTCCACTAAAATTATAGCCCAAAATAGTATGATTTAGAGCAATGATTCTCAAAGTTGGGATCGCAAAAACAATTAATTTTCTACCAATTTTTACATATTTCAGGGGTCCTTGGAAATTTTTAAGTGCAAAAGAGGGTCGCGGACCAAAAAGTTTGAGAACCACTGATTTAGAGTATAGCCAAAAGTTCAGAAAACAAAATAGAAATAAAAAAATATTAATACCGAATAAATTAACTTTTAAATATTTTAACTGGGTGATCGGCTCATGATTGACGGGACGTAATCGTATAACAGGAGGTAACAAAATTTCCTCATTTTCATTTAACTCAGGTACATGTTGTTGAACATCATTTTCACTTTTCCGATAAATTGTTTGATGCATTGCTAAACCCATGCAAGCCATCGTATGTTCCGGATTATCCACCACATCCTAAAGAAAATTCATTAATTTCAATTAAAAATTATTCGGAAATTAAATAATTAAATATGAACCTCTAAAAAACTTGTCCAATTGCTAATAAATTCATTATCTCCTTTCAATAATTTAATATCAATATTTCCCGAACGATTTTCTAATAAACTATTAAATTGAAATAAATTTTGATTCCGTGCTATATAATCCTCAACAGCCTGAATTTTATTATGTGTAATACTACCAGTCATAAAAGCTAAAAAAAAAAAAAAAATAGAAAATAACGTAATGAAGTAACGTAAAGTAAAAAGGCAGAACACAGACTCAAAATTCAAACTGACCGGTGTAATTTCTTTGAAGATGCCATAAAAATTTTTAAAAAATTAAAAGGTTTTCTAATACGATACCAACCTTCTTCAACAAAATATAATTTCCATCCTTTATAAGGACCTGGTATTTTATTAAATGTTATAATGTTCTGAGAATTATTTTCTGCAACTGCGGGTGGATGAGATTTCTTTTTGTTATATTTATACCAATTTTTTCGATTGCCATGATAAAATTTATTTTTATTTGACAAATTATTTGTAGAACTCATCGATAAATATCACGATAAATATTCCTTATTGTACTACATATTTTGAAAATACATAAAAAAAAAAGTTTCTTAACAACTTTAAAGATGGTTATGAATTTAATTAAAACTTACTCAAACTAACGGCCATTTTCATAATAATTGTCTTAAAGTGACTTTAGTTAAAGCGACTTTCAAGTTCTAATTTAAGTTTAATTCATTTTCATAAAAAAATTGTAGTGCAACTTTAGTTAATGTCAAGGAACTAAAAAATAACTATAGCAACCTATGGTTTATTTAGTTGCTATGTATCGTTGTTATATAAAAATAATATATTCCAAATTTCCCTAATATATTCCAAAAGACGGATTGTCACATCTTTGCTTAATCTAAATCTTTGAAAAAATTCTTGGTCTATCCAATTATCAAAATTTGTTATACGCTGCTTATAGGTATATTTTTGGTTTTATAATAATTAAGAAATCATTTTCAGAGTCACTACTACTTGATAATGAGGACGATGTACTCATTTTAAAAATATTTTCTTTTTGAAATAATAATTATCTCTTTATTAATTAAACTATTTATTCGGTTTTATTTTGACAGTTAAGTACGTTAAAGTCAGTAAAGTTCACTAAAGTAACTGATACACTGACTTTAATTTAAAGGACCTTTAAAGTAGTAAAATATGATTATGAAATAAAATTTTTATTTTGAAGTAAACTTAAAGTTAAAGTATTCTTAAAGTTGATTATGAAAATGGCCGTTAATATTTAAAAAATTATTAATTTATATTGTTTATCATTTTAAAATTAGTTATTATATTAGTAGGCCTCTCAGTATTCCCAGTAGGTATTCTAATTATTCTAAATTAATTTTTAGGTTATGAAAAATCTATGGAGGGTAGAGTACATGTCCCTGTCACTCTCCATTTAGTCTATTATAAAAAAATGGACCGTTTTTTGACGTCGCTGTAACTAATATACCAGATGGCGTTGATTTACTAGGGGATAAAATTAAAGTCGAGACATGAGGTTTAATAGTTCGCTCTTTTTCATCTAAAATAAATTGGAAATAAATTAAATATTTAAAAAAATACTTTAATTCAACCTAAAAAAATTAATTAAATTAAAAAATTTTAATTCTTCGTTAACACATAACTTGGTGACGATACTATGGTAATTAACACTATGAGGCCCGAGCACTTTCACAGCAAACTTCCCCGGAAGCCGGCAATATTTGAAAAAAAATTTATATAAACAAATACATAAAATAAAATGATTCAAACACTGAACAAATTCAATACCGTTCAACATTTACATATGTGTAAAACTGTAAACATACAGTCATAAACGCACACATAAACGTGATATGTACATACTACATAATTAATAATTAATAATTATACAATGACTACATTCAAATCAATTTTATTTAAAAACATAAATTATATTTTTTATGCATTTTTTGTTTATCTTAAAATGTTTTATATTTTATACGTACATAGAAACCAAAAGAGTAGTGTGTGTTGGTATGTATGTATCGCACACATAATACGTAACCAACTTACTAATCGTAATCAATTAACACTTTCAGTCCCATGGCTTCGGCATCCGAAACCAAACAAAACATCCCCAGAGGCCGACCGCGATCAATGATTAATTGATTAGTAAGTTGGTTACGTATTATGTGTGCGATACATACATATGTACCAACACATACACACACAAATACATACCAACACACACTACTCTTTTGGTTTCTATGTACGTATAAAATATAAAAGATTTTAAGATAAAAAAAAAATGCATAAAAATATAATTTATGTTTTTAAATAAAATTGATTTGAATGTAATCATTGTATAATTATGTAGTATGTACATATCACGTTTATGTGTGCGTTTATGACTGTATGTTTACAGTTTTACACATATGTAAATGTTGAACGGTATTGAATTTATTCAGTGTTTGAATCATTTTATTTTATGTAGGTATTTGTTTATATAATTTTTTTTTTCAAATATTGCCGGCTTCCGGGGAAGTTTGCTGTGAAAGTGCTCGGGCCTCATAGTGTTAATCATTGATCGCGGTCGACCTCTGGGGATGTTTTGTTTGGTTTCGGATGCCGAAGCCATGGGACTGAAAGTGTTAATTTTGACATCTACTTGATGAAAAATGCTCACATGTCCCAACTCTATTTAGTACACCCCCTATACCATTAGCGCCACGTAGCAAACGTAGCAAACTGTGACATGAAAAGGTCCGTCCTTGAAAACAAGTGGCAGGGACATGGTAGAGTATCAGGCGTATCAGGGGTATCAGGAGAAGTATCTCTATCAAATATCAATCTCTATAATTATATAAAAAGTGGCCCCAAAAGTGGATGAAATTAAGATGGCACTAGTGTACTAAAATTCTTAAATTTAAAATTAAGCGCTGAAAATTTTAAAACTGAAACAACAGTTTTTATTGTTTTTAACAGTTTTAATTGTTATATTTAATTCAATTTTTATTGCTTTTATATTTAATTCAATTTTTATTGTTTTTATATTTAATTCAATTTTTATTGTTTTTAACAGTTTTTAACAGTTAGTACTACAGTGACTGTATAATATTCTTTATAACAGTGTGGCCATTGGAACCATATCCGCCATATTCAGGCCAAATTTGAAGTGAGTAACCGTAGTAACAGAATAAACAAGGTATACAAATTCAATGCATTTGGCCTGTTAATGGCGTCAACCAATAAAAAACTAGACCTACTAATGGCCACACTGTTATCAAGTATATTATAAAGTCACTGTATTAGTACTTATTTCCTTTTGGCATACTTCACTTCACTTATAATTGCTAAGTTCAGATCGAACCCTGATTGCTTATCAGCGCCGTTCTGGGTAATTATTGAACTATTATTTCATCAAATTCACGGACCACTTTTTCGATTCAAATCCCATATGAGATACTTCTCCTTTAACTCTACCCTCCATAGAAAAATCTAAGCAAATTTAAAGGTTAATAAAAATAAACAAATGAATATGGAGATTATGAAGATTAGACAAGGAGTCGAAACTCAGTGTATTCAAAAAAATGTTCAAATCAAAGATGGCACTCGTGTTCGTACGATACGAAAGTGGTACAATACTTATTCTCAAATGGAAAACTTTCAAATGGAAACGCGAGCTTCTATATTATCTTTGTTAGCTTTTGAATAGAATCTTCTGGAATCTTTTTCAATTTTCATCTCAGTTATAAAGTGGGGTTTTCAATCGTTTTTAAAATAAACTTAAAATTTTTATTTTGCGTCGCGTCATTTATATTGTATATTATATAATTCGCTGACGTCACTATGTAAAATCGGAGTCAGTACCATTGGATATCCGCCGTATAAAGTAATTTAAACTATAAGAGTTTATTTCATACATATGTAATTTCTATGTATTTCCTTATTATTAAATATCATCAACCGACATTGGTGATTCTCAAATGAAAACACTCACTTCCCCAGTCCCGGCATGTTTCTATTTGAGAATAAGTACTGTAGTTACATTCTGTTTTATCCGTTTTATGTTACTATATTCGCTATTATCACATCAGTATTTTGAGATTATTAACACCGCCAGTGGTAAAAAAAGAAAGCCCTTATATTTACCAGTTTTGTCAATTCCTCTCATATGAGTTAGATCTCCATCTTATAATACTTCATTATGGAGATTGAGACGAAACTTAATGAGAGAAATTCTAAAAAATGCTCATGCTCATGCTCATGCTCATACTCATACTCTGCTTGTTCATACTTACTTTGCTTCATTTGCTTACAATAATTTTCGTATACCTTTTCCAACAATTTTTGGGATGACTTTTCGAGAGGGTGTTATTAGTGACCATAAACTTTCAAGATGTTAAATTATTTTATTGCTTACAACAAATACCACCCTATGTTCACTCCAATTGTATTTAAATTTGTTACCTGTTTCACAAGCAACGGTTTCTTTTTGCATTCATACAGATAAGTAGGTAACATGCTGCGAACAATACTGCTGATTATTGCCGTACTTGAAAAGTCATCTCATTTAAATATTGAAAAACTATACTGATAAGAATGCTCACATGTCCCAACTCTATTTAGTTTACCCCCTATACCATTAGCGCCACGTAGCAAACGTAGGAAACTGTGACATGAAAAGGTCCGTCCTTGAAAACAAGTGGCAGGGACATGGTGTAAACGGTGTAAACTATCTAAGGGCACCATCACTCCGACTATGGAGATTAGCAAGATTTGTGTATGAACAGGTTTTCTCATCTTGATAAGGCCAATACAATGGACGAATTCGTACTGCAGTTAAACTAAACTTCTTAAATAATTAAATAATGAAGAAAATAATGAGGACTTGAGATTTGGGCTAAGTTGGAAGTTAATAAGGACGGAAAAGGTGTGAATAGGAACACTGTATAGGTTAATAGAGACGTTATATAAAAGTGTAAAGGGACGAATGTGGGGTGATTAGGGATGGATGAAGCATGTATTGGAACATAGAAGAGAGCACTTTTAAGGTTATCAAGTCATTCGATATTTTTATAAGCACATTCAGCATAGCATTTCTACGCTTTATAAACTTTATTTTAGATTCTACGTTTATTTCTACAGAAAATCATTAAATATTATTTCTTTTTTGAATGAATAAATACAAAAAATTCGAAATTATGTTTAAATTTCAATTTTGGTCGGCCCTACGGGTTGTCCCCATTCACCCTTTTATCGTCTCTTTTGATCCCAATTTTTCATAGAGAAGAAATTATATGATTTTTGTTATTTTTTCAAAAACCACCGATATTTTCAAAATTTTTTGGATACTGTGATAAAGTGACCATCCTCGCATACATTTTTAACATATCAAAGATTAGGTACTCATAAAATAAATACAAAAAAATACGGTGTGAAGTCTGAATTCGTGCCTATTCAACTCAGTCTATGGTATATGAAATTAAAACTTGATACATATACATATTATGCGCAAAACAATCGCAAGCCCATTGAATAATGATTAATACGATGATTTCATTGGTCGAAAGGTATTGAGTAATGATCATTCCTCCACACCTTTGCATAATGCCTAACTTTCTCTACAATTAATGGATATGTAATAATGTGTTCTTCAACAGGAGTAGAAAAAATATATTTCATTAAATATGAAATTTCTCAACAATGACATGCTGCTCTATATACTGAATTAAACCTACTGTCAGTTTAAGTAATACAAAAGGTGACATTAAGAATATTGTGGATAAATTAAATAATTTGAACAATATAAAATATTAATTATTTAGTAATGATCAACTAACCACTAGTGTTTGTTTCAACTATTACAAATTTCCTTACAAAGTATTACCGTTTTCACTTTCAACCATTACAGATTTCATTACACTCTCGTATCACAGGTCTAATTGTATCACTTAAAAAAAGCACAAAAATTAAAAATTAAAATATTTATTTTATTAAAACATGAAAATCATAAAATACATATTTAAAATTGTACAGGTAAATATAAAAATATTAAGCTATATAATTTAAATTTTATAGGTAGTAAAAAAAATTATGTAGTTGTACATTTTGGTGATTTTACACATATAAGTATATATATTACAAAATTTTTCTAATTAATTAATATATACACAAATTACATTTGGATACTTTTCCTCTCAATACTATTTCAATATTTTTCTCCCTTCAACATATCTAATTCACATCAAAGTAATAAGTACTAAATAACATTTAGAACAGAAAAATACAATTGCGTCACAACGTGGTCACAATAGAGATAAATTATTTACATTAACTCTCTTTTTTACATCATCATAACTTTGAAAATTGTATCTGTGGTATAAGTGAAATTATCTAAACTTAGACTGACGTTATTAACAAATAAAGCAAAATTAGACGTACAACTTTATATTATTATAGTTACTCAAAATAACAAAAAGGAAAAGAGAGAAAATTTTGGTACGTCTAATTTTGATGAATTTATTACATTTGTTTAATGACGTCAGTCCAAGTTTAGATAATTTCACATATATACTTATAGTACAATACACACAAGTAGTAAGTAATGGGCATTTAGAAAACATTACATAGTACATGACACTGGGTCACAATTATTTTATAAATGGAACATAAACTTTCAGTGTATTCCGGCAGAGGGCAGCATAGACATAGTTACTAGATTTAAAAAAAAAAGTAGATTCAATCTGCTCGATATAACTTTCTATCCTTTACAATTACATGTATAATTTAGTTAAAAGCAGTTAATAGTTTTGCAATAGAATTAAACAAATTAGTTTTTTTATAAAAAAAAGTACAAAAATCACTAAAATTTGGTTGGCATACTTTTTCGGTGCCACCCAGTGGTGTCTGTGCTTACTAAGTGGAAAACATCCAATATTTCTATGGTTTAGTAAACACGTTGACGGTTGTGAGTGATGTACAGCGTCAAGTTAAACCTGAATAACTGCGACGCAACGCTTTACCGCATCAACAATCTTGTATAAAGTGTACCAATAAGATGCGTACCTATATAATAAACAATATAGGTCGCTTTCTGTCTAGGTACCATAGGTATCGCAGTGGTGCAATATGATCTACTGTACAATACATATTATGCAGCATATGACAACACCACTGTGGTATCTGTTGTGCTTAGACAGAGAGCGAGTTATGTTTGATTATTTATTGGTGTATTAGTTATAAAACAGTGTATCAGTTGGGTATTTCGTCATTATATTACTTTTACCCTATACATTGTGCTGTGTTACACAGTGTCGTAAAAAGTTGTGTTGTGTTTGTAAATGGAACACGACCATTATAATTTTAGTGTGAACAATTTTCCTTTTTATTATTTCTATATTAAAATAACTATAAAACTTAAAAATGTGTGTCTAATTTTGCCTCATTTGTTAATGACATCAGACCAATTTTAGTTAATTCGATCTATATTATCTTTTAAAACTAAAAATTTTTAAAAATATCAAACATTTGCAAAATAAATACTACTTAATACCTATATATTTACATACATGTACTTATTTCGATTTTTTTTGTAAAATAACTTTGGAAAATCTGTATAAGTACTCAGTGTCTTTGAAAATAATTTTTTCAGAATTAAAACCATTTTGAGTTTAGTTCGTTAATATCGAATTATTTTATTAGATCTTAAAGCGAAATCTTTTATTTTAGATCACACACTCAATAATATTGCACAAAATTTGGAGTTGCAGAATACAATATTATAGATCGTCTGTAGCTTATATTGAAGGGTTGTACAAAACATTGTTCTTATCAAAAATAGTTTGAAGTACATTGTAAAATGAGTGAATATTGTAACGTAGGCCCTATAGATTATTTTCCAATCCTCTATAGTTTATTTGTTTAAGTTTCGATTTGTTTAATATTTTATCTTGTCACATATAATGGCTATTACTTCAGCCTCTGACACCCAAAATTAAGTATATAAATAATAATACGTGGTAGACCAGACCAAGCCTCCTTTAGGATCCAAGGCGCGGAGCTACAGTCCCGGCTGCCCCCCTCTTGCAGGCCTGGTTATAGGAACTATTTTCTAAACCACTTCCGAGTTATAACACAACACTTATTTTGTTCCTAACTTTACATTCATATTATTAATCCATATTAATAGATTGAATTACTGTTTCTACAAATATTTACGAATATGAAAATTTTAAGCCAGGAAATATGATTGTTTTATCGTTCAAACACCGTAAGCAATTATTATCAGTCTGATAATAAATAAACTACAGACAATAACCAATTGTTTACAATTAAATAATGTATTAATATTTAAAATTCACCGACTGTTTTAGCTAGCGACTTGCGACTTTTGTACAATGAACAATATTAACACATATTTACATTAATAGTACAAAAAATTTATTTAAGTCACGTAATAGCTATGTGCATCCTTCAAAAGTATATTCCGATTTCCGAATAAAATGAATTACATATGTATATATAATATAGGGTAGGGCGGGGTAAAAAAAAGACACTTATATTAAACTCAACAGTGTTAAAATCGAAAAATAAAAAATCTGACAAGATAGAGTGCTGTATTTTTTTCTTGTTATTCTATATGCTTTAGTAAAGTACAAAGTTTTATTTAAATGGTCCAACTGCTTGTAATTTTTTTTTATATGCTAAAAAAGAAGAAAAAAGGGGTAAAAAAAAAGACAAAACAAGGGGTTAACATTTAGAAAAATTAAAAGTTATAGACAAGGATTTTCATTTTAAAACTATATAATGGCATGTTGATGTATATTTTATGGATTAAGAAAATACTGATTCTTCAGTAAAACAATTTTTTTGTTAGTGACCAACAATTTTTGACCCACGAAAATTTATTTGTTTTTATAATGTATAACTATGCTTTACTGCCCGCATTTAGTATTTTTAACTCATTCATAGATTATTTTGATTTATTTTTTTACTTTATGGAAAATGGTGTAAAAAAAGACAAATTAGCATATTTGGTTTTTTAATGAGCTACAATAAATTTTTTATTAGTTGTACGTTTGTGAAATAAAAACTATTTTAATATTTAAAGTCCAAAGAAATTTCCTGTGAGTCAAGCTTTTGTATCAGTTAACTTTTTCTGACTTTTCTTACTGCTTAATCTTAGTTAAAGTTTTTGGTAAAATACGTAAAATTTAAATATATCTATAAAAATTTTGTAGTAGATATAGAGTTATGAAATAAAAAGTGTTGTACTGCTAATTACCTAAGCTGTCTATTTTTACCCTTCCAATCATGTACTTGCAGTATCCTATTAGGTAGAGGTCTGTTTTTTATTTACCCTCCACTGTCTTTTTTTTACCCCACTTGGCGGGTAAAAAAAAGACAAGGTTTTTATTTTTTTATAGATTTATGCCATTAACTTGAGTGAAAAAACAGGCAAAATCTTAAAATACAAACAATTTAACATCATACAGTATTTTTTTTTTTTGTCTAAAAATTCAAATATTTTCTACATGAAAAATGAAAAGATTTGATTTTGTCTTTTTTTTACTCCGCCCAACCCTACATATAATTTTTTTTAATAATAAATTCTATACATACATACAGGTCTTTCCAATAATTTGGACATACTAAAAGTAATTAGCAAAAAAAATGCATTTCCGTTTTAAAAAATGGTCTATACTCCATAACTTCTTTTTCTTTACTTTATCAAAAATGAAAAGGACTGAATAAACCCAATTATTTTTTTTAAAAAACTAACTGACCCTTCAGACGTTTTTCTGCCCTTTCTGGTAGGTGGTATGATGAGTTTGATTTGGTTAAAGTCCCTCTATTTGTCCAATTCATGTTCATTACATTGTACAGTGTAAAACTATAGGATTGCTATGCAGTTATCGGAGGTGAATCAGAGTCGGAACCGAATAAATAAAGTGTAAAGTTAGCAGTTGAAATGTACCGATTAGTCGGCCGCTTTAGTAGTCGGTGAATAGCTGATGACTATTCGACAGAAAACATCGCCTGGTTGGTTCTCATTCTACAGTGAATTGTTGTGTATTTACATTAACTGATAAATAAAAAAAATTTCATTTTGCTTCTGAGACTACTAAAGTAGCGGAAGCATTGTGATCACCTTTGAAAAATAAAAAATTTTTTCCCTCCAAAATAAAATTTTCTACGCACATTTTACGTTTTAAAGCTTCCTGAACAATTCTGGTTTGGTGTCTGTCCGTCTGTGTGTCGCCAGTTTGCACCAAGTGGCATAACTTCTGAACTATTCGATTGTTTTTAATTAAATTTTCAGAAATTATGCAGCTTGGTTCCTAGATGGTCTCCTATGAATTTAATCGAAATCGGAGTAACGGTAGCTACGCCGCTACCATGCCATTCCATTAATATACTAAATTGCACCAAGTGGCATAACTTCTGAACTATTCAATTCTTTTTTATTAAATTGTCAGAAATTATGCGGTCTGGTTCCTAGATGGTCCCCTACAAATTTATATACCTATATTAAATTATACAAAGATATATTGGACACTAAATTACCAAGGTGCTTTTACGAGTACGAGGAAGCTGTGTGCCACACCCCATTAGTAGCGTATTTAATTTTAAATTATGTAAAAGAATTATTTTAGTTCTTCTGATAACTTATCCATTCATTACAACTTTGTTTTTACTAAATCGATTCTTTCCTGGTTCCCACTCACCTCACACATAAGGTTAAGTGGGCACGAATAGGGGATCAATAAAAAATATCAACATGGATGTTAAGTATATTTTATAAATGGTATTATTAGTTGATAAATCAATTTTTTGGCGAGAAAACGAAAACTAAACCAAAAAATTAAAATATCATTAATTTAAAAAGAAACTTGATAGGTGTTCCTTTTCATAGTTATTCCGTTCCTAATGACCTCTACCTTCATTCCTAGTGATCCTCAATCGCGGTTCTATCCACCCCTATTGCTAATTTGGATAAATATACAGAACATAAATTTTACATATCTTGAATAAATGAAGGATCTAAGTTTTTAAATTTACCATCCTTTTGAACATAATAACACACCGGGAAGAAGTTGGCGCCGAAAGTTGGAAAATCTTCCTGTTTTTTATATGGCTAAATTGCTCCCAAATTGCTCCTTTGGAATCAGTAATTGCTCCACCTGGAACTTAATTACTTAATTAGTTATTTACAAACAAAAAAACTTTTTTGTTTGACTATTTCTATTATCAAAATCTTGTCAAATAATGCATTTTTATACAATTACTTTATATCAAAAAATTGCTCCCAATTTGCTCCATCTAATTTAAAAGTTAGTTATTAATTTCTCTGAATAATAATTAAAATATATTAAAATAAAAAATATTATGAATTAGGTTATGTATTATTAAAACGTATAGGCAATACATTATACCTTTAAGTCGTTTGCATATATTTAAGGATAATTGAATTTTGACAAGTTAAATAACATTATAAAAATTAAAAAAACAAAATATTTTAATAATTATTCAAAAAAATTAAGATTTAGCTTTTAAATTAAATAGAGCAAACTGGGAGCAATTTATTGACGTAAAGAAATTATATAAAAAAGTATTATTTTGGGAGATTTTGATAACTTAAATAACGGGAAAAAAATTTTTTTCTTTATAAATAACTAATTAAATAATTAAGTTTCAGGTGGAGCAATTACTGATTTCAAAGGAGCAATTTGGGAGCAATTTAACCATATAAAAAACAAAAAGATTTTTCAACTTTCGGCGCTAACTTCTTTCCGGTATAACACAGCTTACATAAATTACGGAATAAGTTTTAATAACCTAATTCTTGCCCTATTTCAATAATGACTTTTGATATTTAATTTTTTTTAATAATCTTACCAGTTTTAACATTATTTTATATTTTTGGTTTTGTCCAAATTTCTGTACAAGCCGATTTACAAATAAAATATTTGATCGCCATAATAGGAATCATAGTAAACAACTAAATTCGTAAACTCCGATAAATCTTCAATTTGAAAGTATCGAAACTGGAATCGGAACCGAAAATGGAATTGTAATCACAAATTTCAAGCTTTTGGAGTCGGAATCGAAGTCCCGTAACATCCCTAGTGTAAAATGCATTAAAATGTATAATTAACGTATTTTTACTGCACTTCTCAACCAAGTAACACATTAATATTACATATTACAAATACATCATACGTACTTTTACATACATATGTATACATGAACATGAATAACACTTTAAATTTATGACTCGACATGCGATGATGATTTCTTTAATCTTTACCGCCTGACTACAAAGATTTAATAAAATGCCGCTTTATGACCCGTGTATATGTATGTAGTGTAGTAATAAAAATAACCAGTACATGTGAACAATAATATTTAAAAAAACTCATAAAGTATAAAAAATTATAAAACAAAAAACTTACATTTGTTACAGCAATAAATACAATAATGTTTCTATTAACACTTTGTAAGGCAGCGACAAATGTATTTCCACCTAACTATGAGGCCACTAAAATATAAATCTATACATACCTATAATAAAACTGTAACAAGACCGTTTCTGTACATGGAATATTTTTTGAAAATTGTACTAGTACTGTAAATAGTTATCAATGTAGATATCAAAACAGCGATTTTTAAAATTATTGTCTATCTGTCTGTTTGTTCACGCATCACGCAAAAACTACTGAACGGATTTTGATGAAATTTGGTACGATGATAACTTTTTACCTGGATCAACATCTAAGATAATTTTTTACTGCTATAAAATCGTCTAGACCCGGACACCTTGCATCAATCCTCAAAGTAAGTATAGTTTCTACATTAACCTGCTACAATTAACATTTGTTCTTGACGTCATTAGAGAAAGAAAAACATCCTCTAAACAGTTGTACCAATAAGAACTACGGATTTCAACTTTTACTATCTCATTTTACAGGATTACTATTCTCCAGTTTTTCAAAGAAATAAAATGTGTGTCTAACTTAGACATGTAATTTTCGTCATAACTGTTATATTGTTTTAATTTTGATATGTATGTGTTCAGAATTTTATCGCGCATCATTTAATGATATTTGATGTTGTATTCGATGTACATATAAAAAAATACATGCTATATACATATATCCGTTTAGACCCGGACACATCAGTTTATTACACTATGGCCGCGATTCGCACTAGTTGTAACTTCCACTATCGATACGTTATATTCCCGCCAGAATTACGCGGTTTATGCCTCCTTCTGGTGTCATATCGCATGTTTACTTCATAGAGAGGCATACTATGTATTGACCCCTCTCCCTTCTCACAAAATGTTTTGAAGCCTTTGACAGGTTCAAAGACATCAGACGATATAAAACACTGTCCTAACCCCGACGGGACAGGTTAGTTTGCATGTTATTACATTATTTAAGTAAGTGTCCGGGTCAAGACGGATTTGAGGTATAGACCCGGACACTTACTAATTATTTTTTACTTCTTTTATTTTTACTTATAATGAAACAAATGGGTCAGGGATATAACAAATAATATACGCTCTTTCTAATGGTAATACTTTTATTGGTGATATCTATGAAGGAAACATGTATAAACATAAAATTATACCAAAAAATGTAAAAAAGTGTCCGGGTCTAGACGGTTTTACGGTATATGTTTTATCATGAAAAATGACAAAGCAAACAATCTTATATTGTTGATTTCCTGTTTTTAACTGGAAATCAAATCTTACATTTGTAGGTTTCAAAACTCGGTAGTAATAATTACGATTAGATGTAAAACTCATTTTTAATAAAATTATTTGTTGTATCCACTTCAAAGCAAACATCAAAATGATTTATTTTACTATATCAAACCCGCTGCAAATCACTATGCCTTCATTAGCACTTTTAGCGAATTTCCGAATGAAAATTTAACTACTACAGCAGGTGTTATGGTGAGATTCAATTCCAAGACTGTGAAATTTGTTTTGAGACCCCGCGTCCACACGATAGCTCTCGAACTAAACATCTTATTTTTACAAAATTTGGTGAAAACGTTGAAAGTCCCAAACATTTGGATGAGTTCTTCAGTCAGACACGTTCGATGCCCGGAACCTCCAAAAAAATGTTTTTTTTTTTTTACGGAAATTTATCAAAATGTTAATTTTCGAATTTTTTTTCACCATATATCGAAAAGTGGAAAAAATCACATAAAATACGTAACCATTATCCTATGTACCTAAGTGGGTTTTCGAGAAAAAGTAATTTTTCTAACGGGAAATTCGCTATAATATTATGGAGGATATTGCGACAGTGGTATATTTATCTAATACCAGACTTTCTGTCATAATCTATTGGATTTCGTCAATATATTTTCAGTCTTTGATTTCTGACGAATTAATTCTTACTTGTTTTGGTCTTTAATTGAGTATTTTAATTGGAGTTATTAAATATGTACATATTTTTAAATATACAAAGAAAATAATTTATAAACTTTTGTGCTTTCTTGAAAATTTAGAATTTCTTCATTACTTAATTATTTAATCACAACCCTATTTTCAAGGCACATTTGCATAAACTCTACACAACGATTTATTCTGGACGCTATCAAATTTTGAATTCGTCCATTTATAATATCAAAACGATGTAAATAAATGTAAAAACACAAATGATCTTCTATCATACTCTGGAAACTGGTATTGATCTAATTTTTTCTGGCGGTCTGTTGCATAGCACTTTTCGCCAGGCTTTAAATGTTTTCGTGGAACAGACCCACATACTTGACAATATGCCAACTAACAATGACAAGAAAATTTTTAAAATTTCTAAATGTCTTGATTCACACGGTTCCAAACTTAACGCTATTGCAATTAACCAACCGGCGGTAGACACTATGTAAAGTAAAATATAAACAGATAAACGAGTCATAAGCCGTTCCAACTTATTGGCGGAACGACCGGACGCTCGTAAAGTTCTTCGAACTTGTATTAACGCTCGCGCAGCAAGCGCAGATAGTACACACGTTGCTATAAGTAAAATTGTATGTGGAATTAGAATAGCAAACGGTCTTTGAAAGTCACAAGGCACATCGATACTAGTAACGTGTCTCCAAAAAACACCACTTGTAACAACAAATGGGCCGCCCCAACACACAATGTGTAATTTTATAGACATACGATTCGATAACGCTTCCGTAGACCAATCTCGTGCCGCACTTAACCACCAGGATAATACAAATGCCGTCCACCATGCGGCGCCCGCTAAATTACTATAGTACAAACTAACCGACGTAATAAGGCATGAGCCGGTGCGATCTGTTGTCCCAAAAACACCTCGTAACACATAAATAAGGCTATGAATCCAATAACACAAGGCGACAAATAACACCGGACGCTCCGGATAACGGTATCGGATCGGTTCAACCGTCCACGTCAGCAATGTGAACAGGGTGGTAATTAAACAAATAAAACCCCACCCTGTAGACCACCTCTCAATGAATTGCTTCTGTTCTGCATCACTGTCGGATACGAAACACTCGGACAACGAGGAATAATGATCAAACGCTTCATTCTGTTGCGGTAAATGTGGTACCATTTGTGAATCTTCATCATTTGGTCGAAGCATGCAAATCTTCGGTGGTTCGGGAAATCTGGCACACTCTAAGTCAGCGGGCCATTTCATTTGTAAACGATGTAAAGCTGGCTCACAATCTTTTCGCACCTGTACGCAATGTGGTCGACAAGCTGGTATTGGTTCGGACACTAGTTCAGAACACATAGGTACAAAGAGTGAACACAGAAAGAATCGTAAGTCCGGTGAACATTCCAGGTTCAGTAGAATTTGAAATGACCGCATCTGAAAAAAGAGAGAAACACATTTTTATACTTAATAAAAAAAAAAGTTGTTGAATTAAGGTGGCATTTCTATGTGACTAGTAGAATTTTAAGCTTATTTCAAGATTTTTTTTTCTGTATCAAAATAAAACATAATCTTTTCAGTTTTTTTTTTTTTATGTTTCTATTTGCATCTTGGATTGCACGAAAAATTTTTTTCTTACTCAATTTTACATTGCTTTGATTATGTTTTTTGGAGTCAAAGTGGACTCCTCAAAAAAAATATGAGTAGGTGGTGGACAGTAGAATTCAATTTGTAATGATCTAAAATGAAAAATCAACCATATTCTTGTTTTATAGATTTGTCTCTATCGCCTGGACTAGGATTAAACATTTATATTAATAAATAACAAAATGGCGGACTTTAAAAATTTTTTTTCAAAAATTGAGATTTTTTTTATTGAAAATTGAGAAAAATATAAGAAATTAATTATTATTAAAAATAAATAATTCTAGTTTGAACCAATGGCGGGTCCAGCTAATCCCACTAATCCCAGGAGGAATTTTGGAGAATAGTGTGTTCTGAATTGTATGTTTAACTAAGAAAAGACCTATTGTAGGTCAAAGGGGGGGGGCTGCAGCCTCCACAGCCACGCCCCTGGATCCGCCTATGGTTTGAACGATAACCACTAGTGTATCGAACAACGTGCTAAAATTATAGCCCGATCGGTTTATTAGAATTTTATCTACTGCCCACCAGTCAAAAAAATTTAGTTTCTAGAAAAACGTGTTTAAAGTTTTAGTAACAAATTTTTCATAAAATATATCACAATTATGAAAAAATATTTTCATAAAAATTATATGCTTAGACAAAATGATCCTTAACAGAGCCGGGTTGCATAATATTTTGATCTCCCCGGGGGGCTATAAACTTTTTTGCTTTGTTTATAAACGAAATTAATATTTTTAATTTTGTTATAAAAGTCAATTTTATTGCTATTCACATTTTATTTTGTAAGTATATGTATATATCTAGGTCAGAACAGATGTATATATTTCCCACAAAACAGTAAAATTTTTGGCTCTCTTCAAAAATATTATGCACTCCAGCACTGTTAGGAACCAATGTACTCCATTCCCTGATACTTATAGACATTAGCTACACCTGATCAGTGGCGTAGCTGTGGTGACTGGCGCCCCTGGGCAGACTTGAAAGTAGCACCCCCTGTTTGATAAAAAGAGGGGGAGGGTTCAGTAACTTAATAACTTAAAAAATCCATCCTTTACCCACAATCACATCATACGACGTCACTTCTCATCTTTTGCTCAAACTATATAGCTACCTGGGATTCTGGGCACGATTTATCAAACTTTACAGAATCACGCGAAAACGACATCTAGTTTTGTTTCCCAGACTTATAGAAATGCTAGATATCTTTTTACTTTCAACTTATAGCCTAGTTTAAGACTAGCCAGTGTAGCCAAATTTACTTTAATTGTAATTTTATCTCAGTCTGTTTTTAAGTAATTTTTTCAATGTTCTTAGTATTAAAATCAGATGACGTGTATACTTTGACGATTAAGCGAAACCATCGCGGCGGCGCCCCCTCTGCTCCGGCGCCCCTGGCAGGGGCCATCCCTGCCACCCGCTTGCTACGTCACTGCACCTGATTCATAGAATAACCCTTCCGCTTCTTCGTAAGGATCATTTTCTTGGAGTGCTAACACTATATTACTATTCACTATAGGTATATGCTTTTCTATATGCTATAACTTTGTATACTTCAACAGATTAATTTTGGTCCACCAAACATGTTTCCTATCTTTGTTACACTATGTTGTATTGGTATTGTACTAATGCAATAAAAAAGGATACATAAAAAATATAGAGTTGGACTTTAAACGGTCAGAATCAATCTGTGAATCTATAAGTAATTTGAATTTCGGTTTAAAATTTTCAAAGTACACTTTCAAAGTATTTTACTGTTAAAATATAAGTTTTAAAAAAATTCGAAAATTTTGAATCGTTACATAGGAATACCGCCTTAAGAGGTTTAACCATATTTAAAATATGTATATGCATAACAAATTTTTAAAAGTATGTTGAATGGTTACGATTTGTACTTAATAAAAACCGTATGTGTGTTCATTTTCGTTTGATATATAAGATCCCTAATAAGCAAAGATATTGTATAATGCATATAATATACACATGCAGGTACATAATGTATGTATTTATTGCAGACTGCATCAAGCCATACAAATATACATAAATAACTACATAATATTATGCATGTATAAACGCATTGTCGGCTCTAATGGGTAATTATTACATGCCGGTATTAAAAACATCAAAGACAATTCAACAACTAAAGATTCAATTACACATAAAAGAACTGTAATTAACATACATATGTGCACACAGGATATATTCTATAAAAACATATTTATGGAAATTAAATATAAACTACTGTTTTTTATTTTTATTTTTATTTATTATATCTACTTAAAAATTATTTAGGTCTTGTTGTCAATTAAATTCTCACAACCACTTTCAGACATTTTATTAATTAATTCATCAATTTCATTTAAAGAGAGTAGTTGAGTCTGAACCTCTGAACAGAATTTTATTTTTCGAATATTTAAATACTGAAATTACAAATTTTAACCCATTATAACACAGACCATAATTACAGAGTTAGCTACATCCGACTCTTGTTAATTTGAAACTCGAGGGACTCTTAAAATATTACGAACTAGCCGTACCCGTGACGTTGTTCACGCGAAACGTTGAATAGTTTCTTTTTCCAATTTGTAATTTCTTGCAACACAAAATGCATTAAATTGTCTCCAAATTGACAATTGTGTATTTATTGTATTTTTCGGTATACAATTAGCAACATTTTTTTTGATTTAAAATTCAGAAAAATTTCCAAACTACAAAATTTATTTACAATTTTTGTTACTATAGTTATGAAATTTTTTATGAAATATGTAAATTGGCGTAATGTGTGTAGATGCTCAAAATAGTTTTTCCATTTTCCCGTGGGAATGAGACATTTCCCCGGAATAAAAAGTATCTTAGATGCTGACCCAGGTAATAAGTTATCATCACACCAAATTTCATTAAAATCCGTCCAATAGTTTTTACGTCATGCGTGAACAGACAGACAGACAGACAGAGACAGATTTACAGTTTTATTATATGTATAGATTATCGAGTGTTTGAAATATCAAATGGTTCAAAATCAATCAAAATGTACTTACAATCTTTCTGTCTCTTTCTCTCTGCAACTTTGAATTGTCGAGTGTTTGACGCCGATGAGTTCGAATTAACGCGTCGTTTTGTTACGTAGCAATGATTTTTTCATTCGAATTACCAAGTGCATCAAAATGTATTGATTTAGTTCGAAATATAAAGAGATTTTGTAGGGAACTCGTGATAACTTTGAATTATAGAGAGGTTCGAATTATCGCAGGTTTGAATTAACGAGAGTCGACTGTATTTACTAATCTTTATATTTCTCTATTCTTTGATAAATTTTGGTATAGAAATGCCATACTGACTATTTTTGTGCGGGTACATGTACATACGATAAGTTTTGGATCAAAAATTCTATGTTAACGTTTGGTGAAAACGTTGGAAACCCCAACGCTTGGTTGAGTTCTTCAGTCAGACTCATTTTTTTGTTAAAAGTTGATATAATTAAGAAGTTTTCTACATTTTTTTTTACACCATCGAGCAGGGGGGAAATCAAATAAGGTAGGTTTTGGACTTTTATTCTATGTAAACTGGGTTTCGAGAATAACTGGCATTTGTAACCGGAAATTCGTTATGTTATACAAGATACTGCGACAAGATATTTGTCATTTCAACCGATACGTTAGTAACACCACTAGAGATATTTTTTTTTACATCAGTGGTAAAAAGTTTTCCTCTCTGTAATGAACTTGATAAATTATATGTAAGTATATCCTTCTAAAAAAATGATGATGAGAGCGCTAGGAAACGTAGCAACAGTTAATGCTTTTGCTGATGGAAGATTAGAGAATATGTGCACAATTTAAAATTAATATAACGTAAAAGCCCCTATACCAGAACGCAATCATATGTCCGAACAGTTTTGACATTTATATATTAATGAAGTTATTTCTGAAAGAAACCTCTGATAACAAAAATTATTATTAATAGAATGATTATTTTTCAATTTAAATTCACCTCGCATTTAATGTTTCCTTACTTAATTTAAGAAATACATATATATATATATATATATATATATATATATATATATATATATATATATATATATATATATATATATATATATAAATTTTTGTTGAATACAATATTTTGATCCTTTATTTACGTCTGTTACTTAAACCATTATATGTTTCCTACTTTGACGTCTAGATGTCACTCTATGTGTCATATTACTCATATTACACGTCTGTTTGTATATCGGTTCCCAACTTCTAGTGTCATTAATAATTCTTTGTTTGGATATAGATATCGATATTTTGTAAAAGAAAAGCATTAATAAATAAACATTTTTGGGTTGTATTTTTTTTAAAAACATATTCATTGGATTAAAAAAAACCTTCTTTCATGCATATTAAGAAAAAAAAATGGGTGTTTAATTTTACGTTAGCTACATATTATAAAAAATAATTTGATTTTTAAAGTGAATCCAAAAAAATTTTTTAAAAAGTAGGAGAATATTCTCCACAGCACGGAAAAACATTGAATAATGGATATGTTTTATAGTTCAACAGGTAAACATAAAGACAACACCGAACATTAGCTATTTATTTGGTTTATTCATTTACGATCATCTACACTCTAGCAAAAAAACATAACCACATTAAAAATTAAAAAAAAAAATTTAAAAAAAAAAATGTTATTTAAATTATGTGGAATAAAATAACATCAAGTACACTCTAGATAAATTAAACAAACTAGACAATATAATAAATTGTTTTTTTTTTTTTTTTTTTTTTTTTTTTTTTTTTTACTATTATACTGCGTTTTTAACAGTAAAGTCATATACGCAGTATGAAATAAAAATCTTACATAGTATTCTTATATTAACATGTATGGTAGAGCTTATATAAATAAGGTGAGTTGAGACATCAGATTTTGTCTATTAGTTTAGAGCATGTAATGAATTTTAGTAGCTTTTCTATATTTTCTGGGTTGTTGCCGAGGATTTCTGGAGCTGTTCTAGGTAGATTGCTGTAAATTCTGGCTTGAGAATATTGCGGACATTCGATTAGAATGTGTTTTACAGTAAGTGGCTGCTGACACATGTGACAGGTAGGTCGATTTTCTTTTTTCATGAGGAAGTGGTGAGTGAAATGTGTGTGTCCAATTCGGAGACGGGTGAGTGCTATCTCGAATTTTCGATTTGGGTGGTAAGAAGTTTCCCATTCATCGATATTTTCTTTTATACTTCTTAGTTTGTTGGTTAGCGGAGTTTCAGACCAAATCTGAATTCATAGTTTGGAAAATTGTTGCTTTGATTTTTGGAGTATGTCATGTGAGCTAATTTTGTTTATTGGTGACCCTAAGTTGTGAGCGACATTTGCTGCTATGTCCGCTTGTTCGTTTCCGCATAAATTGTTTGAATTTGTTTTTTATCAGTAGTTCATTATCTAGCAACGTTACCAAATTTTTTCACAGTACCTACAATTTTTATAGTTCAATCGTACTCAATTATACGTAAACCGTCACATTTTTCTGTTATACCAGTTTTAAGCGCTACAAATTTTTTCAACTGTACCTCAACGCAAAAATATATTCATGTTAAAAAAAATATAGGTACTTCCATTTTACTTCTTTTTGCCCCTATATTCGAAACAAATTAAACGTATAGAATTACGTATTTATTTTATTATATTATACGCAGTATTTGTGTACAGATTCTTTTGATTATATTAGGTATACCCAAGTTTATTAGCTATTATGCCAAATAATTCACCCCTCAACTTTATTTATTCTCAAACTTGAATAAGGGTTCGCTGAATATGTTTTTAAAACTTTTACTGGCAGAACGATTACATATGTACGTAAAATGAAAACAGTGAAACTGATTTATAATCAATATTAATCATAAAGAACATAGACGATAGAAACATAAAATTAACGATTATAACGGTTTTATAGCAGTTGAAAAGTTTTAAAAATTAAAATCATAATAAATCAGGTACACTGTAGAAATATCTAAAAATATCGATGTGTCGTTAATCGATATTATTTGTTCTACACATCTAAAAAAAATATCTTTTGAGGGCAATTTAACTCATGTGTATAAAGTAATTTCTACAAGAATACTGTAGTATTTTCACTTTTACCGCCGACAATTTAACTCATGTGTATCAAGTCCCATAAGAATATTGTACTTTTTCAACTTTTACCATGGAAAAAAGATAGGACAAATTTTTACAGCGAAAAAAATGGTACAAAACATTTCATTGGTCATTTCATTGTAAGTAAACACGATAAAAATGAAACAGAAAATCGTATTGGTAAATTTAACTGATTTCAGAACCATAGTAATAATGTGTTAAATAATAATATGAATTCTACTAATTTATTCAACTTTAAAATATCACAAGCACGTCATAAGAAATTTGTGATTGATTATTCATGGATTTTCTCAAATTCATCTTTGTTTTAACTGTTCCAACTAAAATTACGTAGCTCGACTCTGACTTCCCCCTCCCCTAGGATTGCCAACTTTTTTTGAGAAAAATAAAGTAGTTATATAATCTTTTGAATAAGAAAAGATCAAGTATTTGTCATAAAAAAGGTAGTTTTTATTGTCTAAGTTTTTACACATTTTTTTTTTTGTTTTTAGCACATGCTAACAATATTTGGTTATCTATGAACGTTTTATAGCTAGTTTTACAATCTAATTTTAGATTTAAATAAATAAATAATTCATTTTCTATTAAATTTATGGAGGATCTATTTCTCTCTGCTCGCCACTTCACATTCATCATCGAAAAGACTCTCTCACAAGGAATATCACGGGGGTGTACCCCTCCGATTTTGTTTATTCTTTGATATTGTTATAGAACATCGAAAAATAGGGATACGTATTTTTTTTAAGCGGCGGTAAAACGGTTTGAAGGGGTGAAATAACCCTTCAAAAATTGGGATAAAAATTTAATTTTCCAAATATCTCCAACGTGGTAAGAGAGCAAAAGTTCAAATTAGCGATATTGCTCTTTTTTAAATTATATCAACAGAGGAGGTTAAAATTTTAGGCTTACTTTCGCAAAAAGGGGGTAAAAAATAAAAAATTTTAAAATTTGGTTTACAGACTTGGAATCCACGTAAAAAATCTAATTGATCTGTTTTTGCTCTATTTCCTAATATTAAGTCTAGCAATAGTAACTTTAACTAGTGTTCATAATTATACGTGGACATTATATGTGGACATAATTATACTTTTTGAGTAATTCTAGAACTACTTCATGGAAAATAGTTTAAGACAATTAGAATCTTATAATCTTAGCATCAGTACTACAAATACAAGAAATACTGCCTATATTAATAATAAATAAAATATTGGACTTTCCACAGTAAATTACAAAAAAAAGAACATTAAAAGCATTAGAAAAAATTAATACCGACCTTCTAATTATATGCATGTACGTACATTTCATTTAAAAATAATTATATTACTAATTATATGTATACATAATATTATATGTATAATTTCTTTATAATAATTATAATAATTAGTATAATTACCTACATAATTATTCATATCATCATATCCTTAAATAACTTAAATAAATACTGACAAATCAAAAATTTGTTCATAAAAGGAAACAAGAAAATTTAACTAACATACAAACACATTTGCAAGAAGGTATGCGTCTGCCGACGTCTTCTTAAAAATATCCCTGTTGCAGCAGCCAGCATAACATAGCGAATTTCCGTTTAAAAAAATTAGTTTTTATCGGAAGCTATGTAGTTGACATAGAATAATAGTATAAAGACCTTTTTTATGTAATTTTTTCTCCTCTTTTAAATGGTGTAAAAAAATTTCGCAAAAATTATTGAATAAGTGGAAATTTTGGCAAAAAACTAATTTTTTTCAAGAACAAAAACCATGTTGCGGGAATCGGACGTGTCTGGCTAACGAACTTGTCCAACGGTTTGGGACTTCCAAGCATTTTCACCAAATTTCATAAAAATAAGACATTTCGTTTGAGAGCTATCGTGCGGACACACACACACATACATATATATATATATATATATATATATATATATATATATATATATATATATATATATATATATATATTTTAATGAATATTATTTTCGGTTTCTAGGGTCCTCAAAATAAATTTCTGCCATAGTCCCGGGCTCAAGTCGCGTCATGACAGTGACTGTAATAGCTGAATTCCATTCTGGAAATTCGCTAAAAGTTTTCAATTTATTCATTTTTCAGTGAACAGCATGATTTATAATTATTATAAAAGATGTCTCTCCTCAGTGTCCCCACCAAAATGTGTCGAAATGTAAAATTGAAAGTTTGACGCTACGAAAAATTCTTTTTCATCTGAATGACTATTAATGGCTCGGTTTACTTGGTCCATAATTTTTGATTAGCCAATCTAAATTAGATATTATCTAGTTTATATCTAATGGTTTATCATGCATAGTAATTTTTTGTTTAAAATTTAAAAAAACATCCCGAATTAAATTTTTATAAGCGTAAAACACGTTTCCGGTAATTTCCTCAATAACTAGGATCCGAAGAAACTACACAGAACAATGTACCTAAAATAAACTTTAGTTTATTAACACCTTGACGGTTATAAGCTATGATGACAAGACACCCAACTGGTACACTATTTTAACAGCTAACAGTAATACACAGATTTTATATATGGAACTGTTGACGTCGTACGACGTGATGTGTGAATTAGTAAGATTTCACTTGACGTCTTAAGACGTCAATGGCTGCCAAGGTGTTAACTACATTTAGTTTACTAACTGTGTACAATAATATTATAAAAGGGAATATTTAAAATTCCATGAAGCCCAGCGTACAACAATGTCGAAGTATGGAATCGTTTCTAAACTTAAATACATAAAATTGTTATTGTCTACCTTATATTGGATAACTATTTACACACACATATTTAATAGCCTTGTTAACTCATATACAGGGGCGTAACTATGATTTTTATTGAGGGAAAATTCGCAAATCATTAAAACAGTGCACTTTTTAAAAAATTTTTGAAAAGAAGTATGAGAACACGACGTTTTTCAAGCTATTTAAATCTCGTTTGTCCCCCTTCTCAAGAGAAAAAAAATTGCTAACAAAATGTGAAAAGTGGATTTGTTTTTATTTTATACTTTATAGAAATTAATTTAAGCTATAAAATTTTTATATTTACAAGCTCCTCTCGTTTTAGAATACAAATGAACACATTTCCAGGATATTTGGAAAAAATGCATATCTTGTGCGTTTCTAAATACACATCTAAAAACGACTAGCCTAAACAATACGTATGTATAGTTAAACGACTTCCTTTATTCGCACAGACGAGGTGGGTAAGATAAATAAACTCACTGGTCTGTGTTCATAAAGCATATTATGATATCGACCTAGGGATGATCGATATTCATCGATGTTAGAAAAACATCGATGTTTAGGGGGAAAACATCGATGTAAAAACATCGATGTTATGTCCTCGATAACATCGACACATCGATTTTATGAGAATAATATCGAAACATCGATATTACTCTAACCTATCCAGTATTTATAAAGTCCTGTCGCTGATTTAAAACAAGATCCATTACTTTTATGGCAAGTTCTAGGATCCACTTATCCAAACTTGAAAAAAATTGCCATTAAATATTTGTATTTCACAGTAACTTCAACAGTTTCAGAGAGACTTTTTTCAAAATCTGGGCAGCATTTGTATCAACAAAGGAACATATTAAAAGGGAAACTTCTAACAAAGTGACTTTTTTTGCAAAGTGTACCAAATAAATACTGGCAATGTTAATTTTTAATAAATAAAATAATAGATTATAATGGTTGTTTATTTTGCTACAGAAACATCGATGTTTTCGAACATTGATGTCTTTCTTTCGATATATATCGTATATGGGTACTCTTGAATCGATGTTAACATCGATGTCAACATCAATGTTTTTCTAATATCGATCATTCCTATATCGACCTTACCTTAAAACTAACTTATTGTTAGAGTAATCTACATATATCGATTTTAAAATACGTTTCTTGGCTTATTTCATTTGGTTACTGTAGGCTAGGAGTGTGCGAATTATTCGAAATGTCGAATAATTCGCACCGAATCGAATAGTAATATTCGATTCGAATTTCAAATCGAATAATACGATTTTTCGAATAATTCGAATTTTTGCTTTTTCTTTTGATTCTTAGAGATTTCTAAACATTTAAGTTAAATTTTAAAAAAAATCGGGTCCATTACAATAATCTCATAAATGGAAAGTTACATTATGCTTAAATAACAGGATAAATCAATCAGTAATAATAAAAGTTTATTGTTACAAAAACTTGTTGCCCCATGACAGTGGCTATAATAGCTGAATTTTCGGATCGAAAATTCGTTAAAACTTAAAACATAAAAAAATGCGACAAAAGAACCCACTGCAATAACTTCCCAATGGGAAGTTAAAAATAATTATTTTTTGGATGAATCTGCTCTGTAATTCAAACTGTATAATATATATATATATATATATATATATATATATATTATATATATATATATATATATATATATACATATATATATATATATATATATATATATATATATATATATATATTCTTTTTTTTGTCTCATAGGAAAAAAAGTTTATTTAGCTCGATTTAAGAATGCTCACCAAAAATTAGCTCGATAAAAAAATTTTTAAGGGTCGCTCAAACCTATTTAAAATTTGAAAATGGGCCAAAAATCGATTTTTGTTTTTCATCAAATTTTTTTTTTCATCCCTGCATATGTTTGTACATTGAATAATAAAAAATTCCTCCAAATTTTAACTCAAAAAATTGATAATAAAAGGTCGCTCAAGAGTCCTGAAAATTTTTCAAGTCAAAATATTTAATATTTTTTAGCGCCACTAAAAAACATTAAATATTTTGACTTTAAAATCCTGAGCGGCCTTTTATTATCAACTTTTTGAGTTAAAATTTTGAAGAATTTTTTATTATTCAATGTACAAACATATGCAGGGATGAGAAAAAAAATTTGATGAAAAACAAAAATCGATTTTTGGCCCATTTTCAAATTTTAAAAAGTTTTGAGCGACACTTAAAAAATTTTTTATGGAGCTAATTTTTGGTGAGCATTCTTAGATCGAGCTAAATTAACTTTTTTTCCTATGAGACAAAAAAAAAAATATGTGTTTTTTTGCGCCACCCTAATATATATATATATATATATATATATATATATATATATATATATATATATATATATATATATATATATATATATGTATAAATTATATTATTAAAGTTCTTAGTATGTTTGAGTCTTAGAAATAAAACGAATAATTCGATTTTTTGAATTATTCGAAAAAATCGAATTATTAGTTTTCTTTCGAATAATTCAATTTTTTTCGAATTATTCGAAAAGTCGAATTATTCGATTCGCAATCGAATCGAATGGCACTATTCCATTCGATTCGATTCGAACACTATTCGCACACCCCTACTGTAGGCCAATTTTAGCCTGTTGATAACCATTAATTACAATGAATCCTTCCATCGTTTCTTTGGCCTTCCGACATCTCTTCTTTCGTGCGGTGACTTCGCTCTTGCTATTCTTACAATTTTAGAACGATCCATCCTGCATATATGATGGATATTTTAGACGCTTTCATTGCCTATATTGATACTTCCTCAGGTTTACAGCAGTCATAACTAGTTACAGTAATACCCAAATAGTTATAGCTGGATATCTGTTCTATAATTTTACAGTCTAATCCTAAATTGCATCGTACTGGAAGTTTGCCTATGACCATCCATTTTGTCTTTCTGATGAATACTTTCATATTCAATTCTTTTCTCTTCTGACTTTTTGTGAACATGAAAATGAATATTCACTTTTTTGGTGTGTTGTCAACTCTAATAATACAGGCAGTCCTTGATTCGATTTACATCGCTTCGAGTTACTTCAAAAAATATTTTGATACTATTCTTCAATCTTACATCATCTGTTTCGAGTTATGTCACTAGGTTTTTTGCATATTTTTGAACAAAATAACAAATATTTAATAACCAAGACGATTAATTTTGAAAAAAATTATGAGAGCGTTCGTCATATTGGGTTTAGAATGATGTTAGGTAGCTTGTCATATTCTACTCTTTCGTTAAACCCTTTCATTTGATATCCAAGTCAAAGGAATTATGAAGAAAAAATAAGCCGCCATTTTGGATTTGGAATGACATTAATTGTCACCAGAACCAAAGCTGTGTGTGAAATTTCAGTTCGATTGGACAATGGAAAGCTGGTTTAATTTCAATACTAACAAGGAAATGCACCCAGAGTGAAATTCGGGATTTTAATGGAACTTCGCTGGTGTGTAGAATAGGAAAAAATAAGGGACCCGTATTTTTTTTTTATCGGCCATCTTCCACGTTTAGGGGGTGAAATCAGCCCCTAAAGTTGAGGTTCAAATCGTATTTCTTAAAATATCTCGAAAACTATAAGAGATAGAGGAAAACTTTAAGTTGACGAAATGTTACTTTTTGAAAGACCTATTCACCTGTATAGGTTAAACCAGGGCCGGGTTCATAGGAGGGACTGTAGGGGTGAAAATGGGGGTAATTTTTCTTGTACAGCTTGAATGGTTCAATGTATCAAATTTTTGCCATCATAAATAGAAAGAGCACCAAAAAATAGGGCATACGTGTTTTCAAATACGTCTTATATTTTTTAATTTTTATGTTGATTTTCATCATAAAAATGTAAATTTTTACTTTCCGATAATGATTCATATATTTTTCAGTACTAGCTTAATTGGTAATTTAACCATCTGTACATTTGGTTACTCATATTTGATATTTTTTATACCTATTTCTGCGAAAGTTAAAGTTCCCTGGTGTGCTTGTGTTAATGAATGCTCGACAAGAAGCAATAATCTCTTTCGCTAACTGTTCAGGTGCTTTGTAATAAATTTTGCGATTTGGGAAATCGGGTGTTGACACCTATAAAATATACAAAAAGAATAAGAAAAATAGTTTGAATGTTGAGAAAGAAATACACCGAGTTTATTTGGTTCAAAACGAATTTGTAAGAAGATAAAGGCAATTGTTGAACGGAAGATTATTGCTTCTTGTTGAACATTCATTAACACTTGTAGGCCAGAGAACTTTGGTAGAAATAGGTATAAAAATATCGAATATTAGTAACCAAATATACAAATGGCTAAATTACCAATTAAGTATATGTACTGAAAAATACATGAATCATTATCGGAAAGTAAACATTTACATTTTCGTGATGAAAATAAATATAAAAATAAAAAAATATAGAAGGTATTTGCAATCAATAATAATGCAATATAATCTACCCTATTTTTTTATTCCTTATATGGCTTGGATACCACACATGTTTCGAAAAAACGTAAAAACACGTACCCCCTAATTTTTGGTGCTCTTTCTATTTATGATGCCAAAAATTTGAGACATTGAACAATTCAGGCTGTACAAGAAAATTTACCCACATTTTCACCCCTCCAGCCCCTCTTATGTACCCAGCCCTGGTTTAACCTATACAGGTGAATAAGTCTTTCAAAGAGTAAATTTCATCAATTTCAAGTTTTCCTCTATTTCTTATAGTTTTCGAGATATCTTAAGATTATACGATTTGAACCCCCAAATTTAGGGGCTGGTTTAACTCCCTAAACGTGGAAGATGGCCGATAAAAAAAAATACGGGTCCCTTATTTTTGCCTATTCTATACACCAGCGAAGTTTCATTAAAATCCTGAATTTCACTCTGAGTGCATCTCCTTGTAAGTTTGACACATACATGTGATTTCGAAATTTCGAATATAATAAAATCATTAAAAAGTGACTCTAACTACCCTTATGGCACATAATTCGGAAACCTAACATACCATAAGCACGAGAACCGTCTGTACCTGACGATAAATTAACGGTACTGAAACTTGAACCCAATAATCCATTAAAAATTTAGGTTAAATGAGAAATGTTACTACCACTTTTAACTCCTCTGCGCGGATGCATCCCTGCCTAAGTGCCAGGGCCGAGAGAGAGTGGGGCAGATGGGACAATTACTTGGGGGCCCGCAGCCTCAATTAGGGGCCGGGAAAAAGTGAGACGGCGTTTTTTTTCTTGCTCGTCAATTGTATTTTTTGGAAAATGAAAATTTTTTGTTGTGCCCGAGAGCCCGTCATTTCTCTCACCGGCCCTGCCTAAGTCCCTATACAAAATCAAACTGACAACAAGCTAGGTAATCAGAATCACATACATATAAATTGTTTATATACGACATGCCTTGTGTATTTTGAAACGACTCGATTTCTTCTATATGCATGAGATCTGTGATGTTGAATACAATGGGTTTGTTTTTGTTCTGTCAACGGCATAACAACGTCCTCGACATGTCGTTTCTTTTATCAAACGGGTTTCCGTTTTTGTCAATTGTCTACGCGCCTTGGCAGATATCAATCTTTATAAAAAAACAAAAAACGAAAAAGTAGAAAAATCGAACGTGAGTGTATTTGTGTAAAATTCGATAAAGCTTCTTCGTTTTATTTCGTTTAAAAATTACAAAACAATTCACTAATTGTAGTTTTTTGTTTAGAATTAACAAAATCATGTAATTAGTTCTGTTAGTATTTTTATAAAGTATTAGCCGAATTATCTAGATAATTTTCGACAAAAGATAATTGGTCAATAATTTTGGAAAATTAAAAAATTTTTGTCTGAAACAATTATAAATTATTTTAGCGAATTTCCAGAATGGAATTCAGCTATTACAGCCACTGTCATATGACGCGACCTGAGCCCGGGACTATGGCAGAAATTTGTTTTGAGGTCCCTAGAAACCGAAAATAATATTCACTAATATATATATATATATATATATATATATATATATATATATAATCTGAACACCCTATATCTTGGAAAGTAAGCGTTTTCCGACCTGGGTTTACTTTTTTACATAAAAGAACCTCAGCAATTACCTGTTAAAATCTTTCGCACTTATTCACTCACACTCATATATATATATATATATATATATATATATATATATATATATATATATATATATATATATATATATATATATATATATATTTATATGTGTGTGTGTGTGTTCGCGCGATAACTCTCGCACGAAGTATCCAACACACACAAACATATATATATATATATATATATATATATATATATATATATATATATATATATATATACATACATACATATATATATATATCTATATATATATATATATATATATATATATATATATATATATATATACATACATACATATATATATATATATCTATATATATATATATATATATATATATATATATATATATATATATATATATATATATATTTATATGTGTGTGTGTGTGTGTTCGCGCGATAACTCCCGCACGAAGTATCCAATTTTTACGAAACTTGGTGAGAACATTGGAAGTCCCAAACCCTTGGATGAGTTCGTCAGCCAGACACGTCAGATGCCAGGAACAGCTTTTTGTTCTTGCAAAAAATTAGTTTTTTGCCCAAATTTCCACTTATTCAAAAATTTTTTCGAAATTTTTTTACACCATTTAAAAGAGGAGAAAAAATTACTTCTAAGTAAAAATTAAGTCTTAAAAAACTTTTTTTCTATGTCAGCTATAGTTTCCGAGAAAAACGAATTTTTATAAACGGAAATTCGCTATGTTATGCAGGATACTGCGACAGGCGTATTTTATCATGTAACCTAAAGTTTCCCAAATTGTACACCACAATGCCGTGAAAAGCATCGTTAGGCACACCGCGGCTGCCTTGCTAAAAAAGGGAAATAATGTAAATCATTAATTTTAAAAAAAAAAAAAAATAGAAAAATAAAAAAATAGGAGAAAATAAGTATTTCTGGGCGACTTTTTCTCCTTTTTGCTCATCAATTTATTTAAAATAATTAAGTAAGTAGTTTTATTTTTTTAAGCGGAATACGGAATGTTTATTTGTTCGTCACTTTTATTTTTGAGAGAAAACCAAAAATCCGGTCGGAAGGGCGCAGCCGCACATGATTTGTACCTAGAGGGCGACGCAAGTCAAAAAAGTTTCGGAATTTGTTATAAATTTAATGTTCCCAGCGCTCCCACTAGTATTAAAACAATGAATAATTCTATGAGTGTATAATAATTTGTTATAAATTTAACACATTGATGGTCATAGACGCCATACGGCATCAAGTAAGATTTGACCAACTGCGACACAACGCTGTACCGCATCAACAATTCCATACAAAGTGAATTAGTTGTCAAAATAGTGTACAAGTTGGACTTTCGTCATAGTAGGTTATGACCATCAACGTGTTAATTTTAACAATATCCGTTTTAGCGGATAATATATATATATATATATATATATATATATATATATATATATATATATATATATATATATATATATATATGTGTGTGTGTGTGTGTGTCCGCGCGATAACTCTCGAACAAAGTATCCAATTCTTACGAAATTTGGTGAAAACATTGGAAGTCCCAAACCCTTGGATGAGTTCGTCAGCCAGACACGTCGGATGCCAGGAACATGGTTTTTGTTCTTGTAAAAAATTAGTTTTTTGCCAAAATTTCCACTTATTCAAAAATTTTTGCGTCTCTTTTTTTACACCATTTAAAAGAGGAGAAAAAACTACATAAAAAAGGTCTTTAAACTATTATTTTATGTCAATTAGTTTCCGAGAAAAACTAATTTTTATAAACAGAAATTCGCTATGTTATGCAGGATGCTGCGACAGGGGTATTTTGTTTTTCTTTGCTTTGTATTTTATTAGATGAATGAATGAAAAAAAATTCTAGTAAAATAACTAGTTATTCTTCACATTGTTTGTTGGACTTTATATTATAATATTTTACGATTTATTTGGAAAAAAAAATATCCTTGAAAGGGAAGAAATTCTGGTTGGCTGGTTCGGTAATACATTTTGTTTATATGTCGAAGAAATTCTTTTCTATATGTACCAGTATTTTACAGATACCATTTAGAAAAGTTTCTAAGCTGGTTCTTGACACACTGGTTTTTGCTGATTATGTCCAGGAACCACGTGACAATGTCAATTTTAATTTTCTCGGTACACAGTTCCGGTTTGAGTTATAAAAATTTGTAATAACAAAATAATAAATATAATCTACAACATATAATGTATATTCATTTACAGGTACACTCTAGACTTCATTCATCCGACAGATAATTAGATACATATTTTGATGAATAGAAAAAAATAAAATGATAGAAAGATATTTAAAGTGATGTTTTTTTTCTTTTAATACATTAATTATATATTATGATTTACATGATATATGCATACATATATACATACATATATGTATGATTACATGTACATACATACTCCATACATCTGTAAAATACTGCCGTACTAAACCAAAAAACAGCATTTCAATCTTGCGGAGATGAAAAGTTAATAATAAATTATTAACATTTGTTCAATATGACTACGATAACTTGTAGTAAAAAATCAAGTTAGTCAAATCGGATAAAATTTCTATGGCATACTATTTTATTAAATTTTATTTAAGTAACATTGCCAATATTTAGCTACTTTCGTTTTCCAAAAGTTGAAGATGTTTGCGGTGTTACAGCAAAAAATTCCCGTATAATATATCCTGCAGAAAAAAAATTTTAATAGTATTGGGAATCGTAAAACGTGATAAGTGAAATAGTGATCAAAAAAGTAACTACTAGAAGTAAGAAAGGTTTATTTATTAGGTTTTAATAATTCACAAAATTTATACTGTTTAGTCTGCGGAATAGAAACTGGCATATTTTTTCGAATGTTATTCGAATATTTTCGAATGTTAAATAAAATGGGACAATGGATGATTTTCTCAAAATACAAAGCGGTCTGACACTAGGACAGCGACATGGGTAAGTTCGGACTACATCTCTATGGTTGGGATATTAATTTGAGAAAATAAACAATATTTTTAAGTAAGCGTATTGGAAAACTTTGTTGTTAAAATGGAATTAACAGAAAATGATTTAGTTGTTGCTAAATTAAAGTTAAATGTATATATAATAAATTGATAAACATGATAACATTTTGATCAATGTTTGTTCCCGTTACAACATTATACTACCTCTGGTGAACATTTAAAAGCTTGGTTGAGAAAATTGTCCCTTCCAAAATTTTTTATATGCCAACTTTAAATTACTCGCTGTAAATTTTCCATTTGTCATCAGATGATTAAACATCAAACACTCCCACACATTTAGGAATTATTTTTGATATTCGTAAATTTGGAACGAATGAATCTGGAGATGGTTTAATACTATAATTGTATACGGAAGATATTCCAAACTCTCAAAGCAATCATCTAGCCTATATTGAAAATTTTTTTCTGGAAAGTACTTGCTTGCATCAAATAATTTTCCTGGAATGTTTTTATTTTTTGGTTAAAACCAAACGAAACGTATATACTATCTAGATAAACTTTATATATGAACTGAAAATGATTCATGCATAAAGGATACACATAAATTTATGTATCAAACAAGCTCGTAATATCGCTATCTCTCATAAGATCTACTATCTAATATATTGAAAAAGGATAGTATAATAATTTTTATATGTCACAAAATTTCATTTTTACATTCTCAAGGTATGAGTCATTTTCATTTAATATAAATTTGTCTATATCTGTATAACAATTATTATAATTAAAAAAATTTTTCTGATCAAAAATAATCAAAACAATTATAAAGGAGATCAAATTTTATGAACGGGATCATTATCGCCAATGACTACCAGCGTTTTCTTAAATATTTTTCAAGAAAAAACTATATTATAGGCTACATGAAGGGAAGGAATTCAAACGAAGTGAAATGAAACCACGTGGTTTTACTGCAAAATATCTACAGTCGATCCTATATTTGAGATTTCTTTTTAGTTTTTATAATTTCTATATGAAATAACCATTTACGTTTTCTTAAGCATGTATTTTTCGTTGTATTCTTTCAACGTTGAAATTAGACAATGATATTAATTTACAACCTCCCCTTTTTTTGAGATACCACATTTTAGTTAATCGCGGCTATATAGGTGAATACGTATACGTGGTATTGGCAATCTAAAACACGCAGGTGGGTTATTAGGTATAATAAAAGGTGGTTTTGTTAATAATACACTTTGAACGGAGTTGGCGCCTTACACAACGCAACCTCTTCTTAAAATATACTAATGTAAGTTTAATATTACTTATAATATATCCACATACGTATACAATACGCACCGGCAACGCGGCAACCTATCATTATTTTAGATGTTGATGGAACTTACATAGGTACAAACAACATAAAAAATACCAGCATGTACAGTAACAGGTAAAATAAGTATTCCATACAACGATGGATAAAATATATCCAATATAGATAGCGCGAAGAATCTCAAAAATAATATTTGAAAGGTAATTAAAAATCTAGGTACTACTTAAAAGTATTTCACTGTATTCAAAAAATTCACCAATGATTGGAAACATATGTATTAAGCCAATGTTCTTCAAGTGGCTAGAGTTTAGAGCAGTGTTTTTCAACCTGTGGATCGCGACCCTCTAGGGCAGTGGTTCCCAAACTCTTTTGGCCCACGGACCCCTTTTCATAGTCAAAACTTGCTCACGGACCCCTTTTCATAGTCAAAACTTGCTCACGGACCCCTTTTCATAGTCAAAACTTGCTCAGGGACCCTGAGTGAAAAACTATATAAATGCATAATAAAACACAAAAACTTTGATGTTTTGAATGGTAAATGGTGCCGTAAAAATAAAATATAAATAAAACATTTTGTTGAAGAAGTATTTATTTAAATTATAACTTTTTTTCAAAATACAAAAAAAATGGCTTGGATAAACCTGATGGGATGTTATGAGTGTATTTATGTCCGGCTCAATGTTTGTGAGTAGCAACAGCAAATCCCCACGAGTACTAATTTCTGGTCGGTCTTTTTTTTTGTGATGAGGCTTATAACGGCACTGAATCCACGTTTTACCAAATAGGAACACGGAAAAGTAATCAACAGCTTCTGTACAATAACCCATAATGATACATTGCAAGATACAAAGATACAAGATGAAAATACGTATTTTGTATCTTGTATTTGTATTTCAAATACTTGTATCTTGTATCTTAAATAAAGCGGGTTCTACACGATGCTACGAACGTTCCTTCCAACGTTCGATCGAACGTTTGAAGCAATTAAGTTCGACAGTTGGTGCGACGAATGTATCTGCTACACGGTGAATCGAATGTTTGATCCAATACGAATGATGATGTGTTGGTACTCAGTGGACGATGCTGTTATCTGTCTGATGTTATCTCTAATATTATACACTGATGTTGTCTCTCTTCACATGAACGAGTCGTGCAGCTGCTGAGTCGAACCAACCAACACAACCAACACTGACCTTCAAACGTTCGAAGCATCCCTTTGACTCGGTGCAAAAATACCGACATCGAACGGGACACGACCAAATGCGAACGTTTGACGCTCGACACTGGACACTCGTAGGTTCGAACAACGGCTACACGATGCTATGAACCATCCAACGTCGAATGTTGGAAGGTGTTCGTAGCATCGTGTAGCAGCGGCTTAAGCCTCATCTCTGATCATTAATAATATGTATATTCTTTAGAAACACATCTGTGTTAGAAAAACTTACAATCCCGTCGTCGGTTTTTAATAAAAAAAGAAATCTTTAATGAATGTTAAGGGCTTACTGTATTGATAACTGTGATATATAATTTTTTTAATCAACTTAAACAAGAGTATAACTTTTCTTTTATACTTTACTTAGGACGTAAAAATCGCTAATAATTATTTGTTCATTGTTATTTAGCTTCCATATTAATAAAAATTTGCCATAATGTTTTCATTTTATATTAAACCTTGCACGGACCCCATGACGTTGTTCAGGGACCCCTAAATCAATTTTAATTTTCCACGGACCCCCTGAATGATCCCGGGGACCCCTGGAGGTCCGTAGGGACCACTTTGGGAACCACTGCTCTAGGGGGTCGCGAAGCCTTTTTAAAGGGGTCGCAGTTACTTTAACAATAAAACCTCTCTAGTTCAATATATAATATTAAATAAAGAAAAGGTTAATTAAAGGTTACGTTAATGTGGTGGTTTCATACCTTCACTTGATAAAATTTCAAAACAAATAACTGCGGCTTATTTTCAATAATACCCCTGTCGCAGCATCCTGCATAACATAGCGAATTTCCGTTTATAAAGATTAGTTTTTCTCGGAAACTAGTTGACATAGAAAAAAGTTTAAAGACCTTTTTTATGTAATTTTTTCTTCTCTTTTAAATGGTGTAAAAAAATTTCGCAAAAATTTTTGAATAAGTGGAAATTTTGGCAAAAAACTAATTTTTTACAAGAACAAAAACCATGTTCCTGGCATCCGACGTGTCTGGCTGAAGAACTCATCCAAGAGTTTAGGACTTCCAACATTTGTACCAAATTTTGTAATAGTAGGGCATTTCGTTCGAGATTTATCGTGCGGACACACACACACATATATATATATATATATATATATATATATATATATATATATATATATATATATATATATATATATATATATATATATATAAATTTGAGTGAATATTATTTTCGGTTTCTAGGGACCTCAAAACAAATTTCTGCCATGGTCCCGGGTTCAAGTCGCATCATGACAGTGGCTGTAATAGCTGAATTCCATTCTGGAAATTCGCTAATAGTAAATCCGAGTTTTAAATAATTGTCGTCATATAGACGCTTTTTCTTTGCTTTTGTTTCATTACTCTCATTGGAACTTGAAGTTGACGGTTGTGCATGTTTTTCCAGAAACTCAATAAAAGACAGTGGGCAACTACTAAACAAACAAGTCAATTCAATAAATTTAAACACTATTCAAAGCTAATTCACAATTCAAAGAATTCAAAAGTGTCATCCTTTACTCGCCTAATGCTCCACGCAGCGCTCATCACTATGTCTCGCTCACACAAGTCACGCGCGTATTCAGAAGCTACTGTAAGTCGTCAGCTTCGATGTCGATATAAAAATATGCCTGTTTAAAGTAGCTTGTTACGTATTTAATTTGACACCAGACTGAAAATAATCAACAATAATGATGAACGGATCCGATATTTATAACACAAAATAAAGTTAGAAATAGCAGGGGGTAGGGGTCGCAAAATATTTTTCTATACTAGGGGGGTCGCGCCATGAAAAAGGTTGAAAAACACTGGTTTAGAGGATATAGGGTATATCAAAAAATTTTTTGTAATTAAATGCCCTATATTTTATCCCGAAAATTGTGAAAAACTCTAGTTACTGAAGAACCCTGACTTAATGCGTGTTTAACACACACTTGGCGAAGCTTTTGGTATTTGAAAATTTGATCAGACATTCAATATTTTGTTTATGTATCAGGGCGGTTCAATAAGTACCCGTGTTTGACGACAGAGGGCGTTCCTGAGGGAAGTTGGTGTTATCATCGTGTGCTGTCATCTATCAAACGACGGTAAAAGAAATTTCAGACTGATTGATTGTTTTTTTTTTTTTTTGGAATTGGCAGCCATTCGAGTAAGACGTGTTGCGTGATTTTCGCTCAGATGGAAAAAGAGTTGCCGCCAAACTGCATGCAACGAATTACAATTTTTTTCCCGTGAGCCATTTCTTCATGTTAGGGAGCAAAGAAAAGTCGCAGGGAGCCAGATCGGGTGAATACGGGGGATGCGGCAGCAATTCATAACGCAATTCATGCAGTTTGGCGGCGACAACTCCGCCGACAACACGTCTTACTCGAATGGCTGCTAAATCCAAACTAACCTATCCATCAGTCTGAAATTTTTTTTACCGTCGTTTGATAGATGGGAGCACACGATGATAACACCAACTTCCCTCAGGTATTTGTAAAATTGATATTTGTAAAATGAATCCAAGTTTTCCAAAATTAATTTAACTGGAAATTCTTATAAAGGAGTACTACCTGTAATTTTTTGAGATCTCTTTTTTGACTTTTGTAATTTTTAAACGTACTGGTCCAGGGCCCGCTCTAAGGGAGCAACCCGGGCATTTGAGGCAGCATGCATTTCTGTAAAATTCAAGACAAACAAGGGGAAAAGACGGTGGCATTTTGACAAAACTGTAGAGCGGGTGCGTAGTTACTCGAGATAATTTTAATTGGAAGTTTTTATGAAGACTACTTTTTTAGATTTTTTGAATTAATTTTGATTACGGACGGTACAAAAAGCTATGAAAGATAGACAGACATGACGAACGACAAAATTACAAAAGTTCCAAAATTTATTTCTCTGGAACCCTAACCAAGGGGAATGATTTTCACAGGGTAGTAAGGTAAAAGATTCTACATTTCTTATTGGAGTGCAATTCTGTAAATAAAATAAAATTTTCTTTTTTTTTTTTTTAAAAAAAAAAAACAACTCTAATATTTTTAAAAATATATCATTATTTTTGATATCGATAATTTTGATAACGAAAACTACATTTTGATAGTCGTAATGTGTTTGGAATACCTATAACTTGATGTATGGAAAATCTGAACCTGTAGCTCAATTAGAACTTGTCTAAATTTTGATTGTAAAATCTGGATTAAATACATGCATACATACATACATATTAATAAGTGGAGTTGAATAAAAACTTGTAAAAACCTACAAGACATCACCATTATAGCCAATCACATTCTAAAATTTTTCTTCAGAACCCTAAAATATGTATATAAAATAACATTGATGGTGACAGCGGTAGCGCTAAGAAGAAACATTTATAAATTCCCGCCATCGTTCATAAACGGGAGGAACTATATTTTTTAAAAATTTTTTCACTGACTGAAATTTGAATTGAAATTTTGACCACAACTGTATCGACATATTATGCATAATTTCTTTTCTCCGCACAGCGCAGCGTTACCAAAAACCATCATTTTATAATTTGATACGGACATACGTATACGTCTACATATTTATAATTTCATTTCGAATTTTATACATATTTTTTTGAAGAATAATACTTAGTCGTTTCCTAGTAAAATATCAGAAAATATTCTGATTACAAAAAAAAGCTTAACGATTTGAACACGAATTTCTGTTCTCAACAGTGAATTTAACAACAAATACGTATGTTGAACTTATTGAATGCTCAACACCGAAAGTCAACAAGAAAAAAAATTACAAAATGTTACCTAGATAATAATTTATGTGCTCATGGATATTAGCATTTTTTCTAAACGTTTTGAATTGCATTTTATTAAAGGTAGGTAACTTAAAAAGTAGTTTTATTAAGGCAAGACTACGATGACATTATCATTACTTAATAAGGAATCTTGAATGTTATGGAGTTCTTGATAACAAAACTTGTAATATCATCAATTCCACTGTCATTGACTGAGAAAAAGTTCATTTGGTACATAAAATTATACTTTTAAAAACAATTTAAAATAGAATTCTCATAAATTACCGAATTAAGAATGCATAAAAAACTGCTTGATAGAATTCACTTTAAGGGAAGCCTGATATACCTACCAGACTGTTCAAAACTGATGTAGACTCGACAGAAAATCAAGTGAGACGGCCCAGAAAGCATAAAAACGCATTTTAAATTTTAAAATGGATTAATTTTTAAGGTAAGGTTGATATCTGTCAAATACATGTGCCTTATGAACCACAGGGCAGTGAGTTGACTTATTTTATCCACTCAATCTGCACGAACGAAGTAATACCACTTTAAATCGTTTGGCTATATTTGATTTTTAGCTTTTCATAGAAAAGCTATTAATTTCGTTGAGTGATCAAAAATTTGAGAGAGGTGGTAATTAATAATAATAATAATAATATATATAAAATAATTATAGAGTGTTACATGCATATATTGAATAAACGCAAGAGGGTATTCTCACTGTACTTATTTATTTTAGCAGTACTAAAGTAATAATTCATTTAAGTTTAGGTTTTATAACTTTATTACTACAACTTGCACATTACTCCAATGAACTTTCTGCCCCGGGGACCCGGAAGGCAAAGTTACGGCACTGGTGATCGACTTATACATGGAATTGCTCAAATAGTTTTACATATTTCGTCGCCTTCTAAGCATAAGGTCGTATCTCATTTTTAGTGATTTTTCAGGAGAGCAGAAAACAAAAACTACTGTTACATTTTGTTTTATCTATATATATATATATATATATATATATATATATATATATATATATATATATATATATATATATATATATATAATATATATATATATATATATATATATATATATATATATATAAATCAAAACTGACTGACTGACTGACTGATTGACTGTCTGATCGATCAACGCACAGCCCAAACCGCTGGGCCTAGAAACGGGAAATTTTGAACAGGGATTTCTTATGTAACGTAGGTGAGCACTAAGAAACGTTTTTTGGAAATTCATCCTCTAAGGGGGTAAAATAAGGGTTGAAAATTTTCATAGAAATCTGTAATTTTTTGAGTTAGAAATATGGAAATTGGTATTAGGCTACTGGTTTGAACACAAAAGTTCTAGTGCTTTTAAAAATTCATCCCTCAGGGCTTAGGGGATTGAAACAGAGGACGAAACTTTAAATGGAAGTCTGTCGCCTAGAAACGTGAAATTTTGCACAGGGATTCCTCATATAACGTAGGTGAGCACTAAGACGGGATTTTTGGAAATACACCCCTTAAGGGGTTAAATAGGGGATGAAAATTTTCATAGAAATCTGTAATTTTTTGAGTTAGAAAAATGTATGGAAATTGGTATTAGGCTACTGGTTTGAACACAAGAGTTGCAGTGCTTTCAAAAATTCATCCCTTAGGGGGTTGAAACCGGGGAAGAAACTTTAAATGAAAGTCTGTCGTTTTTACAATTAGAAATGTGAAAACTGATACGGTATGGTATGCTGATGATTTTAAAGTTGTTAAAAATTCATTGCTTAACGTTTATAAATGCGAAATTGAGTTTGTTGATTTGTTTGTTCATTTGACTTGCTTTTACGCTTCAACGACTTAACCAGTCAACTTGGAATTTTGCACAGACATAGCTATGACAATTATGACAGTTGACTATTAAAAAGCGGATTATTGGTTTCAAACTTCGAATATTGTTAACAGAGGGGTTGGAAAAGAACATAGACGACTTTTTACCCTGGGAAAACATCTCATTCCTGTGGGGAATCTCATTTCTGTGGAAAAATATATTTTAAATGAAACAAAAAAAGATTCCTAGAGTTTGTTCGAACTCTGTTTGTTAGGAGATAGAACGATATACAGCGATAAACATAGGTTTTTACACCGAGAAAGCATCTGATTCCTGAGGGAAAATGTTTTTAAAATGAAACAATGAAATAATGACAATTGACTGTTAAAAAAATGGAAGATTGATTTTAAACATTGCATATTATTTACAGCGAGGATAGAAAGGAACACAGACTACTCTCTCCGCCGAGAAAATATCCGAATCCTGTGAGAAGTCTTATTCCCGTGGGAAAGTATATTTAAAACGATAAAAAAGGATCACTGACTTCATTCCAATTTTGCATATTGTTAAAACAATGTTATAGTCTACTTTTTACCCGGAGGATACATTTTATTTCTGTGGGAAAATTCCTGTGGGAAAATGAAAGTACTTTTTATACTTTTGAACTAGATATCATAATTTCAAAAGCCACGAATGGAAGGGCTGAGTGGGTTCCAGCACACACTACGCCGTCACAAGTATGGGCACGTCTTGACTCAAGGTATGCCCACACTTTTGACGCGGTACTATATTTAATGTTTTGGTACATTGCCGTGTCAAAAGTATGGGCACCCCTTGGGTTAAAATGTACCCATACTTTTGACGACGTAGGGTGTACTAAAACTAGCTTAGCCCTTCTATTGCAACGCGGGCGAAGCCGCGGGTAAATGCTAGTATAGTATAATTATTCTACGTAAATTTTTGTCTATATTTTGAATGAAAGTATCTCCTACGTTTTTGAAAGGTGCGTTAATACTGTAGATTCTTTATATGGATGCGATACTCTTACTAGTAGACTAAATCTGATCGAAATCGGTGAGGGGCATATCTGGACTCATCGTTGTAAATAGTAGGTACAACCAAATTTAATATCATTGCAAGTAATAGTCCACAGTCCGGATTAACCCACTCTGGGGTTTTAGACACGTTCTTCTTACCAGGCCGCCCTTTTCCCACAAGAAATAGAGCACACAAAAATATAAAACAAAACTAAATAATATAAAAAACTAAAACAAATCTTAAATTTTTATTATCCAACACAAAAGCAAGCTATCTTATTTAGGTACAAATCTTTTCAAAACAGACAGTTTGATTGGGCCCTTAAAAAAATCAGGCCCTAGACCAGGGGTGGCCAACCCAAATGATCTTGATGGCCACTTTGAAAGTGCATCATAACTCCGCGGGCCGCATATAAAATTATGTGTCCCATATACTATGTATTTTTTAATACATTGATTTTCACTACCTTGGTAAATAGAAAATAAACCTAATTTGTATAAATGTGATGAATCTCGCGGACCAAAAAAAATTCAAGGCGGGCCACATGCGGCCCGCGGGCCACGGGTTGACCACTCCTGCCCTAGACATTTGTTTCATTTGTCTATGCGATGATCTGGCCCTGATAATTCGGACGTTCATGGATGGAAGCAGGCCCGACGAGAGGGTGGGGTAGCTGAGGTCGTAGCCCCGAGACCCGAGCTGAAAAAGGGGCCCGTAATTGTTGAGAAGTAGCCCGAGAAAAAATAAAAGAGCTGTTTTTGCTCGTTGCTTTTTAGGGGGGGGGGGGGAATTTAAAGAATGTGATTTATTCTCGGGGTCCGCTATTTCTCTCCACGGCCCTGGATGGAAGTAGTTTTGACCTTGTCTATTAAAACCACAGAATATTCAGAAACAAACTTCGTATCTCTGTACTAGCTTTCTCAATGTGGACAATAGCTTACGTCACAAATGACCTAATTTCCCACCACTGCAAACGCATGACATGTTACAACATAAATTTCGTATCAATGTATGCGTGTGATGTACGGTTGCATTTGTACCAACATCACATTCTGTCCGTGGAGGGAGACGACTGCAATGTAGTGGCAGTGTATATGTATGCCAGTGAAGGGTACATGCATATTACTATACATGTATTCGCTTATTGTTGAAACTGGTTGATAGCAATTGATCTGAACACGGCTACAGTTGCTGTGTGTCTGACACACTTAAGCGGTATCGAACCACTCACTGGCACACTGCTATCCACAATTTTTTACAAACACGCTTAGGGCTTGATTATAGACCGAGCTCCGACCGTGTTTTTCGCTACCCCACCAGATGATTCTTTGGGAGTAATCTAAATTAATCGCAAATATACCCTAAATTATGAATCCCTAGGCCGACTTTGTGAATTCCGTTAAATTATATTTTTAATTAATTTTTATAAGTAGCTCAAATCAGAGAGTTACTTACCTTACAAGATGATTCTTTGAAAATTATATATTTTGTATAAAATTGTGCATATTTTACAAAACAGATGGTCTGCCTCTCAAATTTGAATTTTATTAGCCCGGCAGACCTACTTATGTTTATTAATTATCCTCATAAAACCTACCCCACAAGATGATTTTTTGATTCTTTTATTAAATCAAAGTTTAGGATCGTCCCTATCTAGAAAACATGGTCTGCCTCATAAAAAACAGTGACGAGTACGGCAGACTTAATTTTGAATATATATACACCCGCGCACTTGGGAATGATATCTCGATGCTGAAAACGTTTTTTTTATGAACAAATAATTTGTTTTAAAGCAATAGATTCTAAATAATTTGTTTTTTAGTAAAAGGTTGTACCTAAAAAAAAAAAAAACTTACAAAAAAAATTCTAAACTGCAGGAAGTATTCATTTCTTTAACAGATCCGTCAAATATTCCTGACGATGATCGAAATATTGCAAAAATTCACCGTGGAGCTATACAATATAAAAAATTATAAAACCGTTAATGCAGCAAGACATGAAATATTTCAACAGTTTTACTCAGTCAGCCAATAGTACGATGTGAATATTTTTTTAATGAACTAAAAAATTTTAATAGTAATCTGATGCCTCAATGTTGGCGTTCTTTGAAACAAAAAAATTTACGAATTTCATTCATTAATTCTATGTGGCAAAATTCGACCAATGCTCAATGTATTCTATTCTCACCAGAAGGAAGTGGTTGGTTGTTAGATAAAAATACATTAAAACCATTGTGGTTTGAAGGACCTCCGCTCCCACAACTTGTATTAGATGTATTTTTAGACCTTTTAGACGACAGTAGATGCACAGTAGTACCATCAATGAGATAGGTGAAAATGCGGACAGACACAACAACAACGACGAAAATGACAGTGATGACGACGATAACAATAGACCAATATTAGATTCGTCGGATGACTACGGTATGAAGTTCTAAAAATTTTCTTAATTAAAAAGGTTAAATTCACGCCAGTTTTGGAAGCTTTCTAAATTTGCACACCGAAATCAAAAACAGCACGACAATTTCATGAAAACGTATTTTCACTAACTTTTTTTATTATTAACATTTTTTTAGTTTGCAACTATAACACTGGCGGCACTTTTGAGGATTTTTTCCTTTTTTATTATTGTTACTATTATTTATTACATCGACTTTTTGTTGACCATTTTAACCCTAAATAAAATTCAGTATTATATTTAGGGATAAAATGGTTAAATAAAAAATCAAGGTAATTAATGTTATTCTATTAGAATTTTCGAATATTATTAATATTATCATAAGAAATATTAAAATTAAGAATATCTTAAGTTTAATCTTTGTATTAAATGCAAGAGCATCATTAGGAGAGCGAGGGGTAATGGGAGCTAGCGGGTAATGAGAGCGGTGCAAAAGTACACGCTTCTAATGCTTGTATTCACTTGTACGCAGCTTAAGCGTCTTCAGTACTTATCGTACTTATCGGCTAAGCTTCTCTCATGCAGATTTTCCGGTAGCTGCACGCATTCAGTTGTTAAGAGAGGTTTTGTTTTTTGTGCTCGGTGCTTATAACAAAATAATTTTAACGATGTCGAAGTAACAACAAATTTTTTTTTTTATTTTAATGAATTATCGCTAATTATAAAGCTAAGTTTGCCTATATTTTGTTATGATTACTGATAACAAATGAATATTGAAAACTATAACTATGTTACACAAAATGGTGCATTTCGGGAAATGAAAGTATATGTGATTCTCATCTGAAAAAGATTGAATACAAGGTTTCTTTGTAAAAATAGTTATGTTATCGTTACAGAAGCGGTGGGAACTGGACACACGCAGAATGTTTTGACTTCGATAGCGTAGCTGATTATATTTGTGTTCCTTGCTCTGATCTTTAGAAACTAAACTCTTAGAATCCTTAGAATAATTCCTTTATTTTGATTATAAAGTTGAATTTCATTGTCAAAATACTTTTATTTTCTGTATTTTGGCACTTATATTGTTTTTGAAGACTGATTTTAAAACTTTTATCGAATTTAAAGTAAATTTTAAGCTCCCATTTCCCGACTTGTCGGTCAATGAGAGCGGACGATAGTCTTCAGAAAAAAAAACTTTCGGCCAGATAAATATTGTTTAGCTGATTTAAATTCAGTTTATTTGTTGGTCAAATAGACAAGCTATGTGTTTCAATTTAAAAAATAAAAAAATTGTTAGAACGATTCGAGATATTTTTATTTTTCCTTATTAGGCTCCAATTACTCCCAGCTCTTTTAATATCTTCAAAAACAAATTATTTGTTCATAAGAAAAACGTTTTCAGCATCGAGATATTGTTCTTAAGTGCGCGGGTATATATATATTCAAAATTAAGTCTGCCGTACTCGTCACTGTTTTTTATGAGGCAGACCATGTTTTCTAGATAGGGACGATCCTAAACTTCGATTTAATAAAAGAATCAAAAAATCATCTTGTGGGGTAGGTTTTATGAGGATAATTAATAAACATAAGTAGGTCTGCCGGGCTAATAAAATTCAAATTTGAGAGGCAGACCATCTGTTTTGTAAAATATGCACAATTTTATACAAAATATATAATTTTCAAAGAATCATCTTGTAAGGTAAGTAACTCTCTGATTTGGGCTACTTATAAAAATTAATTAAAAATATAATTTAACGGAATTCACAAAGTCGGCCTAGGGATCCATAATTTAGGATATATTTCCGATTAATTTAGGTTACTCCCAAAGAATCATCTGGTGGGGTAGCGAAAAACACGGTCGGAGCTCGGTCTATTAGAACAGTTCTTTCACACTAATTCCTGTTTTATAGTAAATGTAAAGAAACCATATATTTATAGATGTAAAGAAAGGGTTAAATAAGCAATATTTTGATTATCAATAAAAACGCTATAATGCCTAGACAACGTATATAGGCACTTTCTACACTTTCCAATATAATACCTACTTAATCAATAATCAGTAAAATATCATAAATCATGCAAATCGCATCAAATATTTAAAAGTCAGAAAATAAATGTAAATTTATTCTTTAATTAAGAAACTGAATAAATTTATAATAAATATTGTTAAATATTATTAATATGAGCAATTTTGTATAATTATACATAATACGTATATAAGTCAAGTCTATTTGTATGCATTTTAAAGTTCAGGATATAGGTGTAAAGATATTTAATTAATGCTAGGCATTAATTAATGTCTCCGAATCCCTATAAATCCATTCAGGGGCGTAAACAGCCAGGCTCCTCGCGAAGTCACTTGGGAAATGAAAGAATTAAAAGAATTTCTGTTACAAATTTTCGCTCTGAAATAAAGCTGATAAAGAAAAAGAAAAAAAGCGAGAAATCAATAACTAATAACTCAATTGACCAAAAATATTTCCTTACGAGGGGGGGGGGCGACCACGCACACCAGAAATTTATAATAATATTAACAACATCAATGCCTCCTTAAATTCACTTGATGAGCAAAAAAAAAACGTCAACTGGCTCAATAATCCAAAATTTTATCGATGTGGTGCCCAAAATTAAATAATATCTAGTGTAGGTATATTTTCAATTCTCGGAGGTCATGACTCCTTGACTCTATCCACCGTATGCACGCCTGAATCCCATTATCATCCGAATATGCTACAAGCTTAAAGAACTGGATAAATCAACACGATCTTCTTTACGAATTGTCCAGATAGTTATAAAGTTGTAAAGTAATTATGTTCTACCTAGTATATATTAACCTATCTATTTGACATAAGAGAAAAACATGACAAATTGACCAAAACCTATTAAATTTTTTTATTCAACACCAATATCTATTTGATTTTTATTGTTTAGAAATTATTACCTAGTTGAGTTTGGATATGTATTAAGTAGTCTATACGACAAAATTTTATAATCATCTGGGCTGTTCGTACTAAATTACTGTTGATGGGACCGGGACTTAATCGTATATTATACTAATTTGAGAAAACCAAATTGCTGACAATTTACTAAACATACCACTCTTGTAGGAATACATCTCAGGAACAACATAGAATTGAGGAACTTTCCCGGTTTTCGGAGACATGTCCCGGTGTCCCGATCAAACTTCTCGGGACGCCCATTTGTCCCGTTTTGGCAATATTTGAACTTATACGCTATTTTATGAAAAGTTTTATTCATTATGATTAGACTAAGAATGATGTCTAATTGTATTAGCGAATTTCCAAAACTGGAAATTCAGCTCTTGCGCCCGTTTTCATGGCGCAATCTGAGGCCGAGACTATAACAGAAATATGTTTTGAGGTCCCTAGAATACGAAAATGATATTCACTAAAATTTATATATACATATATATATATATATATATATATATATATATATATATATATATATATATATATATATATATATATATATATATATATATTGAATTCGCACACAAAATTTCGATTCGCACATAAAGTTTGAGATACGCGATAACTCTCAAACGAAACGTTTACTGCTTATGAAATTTTGTGTGCGAATTCGATTTCCCAAATCGTTGGATGAGTTTGTTAGTCAGACACGCCGGATGCCCAGAAGTAGATTTTTCGGGCGTTTTTTGTCAACAAAATGAGTTTTTTGCCAGAATTAAGCAATTTTTCAAAATTTTTTTTTCCACGAATCGTAAAAAATGTTTTTGCACCATTGCTCTAAGTTAATGACTTTTTGAGAAAAATTAGAAAATAAGTTGGAAGAAATCATTTTCCAATACACTCGCACTCAGAGTCAAATTACTTCTGCCTCATGTTTTGCGATGCTACAGTCGAAAAAAAGGCTTTATAAGTGGCGTGTCATGATTTTTTTAATCCAATTTAACGGTTCAGCTATATTTTATTTCTCTCAGTTAAGTAAGTTTTTATAATATACCTGTTCCATTTTTTTTGAGAAATATTATCAAGAAAATTTATATTATGTGATATGGTCAGAATTTAGATTATGTTTATACCGTACTAAAATTAATAAGAGTTTGCTACAATCGCATAAAAATTACGTTAAACCATATTGAAACAGTAATATTTTTACGTAATTTTCTATCCAATTGACAATACTGTTATGATTAGATTGTATAAACAGAGCATTCTAGGAGTAAATAATTTCGCACATTCAATTTTTTTTTTTGTCAACAAAAAAAAAAAATTTTTAAATTTTGACACATTCTTTTATGAGATTTTGTTTAGAAATATTAAAAAATTTTAAGGTGAATCATTTAAAAAGAGTTAAATTAATAAATTAAAAGGAAACATTTATCTATTTTAACACATGTGTAAAGAAAATTTTACAGTTTTTTGCAAAAATGTAATAAAATTTTTACATACAACGAAGATTGTATTTGAAAGGTAGGGGATCCACCAACTTTTTTATTTCTTTAATTAATTATCAAATTTGGTTTTAGAAGAAAATCTTCGTTTAATTCGCTCCAAGCCGAAAGTATAGCCACGTATATATGATTATTTGACAATTTATCAGGACATTTTAAAATGAATGGAAAATATATTGAAAAACTGAAATTTATTTAATGAAAACCATACATATACATTTTTAAAATATACTTTTGAATTTTATAACTCAATCATAACAAATAAAATCTGTGTAAAAAAATCGAATTGACGTGTTCTTCTCAATTTTCTAATATTAAATCTAATAAGGGTAGTTAAATAGGGAGTGATTGTGTCCACATTTTAATGTAAAATACGGTAATTTTAACCGTCTTTAAAAGCACATTTCGATTTTAACAATAAAAAAATTTTAAAAAGTGTTTTAGTTTTGCCAGGATTGCCAAAAAGGGACTGAAATGTTTTTAGATGTTGATATATACAAAAAATATTTATGTGTTAAGTACTTGGTAGACTTATATGTTTTATGGGTGTTTTTTTTTTTCTTTTTTTAGTAAAATAACTTTTCGTAGGTATATCTGTGACTAGAATTGCCCCCGTTTTTAAGAAAATAAAGTATTAAATAAACTAGAAAATAAAACAATTAACGAAAAAAAAGTACGCGTTCCCATATTTTTAAGATTTTGTAGTACAGAACATTTTATAGTACTTTAGTAGTACTAAAGAAAATCCTTATAAATTCATCATATCTGTCATTGCATTTACTAGCTTACTCCCACTTGACCACTTTTAAATAGTCAGTGTCAGATCTTACGCAATTTAATAAACAGTACCGTTTTGATTTTTTAAACTCATTTAAGACATTTATTGTTAGTGATATTTGAATTATTTTCCTAAGTAATAAATTGAATTCTGTAGACTGATGTTTATGTAGATAAAAAAAATTCTAGGTGGCGTTTGTATTAGACAAAAGTCTGAAAAACGGACGTAGAATCTCACTGTTATTAATTATTATGTCTTATAGTCTTTTGAAAAATTATTTTTTGAACTAAAATAAGTTAATAGGAGGAAATTCGCTATGTTATGCAGATGCTGCGACAGGGGTATTATTCATATTCTGACGATAAAATGAACTTGTTTATTATTCTAAATAAAATATTAGGTATCACTGGTGTAAGAGGTTTGGCTATGATTTCCTTGATAATATCCTTTTGTTTTTCTATCTTCCTATTCCTAACACAAATTATTCTATCCAAATTATCGTTTCATTATCAAAGGTCTCATGCTACAGTGGTGGTAGAATCATCCGCTACCGAATTAATTTTATGGTAGAAAGAAAAATTAGCAATCTAAATGACCTCTAAAATATCATATTACCCCCGGTAAGGTCGGCTGACCCGTTTTGACTCTTTACAAATCTAGTCACCTTATTTATCTATATAGTACTTCTTCGTCCTTAATAACTTGGAATTCTAGTAGCAATGTAACAATTACTTCTATGATTGTTTCGTTAACTACTTCTGTTTTTTAGTTTAATTTTCGGCCAATCTTTTTAGGTGTCTTAGGTCACCATTCGCTATTCAAAACACGTCTATCCTACTTCGATCACTCTTCAATACTGCCCGTTTAAAAAAAATTCTCCTGAATTGTCTGTATTTCCAGCGCTCCCATCCAAAAATTTGTTTCACATTTTGTGAATAAGGGTACATGAGTTGGAAGGGTTCTAGGTTTGATGCATCTAATAAATAAGTAAAAACAAAACATTATCGAAAAAAATTAGGTATTGCAACAGGTAAAGTGATTAAAAAATTAAACTTTCATTGAAATTAAAAATAATACTTATCGCCTAAAGCTAAAATTTAATTCATACTAAAACTTATTAATTACGTTAATAAAAATTAAAAAATATAATTATAATATACTTACAGCATCCTGAGCAATGATTTGATCAGAATGATGGAACAAATTCGGCATATAAGTATCATTATATCCTAAACCAAAACATTCAGGTATCTGTATTCGCACACATTGTGTCCTAGACAATCCCAAAATATGATTCCGCAAACCAAAACAATATTTAAATGAAAATAAAATAAGAATTATCACAGTTTTCCACATGTTTATAGATTATATTTAGAAAATATGAACATTTTTATAAAAATTTATTGGATAATTTTATAAAAAGGCACATTTGTTTAAAAGTTTACTGTTTAAGGCACATGATTTTTGTATTAATTTAATTAAAGCATTCTTAATTAACACAGTTTAATAACTTTTGAATATATTTTCTAGGTAAAAATATTAAAAACATCCTCTCATGTTGAATAAGTTTTGTTGACTGAAAATGAAAATTAAACCTCCGTATAAGATCGTTTACCTTCGTGTTTTTATAGATCTACCATTTTTATCAAACTTTTAATACAACACAAATACAAATTTCGAAAAATTTTTCAGCAATTTTAAATTTAATTAGATAATTTTAAAGCAGTATTTTTAACAATTATTCGCAATTAAAATTTTTGGTAGTTATGAACCAAAATATACATATAAAAAAGCACTAATATAAAATTAAAATATTTAATAAATATTTTGTATATTAATTGAAATGGTAAGTATATAAAAGTGAGATAGCGTAATTTGTGTAAGACGTATGAAGTGGGGTGAAGTATATAAAACTATGAAGCATGAAGGAATGTAACCGCAACAAATCAAAGAAAGCCGACAGAGTATTTGCCGAAATAGTCTAATCATTTCAATGAAATTAAAAGTATCATTTTTACTCATTTATTTAATAAAAAAATTTTTTTACAATACGTAATTATATAGTTGAATTTGATATAATTTTAATTACTGTAAAACGAAATGATAATTTTTGAACTTTATATTAGATTTTTAAATACGTTTTTCATATCAAATGATATAGAACAGACTAATTTTTTTCCAGTAGCTTAGTTTTATTTTTACCGTTTTCAAAATCCATCTTTCTTTTTATTTAGCTAGGAAATCCTAAAATGTGGTCAGTCCTTATTCACCCTTCATTTTGGGATCTATGAATATGAATAAGAATATAATAAAAAATATGTACAAGGTTGTTAAATTTTATTTACTAAATAGTATTGTTAGTTAATAAATTAACATATGAAATTTTCTTACATTTTGAACAACAGATTTTTTCACAATAATAAAGTTTTTCCCCTTGAGGACCCACAAAAAATATAAATTATAAAAACTTCTTGATTTTTCGATCTTCAATCTTTAAAAACATGATTAGATCATCGAAACCAGTCCATTGAGATCTACAATTTTTTCTTGAATTTATTAACAGGATAACGAAATGACTAACTGATACACTATTTTGACATCTTTAGTTTGTGGACAGACCAGTACGGTCGATCGTACGGCCTAAGTGGGTTCCATGTAATTTTATTGTACTACTTGACTTATACCCAAGCGCTCAAATAGATAATAATTTCTGAAGAATTACATTCGTTTTCGATAAAGAAAACTTAATACCTGTTTTGGCCAATTTGTCATGTTTTCCTCTTATGTCAAGAATACAATATAATTATAATTGTAACGGTCGCTCGTCCCAGTCTGTCCATAATAATATTTCTTGCTGAAACAAATTTTATAATCCTTGCACTGTTTTTTTTTTTTACATATTTTTCACACCAAATTTTTTTAATGATTTAATCAATTTTAACATTAATGTAAATTTTTTTATTATTAGTAATAATAATAATAACAATAATGGGGTTTAAGGTCCGTTTTTCAGAATACTGTCTACAACAGATGCCACTCACTCCATTACTTTTTACTTTATTTAGACAATTTACATTATATTATTATGATGTGGATGGAGGACAATGATAAATTGGTGGGTGGCTAGGATTTGGTACTATGCTGATATTTATCAGGAATTGTGAAAAGAAATTGTAGAAAAACCTTGACGAGCGTAGTCGATCGCGGGATTCCAATCCTTCACCTACCAGTCCAAAATGCCACTGCCTAAACAGACCAGGCTACTCGGCTAATTTAAATTTTCTTATTATTATTAACTATTGTTAATAATATTGAAACTATCACTACAATAACCACAATATTTTTTTGTGTTTATGTGTTGTTTTGTTATTCACCCGTTAATGCTATACATTGCGTTTTACGGTATTGTATCATTCAGCAAATAATCTTACGTAAGCTTGAGAAAATCATAAATTTCACAAACCGAACTCTTTTAAACAATAACTAGTAAAGGGACATAAGTTTCAAGTTTTACACTACTATGATCATTGTAACTCTTATATGCAGACTGTAGGTCTGTATGAGTAATCAAAAAATATTTTAGACGGGGAGATTAAGCTCCTCCAGTCATTAGAATACTAACTTTCTAAATTGTCGCTATTGTTTAATTGAGACCTACTTACATCAAGAACTAAACATTGTCGATATTTCACAAAAAGTATTACGAATAGAGAACAATAGTATAAACTATTTTCAAGAGTGAGCAACATTCGTATATCAAAACAAATCTGTTTATGCTGACATCAACGGTAAAGAAACATAAGGAGGCCTAAAAACCATGGAACTGAAATTTAATATGCATCTAAATACGCTTAGATCACAATTAATGAAACATTAAATCGAAAATTACCAAATTTTTGCGCTACCAGTTTCTATTCTAGTTTAAAAGTTAAACTGTTGATATGACTAATTGTAAGTAAAGGTTCATTTTATTCTTAATCAGATTTTCAATAGGGACCGTCAACATTGACGTCAGCGCCGCCAAGTGGGGGTTAGGTGAACTAATGGAATGTTGATTTAGATCAAGTTTATATGCGTGTTTTTTATTTATTTATTTATTTATTTGTTTTTGTTTTTTTTTTGACAAATATAAAAATATAATTTAATTATTATTATCAAAAATATAATTTTCGACAAATATAAAAATATAAGTATTTAGACGTTATCATGCCTAAATCACGATTACTATGTTGTATTAAAGGATGTAATAATACACCAGCAAATACAAAAGACAGTGATCCTCCAGTAACTTTTTATAGATTCCCAAGTGCAGGTGTGCATAGACAATGGAAAAAAAATATACGAAATTTGTGGATACGTGCTGTAAAAAAATACTCGTAAGTCAATTTTTCAAGGAATACATAAAATAAATTTAATGTATGTTTGCATATAGAAATTATTATTAACATTAAATATAATTTTAAAAATCTTTTTTTTTTTTTTTTAACATAAACCCTTTGTATTAAGTGCTTGGTTTTTATTTGTAGAAGGTATGGTGAAGACTGGGAACCCTCTTCATCTTCAAGAATATGTAGTAGGCATTTTGTTGAAAATAAGAAATCTGATCATCCATTAAGTCCATCCTATGTGCCTAGAATTTTCCACGGAATAAAAACTAGAGAAAACGTAACGTCAGTAAGGTTTCAACGATATCAACGTCGTTTACAAGCTAAAAATCATTTAGCCACTACCATAACAAGGAAAACAACTATTAAAGACAATCAGTTTGAAAAAATGGAGGAAGATTTAAATTTAGAAGTTAATCCTGAATGTTCTGTGATAACTGAAAATAAAAAATATCGCGATGTTGAGTGTCAAAAAAATTCTGATGAACATGGAGATATAGTAAAAAATGTGTGGTTTTATGGTTTTACTGAAAAAGAAAACGGCATTTGTACGGCACAAGTGCAAATTATAAGTAAAATAAAATCGGTTAAAGACAAAAATATTGCCATAAGCCTACCACTAAACAAGAAAAGAAAAGAAGTCGGGTGTGATCCAATTAATCCCGCAATCTACCAATCAAAACCCGAAGGATTTTATGGGATTAATTCCTTAAAAACTAATGAAGATTTAATCCCGTTATCAGGTGTGACACAGCTTCAGTTTAATTACATGTTAAGTTTGTTACCTGATTGTAAAACATCAAAACTTAGTAAAAAAAATAAATTGTTATTATTTTTAATGAAGTTAAAATTAGGAATCAGCTTCTCAGCTATTGCTCCATTATTTGGGATTTGTCGGGCCACGGCACATTCGATTTTTGTTGCAACATTGGAAAGATGTTTTATCATTTTCAAGAACTATATAACTTGGCCATCTAAAGAAACAGTAAAAGCTGCACTACCAGAGGCCTTTAAGCAACATTATCCAAACACACGAGTGATTATTGACTGTACAGAAATAAAAACTGAAGTTTCTTCTGATATAAAGAACCAACTTTTAATGTATTCTTCATATAAAAGTAGTCATACAGCTAAATTTTTAGTTGGTATTACTCCTTATGGATTAATTACTTTCATTTCTGATTGTTATGGTGGTAGAGCTAGTGATTCATTTATTACTGTTGATTCAGGTTTACTGAATCTTTTAGAACCTGGTGATGTGGTAATGGCTGACAAAGGTTTCCCCAGTATTCGGACAGATGTGGAAAATCGGAATGCAATATTTGTAATGCCACCTTTTTTAGAAAATGATCAATTTTCTCCGGAACAAGTGGATGAAACTTATAAAATTGCATCTGTAAGAGTTCATGTAGAACGGGTAATTGAACGAATAAAGGATTTTGATATTCTGAAGAAAATGCCTATCAGTTTAATACCACACATAGATAAAATCGTATATGTAATTTGTGCTATAAATAATTTAAGAAATTTTATTATTAAAGAAAGTGGCAAATGTTTAAATGCTAAAAGTTAAATTATTGTATAAAAGTTATAGATATCTAAGATGGATGGTATAATGAATTGTAAATAATATTGTACTTGAATATAAAATTTATTAATTCCAACAAGTTCTGTTTATATTATTTTTATTATAATAAACTATTTGAAACATTTAAAAATGATTTTATTTTAATACTTTAATTAATTTTTTTAATACTTTCAATTTTATCTAAAATCAACTTTTCAATAAAAATTATTACAATCCTTTTAACTAGAAATATAGTTGCACTCCAATATTGTATTATCATTTTTTTTTTTAATTATCACTTTTCACTAAACTAAATAACTCCATTAATTGCGGTAAGTAATCCTTAAAATAAAATAATTCTAATTTTGGTATACAATCAGCGAGAAATGCATCATTTCTTTTTACATTTATTACAATATGTTGAGTTGGAGAGTAAATAAATAAATCGCAAGAAGGAATTCCTGTGACATAAATTAATAACTGTATTTGCGTATAAACTGGCTTGTTTTCTTTCAAGACTAAACCATTTTCATCTGATGATAAATAATCTACATTTATTACATTTTTGTCAAAATCAACAATAAGTTGATTTTTACAATTATATGGGCATTTAATTTCCAACAGTTTATCTTCAATATTCGTTCCACGCATTATAATGCCATCAGGAGAAGCTGCAAGCCATGGTTGTAAGAAATGTACAATTAACCCTACGTTTACAATTTTATGGTCGGAGGATAAATAAAATTTTTTATATTCTTCTAATGCGATAGATTCATTTTTTTTTCCATATTGAAGAGAAGCAGAGGTTACATTATTAGATAATAAAAGAGTTTTGATGAATTTATCTTTGTCTTTATGTTTAGCTTTAACTCGGTGTGCATTACTTGCAGTAACCCGTAATTTCCTTTCGTAGAACCAATTTTTACATTCTGCTTGTCCGGCCGTTTCAACACAAATTTTGATAGTTGCATGATAATCTTGACACACAACTTTTTGAGCATAAAATTGGTATTCTTCAGGGGAAATAAATATTGAAGGTACTGTCCAAATTCTATTCATTAATTGCAATAATACTATATCCGGTATAACTTTCGCAATTTCTTCAGTAATTTTTTCTTTGTTAATTCTTTGAGTTAAAGTAAGAAGTTTTTCGACTGCAATAATTTCTTTCTTATTTCTTTCCTCAAGTTTACAAGTAAGATATAAAGGGCAATATGTTAATCCAGCATCTTCCAAACCTTTGGCAGTGACAGTATGAGGTTGAACTTTTGTTTCATCAATTGAAAGTGGTGGTGGCGGAAATAAATATTTTAATTTAACCGGTGTCTCATATTGTTCCAGCTTGGATTTAGATGGCTTCCCCCATTCTTGAGATTTACTTGTTTTTGAACTACTACTTTTTGAAGAATTTATGAAATGAAGAACAGCACTAATATGTTTACACTTGCCACTTAGACCTGCTTTACATGTGCATTCGGCTGATATCAGATTTCTATTTATGTCTAGCTGTAAACGAAAAAATTACTAATTAATGAATCAATTTATTTTCTTATATGTTTCTATTTGATATATTAGATATGAAAGAATATAATGATGAAATTATTACAATGAAAATTACTTACAGATAGATTGATATTATATTTTGTTGCTATTTTTGTTTGAGCTACCACTTGTCCTGTCACTCTTGTTTCATCTACAGACTGAATTTCAGTTACATTTATTACATGCCCAGCGTCAAACAGTTTTTTACCCTTATCACTTGTGCTTTTTCGAAATCCATCTGCATTTATGGATTGAAAACCGTGCTTAATAATTTTTTTTAGCATTTTTTTAAATTATTTTATTCACTTATTGCACGTAAACGACGTAAAAGGGCGATTCTCGCTTGACACACGGGATATTTTTGCAACAAAAAAATTTTTTTAAAAAAAATTAAATTAATAACAAACAAAAACAAAAAGTTTATAACATGGGGCAACTGGATTAAAATTTTTTGAGCATACTTTAATTTGTATCTGAAATGCAGTACTCCAAATAGAAGACATAAACTTCGTTTCGTACGATATCCCGTGCGGCACGTGAGTTTATGCCTTATATCTTGAGTACTGGATTTCAGATAAAAATTAGAATATGCTCAAAAAATTTTAATTCTTTTTCTGCGTATTATAAACATTTTGTTTTGTTTATTATTAATTGCATTTTTTTTAAAATGTTTTTGTTGCAAAAATGTCCCGTGCGTCACGCGAGAATCCCCGAAACATTACATTCCAATAGTTACTTATTTAGCCACGAGTGTCGCTGTAAAAATTGCAATCAACGACATCTATATTTCCCTGACGGTCCCTATACTACAAATTAAAATTATTTATAATAAATATGAATTACATATATTACATTAATTTTTAACTGAAACGTCTCGGGGCAACCAGATACATACTGAAATTTAAAAAAAAACTGAAAACAGATATACTTTTATTTATACCTTCATAAACAATTCGTTAAAAAATATGTAGCTAAAATAAAATTGTTGTTTAGGTAGATCTACTTTATGCAGTTAAATTAATTTTGTCGATATGGTTGGACTAGAACATGTGTTGCTCAGTTGAGAGGGGCGTGGTGGGATATGTACCTCATATATACAAGCTATCATATCGGCTTGTATCTCTTGTAAATGGCTGGATACCCCGGCGAGTTGCTCAAAGCGACCGACACTACAATGACTGATCTGTGTCTACCAGTGGCGTACATATGTTTATTATATGTATGTATTTGATAATTACTATTAATTAATACATTTTTTTATTCATATAGGTATATATAATATATATTAGCGAATTACATAAAAACACTCACATTTATTAATTTCAATAGCATTGAAATTCCTCTTAGAAATCAGAATTTTCATAAAACCCGCGAAAAGTGTATTTGATTGATGAAAATAAGAAATGTGTTTGTGCAAAAGTCCATACTTTATCAAAAAATTTTGATTTCCACGAAAAAATCATATGACTGGATCTGACGGTTTTGATTTTTCAGTAGATAAAATAATGTTAAAACTAGTCTAGAAAGCCTCTCAAAACGAATAATACAATTCCAATTTTAATTACTCCTTCTTATACAATTAATTCCACAAAAAATAGAAAAAATTGTAAGCAGAGATAATTTCCGGTAGTCAATAGAATTCAGGAAATGGATTCTTATATGTACCTTGCTTCTTCTTTCATTTTAAACTGGATTTTATCAAAAATGACGAAACCAAAATATAGTACTACATATATTATCTTACTAAAATTTTAGATTAATAAATAGAAATATTATTTAATAGAAAATTGAGTTAACCGCTAGAAACCTCTGTTCTTCAAAATTAAACAGTTACAGAATTGGTAAATAAAACTACATTCAAAGCAAAGGTGTCCTCTAGATCAGTGGTTCTCAAACTTTTTGGTCGCGACCCCCTTTGTATTTAAAAATTTCAAGACCCCCGAAATACGTAGAAATAGGTAGAAAATGGGTATCTAGTTTGTAACCAATAGTTTATTCGACCCGCTCAAATCATTTTTGCGACCTCACTTTGAGAGTCACTGTTCTAGATCAATAATGCTCAAAGTGGGGCTTGCGACCCTCAAGAGGTCATGAAAAATATTTAAGGGGTCGTAGGAAACAATTGATTACAGACCATATACCCATTTTCTACACATTTCAACACATTTGGAGGGTTCTTTGAAATTTTTAAGTTCATAAGGGTGTCGCAAACTAAGAAGTTTGAGAATAATTGATCTAGATGTTAAAAATATTAACACTATGAGGCCCGAGTAGTTTCATAGTAAACGGATCCCCGGAAGCCGGCAATATTTAAAAAAAAACTTTATATAAACAAATACATAAAATAAGATGATTCAAATACTAAATAGATTCAACACAGTTCAACATGTATGTGTAAAACTGTAAACATACGTACGTGATACGTACATACTACATATACACTGACATTCAAATCAATTTTATTTAAAAATATAAATTATATTGTTTTGTTTGGTTTCGGATGCCGAAGCCATGGGACTGAAAGTGTTAATATATCATACTAATATTGTAAATGTAAAAGTGCGTTTGTTTGTTTTGTTTTTACGCCTCAATACCTTAATCAATCGATTTGAAAATCTGCATAAGGATAGCTAGGGGAACGGAGAAAGACATAGGAGAAACTCGTGATTTATACAACCTTTGACAAACTGTTCGTTAAGGGCTATGTAAACCAAAACATTCTGACGGGAAAAAAATAGTATCTGCAAATAAGTAAAACTATGTTCTTTTTTTGGCATTTTTGATAGTTTTTGCTTAGATTTGAAATCAATAAAATAAATTTTCTTCTTTAGAAACTTTTCAATTTTTGCACACTGTCTGCAGGGGCCCCGAAGCAGAAAATACATTCGGGGCCCCTACGCCGACCCAGGCAAAAACAAAAAATTCCGCCCCTTGGGAAAAAACCGGCGACCTTTTTTTTACTCGTCAGTCGTTTGCCGTCCTAATACCGCCCTTAAAATTACGCCCCCGGCAACCTGTTTTTTTCTGTTAGCCGTTTACTCGGCAACAAATTGCTAAATTTGCCAAGAAATTTAGAAATTTGGAATTTCTTGTATTCTCTTGAGGCCCCCCTTTGGCTGGGGGCCCCGGGGCAATGCCCCGGCTGCCCCAGCCTAGTTACGACCCTGGTGTCACATATTTTTCATGTTTTTAGTAAAATCTTAATTTTGATACAGTAATTTTTCTTATTACTTTTCTTTTGGGAATTCTTAGATTTATGATTTCACTCCAACAAAATTATTTATTTAAATTTTTGTTAATAAAATAAAAGATTGCTCCGTTTATGGTTATATAAAAAAGAATTAAGTTTGATGACAGGCCTGCTGTGATCAACATGCTATTAGCTATGCTTAGCACTCTTCACTGTTATATACGTATAAAATGACTACTTTTTTTTTTAGTTTTTATTTCAGAATAATCAGAATAGTCGTAACTGAAACGAAAACATACTTCTATTTTGTTAAAATATTTACCAAAACGAAAAAAAAGAGAAGGAAAAAGAAATAAATACGTAATATGTACACATACAATCATATAGAAGAGTAATCAAAAACTAAAAAATTAAATATAAATACACCGAACCGAACTTACCGTCTTTGATATTATTAAACCGGTTCTACCTCTGCTTCATACGAATGTACTCATCAACTTCAATTTTTTAATAATTATTTGATTTAGATAACTGTAATTATAGCTAATTATAATTAACTTTATTAATTGAAATTGAAGTAAACACTTGAAATATTGTTTTAATTGATAAAAAAATTGAAATATGTATACAAACATTTCAAACAGGGTCAAATATATTAAAACATTTTACGACTGAATTCAAATATTTAAACTTTCTTTAAAAAATTTACTTTGTTAGTAATTAACTTAGATTGAATTACTAACCATTCTATCAGCTAAATAACATTAAGAACCGATCAGACCGGTGCGGTTGCCCGAATTACTGCACGCAATTGTAATATAATTTTATTGTATGTACTGTTTGAATACCCAAACTCAAATAAGTATGTAATAATTTCTGAATGATAAAAAAATCAAGTAAGATATTGGTCTTGAACAAAAAAATTTAGTATAGGGGTGACTGGGGTAATTGTGAATTGGGGTAATTGTGAACGGCGCCTATAATTTCTAAAATAACAATTAACATTGTTAAAAATCAACTCTTAGTGTGTTTTCCGTCCTTTTTTAATATGCTATTAAAATTTGATAACAATTCTCCAAGCATTAGTACTGTAGTATTCGTTTTGTTTTGAAAAAACCCTTGCAAAATTTTGTGTACCTTACTTCGACCAATCCTCAAAAAAATTTTTATTTAGGTAATACATTTTCTTTTTTTAAAAAGTAAGAAATGATTAAAAGTACTTCTAATGAAGTGGCCTAATATTTGAGAGGGTTCCTTATTAATTGCTAAAGAAATTGGGCAATTTATGTATTACCAATTCACAATTATTATCCCATGATTTTAAAATTGTGGGGTAATTGTAAACGTCATTCACAAGTGCCCCCATTCGGTCAAAAATTTCAGTAGTGTTCTTTTCAAAGTTGAAAATATTGATGAAGATGATGGTGACATTATTGTAGGTACAAGTTTCCGTAGTACAAAGAATCCAAAAAAAAAAACTATTTGTGTAAAGAGCGATATGTTTTGTGTATCAATCTACGAAATTATTGCTGTGCCCTCTTACCCAGTAACAACTTACAGAAACAGAAAAATTACTTGTTTTCAAGGGCTCTAAGCTACCGAACCGATTCTGAAAATTTTCTCACTGCTAGAGAGAACTAAATTATTTTAGATGGATACAACTATGCTGCACAAAATCCGTTCGGGTTCTTGGGTCTCAAAAATACCAAAACTAATTACCCAGCCGATTTAAAAAATTATTTTACTCTTAGAAAGCTAAACTATTTTAATTAGGTACAGGTCTTAGATGAGATTCGCCCATGGAGTAATGGAGACACAGCAACTATCTCTATCATGAAATCTGCAGTGTGGCTTTTTGTGTACTTTAGGCTCGTAGGTAGTTAGTGTCTCAGTAGCAGTCGCTGTGTGTAAGTCAGTCAAACAACAATGGATTTGATTGTTGTTAGCATTGTAGAACTCCCACACATAACGTTGTGGTATCACACATATGTATGCGAGCCCAGTCACGTGCCTGCAACCTCTATGTTCGATTACGCACACATACACAGTTAAGCGCGCCAATACAAAGTAAACACCGTGCACGTATATAACATATTTTCTATCTCTTACTGGTTACACTGATTCCAGTAGTGGAGAGATACGTATTGTACCTCTGTCCTCTGTGGACCCGCCAGTGCCCAATATTTGGTAGTTCGCTATGTTATGCAGATGCTGCGACAGGGGTATTTTGATTCTTGATACGATAAAATGACAAAATATCATCAAAATATCATTTTTAGCTTGCAATACATTTGTTCCTACAATTTTTGTTATTTTTATTTAACATTGATTTTTTTTTCAAATTTTATGTATGGGTAACTTGCATTAAACAAAAGGCAATTATGAACGCTAAAGTATGATGACAAATTTTCAAAGTGGGGTAAATGTGAAGAATTTGAGTTGGGCTTTATTCTGATGTAGGTACCTCACTTCTCTTGTAATGCATTCTAAATAATTTTTCTTATGGTATTCACTTTTACCCGAAAATTCATAAGATTTGCAAAACAGTGCCGGGGAAATGTGAATGGCTTATAAAATTGTTGTTTTTCATACGAATTTGCTTAAAATTTGTGTGGTGCATCCTGAATAATATAGAATTAAAAATAAATCAACCATAATGTGATATATAAAATAAAAAATACTTAACGCTTTTATCTTAATTCATAAAAACTCATTCACAATTACCCCGGTCAACCCTATATGTTTTTTGGTCAACTTGTCATGTTTTCCTCTTATATCAACTATATAATTACTATATAAACTTTTGTATGCAATAATCCGGGCAACCACACTAGTTTGATAGGTCCTTTTCTCGGTAGGTAATTAAAAATATTGTACAGAAAACTGTTACTTTTTAAAAAATATGAAAAAAAATACAGTAAGGAGTCAATGAACCGAACTATGTAAGTAGAACCGAGGGTTTGGATAATCCAACAGATTGATTTTCGTAAGAAAATACTAAATTTTCCAAGAAAATATCTAAAGAACCTCCATAGAGCTAGCCGTCCCTAAAAACAAAAATTTTAAAAATCCTAAAAAATAATTAGATGAAAAATAGGTGTATTTTAGGTTTTACTTAGGTGTGCCAATAAAAAATTAGGTGTTTTAATGGTTTTTGAGAGAACGTAAAAAACAAAAGAGACGGCTAGGTTTACGTAAACCTAGCCGTCCTATAGAAAAAGAGAAGTGTTCTTGGTAATTTAAAGTGTGGAGAAAAGGTGTAACTAAGTATTTTTCAAACATTGTGATAAAATACTCATAGAATAAAATTTTTAAGAAAAATCTGGTAAAATATTTGTTCGTAAAAAAATTATGGGAGCGCTGTGCATAACGTTTTTAAACGTTATCACAACGCTTCCACGGTTTGTTGGATTTTATTATGTAACTAAGTAGAAAAGTTTCGAACATTTCTCTAACATTCACAGCGCTCCCACTATCAGTATTATCGGTATATTCCTAAATACTTCCAAGTGTACTGAGCACTGTAGATGACGTCATAAATTGGCACCATACTGTTGATTCTTTCCTTGTCTCACCAGTGCAATGTGATACTAGTGGAATATGGCATCGAATTCATGACGTCATAAGCCCTGACCAGTACACTTAACAGTATCTCGGAACATACTCAATAGTGTGAATAACGTTAAGATCGTTATACACAGCGCTCCCCATGCGCTCCCACTGTTTGGGTTGGTCTTTATATAAATTTATCATGCAATTGAAAGGGGACGTTCCCAGCGCTTCCACTAGAACTATGATAATTATGGTGTGGATAATGTTGAAAACGTTATATATACAGTACTTCCACTGATTTATATAGATTTTATATGATTTTTTATATAAATGAATAGAAAAATGTCAATCAACTTTATAATACCACAGCACCCCACCAGTTCTATGATAATGGTTCTATGCAGGCCCGGATCTAAGGGGGGGACAAACCGGGGCCCCTGCCCCGGGTGTCAATTTCAGGGGGCGCCAAAATCATACTAGGTCGGTCTATATCAAATTGTCTAAAAAAAAGTTGGTCGCTCGATCTTTTTAGAAAAAAATAATATTCTTCCAGTTGTTTCTATTATATAGTCGCGTCAATAAAGGTTTTTCCTCGGAAGTCCTCGGAAACAGCTCCGATTTTGATGATTTTTTTTTAAATTTTTGTTTTTTTATATTATTTAAAATCAGAAACCTTTCAGAGGGAGGAAATAATTATTTATATTGTTTAAGGGGGACCACTAGTGTATGACCGCCTGAAAAAAAAATTAGGAATTTTTTTAAAGGAAACTAGGGGAGACCGGGGCAGGTTTTCGCACGGGGCATGTTTTCGAATCGACTTTAACTCTTAAACTAACCACTAGATCGGAGCACCAAATCGATTCGAATGATGCCTAGACGCCCAAGTGGCAGTTATGTCAGTTACATGTTCATAAATGCACTCGTTGTGAAACAGTGTTATCTTTTGTTAATTTTTGATCAGGTAGGTAACTTTTTATGCCTCACTTTAAACTAAAAACAAACATACTTTGTTTTGGTTGAGTCTTATGTTAATATTATATTTAGAATATGCATTTTCTCTAGTAATTAGTTATGTAAGTATTGTATGGAAAAGTCATTATTTCCACCGTTCTAGGTGAGTTTAAAGTAAAAAAATGGCGACGGGGCACGTTTTCGAATACCAAGCGGGGCAAATTTTCGCTACCGAAAACATGCCCCAGTCTTTTCCAGGAGTATTAAATATTAAAGTTCTTGATTTATTGGTAGTTAAAATGAATAAATATTGATAGAAATATGTCGTTGATTATGACCGACACTCCTGTTAAAGCTCCTGACAAACCTTAGCAACTCCTGTTAAAAATGAACAGGAAAACGCTAAACAAAAAAAGTTTAAATTAGAACAAGAAAAGGGGAAACAAAAAAAATTTATTCAAGGGGCCACAAAGAATGGGGGAAAAAAGACGTAATTTGTAAAGAATCTGTTTAAAAAAAATTACAGAATAAGGAAAACCCATCATGCAGCCATCATGACCTATCAACCCATAACCCATCAACCCATCTAGCAGCTCTACTACACATAATGCAGGGACAACGAATGACTCAAGTGACAAAGATGATGCCGATTGCGTCTGTACCTATTTACTCTTTTGAAAATTTTAGTAATTCAAAATCAAACGAGCAGTGGATAAAATGCACTCGTTGCAAGAGATGGACACACGAAGACTGTATCAAAGGAGACTCATTATTTTTTGTTTGCATTAATTGCGACAGCGATAATGACACTGAGTTTTGTTAAACAAAGTATTTTTTTTGTGTGAATATTTTATTATTTTTACCAGATCAACATACAAAAAGTATTTTAAGAGATGTTAACCGATGTATCTTCATTTAAATATACGTGCTTTTCTTAAAACATTTATTTTTATTTTCCATGTAGTTGTATTTTAGTGCATGCAAAAACTTGCCCCAGTCCAAAATAATGCCATTCGAAAACATACCCCGACTACGGGGCATGTTTTCGACCGTGACTTACCTTTACTTTTTTATATTTTTACGACAAAGTATTTGTCTTTTATCAGTTTCAGTATTTTTTAGTTATAGCTGATATGTTCCTAATTGTTATGGTATGTCTTTGGTAATTGTAGCTATGCAGAAAAAAATTAAAAAAAAATAAAGAAAAAAAAGTGCGAAAACCTGCCCCGGTCTCCCCTACTGTATGGAATGTTTTAATATTTTAAGGATATATTCGCTGATATATAATAAATTCATGATAAAATTTTTGGACCAAAAAATTGAAAATTCAGTGAGTTATTCGCGATCTTCCAAGTGCCTGAAATCAAAAAAACCAAAAAGCCTATTAAATTAGAAGGTGTTGCCCGTACCATGAACCTTAATCGAAAAAAAAATAACAAAATGGCGGTGTTGTTAAAAAAAAGTTTCAAAATTTGCGCAAAAATTTGATGATTTTTGGCCTGTAAAAATTGTATTGTGGAAAAAAGAGCATATAATACTTGATTCGAGGTCAATTTTCGGGGAAACGACCATAGCCGTGTATTTTCTGCTGGCATGGCGGTTTGTTGCCTATTGTATTAGTAATAACCAGCGAAAATTTTAACCAGATGTTATGCGTCGTTTTCAGGTAATTGACAGCAAAAAATTTTATTGTTGAACAAAAGCGCATGTAATACTTGATTCGAGGTCAATTTTCGGGAAAACGACCAGCCGTGTATTTTCTGCTGATATGGCGGTTTGTTGCCTATTGTATTAGTAATAACCAGCGAAAACTTTAACCAGATCCTATGCGTCGTTTTCGGGCAATTAACGGCAAAAAATTATATTGTTGAACAAAAGTGCATAACATAGCTATTGACTATTGCTATCACTGCAGCAGTAGCGGAACTTTTTTTTTTGGAGCCTTGGGGGATCGCGAATAACTCACTGAATTTTCAATTTTTTGGATCCTACCCATGCTTACCCGCCAATTGCCTTTGTGTTTTATTTTTAAATATTAAAAAAGGAACTTAAATAGTAAACTGGAAGGCCTTTATGAAGATATTTTTTCTTTCTAAAAAAATCCAAAATTTCTATTTGATAAATAATAAAAATCCAAAATTCCTAATTTATAAATAAACAGTGACTTTAATAACATTTTTAAATTACTTAATATGTATGTATTTCATTTGTTATAAAAGTAAGTTCACTTTTCTTTAAATTTTTTAAAATTACTATTCGCCTACTTGTATTTAGAATAAAAATAATGCATTTAAAACACATTTAACAATAACATTCAATTCCGATGTAAAAATGGAAGAAGTGGGGGGAAAAGTAATGTGGACTCCCTAAAAGGTACTAGCTGGATACTAACTGAATACACGTACAAAATTTCAGCCCTCTAGGTTTCCGTAGAGAGTCTCTAGACGTGTTAGAAAACAAGCAAAAAAATTAAGGAAATATTGGCGTAAAAATCGTGGGGGTAAGGGTTAAAAGTTGAAACCTCCAAAAAGCAGTGTCTGGCTATTAGCTTAAACTGTACACAAAATTTCAGCCCTCTAGGTTTATTTGGGGAGATTTTGACCCGAACGAAACTGTTAAAAAACAAGAAAAATCATGTTCTTTTGGGTATAAAAATGGTGGGGGTAGGGGTTAAAAGTCGTGACCCCCAAAAGGCACCCCCTTGATACTAACTCAATCCGAATACAAAATTTCAGCCCTCTAGGTTTATTTGGGTGACCTGTGCGAGTGGTACAAACTTCGAAAACGTCGAAAATGCATGAAATTGTAGCTCAAAAATGAGGGGGTGGGGGTAAAATATTAAAACCTCCAAAAAGCACAACCTAGGTACGAACTTTATCAACACATCAAATGTCAATCCTCTGCGTTAATTCTGGGGGGCTGGGGGCGTGTTAGATCCAGCTAAAATCGGTTTTTTCCCCCTCTACTCCCTCCAAATCATCCTAGGAAGCTGAATTTTGTTTAACATTACATAACATTACAAAGAACTGACTTACTTTGCGTTCTTTGAGTCTCATTTATAATAATATATGAACAAAATCGTTATAATTTTTGACGACTTTCAAATATCTTACTGAACTTTTGGTGAACCCTTCTACACACTTCCAAAGCTTCAATGTTGGTATCCCAAAACTTAGGTAATGACAAGTCCATTCTATTCTACAGTCCGTGGAAACAAATAAGAATTTTTGCAAAGGACTGACTTACTTTGCGTTCTTTGAGTCTCATTTATAATAATATATGAACAAAATCGTTAGGTATAATTTTTAACGATTTTCAAATATCTTAAGTGGAAGTGAAATATTAAATAAAAAAGTTTAATAACTAACTCTGATAAATCTGAAAAATTAACACAAAATGTATGTCCTCTTGTGTATTAAATCATTGATACAGATCTTGTGTAAAGATTTGACACATATGCTTTGTGTTAAAATAACACAAAAAATTGAGTGGACCATTCTGGACATGTGAAATGTGTTAATTTTAACACAAATTGACGGATTACCTTTTTTAAAACTCTCTTAATATGGATTCGTAACACAAACATGGATACAAACTACACTGGAATGAGATCTACAGATTCAAGTAACGTTTCTAACATATAGCTAATCCGTCATCTTGTGATGCCCACCATACTGAATTTAAAATTACTGCACGTAACTAATTGTGTTCTACTTATAATGCTCTTTTATTTGATATCCATATTAAAAGAGTTTTAAAAAAGGTAATCCGCCATTTTCCGTAAAGGCCACCATTTTGAATCCACCATGATACCGAAAGCACCACTTTGTACTGCCCTTAAAATCAAAGGTTTGTGCAAAATTGCAGCACGACCAGATATCAGTAAGTACTCGAGAACTGATTTTCAGATTTGTGCCGGATACTTTTACTAAAAACTTATAATAGTACTTTACGGGAGTGGAGTACAGCACATAAGGGATTGGAATTCGCAATGCCAAATCAACTGCTAGAATTGCAACTAATTAGTAAAAAAATATCTCGCAAATTTCATTTACATAAGTGCAAAAGATCCGGAGATATTGTGGTGGTTACACCGGCTTTAGATTTAAGTCAGCAGTACCATTGTTTCTCGGCGACGGCTGTGGCAAAAAGATTAATTCGTTGGCAGAAAAATAGCAAAAAATTAGCAAAAAAAATCCCGTAAATTTCATTTGAATAAATGCAGCAAGTCCGGAGATACAGGGGTGGCAGGGCTGACTTCAGAATTAAGTCAGCCACGCCACTGTATCTCGGTAACGGCTGCGGCAAAAAAATCAATTCGTTGTTAAAAAAAAAATAGCAAAAAAATATAGCCTAAGTGAGATCTCGGGGTTATGACTTGACGGGGCTAGCTTTATAGACACGAAACTAGCGCCATTTGGATACTTGAGCGGAAATAAAGAATTTTTTTACGAAATTGAAAGCGGATTGAAGATAATATAACTACATTTCGAGACTCGAAGTAAAAACCGAGAACGGGATTAAAACTGATAAATCAGATGGAGTTGGAATTGACCGGGATTTGACATATTTTCTCGCGACTAGGAGCAGACAGGAATGGAAAATTAATTTTTGAAGTGAGTGGAAATGGGACAAAAAAAACTACTCCCAACGACATCTCTACTTATGAGTCGTTTGACAGGCAAGGCCAATCGCAATAACTTATTTCGTACAGAATTTCGGAATGTTTGACATAAAAATAATTATAAAATTCCGATAATTTTACGTAAGTGAAACCACTGGCCAAAGCTACAAAATACAAAAATGCATAAACAAGATTCCTAACTTTTTTATAAATAATTTCAGGAGGAGGGGATGATATAGATATTATTTTTTTGGCTAAAAACTAAAATTATGTTTAATCTTGCAACTTCATAGACCTTTAATCAAAATGAGGCATTTATACAGGACTAGGTTCCTCTTATTAAATAACCCTTCCATTTTTTACCCTTTGTAATTCATTAATAATAAATAAACAATAATTCAATAAAATAAAATATAAAAAAAATGATTATCGCTAGAACCACTAAAAGCAGCTTATTACATTATATCATTATATGTACATAATTTTGGTTGCAGCTGCTGCGAACTGTACAATTATCTCCATATGGCAAAATCAATGAGGGGAGTAAAATATGGATAGCATAATTATTACGTAAAAAAGATATCTATAAAAAAGTTTCCGATAAAAGTATGGAGTAGGTAAATGGTCACTAGAGATGAAAACGATTTTTTATTTTTTGAACCTTGAAAACGCTTATAGAGGGTTTTATTTCTTTAACTCTTTTAAACAAACCATATGGAAAAATTTTTTTGTCTCAAAATGCCGGACTTTTCACTGCCAGTGATAAGTACAATAGATAAGGTTGCAAAAAAAAAAAAAAAAGAAAAAAAATCAAAGATCCCAACATCAAAAAAGTGAATCCTAGGAATTTACAAAATATAAATTATACTATGTTGATAAAATTGAACATTATTTAGAATTATACCGTATTTCGTAAAATCTGTCACAGATGGCAGCACCTGTACCAGTGAATATATACATATCACAGCATTTTGAGCCACCATATTGCAGGACGAGTTAACTCGTCTTAATCATTTAAAGAGTTAAATTTCAGATGTAATCATTCGTGTCCGACCGAAGATTCGGTTTCAGTTTCAACCCAAAATTGGAGTTGTCGTGCGGCCTTTGGCGACAATCAGACCAGTTCGAACTGTGTTTTTTACTTTCAGTGCTGATTATAGTGCGCTCGACGCTGTTTTGTGATGTGAATATGGAGGTTATAGGTATAACACATTCGGATTAGACAAGTTTTACTTAAATAGATATTCTTCGGTAATTTATTAATTAACAATGAATTTAATTTCTACATATTATGTGTTATGCGTATTTGTATCTTTTTTTTTTAATCGAAAAGAAAAGTAATGAACTTTACCTAAATGTGCGTTTGTTATTTTTTACAAATTTTATAAGTTTTTTTGGTTGTAGATAACTTTATTATAAACGGATTTTATAAGTTGGTGCAGGGCCGGATCCTCGCATAGACAAATGAGACAAATGTCTAGGGCCCGTTTTTTTTTAAAGACCCGGTTAAACTGTCTATTTTGAAATAATTTGTAAAAAAGATAGTTTAAGATATATTTCTGGGTGCTCTAATTTATTCTTGTGGAAATGGGAGATAAGAATAAAATGACTAGAGCCTCAAAGTGGGTTAATCCGGTCCTGAATTGGTGGAATTAGTAATTTCGGTAATTTCTATATTAAAACACCATAGACTTAAATAAATTTTTCATTTGTTTTCATTAGAAAGAATGGAAATATAAACAATAAATTAATTTGTTTTCCTTATAATTCAATGAATGATGAACAGGACCAGCAAGAGGATAGGGCAGTTGGGGCAATTGCCCGGAGGCCCGCAGCCTCGATTAGGAGCTCGGTAAAAGTGAGACAAGGTTTTTTTTTTGCTCGCAAATTATATTTTTGGGGGAAAATTTTTTGTCGTACCCGGGGGCCCGTCATTTCTCTCGCCGACCCTGCTGATGCAGCAAAAATGTCACAATTATTTGATAATATTTCGATAAATGTTACATTAGATATTTAAATTTTAAAAAAAACTTTCAGTTTCGGTTTCGTAACATAGATAAAAAAAATACTCCTGTCGCAGCTCCCAGCATAACACAGCGAATTTCCGTTTATAAAAGTTAGTTTTTTCGGAAACCAACTTACATAGAATAATGGTTCAAAAACCTTTTTTATGTGATTTTTTTCTTCTCTTTCCAATGGTGTAAAAAAATGTCGCAAAAACTTTTAAATTCATGAAAATTTTGACAAAAAACTAATTTTTTCACAAAAAAATGCAAAAATAAAAAATGTCCCGGGTCTTTCCATTTTATTGTAATATGATAAATGAAACCTGACCAACAGCGACACAACGTTAAACCGTGTTAGAGCCAAGACACACGAACCACGCGACGACCACTTTTTTGTCGTTGTCGTGTGGTTGTACTGTCGTTCGTGTGTCTAAGGCTGCATTCCCACTGAGCGCTATGCGATGCGAGGCTTTGCTATGCGATGTTAGGCTATGCTATTAACTTTTTCTATGTTTCAAGATGTGTTCACACTGCTTGCTCAATCTAGCATTGTATTTCATAGCGAGTGATCATGAGAATTAGGGATGGGTGATGTCGGTAAAAAACATCAACATCGAACTATCGATTCTTTTAATTTCTCGCCATCGAATCATCGATGTTCTTATAAAAATATCGAAACATCGACTGTTGACATCAATGTTTAAAACGAGCACGAAAATTTGAAAAAGTTATAAAGTTATATTTAAAATAGATATACAATAGCAATAATTCAAAATTTTCAATTTTTCATTTCAATTATCAATAATAAATTTAATTTAGTATCAAAATTTTTAACGTCGATTAAAAATATGTAAATAGTATATAAAAATATATTTTCATCTTTTCTATTTTATTGCTTTGTCTAGTTTTGACCGTTGATCCCATACTGGCGAACGACATCGAATGACTTCAATAAGTTTTACCACACCCATCACTGATGACTGAATAGCACAATACTGGTGAGTTCAGGCGATAAAATCAAACATACTGAATTGTTGCGTATAAAAGCTGCTACTAGCATAGCATCGCATCGCTGTCCATAGCGCGCAATGTGCACATTCAAATATGTTCTTGCATGTTTGTTTTCATAGCATTGCGTCGCATAGCAAAGCCTCGCATCGCATAGCGCGCAGTGGAAATGTACCCTTAGACGACGACTTGCGAGCCACTTTTTAGTGGCCGAATGACGTACAATCACTGCTGGGAGAGATCAAATACATTTGTCATATACAGTGTCTGCGTTAAGTATTCATACAATAATTAATTTATCGATAGTGAAATTTAAGAAACTTAATTTTGCAGCGTAAAGTAGGTACGCTAGGATAAAAATAAACAAAATTAATCAAAGAGCTGATGCCTCTATTAAATAATATTTCTTTATAAATATCGGTATTTTGTCTTAGAGATTTTTGCAGATTCAATTTTTAAAATTATTTGATAAAACATTTCGAAATTTTTCAGCTTTCATTTCTTTGAATTTGCAATTCTTTTCTATTATTCTAAAACTAAAAAGGTTTAAATAATTATATAGCTTATTTATATAATAACACTCAATAATCAACGTTCAAACAGCAGGAGAGCTTCTAGTACATGACATCCTGCTTTTATTATTAACCGTGGGGTTTTCCATTCCATAAAAATGTTTATATCCAATTAAACAAAATTCATTTAGGTAAAACAATTATTTTTTATACCTGAATAAAGGTAAGCAGTACCTTTATTCTAAACAAATCCTGTTATCTACAAAGGTATACTTTGATCCATATACCTGGCAGTATAAAAATATATAACATTGTATTAAACTATTTAATAAATTTCACTTACCACATATATTTTTACCTTTTTTTTCTTCTTTATTCTCAAAGTTTTCATAAAATTTGAAGCAAGGATATTCCTATACCTTTAGTTTTTCTATGCAATTACTATATCCCTAATATGTGTAATCTCAGATTGCAGGTAAATTCCGGATTTTCTCAATAAATAAATTCAGTATCAAACGAATCTTCATTAGCAATTGCCATTTTTCCATTTTTTCAAGAAAACAACAAAAATAAATAAAATTAAAAATAAAAATAAAAATAAAAAAGAAACAATCTAAAAGACCAACAAAAATTTAAAAAAATTCACACAATTAAGAAAACTAAACAAAACAAAAATTACTAAACACCTACTTGAGTCGTATTATTCAATGATTTGTTGTAATGTTCGAGAGACACTGTAGTACTACTAGTATGTATCTGTCGCTTAAAAGTGGTCCACTGGTCGCAAGTTTTAGCGACTAAAAACGACAATACGACGACACATTGCGACAGTGTCCGATTACGATGACAAGCTGTGGCTCGTGTGTCTTGAAATTTGTGTTTCCATAAGAAAAGTACATGCATACATACCCGGCCACACAACAGCCACTATTTTGTCGCTGTCGCGTGGTCGTGGCGTGGTTCGTGTGTCTTGACTCTTAGCAATTCCATATAAAGTCTACACCAATAAAGTATTGGTGTATTTTACAATACAGTACATATTGTGCAGCAAACAGAGTATCAGTTGTCAAAATAGTGTATCAATTGGGCGTTTCATCATAATCCCTCGTCAACGTGTTAAGGCAGCAAAGTAAAAGTATGCTTTATTTTTTATTCAAGTACTGCAAGCGGTTGAGCGGCTTAGCAGCGTACGGTGTTTTGAATGCTACCAATAATATACAGTCGACTCTCGTTAATTCGAAACTCGAGGAACTCTTAAAATATTACGAATTATAGAGAGGTTCGAATTATCGCAGGTAAACAATTTTAATTTTTTAAGCATTTGCGATGAATGAACTTGAACTTGTCTCAAAATGTACTTACAATCTTTCTGTCTCTTTCTCTCTGCAACTTTGAATTGTCGAGTGTTTGACGCCGATGAGTTCGAATTCGAATTTTTTCATTCCAATTACCAAGTGTATAAAAATGTATTGTTTTAGTTCGAAATATAAAGAGATTTTGTAAGGAACTCGTGATACCTTTGAATTATAGAGAGTTTCGAATTATCGCAGGTTTGAATTAACGAGAGTCTACTGTATTTGTGACAGATAGAAATATGAGTAAATTTAATTAAATAATCGAAGATCTATAATTTATAAAATTTAAATTACAATACAAACCATATACGCACTTTAGACTTGGAGTTTGAAAAAAATATATTTTTACTAATGGACTGCTCTTATACAAGTTAATTCTTAATATAAAAAGATAATAAATAAAAATCATTTTAATATTATACAAAATATATTTTTCTCTTTCATAATGAAAAATTTAACAATTTCATTCTTATCAACCACTTAATAAAGTGGAATACATTTAAAACTATTTTCTTTTTCTGATATTCAAATATTAAATTTCAGAGCACTAACTCTAATTATCATTTTCAATATTAATACATTGGCTTTACAAAGAAAAAATTATTGTAAATCACACAAGAAAAAATATAACTCTAAATTATAACGAAAAAGTAATTATGTAAAATGATACAAATTTATGTAGGTAATCTTTCAATATCCATATTTTTCAACTAACAATAAAATCGTGAAAATCACAACCAGTGATATCACAACATAAAATTACAAAATCAAGGCAAGGTAGTAAAACTGTTTCTTTTCTGCCTTATTAAATACATTATTATTTTTTCCCAACTAACAATAAAGGCCTTATTTCTAACATTTTATCAAAATTATTTCCAAACATTTAGATTAATTTTGAAATTTTGACATTTTGTTGCAAATAAATGAGTTGCTGTGATTTCCGTCAACTTATATGTATAAATTGATACTTAATTTTGATAAAAATCAAGCCTATTAATACTTTCAAAACAGTCGAGCGTTATTAATCGTATGATTTTGACTCATATGGAATATCCGGTTAGTTTTTGAAAAAAATAAAAGGAGACAGCATAACAAATACAAAATATTCTATGTGATTTTGACTAAATCCTGATAGGAATCGAATTTAATGGCCTAATTAGTTGTTCATTAATTAGACCCGCGGTTTTCTTTAATTCAAAGTTACAAATATCAAATTAAATCACTACTTCAAATATAATTTTAAAAAATTACAACTTTTAAGTCGAAAAACACAAAATATTATTAATTTATCGATTGTCAAAATGGACAGATGAACAGTATAATAACCAATAGTAAATTATAATTAAAAATCACGGAATCTAATCCAGGTCAGATGCTTAAAATGACTTTCATTATTCTTTGACTTACCTAAATTTATCTTTTATATTTAAAAAATTATTGATAAACTAACATTATGTTTGGTACGAATGAAGAACATTTTAAAGAATTTTCCAATGATCTACCACAAGTGGAGTCTTACAATTTAAAAAAAATAGGGTTGGGGTGACAGGGGCGTAAGAAGTTGGTTGCAGAAAGTTCTTATGTGGATTATAATCACAGATCAATAGATTTAGATGCACTAGCAATTTTTTATCACGTCTAAAAGCAATTTTTAAATCACCGAGTCTAAACGTATTGTTTTGTATTGAACACATCGCGCTGGTGATTTTTAAATTGAGGCAACTAAAAAATTACACTATGTTCTATTTTATGAGTGAGAGAACTGTTGCCGATGATAATGGAACATATATGTTCAGGTAAGTTGAAGCCCCTATACCCGAACATTTTTGACATTTATATATTAATAAAGTTATTTCTGAAAGAAACCTCTGATGACAAAAATTATTATTAATAGAATGATTATTTTTCAATTTAAATTCACCTCGCGTTTAATATTTCCTTACTTAATTAAAGAAATATATATATATATATATATATATATATATATATATATATATATATATATATATATATATATATATATATATTAAACAATTTTTGTTGAATACAGTATTTTGATCCTTTATTTACGTATGATACTTAAACCATTCTATGTGTCCTACATTGACGTCTAGATGTCACTCTATGTGTCATATTACTCATATTATACATCTGTTTGTATATCGGTTCCCAACTCCTAGTGTCATTAATATTTTTTTGTTTTTATATGGGTATCGACATTTTGTAAAAGAAAAACATTAATAAAAATTGTTGGGTTGTATTTTTTTAAAAACATATTCATTGGATTAAGAAAACTTGCTTTCATGCTTATTAAGAAAAAAAAAATGGGTGTTTAATTTATTTGTCAATTTTTATAAGCCAGTTTTATTACACACCTAAAAAAAATAGTGTTCCGGTATAGGGGCTTTTATGTTAATACAAAATTAAAACAATATTCTGATAAAAATTTCTAGCTAATCGAAAGGATGTGTTTTGATACGTTATACGTCTAACTATTAAAAAATTATCAAAACTTTCGACACTCACCCGAAAATAATTTAAAAATTTATTTTTATCTTCCCTTAAATTTTGAAATAATTTACAAAATTGACCATTAAGAAGCATTTAGCTCACTAATGAATGAATCCACAATCGTTTGCGTTTTTGTTTCTTTTTCCGTAATTCGAGAGCGCAAACACATTCAATTTCTATGAAATCCATTTATCTACTAAAATTGTATATTGATTGTATAGAGAAACTATTTAATCAATTAGTGCACGCTTGTAAAAAAGAACAAGCAACTTTTAAGTGATTAAACTATTCAGTTGCCTATTGTAAAAGTTGTTAGTACGCGGGTGGCCTAAGCGTACACATAAAAATCTGTGCACAGTAGTAGGCCAAACTAAGTCAAGTCACAGTTAAGCTGATCACTCGTTCAGAGGCAGTGAACCAGTCAGTATATGTCAGTTGTTGTTGATTGTTTGGTCTTGCAGCAGTGCAGGTACGTACATAGTACCATAGAGACATATGTAAGTATACAACAGATAACAGAGCAGTGGTACCGGTCACACGCACACAGACCCACTGTACACATACACAAACACAAACTCTGTATATGTATATAATATATTGGTCGGGATTTTTACGTCATTTTTTGTCCATGCTGATATAGTTAGTATAGAGATAGCAACTTTGTTTCTGTATTCTGTGGTTATAATGGTTTCCCCTCCATATCCTAGAAACAGTTTTAAGAAATTTTAATTATTTGTTACCGTTCCAAAGATATAAGGCCTAGCTTGAAGTGATATCTAACAATAAACTTTCTAAATGTATAGATATTTTTTTTATGAAACCTGTAAATTTAATGTGAATGATATATCATGAATCTGTAGGCCTAAGTACTGAACATTAGATAATTAGGTCATGAATTCGATTCCTACCAGGATTTGATCAAAATCATATAGGATATTTTGTGTTCATTATGCTGCTTCCTTTCATTTTTTTTTTTTTTTTTTTTTTTTGAAATTAAACTGAGTGTTCGATACTAATCAAAAATTAAGCGGTCGGCGCTTGGAGTCAAGTTCTGTAACAGCAAATAAAACATTGAAAAATTGCCTAGGCAGAAAAAGTAGTGTTTTAGTGCCGCTCAGCTGTCTTAAAAAGGATTATTTTTGTGATGGTTGGGAAAAAAAATATGAGTAATGATTTCTAAATTGTTAGACATACCTAAATGTACATAGTTAATATGTTAGAGAATTTTATTTCGCTAATTATATTTATCTAAAAATTATTTTCTTGTGATTTTAAATTCAAATAATAATTTTAAAAAATAAATATGAAAAGATTAATCAGTTCTTTCTTTTATTACAATTCTAAATTATAATTTCCCAATTCAATTCCAAATCCTTGCAACTGCACATAACGGAAGTTAAATAAAAAAGAATTTAATTTTATTCATTTTAATATGTTTAGAAACTTACTACTTAAGCATCTGAAAATTATATCCAAGTCATAGAAAGTACATTTACAAACTAAATAAATATATCTATATCACAAAAATATATTCAAAAAATGTAAACTTTTCCCTCCATCAGTCTTCCCAATATTGTACCTAAGTACTTTTCAAACATAATAGGCCAGTTGACATATTTTTAAAAAAATATTTCAAACTATCTGTGTGAAGTATAAAAAAAAAATACACTATTGCTTTGACGTAAGGAAAGGTAACTACGTATATATTGGTCACACGGACATTAATAAAAAAAAAATTGTAAACAAGTCTTATACAAGCAAGTCATTATACATATACAGGTGAAATTTTATTAGCACTGACACCGGATTATAACAGTGGATTTTGATAAAATTTTATCCGATGATTTAAAACGGGATTTGTTGAAAACAACATAGCCTTTTTTATAAAATAATATTTATAAAAATTAATTAGGAATCTGCTTGAATAATATACAATTTTTCCCATAAATAACAGATGACGCGAAATGTATTAATTTTGTGTTCTAAAATATACTAAGTATAATATTATTTTATAAAAAAGCTACGTTGTTTCCAAAAAATTTCGTCTAGATCATCGTAAAATTTTATCAAAATTCACCAAAAAGTATAAAAGTTAATAAAATTACACCCTGTATATATATATATATATATATATATATATATATATATATATATATATATATATATATATATATATATAATGGTTTATTTAATTTAAAAATATTTTGTAATTTTTTTTTATATCCGTGTGATCAATACATACGCAATTGCCTTTCCTAAATCAAAGCAATAGTGTAATAAAAAATAATTTCAACGATTTTTTTTGTATATCTAACGTTTAAAAAAGAAAAAAAAATTTCACTTTCAAAAGTAACGCTAAAATCATGTACTAGCATTGAGGAGAGAATCGACTAGAGAGAATGCGGTAAATTACAAATACATTAAGAAATTGAAGACAAAAAATTTATGTGAGCAAAAAAATTGACTGATTGAATTACTTTAATGGCGGTCAAACCATTAGTTTAATGGTTTATCTAATATTTATAAACAAATCTCCGTGGTTACAAGTTGGGCTTACTAAAATGGAGTCATGCTTTAAAATTTAATGCCTGTAGTATCTCTAGCAAACATATGTTAATATGTTCGATTCAGTCCTCAGTGTGTACTATAGTCGCTCATTAAACACAATATCTCTTCTTCATATGTGATGACACCGTTCGCATAATATAAGGCGCGATTTACATTAACGCTCTGCTCTCACTCCGATATCACTACGCTCCCGATTCGATATAATCTTGTTGTGTTCACATTAGAGTGCTGATATAATGCTGGTACCTATTCGTTTCCTATTGGCATTATAATGCTGCTCTGAGTACACTCCCAGTTCAGTCTCAGTTCGATACAAATATCTTTTCATAACAACTGAATGCAAGCAGAGTGGAGTGGAATCAAAAAAGTGTTTACACTATAGGTACAAGCCATAACAAGTCTGATATCGCTCCGATAAATGACTGATATCGGACCGATATCAGAGCGATGATGTGAATACACTCATTGTTTATTGTGTAAGAATATTTTATCGAACCTGGAGCGGAGTGATATCGGAGTGAGAGCAGAGCGTTAATGTAAATTGGGCCTAAGAGTATGACGAACATTTCTGAAACTGATTTTTTATTTTTTTTTTCTTGTACTTTTCTATCATGTACTTTTATGAAAAACGTAATAATTGTTTATCACATAACAATTCCTGAATGACAAGTAGAGAATCAGTGTATTATGACAACTCCAGTAACATGCCTCATAATGCAGATGATCTTATATACATTTAATGAACGATGAAGTAAGAAAATTAAATAATAGTTTCTTAAAATAAAAATTTAATCAAAAACAAGATGAATTTTTTTAAATTACTGTCAACTTGCCTATTTAAATACTATCAAAGACGTAAGAATATGTAGTAGAAAAGGACAGATAATTTATATTACGCACGCATTAAATGAGATAAATATTATAAATAGCATGCAAAGTGCTAATATATAATTTGTCTGTCTAAAATACCTTCGATTTTAAAAATAAAATTAAAACATAGTCAGCCATATTTGTATTAGCAAATTCGTACAAATAATATTGTAAAAAAGAGTTATTTAGACTTTTTAAATTGCGTTTCTCGTTACATTTTTTTAAAGAAAATATTATAGCAACCTGTTCTGTTAACGAATTTAAAAAAAAAAGGCAAACTGGTAAGTTTCTTTTTTTTTGACACATAGAAACCGTCTTTTTGAAAAAATATTTATGTATTGACGACGTAAAAATTCTCACTCGCGCCTCTAGTGGTAAAATTAGAATTAGTATCAAGTAAAAATATTTATTTAAACGTTTAGTTGGTGATCTAAAATTTAGTAATAGTATATTTTTACTTGATACTAGTTCTAATTTTACAACCAGTAATCTTATATTGGCAATTTTAATTACAAACAGTAATTTAATATTACACAACAAGTATCTGCAGAATTTAAAGCATAGTAAAGTTCATTTCAAATAAATTGACCACTTTTCTATATGAATTCAAAAGTACATTAGTCGATTGATTTGAAATGAACTTTTACGCATATAAACATTTAATTTTTTTGCCGCCACTGACTATAGCTAGCATTATTTTTACTTTAACTGAATTATTACAAATCCTTACGTCTTTGGATACTATACACATATAAAATGAACAGCAAAAATAAATTCAAAATATTTAAATTTATATACATTAAGCCTAGAAAATTAGAAAATATCAAGCAATAATTAAAATAAATCTTAAATATATAAATATTTTATTAGTATGTAGAAATGGTGGCAATAAAAATTCGTTTAAAATGTGTAATTTTTTGTAATATAATATTTAAAGGGGCAAAAAAGTGACAAATTTACTGATTGACGAACCTATGTACATTTTTTTGAAAATCAACGTAAGAAAATAGAATCAATCAACTGGTGGAAGACATAATAGTAAATAAATTTGTTTCACAATGAGTATAAAACAAACTGACGACGCAAAAATTTTCACTTGCGCCTCTAGTAGTGAAATCGGAAGTTTTATCAGTAGAACATGTACGTATACGTCTAACTGTCGAAAAAATCTAATGACGCGTATATATTATCTATCTATCGTCAATTAGACGTTATATTGATACAGTTCCTAATTCTGCCACTAGAGGCACGTGCGATATTATGTCAAATTTTCTATAATTAATTCATAATTTAAAATTTCATATTTTATATAATAATATTAAATTTTTAATGCTAACAAATTTGTTAAAAAACTTGTGTGAGAATAACCAAGTTTATTCAATGCTAATAATTATCTTTGATGTTTTTAATTATAAAAAAAATCTAAAATTCAACAAGCAATAGCTAGTTTTCAGTTTAATTTTTATTTTCTTTTAATTAGATATATCAAATAAAATTCAAACATATTTGACAATTATCATATGAATTACGAACGCACAAAATCATACCTAATAGAATACCTTAAATTAAAATAGCTATTTCGATAGTAATTATCGCTAATAATGCTGAAACTAGGAAATGCCCGACAGACTTTTGAATTTTTGTTAAATTCTATTTTTAACTCTTTTAGTACCGCTGTATATTCCAATATTTTAGATAAAAAATTTAATATCTCTATAAGTATAATTGCAAGTTTGGTAGGTTTTGCTTAATTCATTCACAATATGACCGCTCTTTACTATACAGCCTCCAATTACCGATATAAGACATTGCACAGTCTTCAGTTCAATTTTTTCTAAAAATTAGTATGACGAATTGAGCTCGTCATTAGTCCTAAAGGGGTTAATGAATTTTTAAAGACCAATTTTAATATAGAAAGAATATAAAAAAGTTTAATTTAAAAAAAAAACTGAGGGTGTTATGTAAGGTGACAGATATCAGAATGTGTATGTACCATACAATAGATGGAGTACACATTATCTTTTTTGAAGCAAATCGTCACATTGGTTAACACCACGTTAACACCTTTCGTAACCTATAAAGTGTCAGTGGTAATAAATACTTTTTAATTTGTATACGATTATTGTTGTAATTTGAGACTATTTATTAATGAATATTCTAATAATATTTATAACAACAAATATAACATCAGTAAATATAGAAAAATAGGGAATATGTATGTTTTTCATTTATTTCAAAAATAGTTTAATTTGATGTCAAAAAATCACAAAAATATATTATGAGTACAATTTGCGCCTTTATTTCAGAAAAATAAAAAAATGATTTTTCATTTTACATTATCATTATTTAAACATCACAATTTGGCGCGCTGACGTCACCTGAAGGTATTAAAATAAGAAAGTTATTACCACCCAGGCCAGCAGCATTGTTATATAATTCGTTCTGTAGGTGGCACTGCTTCTGATAATATCAAAAATCTAATCGTTTATTCTCCACTGCTTTCCATATCTGCCAATATTTTAATTTTTTTGACGAATAAAATTTAGCGAATATATATGAAATAGTTAATGAATTAAATAATTAATTTTCAATTTAATTTTTAAGAATGTTTAAAATATTTAATATTTTCCTAGTTGCCTAAATCAATTTATTTTAACAATAACAAGTATTGATTGTGACAAGTTACAAAATATTTTTAAATATTCAAAAATTAATTTTTATTCTATTTGATATATGTTTTCGTATCAGTGACAAAGTTTATAGAGTGTATCCTAGTATTTATGGTACTCTATGTTATACCTTTAGTGCAATTTCATTCAGTATATATATATATATATATATATATATATATATATATATATATATATATATATATATATATATATATATATATATATATATATATATATGGCATATTTGGTGAAACTTATACATTAAACGTCACAACGAATAGGATCGCTCATTGCTCAAATGTACCGTTTTGGCGGAATTTTTATTTAAGGTAGATAATTTACATTAATTTCGTTATGAAAACTAAAATTAATCAAACAAAAAGAACTGTCATAAGAATTTGTGACATGTATAGAATATTCTAAAAAATGTTTCACAATTTTCTAAAATACATGCATATTCTCTATTTTAAATTAAACCTTGTTTAACCGCCATATTGGTCAACACTTTAACACTTTTTTTGGCTTCATCTTCATATACATTGAATATAATATACCTGTACTCCCTCTATCTCTTCAATGCTCAGAGTGTAAGGTATGTTTATTTAAAATAATTAATTAAAAGAGGTTAATCAGATATTAATTAAATAATTCAGATAGATAGATTCCTCAGTAAAATACATATAATTTGCAATAAAATATATAAGTTTCAACGAGGTGTTAGATAAGGTAAATTTGCTTATCGATTTAGCTACTTTAATTTGAGATATTCTATCATGTATGTACTATGGAAGCTTGGACTATAATAATCATTTTTTGTAAAATATGTTTTTAAAAGAAAATATTTAATATTTTATAAATTTTAAAACTCATAAACAGTTAAACAACTGTTTCGTAATAATGTAAAGAATTTGAAACATAATGAAAAATTTATCAATAAAAATTTGGATATGTTTTTCAATAATAACTAACCGTATACAGTATTTATTTTATGAATTTATACCATCCATTTTGTCACATGCTTAGAACAAATATTTATGTTAACAATAAACTTTAACAAGTGTCATATTTTCGAAAACGAATATCAAAAGGATATGCTTATATGTATATTGGCGATCTTTGATTTTTTGTAAATCACTCAAATTATTGACTTAATCGATTTGAGTATAACTTTATGCTACTCCATTTTATAAAATAAAAACAATTTTTACTTTGCAAATAACACTTTACGTTTTTGTGCCATGTTTCGACTCATAATGCCATTAACAAACAGTCAACGACATAGAGTAAATAACTAGGAAGAATTAAATTTCTCTGGTGGGCATTTCGGAACTAACGTATGACAGATACTTTTCGGCAATCATGAGATAAATGTACCGGGTTTAACAATTGTTTCATAAAAGTTTTGCAACGATTTCGTTATTGGACATTTTCAATTCAGTTACGTAAAAAATGAACGCTTTAAATCACTTTAAATACGCACAATTTACGTAAAAACTTCGTGAAATTGTTATTAGAACGCTCAATTATGTGAAAATTGTCTGATACATATATTAGTTTCGCAACTCGTCCCTAGGGAATCTTACAATTACCAAATACTGAATTTCTACCTGTAAAAAACAATAAACTATGTTTTTAACAAAGTAAAATCAAAATAAAACGAAAACATGAGATTCAGTCTGGTAAGTAAGTAACTTATTCTATATTATTTACTGTTCGCTAATGTCCTTATAAGCCGAAACATATGGCAGAAATTTAAAAACTTAAAATAAAGTGATACTTGCAAAATAAAAATTGTTTTTCTATTTTACAAACTATTTATTATAATCGAGATTTGAATTTAACAATTAACTTATGATTGTTCCCCCATATTTCCCTAATCCCTGCTTTTTTTAAAACTTCAAATATTTTATCAATTAAGGGTTATCAATAGATATGTATAGAAATCTAATTATTTTGATCGAAAATATATAATTTAAACACTTAATTTCTTTTTTTTATCCTGAATTTCAAGTATTGAAAAACGAAACAAATAGCATTCTTAACCATCTAGTGGCGAGTAAAGATACTACTACGAGCAGTAAGTATACTACAGCTAAAGGGGTTATATAAAATTTTATATAACCTTGCTTGCATTTCCCAATACATAACCGTTTCGATTTATATCCAATACGGTGTTTAATGAGATAATTTTTAAACGCTTAAAATTTAAACATGTGACATAATAGAGTATTATTTTGTTGAAGTAAGACTTGATAGTGTTCTAAATAACCGGTGGAGACATCTATAACGTACATGTGCAGTATGTTTATAAATAATCATTGTATAAGTTGACTGCTTAATATTTAACATGTAAAAGTTTCATTTAAAAAATATATTATGATATCTATAACAAAAATAATCTACATATAAGTCTTTAATACACTGCAATATATGTATAATAAATGAATAATTTCGGTTTCTTCTAAATCACTAATAAAAGTTTTTATTTTTATGATTTATTATAGGTAACAATGGTTAATAAAGCAAGAATAATTAGTAACTTATTTAGGGTATAGAAGTACGTAACCGTTACAATAATAGTTTAATCACTAAATAAAACAAACCATCATTACCGGCGATAATGTTTTGTATTCGTTACGCTATTTTTCCCATTTTTTCTAATAATTTACGAAGTAGTACGTTAGGCCGTATGTTAATATTAAGTATTTTGTACAGTTCACTTAATTATACTCAATAGTATATTATATGTATAACGTCAAATATACGTTAATTAAAGAGGTTATATTGCATAGAGGTTATATAAGTACTACGGATACTAAAGTCGTTACGATATGTCGTCATAAAACAAAATACACCACGGATGAGACCACAGAGAACAGAGGTACAATACGTATCTCTCCACTACTGGAATCAGTATAACCAGTAAGAGATAGAAAATATGTTATATACGTACACGGTGTTTACTTTGTATCGGCGCGCATCACTGTGTATGTGTGCGTAATCGAAATAGAGGTGGCAGTCACGTGACCCTGCTTCGCATACATATGTGTGATACCACAACGCTGCGTGTGGAGGTTCTACAGTGCTAACAACAATCAAATCCATTGTTGTTTGACTGACCTATAGTCGGTGAGTGCCACTGAGGCACTGACTACCTACGAGCCTAAAGTACACAAAAATGCACACTGCAGATTTCATGATAGAGATAGTTGCTGTGTCTCCATTACTCCAAGGATGAGACAGATCAAGCCTACATATAAAAAAGTGTAATCCGAAAGTTGCAATAAGTATCAATTTACACCACTACTGATTTAGTTTGTTACTGTCCGTCGTGGTGTTCACGTCATAATAAATATCATGTTTTTTAATCAACGCGTGTTTAAACAGAAAAAAATATGAAGTGTGTCGTAGTTAAGTGTAAAAATTCTATTGAATAAAAAATTTCTCAAAATAAAGGGATATCTTTCTTAAAATAAATAAATTTATTTTTAATTGTTGAATGGTTGTGACATCCGGTGGCCATCATAGTATACAGTATATGTATGCGAACTGCATACATCATCATCAACATATCATACTAACACATTCGTATATTCGTGTCTATACATCATGTGTTTTGGTCGTGTTTGTGCTGTTACGTCATTCGCTTATTACACCGGGCACAGTTTGGTAGACATACTAGTTTGACCCGTTGTGTAACACAAATAATATGTATGTTTGCAATACATTTTAATGTAAAATATCTACTAATCATTCTGGCATACCTAAATTCGCTCACATAAACTCACATAAACATAAAAAGTTTACAAGCAAATGAATTTTAATTGTTCAATCGTCAAAACGTTCAATAGTCATATTTGAAGAAGCCTTATAAATTAATTTGGACTTTTTAAATTTCTGTAAATAGTTCTACTCTAGTACTATCAAACAGTGAAAGTAAATCAATAGGGAATTAATCACCATACAAATTTTTAAAGCTAAACTGTTAAAATACGCATTATTCATCCAATTAAAGAATTGCATATAAGGGAAAATCGGCTAATATCAAAAAAGTCTAGCTCGCTTAGAGTCATTTGTAGGTCTGTCACAGCTTAAGGCATTTAGTCAGTCGGTATCGGTCACTGAATCCACTACGATTGTTATGTATTGTAAGACCAATTGTTACTTGAGCTGGATGTTGCTTTATCTCATAATACATGTTTTGTAGTTATGTGTGTGAATACGCACACAGAAGCAAACATCAAACCAACACCACTACAAGCAGCGTATACCCACACAACATGGTAATGCGAAGTGGGGAGGATTTTACGTCACTTTTCTGCTACAGTCAGAATACTAACTATCATAATAGTAGTTTGGCCCCTTGTTTTCAAGCCAATATTGCTTACAAATGAGCACAAGCCGCTTCCGCTTACGCCGATACGAATTGGCCCATTGGGAATCGTAAAATTCAGATACGCGAACTAGTGACCAAAATAATAATTACTGCCAGTAGGCAAAGTTTGTTTATTAGATATTGACAATTCATAAAATTTATGCTATTTAGTTTACAAAATATAAACTGGCATATTTTTTTGAATATCATTCTTATTTTTTGATTATAATTGACTGATTTCAAATAAAAATGGACAATTCCAAATTGCTACCATTTTTTTAAGTGTCAATTTCTGCCATCTGATGACGAATGAAGAAACTACTCTCAGTAGGTTAAATATTAAACCACGCCTCCATTTGTTTTCCCAATAACAGGTATGAATTGACGGATCTAAATTATACTACTACTCGAGTGCCATCAGACTATGAAATAAAATAAATGGGGACTAAGTTCTGAAAAATTTTGTAACAAAAATTAAAAAAAATTGTGGTAAGACTGTGGAAGACTCAAAAATGACAAAAGATAGAGAAAAAGTGCAAACGATGACTATCACTATTTTTTTTACACCTCCTCAATGATATAAAAGTTTTTAAATTTGCACCAGCCACCCAAGGAATAGCTGAGGGTTAGATTATTTATTGCTGGGGGTTATGTGTAGATTACAAAATATAACAATCATCAAAATCTGAAACTATTAGTTTTTGGGTGTCTCACTTGGCCAGAGAATTACTCTATAAAGATTCACACCAATTATATCTAAACTGAATTTTAATTTAAAGTACAGGCTACAAAGCGTTGAACGACTTCAGTTTATAGATGGGGAATATAATATTATTTAACAAAGACGGTTAAGATGCCATAATTTTTTTTTCTCTTAAAAGATCATTCATCATTTTATTAGTTAACTATTATCCTCTATGTATAACCTCTTTGATTTTAATATGCTGTACATTAAAATGAAAACAGAATTTTTCATTTGTCCAAATTTTAAATAACGAAAGCGTACAGATAAACTAAAACTACAATAGATAAAATCGAATAAAAGTCACATTTATATTTATTAATTATCGATCACGGATTAATCGATATTAACAGTACAATAAAAATTTAGTCAAAAACCTTAACACTTATTAAATACGGTATTTAACAATTTTTCAAAAAGTTTTTTTAATTATTCATATGCATCTAATATTCCCCAAAAACTTATTTTTGGGAAAAAGTTATTGATAATTCACAAAAAAAATGCTAATTTCTCTCTAAAATGCTCATCTTTCCAGTATTACGTCACGTGCCAGTATTGTCAAAAATTAGACAAGCGATTCTTAGTAATATCGTAAAACAATCGTAACATTCACACTTCAGATTTTGCATAATGTTATTTTTTGATTATTTTATTATAATAAAATGATTAATAACGAAAAAAAAGAAGAGAAATTATACATTTAATGTTCTGACTAAATTTTGATAAATAAACCTCAAATAATCATTACATTTTAGTTTCCAAGGTGTTAGATTTTTTTAAATATACAGGGTGTAAAGTATATAAATCTCACTACGAAAACAGTGGGTAGATCTCACCCATGTAATTAATATTTGCTAATAAATTTGAACCCAAACTGTTTGTTAACAGAAAAAATTTAATACTAAATATGGATCAAAAAAGGCGCCCTTAAAATTTTTTAATCCGGCTCTGATCATCTCATGCTTGTAAAATAAATTTTCCGTTTTTAAGAAAAAGATCTGGGAAACACGTTTATGACCTTAACATATTTACAAAATTTTACTGAATTTTAGTCAGTTAAATTATTTTGTACGTTTGATATTAAGAAGGTATTTTTTATGGATAATTTAGTCAGGGCCGTACTTAGAAAAATTTTGAAACATCATATAGCCAGTCAATTTGCGACTTTCTCAAACTGTTAATTCCGAAAAAATTCCTGTGGTTTTAGTGTCTATAGGGTGCTGTGAGTCACCCCTCAAAAGGCCGAGAGTTATTTATTTTACACCCTGTAGATTTTATATATAAATTTTTATTATACTGGCCTGTGACGTAAGCTATTTCTGATAACGTCATCATCAGCGTAAATTCTGTAATTTTATTTAATTAAAATTTTTATAATTTTTAGCGATATAATCTGTAAAACGTCAATATTCAGTACCATTATAACTTAAGTAATTACTTAAAAGTTAAAATAGATCTTTCTATAACTATTGTCAAATACCCTATTGTAAACTTTCTCTTCGAAAAAGATAAGTAATATTAGGACAAAAGGGATATTTTGAAATTAGTTTTTGAAGGGCTTTAATGTGCATTAGGATTTTTTTGATTTAATTTCTACTGTACTTTTTTTTCAACACTCCGTGTGGCTTACTTATCTATTGTAGTGTATAAATACTAATATTTGAATTATTTATTTGCTATATGTTGAAACTGTTTTAAAAGAAGCTACAATGTTCAAATTATTTTTTAATAATCTCTTTGTGAGTATCCTGTATAATAAATCTCTAATAATCTAACAAACTACTTAAAAAATATCAATTATTTATTAGAAAAACTTGCATTGCATTATATTCCTTACAAATATCTGTGTTAATCTTTTCTTAATCCTATAAAACTTTCACGCAATGGTAATGTCAACAAACGAGATTCCCTATCGTACACTGGTATTTCAAAGTATCTATATTCATTTGAGCCGGGTGACAAATCGGCAATACTATGTCTATTGCTCAATTGTTTACTGTTCTCAAGTTTATTTCTACCCTCCAAATAACCGTTCTGTTCTGAATGTGGATCAATATTGCCACTATTACATTTAATTAACGGCAATGGCCGTATATGTTGTATATTTTCGAATATTTCCTGAGATCTTGACGGTAAATAAATATCACAAATTAAACTTCTAGGTCGCACATACTTTTTGGACGCTGTATCAACATGCGTTTCGCGCAACTTTAAATTACTCGTTTCAGGAATCAACGATATATTATTAATACTGTTATTTTTATTATTAAAATGTTCAAGTATGCTATTATTGTTATTTTCCGTATCCGCGTAAAAATTTGAGCGTGCCATCAGACTATCATATTCCGAGGTGCTGCATTCCGAGTCCGAATGCGATGAACCAGTTACACCCAAGAACTCTTGTCGTAATTTTTTTATATCGAACTTTTTCGATTTATGTTTTGTCGGTGGAGTATTCGTTTTTAACAATTTTAAATCTTTACTGGTGCGTTCCTCTATATTACTACAAGAAATTTCTGTACGGGTGGAGGGGCATTCAGTTGCGTCACTGGGTGTGTCAAAAATGGCACAACTGGTACTATTATTTTCGCCCAAATTTCGTGTAACTTCTTCATCGTCACTTTGTGTCGTGACAAGTACATAACCTCTTCTGATAACTCCGTCCTGTTCACTTGTGGAATTATTTTCAATATTTTCCGATAAATTTTCGCGACTTACGTAAGGGGGCGGTGGATCACTGGTTTGAGTGGGTACACTGGCATCACAAACTTCCGAGTAGGGCGGCGGGCTAGCCGGTCTATTAACGTATTGCACTTCGTTGTTTAAATACGACATTAACAATATACTACGAGGTACGGACCGATTTACCGAATTGGCGATATTAAAACCGTTAGCCACATTGTAATCGGTATTTGTTTGATCACTACTGACACGTTGACTGCGCACGTTTGAATATAAAGTATTACGTAATTGTGGCCGATGAACACAAGAATGGTCCAAATTGTTCCAGTTTCGATTTAAATATAGATAAAAATCATAGAACGGAATACGAGTACGTGAACATACTTCCCGAATGTCCTGATTCGCTGGACATGAATGAATATGTATACGACAAAGAACGAGAAGACAAATTGTAACTAAGAAAAAAAATAGTACGGCGCCAACTGAAACAAAATACCAAAACATATTTAAATCACCTTCTATATAAACTATTTCATTACAGTCGAAAGTGATTAACCCATTACAAATCAAGTCTTTATTAAAGGAATAAAAAATAACAATAGAATACTTTTCTTTGAACTTTTTCTCTGTATCACAGTGGGGCCAAATACCAATTAAAGGCGGCAAAAATACAAAAAATTAAATGATAAGCCACAATTTATATCACCCCTTAAGTCAATAGCAAAAATATTCTAGCAACGACCTCTGTAATTTATTAACTTATGTAAAATAGCGCGGGGGTGCAAATATATCGACTATTATTTGTTATTTCTATAAACTGATTGCTATTTAAACGATATCATTGTATGCAAAGTAGTGATTTGCGGGACCGTTATTTAAGTTATAAAAAAAATTAAAATCAGTTATAATGGGCGATGCTCCCCATGGTATGTTATTTTTTTTTTATGTATCTTATTTGTTAAACTAAGTATACCTTTTCCAACAATATTTGGAATGACTTTTCGAGAGGGTGTTATTAGTGACCATAAACTTTCAAGATGTTAAATTATTTTATTGCTTACAACAAATACCACCCTATGTTCACTCCAATTGTATTTAAATTTGTTACCTGTTTTACAAGCGACGGTTTCTTTTTGCATTCATATAGATAAGTAGGTATCATGCTGTGAACAATACTGCTGATTATTGCCGTACTTGAAAAGTCATCTCATTTAAATATTGAAAAACTATACTCGTATTAATACTATCAAGCTTTAATGAAACATGGTTGACTTATCTAGAAAAATTCTGTAAAAATTAATTTCTCAAAGAATTTTAGTTACGTATCCAATCGAATCCAACGGATATATTTGTGGCATTCGATAAAGCAATTAGACTATTTTGATATTATGATTGCAGAGTTTACACCAAATTGCACCTTTTTTCAAAATCTGCTGATTTTATTTTCATTTTGTATGAGCAAAAATCATCAATAAGAAGCTTAGAAAGTTCATATAAGCTCTCAGTGGTGCATAAAAATATCAAATAATTAAATAAAACACTCGAATTTATATTTTGTTTATTGTGTTTGGAATATGAATCTGTTCTGCAAAACAGAGAAGGAAATATGGTGTTCAAATATGAACATGGTGTTCATATATGAACACCATATTTCCTTCTCTGTTTTGCAGAACAGATTCATATTCCAAACACAATAAACAAGATATATTAGATTTATATAGGTACCGAATATTCCAGTTAAGTTAAAGCTAAAATTAAGCGTATCATCGAAATTCGTTGTCAAAAATTCCATATTCCATTTAAAATTTATAAGTTGATACCACGTGGCTAGAAACCAGTAACCGGAAATGAAATCGAGTTGTATGAAAAAAGTCTCAACCTAGGGTCAAACAAAATCTGCAAATTTCAAATTCATGCGACGAATGGTTTTTGATATATCATTTGACTAACCGTTATGGGACACCCAGTATTTTATTAATAAATGTCAAGTAAAAGTAAAATATATTGTTATATAACTATTCTGTAGTCAATAAAAGGACTAAATAATTTTTGCCATCTTTTACCTACTTTGGCCCGACTGTGCGGTTAAAATTACCATTAAAACATTGAAATTTACCATTAAATACAAATAAAAAATACACTGCCAATGGGGTGTGGCACACAGCTTCCTCGTACTCGTAAAAGACTTTAAAACAGTATTCTACTAAATATATATACCGTGAAATTATATTTCCGCCTTAAAGTTCATAAAAAATTGTTGTAACTCAAAATACTTAAAGGCTAAATTATAATATAATAGCAAAAATATTTTAAAAACTAATCCCCAAAATACCCTAAAAATTTGAGCGAAATGGGACTAGCAGTAAATAAGATATTGACATTTAATGGGATTTCATGGTAGCGGGGTAGCTACCGTTACTCCGATTTTGATTAAATTCATAGGGGACCATCTCGGATCCAAACTGCATAATTTCTGAAAATTTCATAAAAAAGGATTGAATAGTTCAGAAGTTATGCCACTTAGTGCAATTTTGGAATCACATGGTAGCGGCGTTGCTACCGTTACTCCGATTTTGATTAAATTCATAGGGGATCATCTAGAAACCAAACTGCATAATTTCTGAAAATTTCATTAAAAACAATCGAATAGTTCAGAAGTTACGCCACTTGGTGGAAACTGGCGACACACATACGGACGGACAAACAGATACCAAACTAAAATTGTTCAGGAAGCTCTAAAACGTAAAATCTGCGTAAAAAATTTTATTTTGGGCGGAAAAAATTTTTTATTTTTCAAAGGTGATCACAATGCTTCCGCTACTTCAGTAGTCTCGAAAGCAATATTAAGTTATTTGGAGAACATCTTAGGTATGTTCTAACAAACACTAGAATTTCCAATTCGAGTGAATCCAGTATTTTAAATTCGATAATGTCATTTGAAGGTCAAATCAAATTCAATTCAGAACTTCAGTTCGGTATTTAATATGTAGGAACGTTTATATTAATTCTTAGGGATTTGAAAAGATGTCTCTACTAGAAACTTCAGTTATGTATTCTATACCTTCCATACTATGAAGAATATCTACAAATAATATATCCACTAAAAAATTATTTTGTACTTTAAAATACGTTAATTTAATTTTTAAATAAAAAGTACGAACTATTTTTTTTACTTTACTCCAAATTTTACTTTATTACTTACTAAAATAATATAAATATTTATAAAATAAAAAATGAAAATATACCTGTTTGCTAATTTTTAAAAAAATACCTATTATAGCAATTAAATAAAGTCAAAAATTTGAAATTTGTCTTTTGACAGAACAATTCAAACTTAAAATTTGTCTGTTTATTATTTAAATTTTTAAATTACAAGGTTAAAAATTAAATTTTTGTTAATGCGCATGTCTAGGATTTGAAATACTTACTCGGAAGCAAGAATTTTGAAAATCAATTCGGGTGAGTTCAGAATTAGATTTAAATGCTTGTTGGAACACAGAATTTCAACTTGTGTGTAAACTGGAATTACAATTCTGCCTAGTTGGAACAGTAAAGTCATCTATGCGCATGCTCATTAAAACGAGAATTAATTCGAGTGTTTGTTGGAACGTACCTCTTGTGTTTCCTATTTCCTAAATTAACTTATTTTTCCTTATGTCAGTTTAAAAAAGTCTGAAATAAATAAATAAAATATAAATAAATAATTTTTTTTTTTTGGTTTCTGGCGGATAAATTTATTTCAAATTTCCTCTCAATTTTTTATATACAGTAAAAACTGTTTTTCGGACATTTTTATGCGTTTTTTGTACGATTTTTTAATGATTTTCTAAAAACTTGCCATCAAAGTGCATAATGTGAATAAAAAGTACGAAATTTGCACATTAATTTGCGATAAAGTTAGCTGCTGACTGTTTTTAACGCATTTTATCATGACACTGCATAAGTATATAAATTATTGCATCACTTTTTCTTAGTTTGTTTACATATGTATATACTGCAAATAAAATTAAATATTTAAGTGTTCCCACGTGTAAATTACTTTTTATCTAATCTAGAAAAGCAAGTTCTGAGAAAATCGTGACTTCTAAAAAAAAGTTGTGTAATTTCTCTATCCCGATCCACCACTGTTGATAATCTGTTGCGAACTGTATTTTTAAGTCAAATTTTTAATTTTTTTTATGCTGTTCCTATCCACCATATAAAAAGAGGCTTCACTGTACACCAAGGCCCTAAAAATACTATTACATTTTTAGGCTGCGGTTACATTGGATACGAATTCGTACGAAAATTGATTCGTATGAACTCGTACGAAATTCATTCGTACGACTGTGTAGTTACATTGGATACGGAATCGTAATACGAATTCGTATTTAAATTTAAACTGAAAACCGTTAATACATATTGCATATCAAACAATGGATCCAGCTACCGAATCTTATTTATTAGAATCATCGTTTTCAAAATTTCTAATTATAGAAAACAAACAATTCTGGGTAAACGATTATTTATTATTCATGTAGAGCAAAAAAAACTGAGTTCTGGAATTGCTTGAAAGAAATTTTTCAAGACGAACAGAAATTTTTAGAGTACTTGAACATGTCACAAGTCACATTAAATCACATTTTAAAATCTACTGAATTTCAGCTTCAATATTTAGTTAATTAATTTTTTATTACACATAACTACTTAAAATGTTTTTGTTAGTTTAGGTTAGCCTTATTATATTGTAATATATTTAATTAAAAAATTAGCTAAACATTTCCTCTGCCACCTCATTCCACAATTTTTTATTTAACTTTCTGTTATGATAATATTAATGTTTTTGATCCCTTAAAGGCCGCCTTTGTTCAACAAAAATAATTATTTTTTCTATATCCATTGCATTTTTTTCGTACGAATTCGCATCAAAAAACAAAATATTTTGGTCGTATCAAAAAGTCGTACGAGCTCGTACGAAAGAGTCGTAAGCAGTGTAACCACGCATATCTAAATGTATGCATTCGTATTAACTCGGATAAACTCGTACGAATTCGTACGAATAAATTTTCGGATGAATTCGTATCCAGTGTAACCGCTACCTTACTTACACACATCTATACTCGTATATATCTTGAAAAAGAGATCTTCTTTGGAGATTTACTCAATAATCTCATTCTGGATCTTTTTTTAAACTCTTTTTAAAATTTTATTTAAACTCGATAAATAAAAATGTTTGTGAGATATAATGGGTTAAGTTTCAACTATAAATAATAATCTACTAACACAATTTACTTACCAAATAACGTAAAAATTGTTGCTTTTAATAAACCATGTTTAAAATTGTAATATTCATTATAACTAGAAGGGTGATCTTGTACCACTAAAAAAAAAAAATCAATTAAAAACCTTATATTAATAAAAATAAATATTTTAAAATATTACTTTTAAATTGTTGCCTGCAACAAGCCGGTCTTTCTTTAACAGTACAATTGGGATCGATTTCAATATTGCAACACCAATTGGTTGGTATACATCGACCATCTCGACAATGTCGAATTTTCCCAATGCATGGGTCTGGTCCACACTCTCGAAAATGTTCATCCTCTCCATACTTACAATCAGTTTTACCGTCGCAGACATAATGCTGAGCAATACATTTTTCCGATTTCTCACATATAAACATACTTGGTCCGCAATAAGGTATTTCTGGGTAAATTAATAAAGAAAATACAGTAGAACCTCTCATAAGTTATACTCTTATAAGTTATAAACCTGTCGTAACTCGTAAGTTATATTTTGAAACTCTCATAAGTAATTTTCGAAATCTTGCGGTGCTGACAGGACCGTATTTATATTTTCAAAACTTAAAACGTTAATAAATCGGGGTAAATACATTTAAAAAAAAAATTGTATCGGTATATTCTCTATTAACCATCAGCTGTTAATAAAAATTAGTTTCAAGTTACAAAAAAGCGTTATTTTAAAAAAGTACAAAAATTTTAACTTTTTTTAACTCTTTAAATGATTAAGACGAGTTAACTCGTCCTGCAATATGACGGCTCAAAATGCTGCGATATGTATTTATTCACCGGTACAGGTGTCGCCATCTGTGACAGATTTTCCGAAATACGGTATAAATCTAAATAATATTCAATTTTATCAACATAGTTCAGTATAGTTTATATTTTGTAAATTCCTCAAGTTCACTTTTTTGATGTTGGGATCTTTGATTCTTTTTCTTTTTCTTTTTTTGTAACCTTATCTATTGTACTTACACTGGCAGTAAAAAGTCCGGCATTTGGAAGACAAAAAAAATTTTCCATACGGTTTATTTAAAAGGGTTAAATTAAAATTGTTGAAAATTTGACTGACTGTAACTTAAAATTTGTTAATAAAAAAATAACCTGCCATTTAAAAAAATATTTTTACGAAAACAAAACAATGTTGTCTCTCTCACATTTTACTGGAAGAAAAAAGACAATTGACACACATAAATCATTTACTTGTAACATCAAAAAATACATTACACAATACATAAAATTAGAATCAGACAAACAAATTGTCACATGAAATGTATATACGCATATCTAAATTATATTCAAAATATACCGATATAAAAGGGTATTACCCGTATATAGGTATCCATAATTACCTATTGTTTATATCTAAAATCGCATCAAAATGTTTTATCTAAAAAAAAAATAAACAATTTTTAATACCTTAAAAAAATAAAGACAATACTGTCAGCCCCGCAGCCTTTTCGATCAGTGCTCATAAATTAAATTTCCTCCTCTTTTGTTGCTCCTATTACAGTTACAAGCGCATGCGTAGGTCTATAATAGTGAATGCGCGGTTTGTTAAAGTACATAATGCATACCCTTGGAACGGTATAATGCACATGTGTCAAACTTGTTAAGACATTTTTGGTGGGAGAGTAGAGGAATTATAACTTATAAAAGATTTGTTGGTCCCAACTGTATAATTTATGAGGGATTATACTGTAGTGTAATGTGTAGTCTCAGTTATTTGGTAAGACTGTTATTTTTAATTTAAATAACTACCAGATAACTGAGATAAGCATTAATAATATTATATTACTGTACAGCTCAACAAATATAACTTGGCCGGTAAAAATTCTATGCGCAGTAGATAAATCTCCACTTAATACATATTTCTGTATGTAATTGATAATGGGGTATTTGACTAATTTTGGGAAACTATTTTAAAATACGCATATTTATGTATTATGCATGTATATATTTTTAATTTTTAAAAATAATGTCGAAAATCGTTAGAAAAAATTAATTTAATATTTGTTCTCAAAATTTGCGCGAAAACGTTCATTAGCTGTCAGTTACGTCACATTCTCTAGAGAGTAACAGGTGTTCTGTAACTAAGAAAAAAACTTCTAATTTTTCTTAAAACTAAGAAAAGAAATTGTTTATTTTTTTCTTTTAATTAATTAAATTTAGATTAATTTCCGTAGTTATGTTTGCTAACCGGAATTTAAATAGCGACACTAGTGACGATAGTGTTGAAATGAAAGAGAATGTAACACCACAGCCCGTTTCTGTTCATGTGGTATATAGCTAAGAAACTACTTTATTAATTAGTTTTTTTAAAATTAAATAATGACAGTTAGGATGAATTAGCATAATAAATTGGGTATTTGACTGATGTAGCATTTGACAGTAAAATATAGTGAATAACGTAGCGTATGATTCAGTGATAATGATTAACTAACTATTTATATTAAAAAAAAATATAAATATTTTATTTTTCTAAATAAAAATTACGAATTTGGAATTAGCGGCTGAAATGATTAAAACGATTTATTTCAGCATGTGACGTCAGAGCACGTAAGATTTAATATTGCAAAAAAGATGCTTATAAAAAAGATGCTCACATTTTAGTTTTTACATTTTTAAATTTTGCTGAACAAAATTTGAGATTCGAAACAAAGAAGTTTGCTACCATAAACGAGTCTATTTTTAAAAGCTTTTATTTAAGGTTGTTCTGGCATGAGGGTTGACTGGAGAAAAAATAATACAAATTTGCATACAGATTCTCAAAAAGGTATTTTACCATCCTATGAAAGAACAAAAAAAATTGGTCGCTGAGAGTCGAGAAATAAATTACCAAAGTTGAGTAAAAATACATGGGTGCTTATGGAGACCTACCTAATACTTAATGATGTTTGAGTTTTTGTATAATACTTATATACGTTTTCAAAAATCACAGATATTACGACACCAGAAAACAAACTAAAAATTATTCACTTTTTTGCTAGAGAATTATAAACTTATTTTTATAACTTTTCATAAATATTTTATTATCACATAGACATAAAACACTTAAATAAACTTAAATAGAATAGTATTTTACATACATTCTGATGCTCTTATATATTTTTATTTATTGAAAAGATTAAAACAATCTAAAATCCCCTAAAAACTAAAACTAAACAACAGGGTTGCTAACTAGATGGCCGCACGTACTGGCCATTCTTTAACTTCATCGTTGCAACATTTTATACAACGATATAATATTTAAATAATTTCATAAAGAAAAAATTGCTTTTATCTAAAATGTTTATAAAAATATTTAATGACAGTTTAAAATACTTTAATGTTAACCCTTTCGCTACTAGTGGTACTTAGAAGTCCAGTTTTTTTCTGCATTGAAAATACCAGGAATAATTACTCTACTTTTAAGTATCTAAAAGTTTTTTCTATAAAATCTAATAGATACATTTTAAATATGTTAAGCCATTAATCCCATTTAATCGTTATGTATCCTTATTATCAGATCTATAATATAACATACATTTTGTTGAGCTAGATAATAAAATTTTATTTAACAAAAAAAAAATGTGTTAGTAAAGTTACTGGTACTTGTAAGTACCACTAGTAGTTAACCGACAAAATACATTCGGTAGTTAAGGGGTTAAAATAATATCTGCATATATTAAAAATTAATAAATTTTCGCTTTGAAATTTCGTTGTATACAGTTGGCAAGAGTTTCAAAAAGCAATGCTTTAATATAGGACTCAATATCCCCACACTTAAAAAACTAAACCTCATGCCAGAACCAACTTAACTTGCTATGTTAGTATGTTTGTTTAGATCAAATCTTGTAATCAAAATTTAGACAGTTTCTAATTGAGCTAGAGGTTTCAAATTTTGCATACGTGTGTAACCTTGATAACAATGCAATATTGTATAATTAGTTTTGTCCTAAATCGCCCCAAACCAAAATTGTTGATTTTTAGTCCTGTGCAACGAATTGTCAAATATTGTCCATTAATTTTACATTGCAATTTTTTGTTTCCATAGTTATCTTTGATTAGGGTAAATTAACCTATTAAAATATAGGTAAAAAAATTACTTCTTTAATTTTTTTTAAATTAATTGTAATTAGACTAAAAAGTAGATAATAAATTAAGTAAAAGAAAATGTTTTTTAAGAAAAAGCTTTTATTTAAAAATGGGCTAAAAGAAAATAAAATAACTTTTGAGTGAAGTTTGAAGCAATATGCCACATAATATATAAAAGCTTGAGGCGTTTAATTAAGTTTGGTAACTACTGAAAAGTAAAATAGCTACACTTATATCAAAAACAGAAATAATTAATGATAAAGCCTCAAGCTTTTATAAATTATGTTGCATATTGCTTCAAACTTCACTCAAAAGTTATTTTATTAATTTATTTATTTATTTATTTATTTATTTTTTTTTTTTTGGTCCATTTTTAAACAAATGGCTTTTTCTTAAAAAACATTTTTTTACTTAATTTATTACGAGTAAATTTGTGCTATTAACTTTAATAAAACCTTATTCCATTTTTATTAAATTAAAAATGAGGCAATATGTAATTAATGACAGATTCAACACAAAATATATATAAAATTTAATGTCATGGATACGGCAATAATGACTATACCTACAACATAATTATAAAATATAAAAAGCGAACTGGTTCGTGATGTTACGTCACTGACACGTGACTAAGTGTTTTCGCACCAAAATTTAATTAAATCAAAAAAAGCTCTTTTTTTCCTTTAAATCGCTTTTTTTATACAAAAATCAATTACTGGGATTATATTTAAGTCATTTGGAATATTTTAAAACACTCTTCCGAAGTCTGTCAAATACCCAATTACTGTTTTTATTATCAATAAATTCTTATTAAAATTTGTTTTTATTGTTTCTTTATGATACTGTCAAATACCCTATTATTTAGGTATTTCTTTTAAAACATTTACTATTTGTCTTGTTCGTATATATCACCGACGAAGTTAAAGGTCAACTGTACTTCAACTTTAAAAATAAAGAATAAAAAAGTTTATTTTTTTTTAAATGTAGATATTAAAATTAAATAGCAACTTACGTGGATATTTTACATTTATCATTATTGCGGCCGTAAGATTCAGTTCGCCACATACACAAAAATATTGTCCAGCATCTGCTCTTTGTACAGACGATATTTCTAAAATTGCTTCATTAGCTTGAATAGTTGGCCTTATTCGATTATAACTAAAAATTTATAGTTACATCAAATTAATTAGCAATCATACACCAATGAATACTATGTATTATATTAGTTTGCAGTGTATTGTTCATTATTCAGTACACAGGACCCTATTTATTACAAGATATAAATTTTATACATACCCATTTTAAGTAAAATGCATACACTAGCATTTAAATTAAACTAATATAGGTGAAATTATCTAAAGCTAGTCTGACGTCATTAACAAATGAAACAAAATTAGACGTACATTTATTAATTTTACTCTAATATAAAAATAACTAAAAGGGAAAGAAACCGAAAATTTTGGTGCGTCTAATTTTGATTAAGTTGTTGCAGGCCAAGTTTAGTTAATTTCACTTATATCAATCTTTTTTTTTTCAAAATTTTGCAGTTTTTTCTCAAAAAAAGTTTAATTTTATTAGCAATATTATATATTGACAATAATTATTCGAAAAGGCACTAAAAATTGTTACTACATTTAACAGATACCACGGTTATGAGTATGACGGTTATATAAAGTAGCAGTTAACTGTATCTTGAAGGTATCTTGACGCTTTATTCATACATTGGAATATTAAACACTATAAATATAATAATATGTTTATTTGCTTTAGTAATCTAATGAATAGGATCATAGACTACACTGCAAAAGTTCTCAAGTTCGAATTCCATCACGATTTAGTGATGTCGAGTCGAGATGCAGTTAGTCGATTAATCGACTAAAGTTGTTTTTCCGACAAAATTAGTCATTAGTCGAAAATATCGAGCATAAAATAGTCGATTAATCGACTAAATTTTTAGCCGAATTCATGAATAGGGTAACCTGATGTAATTTTTCCAAAATAGTGTTTTGAATTTAAGTATTAACTTTTATTTATTTATCTATTTATTTATTTATTTTTTTGGAAAAAAAATACATATTACAATGCATTATTCACATAAAAGTAAAAATCATACAAGCAGATAATTTTTAATTTTCATTTTTTGTGTCTTATGCAGAAAAATTGTTAAATTAGTCGTTTTTAGTCATTTAAAAGAATATTAGTCATTTTAGTCATTTAGTCGACAGTAAAATAGTCGATTAAAAAGTGACTAAAAGTAAACAAAATTAGTCGACTAAACCGGTTAATCGATTAATCATCCGACATCACTATCACGATTTCTGAATTATAACTGATTCATTTCGATTACTCAAATTGATACACACTCTTTGTTCTATTCAATTTTAATGAGCACTTTCAAGAATATTTGACACCTTTGCAGATGCAAATGCGGATTTTTAAGAGCAAGATTTGCAGATGCGGATCCGGATTCTTAATTGTAGACGCAGTTTTTTGTTCTGTTCTGTCGCTACTCGCAGGGCGGTAAATGGTGTAAACAAGGAAGCGGGCATCAGTATCGAGTATGCTGTGGTGTCAAGAGACGTTAAAAAAAAAGATAAAAAATTCTTTAAAAGTGTATATTCTCTATTGTTTGTTCGGTTTTCTTTTGTTTGACATTTTATGTATCTAGTAACAGTTGTAAAATTAACCACTTTTCTGTACCAATACCAAGAAAAAATTAGGGTGTTTGTACATAATATGTACAAACCATTATGATGGTAATAAATAATTAGTTTCACTTTTAACACCATATAACTTAAGGATGTAGTCTAGTTGCTCATTTTAGAAAATTCCTCTTTTTTTATATTTTTCGAAAGTATATTCATTTAAAAAAACTTTAACTCTTTAAATGATTGTCACAGATGGTGCCGCCATCTGTAACAGATTTTCCGAAATACAGTATAATTCTAAATAATGTTCAATTTTATCAACATAGTTTAGTATAATTTATATTTTGTAAATTTCTAGGGTTCACTTTTCTGATGTTGGGATCTTTGATTTTTTTTTTCCTTTTTTGTAACCTTATCTATTGTACTTATCACTGGCAGTAAAAAGTCCGGCATTTTGAGACAAAAAATTTTTTCATATGGTTTGTTTAAAAGCGTTAAACGCGTTTTTCTCGAAATTACGTTTTTATGGACGACCTACACGATTTTTCCGAAATCCGTGCGTCGATCTTTCTGAAATTTTAACATTTTAATATATTCTACACATAAGTACTTACAAAATAGACTAGAATCACGTTAAAATTTTGATTTTTACTTTTTTTTACAAATAACAGTGAAAAAAAACAGTTTATTTTAACTTTTTTTATTTTTGTTAATTAGTGAAAATTGTTAAAAATTAATATCGCTTGTCTATTTTGTAGCCATTGTCCTACCGAATCAAAAACACTCCGGTTTTTTTCTGTTTCATGTAAGCTGTTGCCGAGATATCGTGTGGAAGCCGACCTACCTCTAAATTATGGCGTTCTGTTTAAGTTCAAATTTCGTGTAAAAAAAAAAAAAAAAAAAAAAAAATTAATGAGAAAAATTTTTTTTTAATTTAAGACTTTATTTGTCATCCCTAATCCTTATCCTTACTAATATTATAAATGCGAAAGTGAGTTTGTTTGTTTGTTTGTTTGACTGGCTTTCACGCCTCAACAGCTTAACCAATCAACTTGAAACGTTGCACAGACGTTGCTTGCGGGCTAGAGACGGTTATAGGCTACTTTTTATTTCGGAAAATATTTCATTCCCGAGGGAAAATGCATTAAATTAGAAGAGCTGACTATTAAAAAACGGATAAATGCTTTCAAACTTTGTATATTGCTAACAGAAGGGATGAGAAAGGACACAAACTACTTTATACCCCGGGAAATTTCATTCCTGTGGAAAAGTATATTTTAAATGAAACAAAAAATGATGATAGACAAATATGACGATATACAGCGGTAAACATAGGTTATTTTTTATCCCGATAAGATATCTCTTTCCCGAGGGAAAATGTATTTAAAACGAAACAATGAAATAACAACTGACTATTAAAAAAAAAAACATGATTGATTTAAAACTTTGCATATTGTTTACAGAGACGATGAGAAAGGACACAGACTACTTTCTATCCCGGGAAAGTATCTAACTCCCGTGGAGTCTTATTCCCGTGGGAAAATATATATTTAAAACAGTATAAAAAAGAATCATTGATTTCATTTGAACTTGGCACGTTGTTAAAAGAATGTTATAGTCTATTTTTTGCCTGGGGAAAATATTGTATTTCTGTGGGAAAATTCCAAAGAAAAAAGTAATAATACCTACTCGACGCGTAATAGCGACATGATGAAAGTACAATTTATATGTTTTAACTAGATGCCATAATTTCAAATTTCACGCGGGCGAAGCCGCGAGTAAATGCTAGTACTTTTTATAAACATATCTTTCATAGTAAGCTCACAATAAATTCCTAAAAATAGCCTAGTTTTTAAGCCGGCAAATTAGACTACACCCTTAAAAAGAGAAAGCAAAGAAAGCCTCCGATCCAACAATACGAAAGTCGATTCATCTTGCAACTCGAAAACATGTGGATGCGGGATACGGATATAAGAAATTAATGTAGATGTCCCGCATATCCGAATGCGGACATTCGCAACAACCCTGGTTTATTTTTCTTATCGAAAAGTAAACTAACTTACACTTTATGATTTCCGTATAATTTCAAATGTAAAGCGACTGATGTACCAATTTTATACTAAATTTTGTTATACTGAAATAACAAAAAACAACACAGTTTCCACTTGGTTATAATTTTTTTTCTGATTTCTGAACATCTGATCCAAGAACAAAATTGAATGATAAAATAACCATGGAGAAAAAGAATCCTAATTATATCTATCATATCTGCATGTACCCTATCTCAAAGGTACCACTTTTGCATAGTTATTTTGTTAGTAAGTAGACAACCGCGGCACCAGAGTCTTGCAATCAAACTTGCAACAATTTGTTAGCGAAAGAGAGTTCCATTTGGCCTCTTTTAAGCCCCTACACCATTTATGTATATTACAGATAGCTTTTGCCTTGAACCTTCCCTCGGTGAAACGTAGTTTTTTTTTCCTTAGATATTTTATTAAAATAATTAAAACCTTTTTATTGTTAAATATGAAATTTTTTCAATTTTTACCCCCAAAAATTGCTTGGCGAACAAAAAAAAACATCGTCGACCTTTTCCCGAGCTCCCCTCTTGGCGGCTCATATTTTCCGAAAAGACGATTGGCGAGCAAAAAAAAACTCAATCTCGTCGGCCTTTTACCGGCCTCCAGGCTCCTTCCAAAAACCTTCTGGGTCCCGTTTTTGGAGTCCGACTGTGTATGACCAAATGTCGGGTAACTTCAAAAATGTAAACTTTACCGCATCGATGCAGCATCATGACTTTTCCGATGCGTCTAATACTACATGATGCGCTGCTGATGCTCTCTTGAAATTTGATGCACATTAGATGTTTTTGAACGGGATACTGGCATCATTAATTTAGCCTCTGATTTGGCTACAGATAGACTATAGATAATATAGAAATACAGTCCTTGTATAGGTATATTATCTTTGAATTTCAACTTGAACTTACTTGAAATTGAAAATATTGAAATTATTTGAATAAAAAATATTACATACCTATTTTGAGTGCAAGATGTAATAAAATAGTTTAAACAATTTTAATCAAAGGTAAACATTCATCTTTTTCAACAATTTGTTTTTCGGAATTATTTCTGTTGGTGTTAATACCTACATAATATGACAAGTAGTTATAATTCTACATTATACACATTACATGCATCTTGGACACGCATCACCAAATTTCTTGATGCATTGTTTTGACGCATCAAATGCAAAAATGAACTTTTGATTTTTCGTTGTGATGCGTCTGATGCGTTTTTGAACTTTTGAGTCTGCCTCATGCAAGCAGTGATGCATTTTTGAAGTTAGCCATAATTAGCAGGTCCTAAGTAATACATGAATTTTCATATTCCCATTCATGTTTGTTTTAATTGTGCCCAACAAAATGAACTAAATGAAAAATTACGTACTCTTACCCCCCCTTTTCCCGGGTACCCCAATGTTGCTTTCTACATAACCGTTCTCCCCTCAACCTAGGTACTAACGTACTACTAAGAACTACGTACTACAGTAGTACCAATAAAATATTAACAATTTGACATTCATTTATATTCCACACAAGCTTTTTTTTACCGCCGGCAGGGTCGGATCAAGGGGGGGCAGCGGGGGCATGTGCCCCCTGTAAGCTTTTAGGGACGCTAAAACGGTGAAAATTTTTTGGGCGCAGTAATATTTGAAAATCTTTTGTCTGCAAAAGGAAGTGATGACCAAAAAAAAGAGGTCAACAATGTCCATATCTGATAGGGGCCAGCTGAACCGAAAAAATGTACTGTTGACCTTTTTTTTGCTTTTTTTAGGGAAAATTTTTTTAAATATCGCTGTGCCAAAATTTCTTATTTTGCATTTTTGCCGCGGAGGGCGCCAGCAGCAAAATTTCCCACCCCTCCTAATAACACTAGGTCCAGCCCTGATCGCCGGTATTTTGCATTTCATCAGAACCTTTAAGTGAAATCGTTCATATTTTTATTTTATTTTTTCTGGTTGGATTTATATAACACAAAAATAACACTAAAATGGTGCCATTAAGAATAAATACATTGGACTCTCGATCCTGTCACATAAATGTTGGGTCAGGATGGGGAGGGCCAGAATCGAGGGTGACTGTTCAGTGGCGGTTCGCTTGCAATTCTTATAACATATGAAATCGTGGTTTCATTACACTAAATAATTATTGCTTAATGTAAATCCTTAACCCCACCCTGGCCCCAATATTTATGTGACAGAATCGAGAGTTCTGTAATTATAAACGACTTGCCGGTGGCACCACGTTGGTGTCACGTTTTAAAAGCTTTTTTTGTCATCAGAGGATACGATTCAATAAATTAAATTCAGTATTCGTTCAGTTTTATTCACTCAATGAGGACTGAACAATAAAGAAATAATAAAGCTCGCGCATAATATTAGCCACTTTATCTTACTAATAAGTGCCGTAGAAATGTACTGTACTACTTATGCTACTTATAGCAAAAAGTAATATCAATCACCAAAACACCAACATGATTACCATCAAGATACTGCAAACTATTTGCCAAAAACAGGAAAAACTTACTTGTTTTGAACATTCTTTTGTCTTTTCCATTCTAAAGTGCAAGTATTATCATGTGAATCATTATCACTAAGTAATTTACATGCTAATTTTAATGAATCTTTTACTTTTGCTGGATAATATTTATTTACAAAATGATCATTTGCACGTATTTCTAATTTAACACCTAAAAGAAAAATTTTAAATTTTTAAAATGTTTTGAAGGTTATGTTTATTTAATGAAATAACATTTTTCGCTTACATAACGAAATATTAACTGAAAAAATTAAAAATATTAACAAAATTGGAAAACTCATTTTTCATGTCATTATAAAATCACAATTATATAAAAAAATATCAAATATTTTTTGTTATCATTTTACACCATTTTACATGGTCAATTTGTTTATCTTAATTACATACATATACAGTTTGTGCCACTGTAGTTTGCAAGAAATAGCCCAGAAAAGACATGTGAAGTCTGGTCACTGGTCATATACGTCACACATGGGCTATTTGATATTTCACGTACATATATCACTTTAGTTTACGTTTAAATTTTAGATATTCAATGGTAAAATTGAAAATTAAAATTGAGGTATGTAAACGGTTGATTGACGCTGTAAGACGTCAAGTAAAACCTGTTTAATTACGACAACACAATGTACCACGGCAACAATTCCATATTAAAGTGTATTAGTTATCAAAACAGTGTATCGGTTGGTCATTTCATCATAATTCCTCATGGCCGTCATCGTGTGAAAGGTGAAATAACGACAGATCTAATTTAAATTTGCAAAAGCAAATTTTACTGACGTGTACTGTACATAAGTTACACCATCTCATGTATAGCCGATTATTAAGTTGTCATGATTGCTGGCGTTCCAAACGAAAATTTTGTTAGCCTAACGTTAGCCAACGGAACTTGCACCGTTACAAACCAGAGGGCACGCATTCAAAAAATTAATATACATTATATATTAAACAACAATTTCTAACATGGTGACTGATTATTTTTATTCCATAATTTTTAAATGTGGCTGTACTTCATAAATTAAGTATTTAAACCGTGAAAAAATATTTAACGTGCATTAATTTTTGAATCAGAGCCCTCTGATTTGTAACGGTGAAAGCTCCGTTGGCTAACGTTAGGCTAACGAAATTTTCGTTTGGAACGCCAGCATTGTTTCATATCGTTTTAAGATTCATTCATATCTACAGACACTAAACGTAACAGACACGTATCGTGCCAGACACGATAAATATTGTTTAATGCTTTTCTTATTCATATTAAGCCGCTGCTACACGATGCTACGAACACCTTCCAACATTCGACGTTGGATGGTTCATAGCATCGTGTAGCCGTTGTTCGAACCTACGAGTGTCCAATGTCGAGCGTCAAACATTCGCATTTGGTCGTGTCCCGTTCGATGTCGGTATTCTTGCACCGAGTCAAAGGGATGCTTCGAACGTTTGAAGGTCAATGTTGGTTGCGTTCGTTGGTTGCGCACGACTCGTTCATGTGAAGAGAGACAACATCAGTGTATAACATTAGAGATAACATCAGACAGATAACAGCGTTTTCCACTGAGTACCAACACATCATCATTCGTATTGGATCAAACATTCGACTCACCGTGTAGCAGATACATTCGTCGCACCAACTATCGAACTTAATTGCCTCAAACGTTCGATCGAATGTTGGAAGGAACGTTCGTAGCATCGTGTAGAACCCGCTTTATAGCGTAACATAAGCGCACAGACACGGACAGTGACAGACAGTGTCCGCACAGTATTCTCGAGGAGAATATTTTGTCTGTGCTGGAACGTGTCTGCTGACTTTGCGCGGCTAGTATGTGAATGCATCTTTCGAAACGTACAAACAAAAGTCCTAGAATTTATTTATAAACTTTCATTGTACATATTCATTTTATGAAGTATAAACAACGAAAAATTAATCGAATTTGTTAGAAAATAAACATTTTCTGTTAATTATATAAGATATGAATAACAAACATTTAATCGAATTTATTAGTTTATGTACATTTCTCTCTCAGACTGATAAAAAATTTGGCGATAATCAAAAGTAACGCAATTTCGGATAAATTTTCAGTATAAAAGTCACATAACGTTGTCAGATTTGCTACAATTTAATTTTTGTAATTCACTGATACATACCATATGTGCTATACGTATGGTATCTGCTGTCTGTATCTGTCTGCTAATTGTCTGTATATACTTATGTATGAATACTTTTGAAAATGTCGTGTCTGCCACGATACGTGTCTGTGACGTTCAGTGTCTGTAGATATGAATGAACCTTTATATTGAACCAAGGGGCCAAACTAGTATATGTATCAAACTGTTCCCACTGTCGCCAACGAGTGACGTAGCACAGCACACAACAATCAAAACACACGATGCATGGACACGAATATGCGAATATATTAGTATGATATGTGTGCTAGGTACGTCACACTCTGTGTGAGGCGGGTATTGAGTGGTATACACATGCGTACGTACACCAATACCTCGCTTTGCGTTTTTTCGAAGTTGCGTCGCTGCAGAATTAGTACTAATTTTCACTGTGCGTCGTTAGATTTTCGAAGTTGCGTTGTTTTGGTTTCGAGTCCTTAATTTTTTTTTCGAAATTTTTTGGACAAACGCAAACATTGGACCAATTTTTTGCGAAAGAAAGCCGACTTACGACAACAGCTACTATGGACTCATCAGACAGTGATTAATTTTTACTTTGTTTTTATAAATTAATTGATTATTTTATTTTGTTTTAATTGAATGTGTTTTTTTTTTGTTTTTTGTATGTATGTAATAAAATTTTATATTATTTTTGTTTTTTAAATGTTTACTTTGTTCAATTTTCTTTTTAAAAAGTAGTATTTTCGTAACCCTGAAACCAATCTTCGATCTTTACATGGTTTGTGTGACAGTCAGGCTGCATTACGTTTTAATTCAGGCAATCGTCATTACATCTGTGCCTTGCTCACTGCCTAGGTTTCATAGTAGTTGTTACAACATCTATCTTAGCGCCATCCCTCGTTTCATTCATGTATTAATTGTGTTCCAATGATATATTGGGGGCGCGCGAAACCACTGTTGATGTTGGTGAGCGCGCTTGTACCGACGCCACTCGTTCGTGATGAGAGAGTGGGGGTCAGGCGGTCTTGGTTTGGCGCGGTGGCGATGTTAGGGGGTGAGACAAGGCAATCGGGTTTTAGTATTGGAACAAGCCAGACGTATTTTTTGAAGCTTGTTACCAAATATTAAGATGTGTCGAACTCGGTTCATTTAACTTTTTTTACATTTTATTTTGTAAAACATTTTTTATATTTCGTTTTAAATGACACATCAGATTTTAAATCATTTGTTTTGTCAAATGTAACAAATATTCACGGTTTCATCCGTTATGTACTCGTACCACGTATAAATAGATCAATTTAAATTTCTACAACCAATAAAATGTTTTGTGGTCTTATAATTGTGTTTGTTTTATATAACCTTTACGAATCCACGCTTTTCATCTTCTGCGCGTTAAATAAACCAGGGACAAATATTTCGTGAAAGTTTAATCCATCATCGTAAACTGTATACGCGGTGGTTTGGGGTTCCGTAGCAGAATATACGAACAATTTAAATTACACGTTTTCACATTAATAGACATTTTACAACTACTAAGTACAGGCTCGCCCCCCCCCCCCCATCGCGTTACATTTGCTATAGAAAATCATACTTCACTTTGCGTCGTTTCAATTTGGTAGTGTTTTTTTGGAACGTAACCACGACGCAAATTGAGGTATTGGTGTATATATGCTATATATGTATTACATTATTGCAAGTGGTGCATCAACAATACTAACAATATGATGTGCGTCTTGGGAGAGCAGTTCAACGACTAATGGACTTAAACGATATCTGACACACTCTGGACACACTGCTATAACATACGCTGAGGACTTGTACTGAACCATGTCCCTGCCACTCTCCATATAGTCCATTATAAAAAATGGACCGTTTACTGACGCCGTTGTAACTAATATACCAGATGGCGTTGCTGGACTTGAATAAAATAGAGTCGGGACATGAGTTTTCATAGTTCGCTATTTTTCATCAAAGATTCATCTAAAATAAATTGAAAATAAATTAAATATTTAAAAATACTTTAATTCAACCTAGAGAGATTAATTAAATTAAAAAATTTTAATTCTTCGTTAACACATAACTTGGTGACGATACTTTTGTATTCAATCATATGATAATTAATTTTGACATCTATTTAATGAAAAATGGTCACATGTCCCAACTCTATTTAGTATACTCCAATACCATTAGCGCCACGTAGCGAACTGTAACATTAAAAGGTCCGTCCTTGAAAACAAGTAGCAGGGACATGCATTGAACTAGCGAAACTAGTTACCATATGCATGATATCGTGCTATATGGAACTAACTACCATCTGCGATTTCACCAGGCGATAGCTGTTATATGTTTTAGTCCGTCCGTCCACACGGTCAAGCTTTACTACCGACCTACTTGTGCAAGTAAACATGTGTATGAACGAGAAAACTGTATCTCGTACAAACCCATTGATGCAGCTCGCGTAAATGTCCCACTACTGAAAATTTTACTTGTGTAAACCAAGTTTGCACAGTTTTACTTGTGCATGTGGATAAAGCTCAAGCCGTGCTTTAATCGCAGTCATATTATTCATTTTTATAAGTTTATATTGATAAAATTTTAATAATTTTGAGTAAATTCATATTTGTTAAGTATATGTATTAGAAAACTGATTTATTAAAAAAAATTAAACTGAATTAATTTTTATACATATTTTATTTTACGCAAGAAATTACATAAGTAAAAATAATTTTTTATTACAGATTTTATAATTAAGTCAATAGTTAAGTTGAGACTTCCATTGCAGTGCCATCTGAAAACAAAAATGAAACTTTATAATATCTTGACCCAGTATCTTATCCATCGCTTACAATATTATGTACAACGATACTTTTAAGGTTACTGTTTGGCATCTATCTTTATCTTTCACACAGGAGTTGCTGACATATGAGCCGTTTATTTTCAAAGTGGGTTAAGTCCATTTTTTGTTATTGCGAGATACTTATTTAGGGTTTGCATTTCAATAAATTTAAAAATATTGGTAAGTGTTAATAGACAAATTTTTTGTATTTTGTGGTATTAGATAATGTAAGTTTATAATCCAAGTGTTTGTAGTCCTGGCTAAAAAAAAGAATGGTTTTATTATAACTAAATGAACTTGCCTAACTTTCAAAATTAATGAATTTATTATAATCGTTAATATAAAAGGATAATATTTCAGTCGTATGATTTAGAAATAAGCATAATAAAAACCTTTTATACGATAGTCCAACTTCAGAAGCATGAATTGGGACACTGCCAGTATGTTAATGTAAAAATGAGTTATGAAAACTAATATGTACTTTAAGACGGTGTCTCACTCCCCTCTTTAATGTTACTTAAAATGAATTTTGAAATCGAAAATTTCATTCCTACATTATTCTAATTGTTTTATTTTCCATGAAAAAGTTTTGAATTACTCAAATAGTACGATTATGTCGACACAGTCACCCCCTAGTTAACTACCCCTAGATTTAATATTAGGAAATTCAGCAAAAACAGGTCGATTAGATTTTTTTATGTACATTCGAAATCTGCATACAAAATTTTATTATATGGCCCATTTCACTTACATTTAACCATGCTTCATCACTTATAAATTTAAATAATTCCGTTTTCTTGGTTTTATCTCTTTTATTATTGCACCTACGAAAAATTTTAAATTTGCAGTTTGTTTTTAGAAAAGAATAGAAGATTGATTTGTTTCGAATATAAGAATTATTTAATTTTTTAACGATGACTCATGATTAATTGTATTTGAAACGGGGTATATTTTATTTTTTACCCCCTTTTCACACAATTAACCCCAACTACCCCTGACTGGTGTAATCTGAACAAATTACATATCAGTAGACAGCTCTTTAAGGTTGCCTGTACACGATCAGTAATACTGTCAGTATTTCAAAATACTGACACTTTTATTGATCGTGTATTGACGATACTGAAATAATGATAAAAGTATTGAAGAATGGCTTATAATTCCATCAGTATTCACTTCAGTACTAAGACCAGGAGGGGACAGTGACATTAATGACATTTAAAACCGTTAAAACATATTTCTCGTATATTATATACCGGCGGTACCAGCCGAGATAAATACAAATCGATTGTAGATCGTATAATATGTACATCAAGTAGACTTGTACATATTATATTATTGATTAGTATGTACGGCAATATGTACAATGTGTACGATATGTACTGTATGTACATACATGCGTATATGTATGGCCTAGCTAGAAAAAAAATAACGAACATAGTTTTTTCTTTTTTGTTTCCTTGTTTTGAGTTGCAAACGCTAGTACTATAGCTAAACACGCTTCTTTCATAATAATAACAATTTCAAAATTTTATTAATTTAAAAATTCCGAAAACTTAAACTTGACAGTTTGTTTTAAAATACTGAAGAAAGTAATGATAGTGTACGGTATCATAAAAATACTGAGGTAATAAAAATAATGATTCATTATTTTTATCAGTAAATACTGATAGTATTTACTAATAAAAGAATTATAAAAAGAGCACTATCGCCAATTTAAGCTTTTGCTCTATCTCTTACCGTTTTCGGGATATTTAAAAAATTAAATTTTCACCTCAGTTTTTGAAAGCCGATTTCACTCCTTCAAAGCATTTTTCCGCAGATAAAAAAAATACGTGTCACTTACTTTTTAATGTTCTAAGTTTCATCAAAATCGATACGTCCGGCCTCGGGACCTTTACTTGTAAGATGGACTTGCACCACTTTCAAAATAAACATATTTACAATACTGTTAAAAGCTAAAACTTCCATCTTCCAAATATTAGAATTTTGAATTTTTTTGACTATAAATTTTTTACAGATAAAAAGATCACACTAAGTTTTATCAATAACTACCACTTTTTCCAAAAATGGAGTTGTGCCACTTTCGAAATAAACGGCTCATGTTACTGTTTTATTGTTATTAATTTTATTATAATTGTCTTTATCAAATTGTTAAATTTAAATATAAATCTAAATTAAAAATAAACGTGGTATTTTTTACTAAGTAAAAAATTTGACTTATTATTTATAAATATGGAATACCATAAAGTAACGTTCAAATCAGTGAATAAGCAAATTATTTCAAACAGTAACTTTTAAAAAAACCTTCTGAAATACTAAGTAATAATGGTGAATTTATATGATTCTGAATTTTTATGCCATTTTTGAAATATTATCTGTATTTAGTACAAACCTTTAATTTCATTAAACATAAATTCATCTTGATATTCTTTAAGAAATTGTGTAGATCGTCGCTCATCTAAAAATAATGAATAGACACGTTTTACATCATCAATATCTACTTCGGTAGCCTTTCGACGTCTGGCCACCACAGCTGCTGTGGTAATTAACTGTATAGCGTAACGGAGTGAAGTCTCTTGAGATATACGTGTTAAAACGGTTAAAGCATCATCAGACATTTGACAATCTTCCTCTTCACATCTAAACAAAATATTTTCAAATTATAATTAACGCCGTTGTTAATAAAGCAAATGAGATAGTATATTACATAGCGAGGATCGTAAGTGTTATTTTTGTGGCCTCGGATGCAGTTTAAAAATTTGCGGCAAAGGATTATTAAGCCATAAAAGCTCTAATGGCCACAAAAATAACACTTACGGGCCGAGTATAAGTAAGTTTTTTTTTCCAACCGAAAAAATTATGTTTTAAAAAAATAAATAAATAAATAAATATCTCGCCAGAGGCGCCACCTATCAAAAAATGACCTTTACAAAAGTTGTTAGGTACGAAGGGGGACATTAAATGGTGACCTTAAATTTCATTTTCAAAGTAATTTTGAGGTCAAATCGTATTTTCCAAATGGAACGACCTACTTTTTATTTCGGATTCTGAAAGAGCGTGAAATTTCACGTCGAAAATGCTATAAACGATTTTTTTTATAATTGACCTTAAGAGGTGTAAAGACCACCAAAGAACAATAAAAAATTAGATTTTAAAGGAAAAGCCTAACTTTAAAGTGTCGGCATCTTTCGGAGACATAAAATAGGAGCTTCTGTTCGTTTTTAATGTCCTTTGAAGGGCATTCTAAGGTCAAAATCCAGAAAGAAATGACACTAAAAAGTTATGAAAAATTAATTTTTCGTAACTAATAAATTTAATAACTAAAAAATAAAAAATTAAAGGTCAATAAAAAAAATTCGTTCATAGTATTTTCGACGTGAAATTTCACGCTCTTTCAGAATCCGAAATAAAAAGTAGGTCGTTCCATTTGAAAAATACGACTTGACATCAAAATGACCTTGAAAATGAAATTTAAGGTCACCATTTAATGTCCCCCTTCGTACCTAACAACTTTTGTAAAGGTCATTTTTTGATAGGTGGCGCCTCTGGCGAGATATTTAGATGCAAAGATTAAAATGGCCCACCCTATACATGATACTGACTATCCAATGGTACTATAGTCTACGATACACTATTACAAATGACGTGATAAATTGTAGTGATCTTAAACTGAAATCTAAAAATTTTAAATACCTTATAGTTAAAATTTGCCGCAACTCATTTGCTTCGTATGGCTGTGTTGGTACAATAATCGACCGATCCAACAAATCAATCGGGATTCCATGTGGACTACGGTAGTTAGTGCCACGAATTCGAGTGATACCCCTGTTCGTGGCCATTATAACAACTGGCGCCATATCGTTTTCAAGAGCTCGATTTAAAAATGAGAAACATTCAACATCTAACATATGTACCTATTAACAAAGTGAATAATTTTTATCAAATCGCTCAAATTACACTATTGCTCCGATTGAAAGAAAGAAAATGTGTATGTATTAGTCACACAGATATAAAAAAAAAAACATTAGGAATTTTTTAAGTAAACACATCATTATATATGTATACAGGGTGAAATTTTAATAACTCTTATACCTTTTGATGAATTTCGATGAAATTTTACGATGAATTAGAACGGAATTTATTGGAAACTACATAGCTTAAAACATAGCTATGTCATTTCCAACAAATTCCGTTTTAAATCATCGTAAAATTTCATCGAAATTCATCAAAAGGTATAAGAGTTATTCAAATTTCACTCTGTATACATATATAATGATGTGTTTACTTAAAAAATTCCTAATGTTTTTTTTTATATCTGTGTGACCAATATATACGCATTTTTCTTTCTTTTAATCGGAGCAATAGTGTACTTCCAAATTAATAGAATTTATTTAAACTTAAAATAAATAATTAATATGCTAATTATTTCTTTTCTGTAAAAGTTCAAGAAAGTAAAATATGATCAAACAATAAAGAGAAGCATTTTATAAATAAAAGTTTTGAATGGGGTATTTGACTAATTTTGGGAAACTAATTTAAAATACGCATATTCATGTATTATGCATGTGTATATTTTTAATTTTTAAAAATAATATCGAAAACGGTTAGAAAAAATTAATATTTGTTCTCAAAATTTGCACGTAAACGTTCATTGGCTGTCGATTACGTCACATTCTTCAGATAGCAATAGGTGTCTTGTAACTAAGAAAAAAACTGTTTATATTTCTTATTGGAAATCGTAAAACTTGAATACGCGCTGACTAGTGGTCAAAAAAATTACTATTGTCAGTAGGCAAGGTTTGTTTATTAGATTTTGACAATTCACAAAATTTATGTTGTTTAGTTTACAAAATATAAACTGGTACATTTTTTTGAACGTCATTCTAGTTTTTTCATAATAATTTACTGTTTTCAAATAAAACGGACAATTCTAAATTGCTAGCATTTTTTTAAGTGTCCATTTTTGCCATCTGGTGACGAATGAAGAGACTACTGCCAGTAGGCTAAATATTAAACCACGCCTCAATTTGATTTCCCAATCTTTAGGGAAAAAAAAGTTGATTTTTAAAAAAATTAATTAAATTTATATTAATTTCCATAGTTATGTTTGCTAACCTGGATTTAAGTAGTGACATTTGTGGCGATAATGTTGAAATATAAGAGAATGTAACGTCACAGCCCGTTTCTATTCATATGATTTACTACTAAAAAATTACTTTTTTTAAAATTAAATGTGTTTTCATTGCTTTTCTTTGATACTGTTAAATACCCCATTTTAGTTATTTATTACTTTCTGACAAATTCCTATATTATCTACACTGTCTACTTCTTTACAATGGCTACTTCAGATTTACTGACGTAATCTCCACTGATTGTTTACGCGTAGAGAAATGCATCTTATTTTAATGTAATCTACTTGCATAACTTTCTTCAAGTTTTTTATTTCATATTTAGTGTATAAAGTAGAGATGTCAATTTTAAATCGATTAATCGAAGTTTAAAAAATTGATTCTTGTTTCGATTCTTTTCATTTGAATCGATTCATGAATCGATTATTAAAAGTAAGAGATCGATAACCGATTTTTTCCAAAAAAAAATTCATTTTAATAGTAATTCTATAAAGAAACGTGTTAAAATGAAACACCAAAAACTGTATTAATTGTCACTTTTTACTCGTTATATCAACAAACCCCTCCTATGGCTCTATACATATAAGTCAGACTATTAATACAAAAGGAAGGAAGAGACCACCTATCTGTGCAAACGACGATCCCTTTCCCACAAAAGCCACTTATTTAGAAAACATTTTTTTGTCAATTTGTTTGAAATTTTTGAATAAACTTGGTTCAATTCGTGGTATTCGTCCTACATATTCAATTGCCTTATTTTTTATAATTATAATTGAAAAGTTAACTCATTCATCGCCTTTACAAATATAATGTAAGGCGTTTTGACACGATGTTACCGATATTACCTATGTACTATCAAGTAAGTCCCTTAAACAAAAATTATCAACTAATTGTATTAACCTTTTCAAAATTTCGATTTTTTAGATCGATCTCACAGAATCGATTTTTAACCGATTTTTTTTTTAATCGATTTTTTTGATTTCGATTTAAATCGATCCAAAAATTGATCTTTTTTTGGAGAATCGACATCTCTAGTATAAAGTAGCCGATTACGATGATCCTACTGTACTAAGCAATTTATAGTGAATAATAATATATTACTTCGTCAATAAACAAAACACCAGGAATGATTTCCGCTTTTCCTTCTTCACGCCATTCACCTACTTTCGTATCAATTTGTTCTCGCACTTCAGATTTAATTTCTCCTGTATCACCTAAAAAGGCAATAATAAAAAAAGTATTAATAATACCCCTGTTACAGCATTCTGCCTAATATAGCGAATTTCCAAAGATTTACAAACGGAAAAATTTTCAAAATCGGTTGAGTAATTGGTTTTGGGACCCCAAGACCCTGGCAGACCTCATAAAACATAACCTATATTCATCTAAAATAATTTAGCTCACTAACAGTAAACAAATTTTTAAAATCGGTGATGACGCGTTTTTGAAAAGTTATTTAATTTTTATTTTGAAAAACAGATATAAATATTGTTATTATAATGACAAAAACAATGAAGCATTTATTGTAAAGAAATTCAGCAAAGTTCTTAATTTTTCTCAAAAGCTAGTTCACTTAGAATAATGGTTTAAAAGCTTATGTAATTCTTTACGCTCTTTTCAATGTTGTAAAAAAAAAATTAAAAAAATTTGAATTCTAGCCAATTTTTGCAAAAAACCACTAAAAATTGTAAAAATGGCCAAAATGTTGGCTTCTAAACTGGTTGACGAATTCATTTAACGGTTTGGGACATTTGACCCTCTCACCAAATCTGGTAAAATTTGGATGCTTCGTTCGAGAGTTATTGCGCAGGCACATATACATATAGTCCAGTGAAATTAGGGCTGAAATCGGGAAATCGGGGTATATGGGTGAAAATTGGAGAGAATGTTCTTAGAGTCACTAAGAACAATTATCACAAATATTTATATTTATTTTCTACTATTGAAATATACTTTTGTACAATTTCAGTTAAAATTATCTTTTCTTTTTCTTTAAAATGTTGGTATCTATTTCATTTTTCTATTTTTAAATTGAAAAATATCTTTACAATCGTCAAATTACAGTTTCAAAATGTTTTATGTAAACATAAATTGTATATTTTCTAATATTATATAAATCAAGTAGGCGCTACCTATTTTCAAAATATACAAATTTAAATTTTTTAACCATGTGATATTATCAACTTACTAGCATTTACTTCTCTTGCGTTTCATTTCATGTCCTATAAAAACAAATTGACCGTTGCTAGACCGTTAGCAAACAAAACCATTATTGCTAGTCAAAACTGACCGGTAACGGACATTAGTTAACCATTGATAATTTTAAATGGAAAGCACCAGTCCCGTGCTATCGGGGCCTTTTATTTTTCCTAATTTCTCTATTTTCAATTTTAGATAAAAATGCCAAGAATACTTTTTTTCTCTAAATGTTTGAAAATATTGGAATTAGGCGAAAAAAATTTGTTTTTCTTTTTTTTTTCGGGGATGATTTCTCCCCAAACTATTAGAAATAGGGGTAAGAGGGTGGTATAATTTTTTTTGTAGAATCGAAAGATCTACAATTTTATTTGAAAAAATTTTCCATATCTCACACACTTCCCGAGATAATTGGAAAATAAACATTTTAGGGGTTGTTTCTACCCTTGTCCGGGATCAGAGAACTTTTTTTCATAGGGAGAATTGTTCTTAGTGACTCTAAGAACATTCCCTATAATTTTCATCCATATACCCCGATTTCCCGATTTCAGCCCTAATTTCACTGGACTAATATACATAAATATGTATACAAATTTTCGTGAAGGTCATTTACGGTTTCTCGAGACTTCAAAACAAATTTCTGTTATAGTCCCGGGCTCAAGTCTTTTCATGGCACCCGCTGTAATAAGTGAATTTCCAAAAAGGAAATTCGCTTAAGAAAAAACGTGCGTAGGATTTTTTTTCAAAAAGTGGTAATTTTAAATCAAATTATTTACCCGCAGATGCAATTAAATGTAAAAATTTACCTGAAAATAATGCCAGAAATCCATGTGTACGGCTATTTATAACATCAATTTCATGAAGTGTCACAGTATGGACTACTTCTTTTCTCTTCTGCAATTCACCCTCCGGGCACTGCACAAATCTGGTCGTGGTACCAGTAGCATCATAATCACGAGCTCGTGTAAATGATCGTCCCAACTTTGATATTTTTCCAGTGGCTTTATCGATTGTAATAACATCTCCCGCTTGGATACGTTCTTTTCCGATACTGTCTATCATTTTTCCACCGAGGTCGTAAACGGTTTCCATATCAGTTGATTTTAGAGTCAATTTACCCACACGTGGACCCACTCCAGTTGCTGGTCTATCAATTTGTATTTCTACGACTTCTCCTTCAATGATTTCGGTTTCTTCTCTGAGAGATATCATCATTTAATGTTTTAAAAAATTAAAATTCTCTATATCTTACTATAATGGAGAAGTTTACCATTTTTTTAATGTATAAAAATAAAAATTAAAACAAAAGTGTGGAAGAAAAATTAAGATATGTAATCAACTAACAGAATTATACAGTTTTAAAATTACGCTTTGATAGTTTTGTTCCGTCTAATGGAGTCCTGTGGCGTCATTTCTCCTAAATAAGCATTGTAAAAAGAGTGACGAGACCTTTCTTTTAAACTTCTACAGAGCTAATAAATAAATTAATGTTACTATGGATATTATTAAAATAAAAAAACAAAAAACAAAAGTGAATGGTTCAATGACGTAATAGGGTACTTGACTGCAATTGAGAAATGATTCTAAATGCTTTGTTCTTACGTATAAATTAGTTCATTTTTTTAAATTTTTAAAAATCTTCAAAAAAACCATTGTTCAATTTTAAATGAACAAATTGGCGGGAAAAACGACTTGGCGTAGTGACGTATGCAATGACGTCACGATTTAACTCAAACAGATGTCGCTTTCATTCATGTCAACACTTGTCAACATGATTTCAAATTTGTACATAATATTCAGCAGTCATTATGCTCAGTTTTAGTGGTATTTACAACTTTCTATTTTGTTATCTTCTTCATTTATCATCACTGCAAGATTTTCATGAAGCCCTACAAGTATTAAATACACTTTAAGAAAACAGTTCAACGTAACTTTAAAATTGTAGCAAAAAATAAAAGCATTTTTAACGTAATATTTAAAACAAGTTGATAAGGATATTTTACGTATTAAGTGACGACGTATTCCTTCCATCAATCTTTTTTGAGTGCAAAATTAATTGCAAACGAAAAAGTTTAAAATAAATTACAAAGAAAAACAACTTCTCTTGGTCAATTAGAATTGTAAAATGTCACAATGAAAATGCAATTTGTCATAGACAAAGAGTACGTTCCACTTGGCGACGAAAACGATCGCAACATGTCTCAATCCGTTCCACTAAGCGACCGCAATCGCTCTGATCGAGCTACAAACGTCATTAATACGTCATCAACTACGTAACTACTGACGACCACTCCAAGCCCACAACGACCTCGTTTTTTATGTGAGTCGAGGCGGTCGCTGTCATTCTTCTAGTTATCATTCGTCATAATATGTTATTTTTCAGTTGTCATCGTTGTCATTACTTGTTTTGTTAGTTTTGTTATGATTGCTTTGTCAAAGTGGAGAAAATTACTTTATATAATGTAAGGTAGGTACTTAATATGTACTTGCAAAATTCCGAAAACACCGAAACTCGTTCCACTTGAACTTGTAACCATATCGCTCACAACGTTTATAAACTCTAATGGAACGCAGTTGATCGTGGTCGTGATTGTGAGCGTTTCGATCGTCAAGTGGAACGTACCCAAAATGTAACTACAGTAATAAGATCTGCTATAAAAAATTACATCATTTTCAAATATCACTGCGTTTTTAATCATTTTAATGAAGGCTAAAAATTTATAATTTTCAAAATCGAATTTTTAAATAACTAAAGAATATTTTTTAATACATAAAATTATTCAACATTTAAAACAAATTTTGAATACAGTCAAGTACCGTATTATCTCATTTATAAATGAAATTACAAGGGACTTAACCCTAATTTTTAATAAAAAGTGACCAGGAGCGTTCTAGCATGGTGGCCACAGATTTTTGAAGATCAAATTCCCTGACTTTTCCAGGTTTTCCAGAAATTTTATTAAAAAATTCCCTGACTATTTTGTGAAAAATGCCACCCCTACTTTATCCCAAAAAAGCTAAAAAAAAATTTCTGACATAAAAAAGTAAATGACGAGAAAAAAAAATTAAAAAAAAAATAAAAACAAGAAATACGCGTTAATTTTTAAATCTAATCAGAAATACGCAATAATTTTTAAATCTAATCTCAAAACAAGTGGAAAATTATATAAAAATCAATTTTTTCCAGTCTTCTGGTAAAATTCCCTGACTTTTCCCTGACTTTTCCAGAAAGTAAAAATTCCCTGACATTTCCAGGTTTTCCAGTAATGTGGCCACCATGGTTCTAGTGGCTGATTTTTTTTTTTAATCGATTCAAAATTTAAAAAGGATTAAAAAATTCCATAACTTTTTTATCAAATGCCGGCGTCACTGTGAAAAGTAGAATTAATGAAAATAATAGGTAAGATACATGTATAAATATATTAGTAGTATTCAGTAAACACAACTGATATATAAAAAAAAAATATATAATATTTTTTTGAGAGAGAGAGGCAAAACTATTGACAAGTTGACATTTTAGAATGAATACGTAGACTTAAATCAAATGTTTGTAAGAATACTTTCCAAATTATTTATGTTAATCAATTTTTAACACTGAAACCGTGGTTTAATCAAAAAAATAGTATTTGAACTTTTTATTTAATTTTCAATTCTACATCGATTTGCGAAAGATTTCCATATTGTGAAATGTTTTAGATCCTTTTTACAAAATTACTATAAATTGAAAAAAATGAGCGTGAAAATCTTGCAATAACTTATATTCTTATGCAATATAGTGATTAAAATAAGACCGGTCGCACACTGGATACGATTACGTACGAAATTCAGTTGTACGTATACATACGAGTACGTACGATCGTTTCTGACAGATGATGTATTATGGGAGCTCGCACACTGTATACGATTCAGTCGTATGTATACATACGTACAGTTACGACATCCGACACAATTCAATTTTGTTTGAATTTATTTACGTTTATGTACGATTAAATTACATCAAATCTGTCATTACATGATGAAATTCACCAAATTCATCCCTTTTTGCATATAATTCGTTTACCCACTCGGTTCTACGATAAAGACGACGGCGTAGTTTACGTGTTAGAAGACAATTTTCTAAAAGATATAGATTCATGTCGAATGGATGTTATCAGAGAACTACCAGTAATTAACTGATAGTGTCGGACAAACACGTAACCAGTGTACGAGCTCAATTCGTACGACAAGAGTCGTATAAATACGTACGTACAAAATCGTATCCAATGTGAGACCAGCCTATTGCTTAAAAACCATCAGTAAATAATTTTATCAAAGTAAATTATTATAATTAAAATGTTTAGGTTTTTTACTATCTCTTATTTTTGATTCACATTATGCACTTTAATAAGCATTTAAAAAAAAAAAAAAAACAGCAAAAAAAGTTGCACAAAAAAATCACATAAAAAGAGGTTCAGCTGTATGTAGATCCGACTTTATATTATTCACACTACGAAACTTCTCCATTAAAATAAAATGCCTAACCAACTTACTTAATTCGCACTCCAATACTTTTTCTAATGGCTTGAGTAAGTGCTTCAGTTTTACTCATTTCTAAAGAATATATTTCAGATCCAGCCATACAGGTGAAGGGAGTATCTACGCCTAATGATTGTGCAAGAGCCATTGCAACAGCAGTTTTACCTAAATAAAATAAAATTTTAATAATCAAAAACAAAATATTTAAACGTTAATATTAATCCAGTTAGTACTAGATTTGATTAAACTACAAAATTTATTTTAAAGATCTTGTACGTCGATAAATAGATGGATCTGTACAAAAAGTCAGCAATAGACGAAGTAATAAATTTTCAACAAGATGATATACAAATTTCATTTTTAAAAGTAGCGCTAAAACAATGATGTAATCGTTCATTAAGCACAGGTTATCTATCTCCTCATATAATATGAAATTACACCGTTCACATAGTATAAGACTATGTATGACCATTATAACGTACATTTCTCCTCTCATATTTAATTTTGAAAATGACTTCCTACTGTTCTATGAGCCGATACCGAGCTTGCTGTTATTTTTATATGTTAATATATCGTATAGATAAGCACCAACGCGTTATGAAAACTCCCATAGCTTCAATCATATGTTCAGTGATAGTATTACCCGTAATCCAATTAACCTTGTTTACTTAATGAACGATGACATAATAAAAATTAATAAAAGTTTCCTTTTTTTAATTAAAATTTAATTAAAAATAAAGACTTTTAATGAAAATTTGTATTAATTTCGATTTTTTGTCAAGACAATAAATTTAGATTTAAGTACTTTTTGTATTTTTGTGTTAAAATACTATTAATTTATCTATTATCAGTGTTAAATTAGACTAGACTCAGAGCCGGATTTACATAAGGGCATTTGACGGCTTAAGGCACTTCTACACAATAGGGATCTCCAAAAAAATCTCAAAATAGTGGAATAAAATAGAAAGAATAAGAGCACTTTTCGTGTTTCTTTTTTACTCGTCAACCCTGTCTTTCGGGAAAATTTTAAAAATTTCGGTAATTCTCCAGGAGGCCTCTACAAAAGTGCTCAGGGGCTTTCATCTGTGAAGTACTCAGGGGCCATCACATAAAAGATGCCCCGGGGCCACCACATAGGTAAAACCCATTCGCAATATATGTTACTGTGAGAGTCAATTACATGATAATTTGGTTGTCCGTATCCGTTAAAGATCCGTACCCAATTTAACGGAAACAATTCTCATTGAGAATTTTTATCAAATGTTAATATTTGTAATTTTTTAAAATTTTTGGATTAAAAAATTAGAGGGGAGGGGCACAAAAAAGCCCGCTTTGTAACTTAATATTTCCCAAACGTAACTTAAAAATGAAAACTGGTAAAAGAAACATAAAGTGCTTTCAAACGATGCCTAATTTCCAATGTAGGAAAAAAAGATCTACCCCTATTTTTCAATACGACAAAGTACCAAAAAAAAAGAATGTTTTATTATCCATTTCATTTCTGATTTCCGGTTATCAGTATCTTTCTCCACTCCAAATTTCGTCTTAAAAGATGCAAAAAAAAAGTAAGAAAATAATTGAGTTGAGGCATATAAACAAATAGTCAGACCGACAAAGAGAGGCTTCTTGTTTGCTAAGAAATTCTAAGAATACATTTTCTTCACTTTTAATTTTTACGAAAAATTTTAGAGACTATTTTTTATTACAAGTGTTTGTGTACTTATTTAGCTAACAACAAAAGTGACCAGTTTTCGCAGGTCAAGTTAGTATTTCCACAAAAGTTTAGAAAATTCAAATTAAAAATATATGATTACCAGTGCCAGGTTGTCCTGCCAAAAGTACCGCTCGTCCTGCAATTTTTCCTTCACGTATCATTTGTAAAATAATACCGGCTGCTCTTCTAGTAGATTGTTGTCCAACCATTCCTTGGGATACATTTCTAGCTTCAAGACTATCATTTAAACCGAGTCCACGAATATGAGAATGTGCACCAATTCTCTCAATACGTGTTATTTCACGTACTTCTTGTACTTTTGCCGCAGCTGCTGACTGGAAATTTTAAAATTATATGATACGTTTTAATAATTTTAAACAACAATAAGACAAATTATATTTATAAACGATTATTTTACTTACAGCCATTTTTAAATTACAAAAATCACGAAAACTGATGAACTTATTAAGAAGATATTTCGGATATCAAAAATAAACTGATTTTCTATGGTAACCAAACATTCAAATTAATTGACATTTTAAACAAATGTGCTGCACTAGTGTTGCCAACTACAGTTTACTAAAAATCCCGCGTACATAGTTGGACGAACAGAGAGATTCCATTCCAATCAAGGGGTCAAACTAGATTGTCTATGTCTCTGTTCCACTTGTAATGAGTTTGTGACGTAAATCTCCCCACTCTATTGGTGTAGATACACACTGTTTGCAGTGGTATTGGTTTAATGGTTGCGTCTGTGTGCGTATTTACACATACTACTACACCATTACCAGAGAGAGAAATGTGTGCTGCTCAACTAACAATGTCTAACAATGTAATATGTATAATGGACTGTGTGTTCGGTGACGGACAGCGACTGACTACATGACTTAGCTGTGACAGGCCTACAAATGACTCCAAGCGAATTACACTTTTTTGATGTTAGTTGGCTTCTAGTGTTCTATGATTCCAATGGTGTACTCTGTAGAGGGAGAGGGTAGAGATGTGGAGATATTTGTACTAATAAAACGAGTAAAACCAATAAATTATGGAGGGTAGATATTAGGAGCACCATCTCTGTATCAAAAAGACCATAGAAAGACCATAAATAGTGGCGGCGCTACTGTAGCAAAAGGGTAAATTTAGAGATGTAAACAAGGAAAGAAAAACACCCGCGTTGTTATATAATTATTGTTTTTTTATTATAATTGTTACATATAATAGTCCTATTATTTTAAAAATTTTTATAAAACTCAACACAAAAAAATCACTATACTCTTTTGCTACTCTAGCGATTCTTTGAACTGTTACTTAGTACTTAAAACGGTACACTTTTTGAACCATTTTTCTATTGTTTTCCGGCTAAGATAGTCCTCCTGATATCTACCCTCCATACAATAAATGTAAAAATATATTTTATTTTGGTCGGATAAAACTGTAACTTGTTTTTGCTTACATAATTTGGATAATTTGGGAAAGTTAAATTGCGAAAGCCTATCTTTGTTTTCGAAAACTCAAATTTATTAATATTGACATTTGTATGATATTATTAACTTATTGTAGTATTTTTTAATAGAATACGATGAAAATAACAGAACAATGCAAAACACAAGTGAGTAAAGCGGCCCCGCTCACGCGGGGCCATTTAATATACTAAGCAAATTAGTTTGTATATCAAAATCCGTTTTTCAATTATCCTAAGCAATATACTTTAACCTCTTTTAAAGTGTGATAATTAATAATAAAAGGCAATTATTTTTCATAAAAACATGTGTCCGCGGTTTAATTCTTTAAATACAATAATTTCAGCGCCCGTGCAAATTAGCGTTTACGCCGCCCCGGGCAAATGGGAACAATTCCGCCCCTGCAACAATATGAGTGACTTTTTTTTGGTCGCTGGGTGTGAAAATCGCGCCATCTTTTCTCTTTTTTTATACTCGTCAGCTGTGCCCCTTTTTTTATTAAATTACCGCCCTTGAAATTTTGCCCCAGGCAAATCTCTTTTTTCTACTCATTACTTGTAAAATTGCCACTCTTTTTTACAAAAATTTACAAAATTACCGCCCTTAAAATTTGCCCGCCCTTGGAGCGGGCCCTGAATAATTTCCAGCCACATTTATTTCTTTTTTGCGGTAAACATAAAAAATATCGCACCATAAAGTATATTGCAATTTATCCCATAATTTTTTGTAAATTTCGACGTCACTTTATGCTACTTACCCTACTTACGCAGTACGCTACTTACCCTACTTACTTATGACCGTGTTCCATTAGCAAACACAAACGACACTGTGTAACACAGTGCATTTAGGGGAAAAGTAATGCCAACAAAATTTTCGTGATTTTTGTGCTTACTTTTTTCACAAAAAACTAATTTTTTTAAAATTTTATTGCGAAGCTAACCTTTTATCTGTTATTAATTAAGTTATACATGTAATTGGGAATCATAGGAAGTATACTAAGCAGATTGAATCTATTTTTTTTTAACATTTAAATGATTAAGACGAGTTAACTCGTCCTGCAATATGGCAGGTCAAAATGCTGTCATATATATATATATATATATATATATATATATATATATATATATATATATATATATATTCACTGGTACAGGTGCCGCCATCTGTAACAATACGGTATAATTCTAAATATGTTCAATTTTATCAACATAGTTTAGTATAATTTATTTTTTGTAAATTCCTAGGATTCTTGTTGGGATCTTTGATTTTTTTCTTTTTCTTTTTCGCAGCCTTATCTATTGTAGTGATCACTTGGCAGTAAAAAGTCTGGTCTTTTGAGACAAAAAAATTTTACCATATGGTTTGTTTAAAAGAGTTAAATCTAGTAACATTGTCGATGCTGCCCTCTGCAGAAACACAATAAAAGTTGATGTTTCATTACTGAAAAAAGTAGACACGGTAAATACCAAGAGGTCAAACAGCTCAAACTAGTATGTCTACCAAACTGTGCCCGCTGTAACGAGTGAGTGACGTAGCACCCACACGAGCAAAATACATGATGTATGGACACAAATATACCAATGTGTTAGTATGATATGTTGATGATGATATATGCAGTTCGCATACATATAGTATATACTATGATGGCCACCATTCTATGATGTTACCACTAGTCAACAATCAAACATAAATTTATTTATTTTAAGAAAGATATCCCTTTATTTTGAGAAATTTTTTATTCAGTAGAATTTTAACACTTAAATACGACACATTTCATATTTTTTTCTGTTTAAATTTCATGAGTTGATTAAAAAAAAATGATATTTATTATAACGTGAACACCACGACGGTCAGTAACAGACTAAATCAGGAGTGGTATAAATTACTACTTATTGCAACTTTCGGATTACACTTTTTTATATGTAGGCTTGATCTGTCTCATCTGTGGTAGATACAGTGTAAAGAAGTCTCCAAATTCTCGCCGAAGTAGGATGAGGTTCCTCGTCGAAGTTCCTCGCTGAAGTTGGTCGAGGCATATGAATACTATTATAACACCAACAACGAGGAACAACGAAGCGACCGTCTACACTCTCGTACTTCGGTCAACTTCGCGAGAATGTGGATGCTGCTTTACACAGTGTCATGCACTGTGTAATATTTTTTCTAATGGAATGCGGTCTTATGTAGTTAGTGGACGTTTTCCATTTATAAAACATTACACAGTCGATGAAGCAATGCGTCAGAAAATGTTGTTACCTAACGTTACGTAACGGAGCTTGCACTAACTAGAGGCCACTGATTCAAAAAAATTAACGAGCGTTAAATACTTTTTTAAGATTTTTTACTGTATAAATTCTTAACTGCTGAAGTACATTCAAATTCAAAAATTATGGAATAAAAACAGTTTTTATTTTTCCGTTTCTTCAAATGCAATTCAAAAATAAATATTTTTTTCCGTAGTACGCACTCGAGTATACAAGGTTCAGTTTTCATTTCCAAAAACATGTATGAAACGAGTGATTCCTTAACCTAGTTTAAATAGTGTTTTTGAGGAAGGTAAAAACTATGTTGATAAAATTGAATATTATTTAGAATTATACCGTATTTCGAAAAATCGTTCACAGATGGTGGCACCTGTACCAGTGATTATATACATATTACAGCATTTTGAGCCGCCATATTGCAGGACGAGTTAACTCGTCTTAATCATTTAGAGTTAAAACTTAAACTTTTCTAGCAACACTTCGATATTGACCCTCATTACGACCCACACATAATTGGTGACGCAAAAATTCTCCCTCGCGCCTCTAGTGGTAAAATTAGAACCAGTATCAAATAAAAATATACGTGTACGTTCAACTGGTGATATAAAATTTAGTAATCCACACATAATTTGTATAATACATATTTCAGTCTAGAATTAAACGTATACAAAAATTTTTATTTGATACAGCTTCTAATTTAAAAAATTAGAGGCACTCGTGTAATCTTTGCATCGGCAATAGGGACCAGAGTAATAAATTAGTTTTAAAAAAGGATTATTAATTTTTTTATTTCATTTTTTAAATGTTAATCTTATTTACCTTACTTCTGATAAAATTTCAAATTTACCACCAAAGTTTTTATATATGTATCACGACCTAAAATATTATATATAATACGGGCCTCTACTCTTATCCTGGGCACAGTATACATAGATCATCTTTGGAGATTGACTTTTCCATTCCAGACCTTTGCGTGAAATTTTATCAAAATCTTACCAGTAAAAATAGAGGCGGGATCTAATAGGTTAAATTAGAAGATTCAAAGGTTAAAACCATTCATTAGTCGTATGTCACTCTAGTAGTCATTCACACAGAAGCGGTAAATCGTAAATATCTAGATTAAGTAACCTACTTATGCGTTCTACTTACTATCTGCCACTTACCGCTTCAGTGTAAACGAGGTATAATGGATTTCAGCATCCGTTCGAAGTCACTGATTAAAAGAAAAGAAAAAACTTTTAAATAAAATAAACATTTATATTTACAACATTAAATCTTGAAAAGTAGCAGTAAAGAAAAGAATAATATAAATTTTTATGAGTATCATATTAATCACGTTTATTGGTTTAAAACTAACTAATAATGTTAATATTGATCAACTATAAAAAAAAATAATAATAATAATAATAATCACATTTTTGTAAGCTTTCATTACAAGATTTAACGTAACAATATTATTATTGATAAAAAAAGAAATTAGATTTTTACAACGTTTCTTTGGTTTTTTAAGCACCAAATAAACAAAAATATACATTAGATTAAAATCAGTCAAATCTTACATGTTCAGTAAATAGAGACTTGAATTAAATCAAATATACGTTCTAATAATTTACAGTGATATGTATTTAGGACAAACACACAATAAAAATCCGATATGCTATCTCGGAAATTTTTTCAACAATTTACATTACAAAATATATTATCTCAATTTTTTAGCTTCGATAACAAATTTATAAACATTTAACTAGATGTACACTAAGATCTCGATACGTGCCAGATAATTATTAATAATATAATAGTAAATTAAGTCTAAAAACCAAAAAAAGAAGGCCATGAAATTTTAAAGAGAGATAGTATTAGTCATAACATGCTCTATAGACATGGTTATATACTAGCAATGCTAATTCAACAGAAGCTTAATTCATTAGAAATAACGAGAACATTTTTGAAACAGTGAAAACAAAATTTTGTAGATATCTTGAAAAATATTGATTTTGATCAGCCTACATAACCCCTGCAAATTTCATTAAAATCGGTTGAATAATTTTGAAATCATGGGTGAAACCAAATTGCTCACGAGCTGTGAAACACGATTGGAAATTTTAATTTTGTGCGAAAAAAATGTACACTTTACAAAAGTAAATACAATGCTTCCACAATCTTGGTAGACTTGGATACAAAATAAAATGAACACTTTCTTTCCATTAGAAAATACTGTACAAATTATAGATCACAGATATACGCTCCAAGCAATTGGGTTTTTGAATAAAAAATGATTCTCATTTTTGTTTTTGTTTTTTCAGTACCATATCATAAAAAATATTGATAATAATCGATGCGAAAAAAAAAATATTAAAAATAGCATATAATAAATGACATTATAATATTAATCTTTTGGATGCCGAATAAAAATATCTTGTAAAAGAGAGAATGTGTAAACATAAAAAGAAACAGAAAACTGTTATTACATAATACGTGTTATGCATGTGGAAATGTTTTAATTTTAAGATTTTTATTTTCTTGTTTACTAAAATGATAAATTGATACGCATAGTATTATTCCTATTATTTTATAGTAAAGTTAGTATTAAACTAACTAATAAACAAACTAAAATTTAATATTTTTTTTAAAATTATTTCTAATGTAAGTTTCTGTATTTTATGATATTCATTAAGTAAAATTTATTCTACAAATACTTAAGTAAAACGAATAAAAAACCATTATCTATTATTCTTACAAATCGACATTCCCACATTGTGTGCGTCCATATTTTGCGTATCTATTCATAATTTTACAAATTATAATATATAACACGGACTTTATAAGACGCATACATATTATGTATAAGTCTTATTTTTGTATTACCTCCTGCGGCGTGGGACAGGTAGGTATATTTCGTATATTTTTTTATAGCTGATTAAGCGCTGGAAAAATTTTTTGCTAATATAAACAAAACCTTACTCACAGAAATATTGTACACTATAAATCCAATTAATGTTAATACATTTAATAAATCATAAATAACTTTTATATATGTTTCTAAATATCTAAAAATTTTAAATTATTCACAATATTATTTTTTTTTATTACTATTATTTCATTTTAAAGCAAGATGAGCAACTACAAAAGTATAAATTTCATGAATTTAACTTTTACTTGGAACAAACTTTTATTAGAAAATTAATCCTAGCGTGGACTTTCAATGTACTTCTAATTAAATTTTATAAAACTGAATGAGAAACAATATTTTCCAATCTCAACAGTTTCGATGTTGCTTAAATAAAAATGTCAAAATTATTAAATTTGTGGCTTTAATAAGATAGTGTTTTCTTTTGTTATCAAATATATTTTTCTCTTTGCTTCCTTTGGCATGTTAACATGGCAATGGCACTTAATGGGTTAATGTGTCAAATATTATTGACAGCTTATAAATTGTCAAAATTATTAAAATTTAGTACGAAAAATTATTGGTGGTTATTGAATTTATTAACAATGTGTGACAAAGGATTTATGATAGCTAATTCTGATCAGAGAATATGTAACATCTCTGTATTATTACCATATAATTGTACAAAACAAGCTCGATAACTCTTTTAATTAGACATTTTCAATAAGTTATTCAGTGCCATTGAGGAGGGAATCGACTAGAGAGAATGCTGTATATTACAAATATATTAAGAAATTGAAGCAAAAAAATTGACTGATGTGATTACTTTAATGGCAGTCAAACCATTAATTTAATGTGAATTTAATGGTTTATCTAATATTTATAAACAAGTCTCCGTGGTTACAATTTGGGTTTATTAAAATGGAGTCATGCTTCAAAATTTAATGCCTGTGGTGTGTTCGATTCAGTACTCAGTGTTCAGTACAAAAATGTTTATGGCAAGCAATAATTGCATAGCAACAATAATTCAATATGTTGTATGCTCAAGTTTAAACATTATGACGTAACATATGCGCTAACCACAGAACAAATAGAACGAATATAACTGTCTCTTTTCTGCAATCATTTATGTGCAAGTATGTGCATCTTAGGCTGCTTAGTGTTAGTTGCTCAGTACCCGTCGCTCAGTGTAAGTCAGTCAAACAACAATGAATTTGATTGTTGAACCGGCACAAGTAGCGTTGTGGTATCACACACATCACACATATGTATATGCGAACCAAGGTCACGTGACGGCTATCACCACTCACACTAACAGAGTTTACCGCACAAATACAAAGTAAACACCGTGCACGTATACAACATATTTTCTATCTCAAGTGGTTACACTGGTTCCAGTAGTATAGAAATATGTATTTTATCTCTAGTGCTCTATGGCGCTAAGTTTTTAAATATTACGAAAAAAATAAAATAAAAAGAGTTTTCTTATAAAACTTATATGATTTTTCCATTTATGGCAATAAAAAATTTTCTTCAAAAACCCAATTTAGATTCGATTGTCCATTAAAGAAGTCAAGTATCTCAGAAATGGTTGATTTTACAAATATGTAAAAAATGACTGAATCTTTTCTGTAACAAATTTTAGAAAATTTCGGCAAAAAATTTTTTTTTTCAAAAAATCGATATTTTTTAAAGTAGTTACAAAAAAATGTTTTAAACTATTTCCACACTCTTTAATTTGTTAATGCGATCCTGACTAATACTATCACTCTTTAAAATTTTATCAATTTCATGGATTCCATTTCTTATTTGACTCTTAGACTAAAAACAAAGTTTAAGCACAAAATGATTCTATTGAATCATCGTGGTCCAAAGCCATTTTTTTTCAATTTTTTCTTTTTTTACGTTAGATATTACAAAATATATGTTCTATTTATACGTACAATCATTATTACAAATATTCAATAATTTACAAAAGTATTTTTTTAGAACAATAATTTTTTTTTATTTTGTTGATTTTTAAATAATCTTGAATTGATTCTTAAATTTAACACAAATTTACGACATTCTAATATACTTTATACATATATACTTTATAATTATACGTTATACGTTACTTCAACATTTATAACAATATAAATATTAACATTAAAAAGATGAGAAGCTTTTCTGATTAGTCTGCATTACATTATTTGTATCCATAAATAATACAATCAATAAATTGAGGGCTTAGTGTAGACCTAAGAAAATATTACAATATTAATCAATATAAAATATGCAAAAAACATTTCATCTATCGAATTATAAATATTAAAAGAAGGAGATTTAAAAACAAGAAACAATTTTTATATTATCACGTGATGGGGCATTGTTCAATGCAACGTTTGATAATAGCTTAAATGAATAACTGAATACAAAAAATTCAGACCATTTTTCCCCCAAGTGCGTAGTTTTTGAAATAAAATTACTAAGAAATCTAATATTTTATATTATTCAAATTATTTATGGTATGTTCCGAAATATAATCCAGCATCCTGGCCAGTGTTAATGACGTCATGAATTGACACCATACTGTTGATTCGTTCCGAAATATACTGGCCAGCGAAGCATGCCCGTTTAAGGATGTATGGCCAGTTAAATCGCGCTGTACATCTAAAATTTGTTTAAAATTAATTATAATGTTAAATTATTACTAGAAACACTTATTTTATGAATTAAAATGTGTACTTTATGAAAAATTATATCAATTACCAGCCCATTTCGATATCCGTACTACCATTATGCGTACGGTTTGCGTGTGTTTGTATATACATACACAATCTACATGACAAAATTTTTAATGTAAATAAACATTTTTATGTAAACAAATCTTCAATTTTTAACATATACAGGCGATTATTTTGAAAGTTAACATAAATATACGATAATAGTAATAATAAAAATTATTAATACACACACACACATATATATATATATATATATATATATATATATATATATATATATATATATATATATATATATATATATATTATAATTTCCAAGCTTACAATTAGAAATAAATATTATGTAGCTAGAAAATATGACTTAAAAATTTATTTTTATAAAAATATTTTAATTTTTATTAAAAAATAAATTGTCTAGAGAAACACCTGTATATGATTCCGTTAAGGGTACCACATGTATTGTCGTACGGTTAACGGAATATCGGTGTAATCAATTTTTTCTATAAAATAAATATTTAATTTGACTATGGTGAGCGTTGAATCAGCAACCAGTCAAAAGTAACTATTTCGGTAGTAGAGTAACTATTTTGACAGCGTTGTCCCAGCATGTATGGGATACATATCATAAATAGTACATATATAGTGCATAAATCACAGCATTTTTAAAATACCCAGTGATCTGGAATTCCAGGACCGTACTCAGTAAAATTAAACATATATTTAAACTTGTAAATATGGTAGGAAACATCCACTGTTGTTTGAATATATATTGATACTTATTTTAGAATACCTTTCAATAATACTACGACAGTAAAATACCTTCGTCTCCATCTACTATTATGTTTTGCTCACTTTTGAAATTTTTTTAAACGATATAAAAAAAAATACTTGAATTTGTCTTCTTACAATATTTATGTATAAACAATGATAAGGGCGAGAGAGATAAAAAATTATATTTTTATGAAAAAATAAGTAAAATATTTACTTCAATTAACGAGAACTACTTCAAAAAAAAAAAATTATTAAAGTATTTAATTAATAATTCACTCAAATATACGCAAAATATTACGAACAAATGTCAGAAAAAAGCAAAAATCTGTATTAACAACAAAGTAAAGTAGTTTTCGTACCCTTAACAACTCATATCTGATTGTAAAAATTTTGCAGACCATAATGTAATTACGGTAATTACATTAGCTTAATGGCATTTACTGAACCATTTGTATATCTAATAACTATGCATATAGAGTATGTTCCATTTAGGAAACATAGACCATAGTATCTAAAACTATTTTTTTTTTTAAATTTTATTACAAAACTAACCCTTTAATTGCATTGACAAGGAATTAAAAGGTTAGTTTTGTAATAAAAATTTAAAAAATAATTTTTTGTGACAAAAGAAAATGCACGATGCAGAAACGTCTATTATTAATTAAGATATTTCAAACTCGATGGAATAAGTTGGAATTTCTTTTTCGAGCATACATCCTTAATATCTGACACTTGTCTCACCAGTTCAATATGGTAGTACACCAGTACAATATGGCGTCGAAGCCATGACGTCATTAACACTGGCCAGTATTACAGTATGCTGGATTATATTTCGGAACATACCCTTAATTTATTCATAGCTTGATGTCATATTATTTCAAATTATTTAAAACAATATTTTAACATTACGGTCCGCGCACTTTCACAGTAAACTTCCCTAGGCGTCGGCAACATTTTTAAAGAATTAACAAAAAAAAAAAAAAAAATTAAATATTTTTGTTACAAGTACGCATTTCAATACAATTACAAAAAAATGATAATAAAAAAATAAATAATAATATAAAATTATATTTTTGTGTTATTACTCTGTAAATGTTTACAAATATCATCACATAAAGAGTGTCTTTATCGAGTTGGTTACTGGTCGGTCGGTACCTGTTTGCGGTAACAACGCACACATGTGTGATCACTGATCGCAACCGGCCTTTACGGTTGTTCTAGCTATTTTCATACCACTTTTTGAAACGACTAATAAAATAATAGACCACCAGATAAAACATGCTTTGTTTTCAATTTCAATGAACGCTCACATTAAACGGTGGTTTAAAAATTTCAACATTGAATTTCTTGAAAACTACGCACTCCAAAGAGAAAATCTATTAAAATTCTTATTCAATTTTTCGCAACTCTTAAAAAACCATGGAAATAGTTGCTTTATGTGGTATATTTAAATTTTAACACAGCAAAACTCCAGATGTCTTACGAAAGTCGGAACACCTGGCAATTCCCTCTACCTACTATATGATGTATTCGGATTTTTAAGCTCGATAATGGTAACTTTTTTCCCTAAATGCAATAAATTTATGGAATGTTTTCGGAACACCGTATGAGATCTAATAAATCGATCATTTCAATCTCCTTTCCTCCGTAAAGTTAGTTAAATTTATGAAAAAATTTCCTGCAGTTGAAGAGTTATCTTTTTTTATTTATATCTTATAACTATCTTTTAAAGTTTAAAATGATATTATTTATTTTTTACCAGGTGTAGTAAAATATTTAAAAAAAAATTAATTATTATTTAGGAAGATCATTTGTACGGTCATAAAATACATTTTTTTAAACTAATTTAAAAAAAAAATATTTTCGTTTTTATATACATATATTTTTTAACCCCTTTAATGAAGCACTAGCAAAAATACTAGCTTTTACTGTCTTAGGTAACATCAGCTTTGTGCATGCATATACGTTCGAAACATTTTAAACTGCCTATATGCTGGACTAACTTGTCTAAGTTAACTCGTCTTAATCATTAAAGGAGTTAGAAGATAGTTTAAAACCCAAAATATAATAAAATTAATATATTTTTCCAGATATGAAACTAACAGACTATAATTTTCAGTCATCAAGTACGAAGCACATTAAACGCCGATAGTCAATTTAAATGCATTAAAAATGTTTGTAAAATTGTGCTTTCGAATTGTGCATTTCAAATAAAAACAAAATTATTTTTTTTATCTTACATTCTATTTCTAAATTTGTATTTTTACCGAATTTTTTAATTTTTTTTTTTTTCGGTATAATCAATTCCTAAATAAAATTCTCTTTTAAACTACCGTCAATGTGTTGATTTTTCTACGGTCGGATCTGGGACTATAAGGGTCGCTCCACACTATAGTGCTGATCACAATTGACTCTCGGTCCAGTGAAAAAAAAATTAGTAGACTACTAGAACAGTAGAACCTCTAATTACGGACAGCTCTCTTAACCCCTCCAGACCCCTCCTATAGCGGACAATTTTTTTATGAGTGGCATGCTATACTAAAACCAATGCATTCAGTACTCTCTTAAGCGGACCGTTTGTTAACTGGACGCGAACACAATATTTTTTGACGAAGACATACTATTTAGTACATTATTAGCTCCATTAACTGGACACGAGTACGTCTAGTGCGTATGTATACCTATATTGGTTAGGTATAATTATTCATGTTTTAACTTGTTAACACTGATCCTAATGTGACGATGACGACGCATTTGTAAACATTATATTTTGTTATAAGTAACTAAATTCGTTCATAAAACTTAACGTTCATTCAACATAATCAAATTTCTTTTATTAATATTATAAAATATTATTAATTCTATTATTTACTCTGCCCCTGTTAAGTGGACACCTCCATTAGCCGGACAAATTTTTGCGTGACACTGTTGTCCGGTTAACAGAGTTTCTACTGTATGTCAGTAGTTTAGTACATGCTGTGATAAAGTTCTTATTGTCAAATATTTTCTGAGAGTGATTGTTACTGGAGTGTAAGGCCTGGCGCATACACTCAATTAGTATCTCGACTAAACTGTTTAGTCGAAATCGATGAGCCTCATGATTTCAACCCAACTAAACTGTTTAGTTGTAGGATGCGCATACTATCAATCAGTTGTTCAGCGATTTTAAAATTATTCATACCCTTATTTATTCCTATTCGTGCATAATCCTCTTTTTTTCAACCAATCATAAGCAGTGAAGAGAGACGGATATAGAACTTCAATCCTGTGTTAAATTTATGGACAGTTTTAGAGCACCCCAAACCGCGATGTTGGCACCCCATCTACAGATGGCAGTGCTATGCAGGCAAGCAGTACGCACTATTATGTCTTGATAATTGTACTTTTGAAACAATAAATTTGTTTATGGAAGAAAAATGAACGTATACAAATTGAAATAAACGTTCCCTACCTCCTCCTGTTAAACTGAACCTCCGCCTGACAACTTAAAAACGTCTGGACCTCGATCGTTCTGCCATCTAACAGAAACAAAATCGACTAAAATTTTCGTCCACATTGGCCCATAAGAATTAAATTTCTATTATACGTCTCTCTTCACTGTCATAAGTAATAGTTCCTATATCTGTCATGTCTATTATATCTATGATTTTCAAAACTTGTTGAATGTTTTGTGTTTTTAATTTTTTAACGATCTTATCAATCATCGAATTCAAAAATGGTTAATAGAAAAGGACTTGTCTGTACTTTGCTTCATATAGAACGTACGACAAATAAAATTAAAAGGAGATATTTCGTACATCCCATAGTATATCACAGCATAGATAAAATACTCCATAATTTACCATAGAGATTATATGTTCAGGTTAGAGATCGACTATTTGGTTGAGTGTATACGCACTCCAATACACAGTAATGTACATATACCTGTCGATCGATAGTTGTTTAAGTTGTTCGACTTTTTAGTCAAAAAACGATCGATATGGTTTTATGATTTTTTTGTCGAGCTACTATCGTGTTGATAGTATGCGCACCTCCATAAGATCCCATAGTCTTTTGACATACAACTAAACAGTTGTTCAACTAAAAATTGTGTGTATGCGGCTAGTTTTACACTGGACTGAAGACATTTGTTTCTTATATAATACTTCTTATAAAATCAATGAGAAGTATATAAGTGTAATAGTTATACAAAACTTGCATAGAACAATAGTTTTTGTGTAATGCGTGCATATGGTCAAAATGGTTTTTTTATTTTCCCGTGGAAATGGAACATTTTCCCGTAATAAAAAGTATCCTAAGTGTTGACGCAGGTAATAAGTTATCACCACACCAAATTTCATCAAAATCCGTTCAATAGTTTTTGCGTAATATGTGCACATGCTCAAAATGGTTTTTGTATTTTCCCGAGGGAAGGAAACATTTTCCCGTAATAAAAAGTATCCTAAGTGTTGACGCAGGTAATAAGTTATCACCACACCAAATTTCATCAAAATCCGTTCAATAGTTTTTGCGTAATATGTGCACATGCTCAAAATAATTTTTCTATTTTTCCGTGGAAATGAGACATTTTCGTCGAGTAAAGAGTATCTTGGGTGTTGACTCAGGCAATAAGTTATCACCATACCAAATTTCATCAAAATCAGTCCAATAGTTTTTGCACAATGTGTTCACATGCTCAGAATAGTTTTTCTATTTTCCCGTGGGAATGAGACATTTTCCCGGAGTAAAAAGTATCTTAGATATTGACCCAGGTAATAAGTTATCATCACACCAAATTTCATTAAAATCCGTCCAATAGTTTTCGCGTGATGCGTGAACAGACAGACAAAAATTTTAAAAATCACTGTTTTGATATCTACATCGATAACTATTTACAATACCAGTACAATTTTCAAAAAATATTCCATGTACAGAAATGGTCTCGTTACAGTTTTATTATATGTATAGATTTTACCGGACCAAGAATAAACTATGATCGGCACTATAATGTGTGGAGCGACCCTAATTACATAACTGAATAAGGTAAACCTCATAATTTATAGCTATATTTTGTTGTATGTTATATTTTATTCAAGTAGGTAAATTGAATTTCAAAAATATTAAATAACATTTTAAAAGTCATATCCTAAATATAATTAGGTACTGTATTTTGATAATTTTTTTACTGACTCTGATTTTACAAGTGTAAATATATTGTTTTTTTTTTTTCTTTTTATTTATTAATTTTATTATGAAGAATAATATTTTAAATATTTATTCAAGTCTCTATTTACTAAATAAATTTTAAAATTTCAAAAATATTACATATACAAATTCTTTACGTTGCTTAAGTAAATTTTTAAATCAATTATTCGTTCGACAAATAATTATTTTAAAAAGCTATAACATATTACGAGATATTTTATATTACATTTCTATCTAATCATTTTACATTTTATAGTGAACCTTAAAAAGAAAAACGGTTAGTTTTTGCACGGCAATGGGATCCTAAAAATGGTAACACAAAAAATTACATTTCGTTTTTATTACACATTCAATCAGTTCCTCTTTATCAGAGAGTAGTGTAAACATAAAATGCACGCAAATATTTAGTTTTTAAATAAAATTACATTTAAAGATTTAAAACATGTAGTTCTTTAGATTTTAAATCAAAGATTCCAATGGGGTATCTGACAAAAGAGAATCGTTAGAAAAGTTAATTTAATATTTGTGTTCAAAATTTGCGCGAAAACATTCATTAGATATTAGTTACATCATATTCTCTAAATAGTAATAGGTATTTTGTAACTAGGAAAACTTTTTTGACTGTTTGAACTGTCGAATATTGTTTACTAATTTTACATTACAAAAAACTCATTACAAGTTTGATTAGAGTAGGATAACCCGTTCTTAAAGTAACGATCCTAGTGGCGACACTGTTACAGTGTCGCCACTGTAAGAGAATGTGACGTCACAACCCCTTTCTGATCATATGACCAATAGAAAAAAAAACTTGTTAACTTTTTAAATTAAATATGAATAGTTAGGATAAATTAGTATACAAAATTGTAGTCCTTAATTATTTTTCATTAAAAACAGTACATAAATTTTTTTGATAGTGTCAAGTACCCCATTTTTAAATAACAGATATAACAATATCCACCATAAACATGACAAGTTCCTTAGTTTTTAATCAAAAAAACTACTTTTTTGATTAAGTAATAATTTTTCTTTTTCCAAGTCTTATCAAATCTCATACATGGCATGCGTAATGATTAATTTGACAATCTATGTACGTTTGCAGTACTTCTTTTATTCTAGAGTTTAGAAATAAAATTTAGTAATGGCTATTAAAAGTAATTTTATTAAAATAATAAATGAACATACGATAATTTATTGCTATGGGCTGCGTATGCGACATTATTGCCACCTAGCGTTTGCAACTTTGACGGCTCTGTCTATACAACTTGTGGAGTGAATATTCAAAACGTGTTTTGTCACAATTATTAATATGTTGGAAAATCACCAAAAACTGTTCACCGTATTATTTAAGAATTTGTATTTTTCAGGTTGTATTATTCATATAGATTACATGTTTTATGCTGAGCGTTCATTAGGTCGGAAACGCGGCGCGGTTCTTACATCAGTAAGATCTTTGGGGCGGTACCACGCCGCTCTGTCGACCTAGTGGATGAACCTGCATTTATTCAGATCAAGGGGTCAAACTAGAATGTCTACCAAACTGTGCCCACTGTAATCAATGAGTGACGTAACACAGCCCACACACAATCACAACACACGATGTATGGACACGAATATACCAATGTGTTAGTAATATATTTTGATGATGATATATGCAGTTCGCATACATACACTATATACTATGATGGCCACCGTAAGTTACCACCAATCAACAATTAAAAATAAATTTATTTATTTTAAGAAAGATATCCTTTTATTTTGAGAAATTTTTTATTCAATAGAATTTTTACACTTAAATACGACACATTTAATTTTTTTTTCTGTTTAAAATTCACAAGTTGATTAAAAAAACATGATTTATTGACACCACGGCAGTCAATAACAGACTAAATCAGTAATGGTGTAAATTGCTACTTACTGCAACTTTAAGATTTCACTTTTTTATACATAGGCTTGATCTGTCTCATCTGTGATTCAGATGTATTTATCTCCGAGAGCGAAATTGCGCCGCGCCGCGTTTCCGACCTAGTAGACGCTCAGCTTTAAAGTACAATTAAAATTGGTTTTTGGTTAAAATGTTTTTCTTTTATGAAGAAGAAGATTATTATGATTCTAGAAAGAATCATAAAATAAAAAATTTTTAATTGTTCCTTAACACATAATTTACCAACAATAATTATGTACTTAAACATATTATGTTAAGTAATTTTGGCATTTATTTGATGAAAAATGGCTGACATATCCTAATTCTATTTAGTATAGAGACTCTATCAGGGTGGCGATTGAAACCCAATTTCATAATTCCCTGACTTTTCCCTGACTTCTCTCTGACTCTGAATAAAATTCCAGGACCTACTCCGAAAAAAATATTGTTTAAAAATAAAGTAATTTCTAAAGTTTTTTGACGACCTTTTTTTGCGCGTCAGTGGCAAAAATACAGCAAAAACAAAAAAAAACTATCAGTCGACGCTCTCGCCGGAGCAAAAACTGTAAAAATCCCTGACTACAACTGAAATTCCCTGACTTTTCCTTGAATTTTCCAGAAATTTGAAATTCCCAGACTTTTCCAGTTTTTCCAGGCCGATCGCCACCCTGCTCTATCCTACAAGTACCATCCTTGAACACAAGTGGCAGGGAGATGGTCTGAATTTATCAAAAATATTAATTTAACAAAAAATAATAAACTACTTGTGTCAATTTAAAAAAAAAAAAATTGTGGTTGTAAAATTTCTAAAACATATTATCAGTGAAAACAAACTAAATTGTAAGGAATTTTTATTTAAAATTTGGGAGTTTCAGTCTTTATACAATTCTTTCAACATGAAACCGAGCAATATTATTATTCCTTAAGTTTCTTCCGTGGAAAGTTTATTTTTGTCCTTTAAAAATGGTAGCATTACCCTTTTAAACAAACCATATGGAAACATTTTTTTGTCTCAAAATGCCGGGCCTTTAACTGCTAGTGATAAGTACAATAAACAAGGTTACAAAAAAAAGAAAAAAAATCAAAGATCCCAACATCAAAAAAGTGAACCCTAGGAATTTACAAAATATAAATTATATTAAACTATGTTGATAAAATTGTACATTATTTAGAATTATACCGTATTTCGGAAAATCTGTCACAGATGGCGGCACCCGTACCAGTGAATATATACATATCACAGCATTTTAAGCCGCCATATTGCAGGACGAGTTAACTCGTCTTAATCATTTAAAGAGATAAAAATATTTACTTCTTTTTTACTTTCGTCTAAAATTCTTTTTATTTATGAAACAAACAACATTTGCTGTTTCTTCCTCTATTTCCACATTAAATTTGACACAATTATCGTGGCCCATTTCAAAAAACTGTTATTGAGAGCAGTAGTTTCACTTACGATTTTATGCAACTATCTAACTAGGTTTACGTCGTTCGTTAAAGTTGTGTTTTATAAATTTCTTTATAATTTATAGACCCAAATTCGACTAACTTAATTTTTTACCGCCAGATAGTGTAGTTGTACCAAATAGCAAGAGCCATCTAATTTGCCCATTTCTGCCACAGCAAGCGCTGTCGTCGTTTAGGTTTATTCTATACATAGTTTATACCCAGCCCATAGTCTCTCTTGTGTAAGGATTAAGCATGATTCATAACTTTTAATTTATGCAAATGGACAATGAGGGACAATGAGTGAGGGACAATATTTTTGTTACGAATTGCTAGTTGAGACTACGAGAGAATGTTATTATAATAAAATAATTTCCTAAATTGTTTAAAAATGAATCATGCTTAATTTTAAATAGAACGAAAGAATTATGTTATTTGGACGTTTTCTGTAATAATGACACGTAATTTTTGTACTGGTAACTTAAAACTGTCGTATTTTATAAGATTTCGAAACATTCGAGTCTAAATGATAACTGCAATGCATAAATTGATCATTACTAGCCATCGCAATTTCGGATTTCGCCCTGCATGCGACTTTGTTTTCCATATTTAACGAGTCCACTTCAGCTCATTCGCAAAGCTACCCCGCAGTGAGTCTTCTCCCACTAAATGGTACTGCTGAACAATATACGCTTTGCTGACAGTGACTTTTTTTAAAATTTAAATTTGGATTAAAAAAAAAAGTAATAACAGCTCCAACAATATTTATAAATGGCTAGTAATTTTCTTTTAATAAAAAAATATGTTTGGATACACCAGCCCCTTCATATTCACGGATTCCACTCATTGCACTCACAGACGATACTATTTCCTTCCTTTTTCTTAATACTACTATCCTAGGCATATGACAGAATTGAGTATATAAATTCCTTTACGTCACTCCATCGATAATAATACGATCTTTTTATTTTGTACACGAGACACAATTTTATATAAAACTATTGAGTATGCGTGAAGTTATATACGCGTATATGAAGGGTCGAGTGTACTTTATTTTGCAATTATAATGCCTATTACAAAGCAACCGTTTACTGTCAGAATAAGTTATAATAATTTTTCTATTTTATTCTATAAATTCGTGAACGTTTTTTCTTTTTCTAAAATTATTATTATCTTGATCCTGATGTTACTTTTTTATAATCACACAGATATGTACAGTTACTCTGAATGTTTTTATTTTTTTATTTTTTATTTTTTTTTTTTTAAATATGAAAATATGTAGGTATTACTATTATTATTTTAGTGATGGGAATAATCGAATGATTCCAATCGATTATTTTTAATCGAGTGATCTTAGTAATCGAATAATCTCATCCGATTATTTTTATTGATTATATTTGATTTAATTATTTATCGATTCTCTTTTTATTCAGTTCTTTAAATTAAATTTTAGGAATTCATTTATTGTTATTCTTATTTTCAAATTTAAAAGTATAACCGCAGTTTAAATAATAGTTTGTTTTACAAACAGTTACGAAACGAGATGACGTAAGAGTCTCATTTGGAATTCAAAAATTCCAAAGGGTTATCCATGTGATGTACCAAAATAATGCATAATATTATCCATACTAATGCAGTGAAAGTATCATCACTAAAGTAAATTTAATTTAGAAAAACAAAATTGCAGGTCAAATTATTTTGTGAAAATTTACAGTTGATAATTATGTAAATTATTTAATTTTGTCTAAGTTTCACTGACTTTTTAAAATTTTTAACAACGATGTCAGTGGAATATTAACTGTCATTAAATTTTTTTTATTTAAAGCTTGTCATCAGTTATTTTTGATATTTCCTTGTAATTTTAGTGTGTTTTGTGATCTGTAAGATATTTCTGATATTTGATTATTGTAGTGACTTAAAATGTATGGTGATAACTCTTGTGCTGCTAAATTTGGTTTAAATCATTCAAAAGAAAATTTCAATTTAAGTTTTTTTCTGAATGCCGTTTGTTGCAAATTTGTAAGAATTATTATAATTTGAATGCTCATGTAAAAATAAATATACGTTAAATAATAAATAATTATTAATATTTTATAATAATTCAGTTAATATTTTAGATTTCGACAGTGGTTGGTGCTAATAGGTGGTGACGATCTAAATTCTCGTGTTGAATACTCTCATCAATTTCGTGTTTGCTTAACTCATTTTTAAAAAAGTTGCTTTTAGTTGTTCATATAATTCAACATGACCATTATCAACCCTAAATTTCACATGTATAAACACATACAGTCACACAAGCAAAAAAGGACATGCTTAATTGTTTGTACTTATATCAAAAAAAAGATAGAAAGTGCTTTTCGTTACTGCCTGTAGTGATTATCATTTATTTATACTGTGGTATAACATTATTTATACGAACACAATCCACCTTTCAATTCCTTTGTTTTTGGATGGTTTACTATATTATCTTAAAAAATCTATTTTTACAGTGGAACCTCTGTTAAACGGACCGCAGTTTCACAGGAAAATTACCACTGAAATAGGAAAATAGCTAATTTTGAGTCCTTTAGCGAACGAAGTGGAGCACTGTAAATAACTGACTTTGTATAGAATTTTGAGACGCCATATTGCATGATGAGTTAACTTGTCTTAATCATCAGAAGAGTTAATACCCATTAAACCAGTGATTCTCAAAGTAGGAGTAGCGAAAACTACTTGAGGGGGTCGCAGAAACAATTGATTACCGATTACATACCCATTTTCTACACATTTCCTATCCACTTTCTACACATTTATTACCCATTTCTAATATATTTTGGGGGTATTTTGAAGTTTTTAAGTTGAAAGGAGTGTCGTGGGCCAAAAAGTTTGAGAACCACTGCAGCAGACCATTGCCAATGCATAAATGCATAAATTGATCAATTAATTTGTATTATCGGCCAATTACAGTATTATCGGTTTTTAATGATCGGTACTTCAACACGTGCATTGTCATAACCTATCATAACGAAACGTTCAACTAGTACACAATTTGACAACTAAAAAAATTTACTATGGAATTGTTGGCGGGATACAGCGTTGTGTAGCAGTTATTCAGGTTTCACTTGACGCTGTACATACAGTATCTATGACCGTTAACGTATCAATGAGAAAGCATCCCTATTGGGATGTGCTGTTCATTTTATGCAAAACATCACTAATCATAATTATCATGAAAGGTTTTTTTTTATTTTAGATTGTAGTATGCTTGTTTCCAATAGATATGACGATCTACTAAATAATAATCACTTGATATTTTGTAAAACCACTTAAATGAAAAGAATTGAATGATTTTCTTATCTCGAGATATTTTCTAAAATCATTTGAATGAAAAATAATCGAATGATTTTATTATATCTCGAGATATTTTAATAATCGAATGATCGATTATTTTTCATTCGATTATGCCCATCACTAATTTATTTTATTTTTTTTAAATTCTTTCTGAAAATATTTTTAATAAGTAAATACGAGTAATGTAAATGCAATTTAAAAAAATTATATCAATTTAATTTAGTGAACTTATATTGTTAAAGTTACATTAAACGAAAATATTTAGTATACTTTTTGAAAGTGACTTAAGTCCAGTTTTGAAAAAGATAATTTAAAGCTATTTTAAAATACAAATGGACGTCTTTTTATAGTAAAAAAATCAATACAATATAATTCCTTTTGAATTGAAAAGTCGGTTTGATGTAAAAAGGACAGTTGTCATTCGAAACATTTGCACATTCAATAAATATCGAAACAAAATCAAACTGAATAAACAACCATAAACAAAAATAACCTATAAAATATCCATAACATCATATGTTTAGTATTTAGCCGCCATTTTTAGAAAAAAATCATTTTAGTATCATTTCGATCATGGTGACTATACAAGGTGTACGAACTCCATGTGTGCAAAAAAGGGTCTAAAAATAAGAGGGCGTTAGTGTTCCATGTATACCAAAGCGAGTAAGGAGCGAAACGGCAGTTTGAAATAGAGATAATAATTTAAAATTATAAAATAAGTCATTTATTACTCAATAACTCTAAAAAAAGTTAAGGTAATAAAATTTTGAAAAAAATATGATTGGTTAAAAAAGATGGCAAGGATAAAAAAAGCAGCTTGTACAGTGACAGTTAATTTACCTATCTCTCTCACACAAAAATATGTCAAACTAAGTCGGATTTACACAGCTAAAAAAACTTCATAATTCAAAAAGTTAAATGAACGTATGTATGTAATTTTTAAAACTATTGATTTAGATTATAATTTAACATTTCTAAATCGTATTTTGTATTGCCATATTCTATTTTGAATTGAAAGGAAATATTTATGAGTGTTGTTGCAAGAGGGCCGTTTTGTACTGAAAATAATTTATTTCATTTTTTGCTATAGTGTAAGACCAAATTGTAAAATTTTATTACGTTTACTTTTTTTTAGAGTTGTCGAATGATAGATTGTTTAAATATAAATAATGGAAATCAAATCAATAATTATTAAAAAGTAAACGATAATAATAAATTTCAAATTACAGTACAAAAGGAAATTAGCGCCACGAGTGGTGAAAAAAGAAAACGTAATATGTGCCATTATCGTGGCCAATTCTGGCAATTCTTCCGTTTGAGTTCGTCGTTCTTGTGTAGTGTCCATGATTTCGATATTCACTGTACAAAATAAATCACAGCTTCGCTCTTAATTTATGCTATAAATTATTATACATTTGTTGAACGTGTAAACGGTCTGTAGACTTAAATATTTTCAAATATGTATAAAATTTAATATTAAATCAATAGCAAATTTCGTAACTCATCGTACTGAAACGTTTAACGCTTCTAACCACTATAAAATTACAACAAATTTGCAATATGAAAAATTTGTTACTATTTTTCGGATTCATTTTTTAAAATTAATTTTATAAAATCAAATATCACACTTAACACTTACGAAAGCAAGTATGCGAAAAAAAAATCGCCTAACTTCGAAGTAATAATACGTTCATTCCATTCATTTAATTCAAGACAATTCGTTATTTATCAACATGCACATTACTGTTCAGGATATGAATGGAATAAACATTTTAATTTTTAGATATTTTTTAACCTGGCATTTATAATAAAATGTTAAAAATCATACGTTAGTTTCATTGTCAGTTATTTATAAAAATAATTATTAAGGGGGGGGTAAGGTTTTAAAAGCGAAAAAAAGGCATATTTTCATGATTTTTTTTTGGAGATATGAATAGTGTTGGCTTATTTATTTCATGTACGCGTTATAGTATGACATCTGAAGTATTTTTGAAAAAATTATCAATTATAAATATCGATAAATAAGTCCGTGACAGCGAATTTCCGGAGGCGCGTCGAAAAAAAGTTGTTTTGCGGTGAACATCATAACTTGGTACCGGATCATCCGAGACAAAAAAATCGAAATGCGTTTAAAAGGCGATATATTTCCCTAGGGAGTGACGAAGAGTTTTTTGTATTTTTTCGATTTTTTTATTTTTGGCAGCATTTTGAAGTGAAAAACGCAATTTTTGCTAAAAATTTCGGTTAATTTGTTATTATAAACTGGAAAAAAATAGCAAAAAAAAAAAAAGCTCGACCTGATTACCTGTTGATTTATGTGTAGAAACAGTGTACAAAATTTCAACAAAATTGGTGAAGTAGATTTTGAGTTATGATGTTCACGGACTTCAAAATGTTGTATGCGAGAAAATGGATTTAAAGCTTTTTATACTCAAAAATCCAAAACTAAGCATCAATAAAATGATATAGTTTTTTATACTTACGCGGGTAATTATAGTAAGTATTTGTTTTGTATAAGATGTGTAAGTATAAAATTAAAGTAAATTTTATACTTACCAGGTAGGCGCGTCACGCAGCTACCAGGCAGGTATAAAAATCGAGCATGAGGGCCGGTCGCTTGAAATGCTGTATCTTCATTAGTTTTGCTCGGATTTACTTGAAATTTTGACACAACACGCTCGACATATTGTACATTCAGAAAAAAAATTTAAAAAAAAAATGCAAAATATTTTTTTAAAAACCTTACCCCCCCCTTAAAATATTTGTAATATTGAATTCCTAAGAAATTACATGAAATTTTTCGTAAGTGTTCGTTATTTAATACTGGGTGACCATGGACTAACGATGCCCCTCATTTTTCTGTATTCTTCAAGATATCGATTTGAAATTTTAAGGTACATGCTTGTCAATTTTTAAAATAATTGAACAAAGCCTGAAAAGTACAGGAAAAAGGGGACGTCCTTTAGCCCATGGTGACCCGGTATAATAGCTATTTTTAAAAAAGTTACACTTTTTACCATCTAAACACTTTTTTTTCTATATTAACGAAAATATTATATATTTTTTTTAATTTTTATTTACAATCTATTTCAAAAATAGTTATTTTTTTATTATGTATAGTTAATATGTTAATTTTTTTTTTTTGTATTTATTCCGAAATATGTGTACGTTTGTGAATATAATTAAAGCCTGCGTTTTAATTTAAAATTAATAATTCCATTTAAATATTTTTATGCTTTCGTATAATTTTCGTGTTTGTTAACTTCAAATAAATGATTGTTTTATATTACAAAGGCAATATTCAAACGGGAGTTTCATGATCGGCTTCTTCAATACGCCCCAGTCTCCACGCATCTGGATCACCCGCTGCTAATAAACAGAAAAAAAATTATTTTTAATTAAATTTAATTAATACTTCTCAGTGATTATTTTATGATATATGGCAAAAATATTTATTAATATTCACACTGTTTTAAATTTTTATTATGGGTACTGTCTGGTCTAAAATTTCTAAAAATTAATTTTTTTGCCCTATTTTCATTTCACATTTTATGAATGATGTAACAAGATTTCAGAGTAAAATTCTATTACAGTAGAACCTCTGATTACGGACACCTCTCTTAACCGGACCCCTCCTATAGCCGGACAAATTTTTTATAACGGTGGCATGCTATACTAAAACCAATGCATTCAACATTCCCGTAAGCGGACCCTCTGTTAACCGGACGCGGACACAATATTTTTTGACGAAGACATGTGAGGAGTGCCAAATCATAACGTTGTAAGTGCCAAAAAAATAAGTTTTCAGTAGAGACAAAAAACCGTTTTAATTGAGAAATAACAAACGAATTAATGCATACAATATTTATTATTAAACTTTCATTTAATACACATAATTAACATACAAATTTGTAATATGCCGAAAAACAGAAATAATTTTAATATTAATTTAAAAAAACTGAAAACGACAAAACGTTGTAAGTGCCATTATTTATGCAAGTCATAACGTTGTAAGTATATCTTTACTTGCACTTATCAAATTAAACTTAAATTTTTAAGATATTTATTTTATGAAGTTTTCATAAAACAATTTATTTTCTCTTGATAAATGCGGCAACATGGCATGAATGTCCTTCTTCTTCTCGGCAGCTAAAAGTACAAGTGCTCCCTTCATCTCAATTTCCAAGTCCTCAAAATTCGTCTTTGTGATTTCAGCTTTCAACAGTGAAATTATTATCTATTGGGCAAAGTGACTGTAACTTTTCTTTGTATAAATTACACCAAAATTTTCAGATGTTACTCGAATCACAGTAGTCGAAGATATCTGTAGTTTTTTGGTGTTAATTATCGTTTTAGCCAGATTCATCCAATCAAAAAACGTTGTAGTCTCCATTATTCAGAATAATATTTCTTTACCAGCATTCGCAACAAGCTCAATGAGGTCTTTTGCAATAAGTGGTTTTGCACACTTTTTTGTTTTTCAAATAACTGAAAAATCACGATTACAGGCACATACAACGTTACGACTTGCTTTTTAACAATATTGAGGGTGGGAGCCGTCACAGAGTCTGGACGGTCGGAACTTTAAGGGTGCAAGTAAACACCAGCATATACAACGCTTTACTGAAATAAAACTTATTCGAGTTCGTGTGGCATTTACAACGTTATGGTTTGGCACCCCTCATGTTTAGAGCATTATTATCTCCATTAACCGGACGCGAGTACGTCTAGTGCGTACGTTTACCTATATGGATTAAGTATAATTTTCATGTTTTAACTTGTTAACAATGATTCTAATGTAACGATGCATTTGTAAACGTTATATTTTTGTAAAAGTACCTAAATTAGTTCATAAAATTGATTTGAATTAAAAAACTATTTATGAATATTACATTATTGAATGCTATTATTTACTCTGCCCCTGTTAAGCCGACACTTCTGTTAACCGGACAAATTTTTGCGTGGCACTGCTGTTCGGTTAACAAAGGTTTTACTGTATTTTATTTTAATTTTAAATATTATCGAGCGCTTGTGAAACATTACTACGTATGGCAAACTTTTGTTCGTATTTACGTACATACGTTAGTATTCAAATGCTCACTTAACGTTCAGCTAAACTGAAACTTGAACACTCAATTTCCTTTGGTATGTATGATCAAGTCCATACGTTAATCAAAAATCACATTGTGAATGAAATATTATCAAACTGGATCGACTGGGACTGGAACTCAGGTAATTAGCCAAGTGCCTTGCCCCTTAAGCCACACGATCCTTGTTCGAGATAATATTTGAAATTAAAATAACTGTTTCTCGCATCAAAGAGAGTAATATATAGAACTGGAGTAGCTGTCGAAAAGGATCGTGTGGCCCAGGGGGGCAAGGCACTTAGCTAGTTACCAAGAGATCCTGAGTTCAAGTCCCAGTCGATGCAGTTTGATAATTTTTTAATCACTATGTGATTTTTAACTATTATTTTATGTTTGAAAAATTGTGAAATGAAAATATGGAATTAAAAAATGATAAACCGGACAGTAACTTTAATTTATTTTTAAAAAAAGTTGGCTATGATATGGCTAAAATTGAAATCGAAACCGAAACAGACATAGAGATTTATTTTATTATTATGACAAAATTTAAAAATATATCTTAATGCATATTATAAACACGTTTTCCTATTTATCAAAGTTGTTTTAAATTTTTCAAATATGTAAAAAATTACTTTCAAAATTTCAAAATGATTGAATTATTTGGATATGAAACAGTCTCTCTAAAAACCACCCATTTTTCTACTGTCTAAATCAAGCTCCCATCTAAAATGACTAAAAACAAAAAATATTTTTTTATTAAAACTTAATTTTATGTAAATGTTCGGTTTCGGTATCAGCCAAAACTAACTCGTTAGTCAAAGTTCGGTTTCGGCTGTAAAACCTGATTTCGGATGGACACTATTTTATGGTAACAACTAATTTGATAACAACTATGGAATGAAGGTTCTAGAATGATATGTAACTACAGCGAAACATTATGTGATTATATGTAAGATGTTAACATTTTAAATGTAAAACTTTAGAAGTTAAATTTTCAAATCAATTTTTTTTTCCAAAATTACTTTGTAGTTAAAAAGAATTGATTGAAATAAAAAAAAAGATAGGTTTATACTGTAGCTAAATTAGTCATGATTTTTTCCGCTTAGGTTGCGACCATAACTACTAAAACAAAATAGATTTTTTGTGCTACCAATACTTATTTTTTTAGTTTTGTGTACCCTAGTAAATCTACCAAATAACTGACTCTCCAGAAAACCAACCAAGTAAATTTTAGTCAAAAATTAACTCGACAGTTCGTAGATTTTGTACGTATTTTTCTCTATAAAATTAATAATTTTTATTATGTTCATATTCATAGTTACTTGTTAAACATGATCATTAGGGTGGGCCAAAAAAAAAAAATTGTTTTTTTCTAGCTCTCCGCTCAAAATATCGTAGGGTACGTCTAAACAAACATCCTCACCAAAGCGCAGCTCAAAATCTAATTTTTAGAAGTGCATCAACGAGCCTAAAGTTTTCCCACTTAAATAACACAGGAAAAACGATTTTTTATATTATTTACTCCTGCAAACTATGAAGAAATTATTTTTCCATAAAATGAATCAAAGCACCTTATTAAGCATTAAATTTTGGACAAAAAATTTCCTTGAGTCAAATTTCTATCACCAATATTTCACTTTCCACAGAGCCTTAAAATTTAAATTTCTTGAAATTTTACGTTTTTTTACATTTTTAAGCTAAACTATTAAAGATAGGACAAAATGTTAATGACAATTTTGTAGTCCAATTGACGCTTTACAAAAAAGTTCCTTACAAATTTTTCGTATTACAAATAGTTACAAAGTTACAGACCCTCAAAGTTTATTTTACTTATTTTTTTAGCGAAGAGGAAATTCAGCTATTACAGCGGGTGTCATGAAAAGACCTGAATCCAGGACTATGGTAGAAATTTGTTTTGAGACTTCGAGAAACCGAGAATGACCGAAATTTCTGTCATAATCCCGGGTTCAGGTTTTTTCATGACACCCGCTAAATTTCCATTTTCCAAAAAATAAGTAAAATAAATTTTGAGGGTCTGTAACTATGTAACTATTTGTAATACGAAAAATTTGTAAGGAACTTTTTTGTACAGCGTCAGTTGGACTACAAAACTGTTATTTAACTTTTTGTCCTATCTTTAATGGTTTAGCTTAAAAATGTAAAAAAAGTAAAATTTAAATTTTAAGGCTCTGCAGAAAGTGAAATATTGATGATAGAAATTTGACTCAATGAAATTTTTTGTCCAGAATTTAATGCTTAATAAGGTGCTTTGATTTATTTTATAGAAAAATAATTTCTTCATAGTTTGCAGGAGTAAATAATATAAAAAATCGTTTTTCCTGTGTTATTTAAATGGGAAAACTTTAGGCTCGTTGATGAACCTCTAAAAATTGGAATTTTGAGCTGCGCTTTGGTGAGGATGTTTGTTTAGACGTATCCTACGATATTTTGAGCGGAGAGCGATTTTTTTTTTTTTAACACCCTAATAATCATACACACTGTAATAGGCAAACTCACAGACCAAAGAACATATTATATGGATGCGTATTCACACACACTACTACAAAACACCTATTATGGGACAGATCAACCTGTCCAATTCAAGTAACAATGTCTAACAATGTATTACAATGCACTGTGTGTTCGGCGACGGACACCGACTGACTACATGTCTTAAGCCGTGGCGGGCACACTCTGGGCTCACCACTAGTTACAATTTTCTACACTTACGCTGAGGACTTGTATAATATAATAGTGTTCATTGGTCTGTGGGCAAATTACATACCGTAAGTCGGGCTGATTTTGCTCCATAGATGCATAATAGTAGACTTCGGTCGGTAAATCGACAAATAATTAATTTATTAACCGAATGTTACTCTGCTTGCGTAACATTAAATTAATGTTACTCAAGCACTTAATTTACTAACCGTATAGTAATTCGTTAATATATTTATCTATTTACAATACTGGACATAATTTACTTACAGATAAACCCAATCAAATTACCAAAATAAATACTTCTAAAGTTTCTTTCCACAAATATTAATGCACCTACATATATTTGCCATAGATGAGATTTAAAAAAGCAAAAATATGAAACAAAAATTCGAAATGTGTATATAATGATGAATGTATGTACAGTCAGCTAGACAAATAAATAAATTTACTTACATTATTGTATGTGTGAGTTTAGTAAACATATATATTATTTAGATACTGACAAAAAAAACTCAAGAAAGCGTAAATTCAAAAAAATCTGAAACTTCACCAGTGTGTAGAGCAGGGCTGGCCAACCCGCGGCCCGCCTTAATATTTTTTTGGCCCACGAGATTCATCACACTTATAAAAAATATATTTATTTTATAATGACCAAGGTAGTGAAGATCAATGTATTAAAAATACACTGCCAATGGGGTGTGGCACACAGCTTTCTCGTATTCGTAAAAGTCTTTAAAACAGTATTCTACCAAATATATATACCGTGAAATTATATTTTCGTCTTAAAGTTCATAAAAAATTGTTGCAACTCAAAATACTTAAAGGCTAAATTATAAAATAATAGCAAAAATGTTTTAGAAACTAACCCCGAAAATACCCTGAAAATTTGAGCAAAATGGGACTAGCAGTAAATAAGATATTGACATTTAATGGAATTTCATTCATAGGGGACCATCTAGGAACCAAACTGCATAATTTCTGAAAATTTCATAAAAAAGAATTGAATAGTTCAGAAGTTATGCCACTTGGTGCAAACTGGCGACACACAGACGGACGGACAGACAGACACCAAACGAAAATTGTTCAGGGAGCTGTAAAACGTAAAATGTGCGTAAAAAATTTTATTTTGGAGAGAAAATTTTTTTTATTTTTCAAGAGTGATCACAATGCTTCCGCTACTTTAGTAGTCTCGGAAGCAAAATACATTACAAATAGTGAGTCTAAATCTAATACGGGAACACATAATTTTATATGCAGCCCGCGGAGTTATAATGTGCTTCCGAAGTGGCTTGCAAGATCATTTGGGTTGGCCACCCCTGGTGTAGAGAGAAGGTGACTACTTAATAACATAAAAAATATCAGTTGCTGCTAAAAAACGATTTTAAGGGGTGAAACATTCCCTCAAAGTTGCAAGTCAAAATCTTAAAAATTGATGAAATTTTGTTTACGCAAAAAATAATCTAATATTTATTACTAGAACTTTATAAAGTATATTATATATATATATATATATATATATATATATATATATATATATATATATATATATATATATATATATATATATATATATATATATATATATATACTTAAACAAAATTTCGCAATTTTGAAATTTTTTTGTAGATACTTGAAGTGGTGGTTTCAATTCTTAAGAATGTGATGTTGATCAATTTTTGAATTTTTAAGTACACAGCTAACTAGTTTTACCTCCCAAAAATGTGTAGATGCAAAAAATAATGTTATATTTATTACTAAAATTCTGTAATATACGTATAAACAAAATTTCATCAATTTTTAAATTTTTGAGTTCTAACTTTTTTGAGTTTCTAGCGTGTTTCACGCCTTAAAAATTAAAGTCGTTTTTTAGCAGAAATTAATATTTTTTATGTTATTAGGTAGTCATCCTCTACACACTGGCAAAGTTTCAGATTTATTTGAATTCTTGACTTCTTACGATTTCTTTGTGAATGAGTTGAGTAAAGTATGTGTATATGTAAAAATAAAAAAAATAATTTCAAAAATGTATTTAAAAATACACTTTTGGCTCGTTGCAAGCAACATCAAAAGCTGAAAGAGAATCATATACCTTACTCTTTTTACGTATATGCAATTTTATTAACTAAAAAGAGTAAGGTATATGATTCTATTTCAATTTTGTGGTGTTGCTTACAATGAATCAAGTGTATAGTTTTAAATGTTTATACCTGAATTTTATTCTCTTTTCACTTTACGTTTACTTATAAATTTAAATATATTTTGAAAATAGTGAATTACTGTTTCAAATTTCCCCTAAATTAATCTACTAAAAATTGAAAACAAAAAATCCTACACCAAATAGTTTTTAATTAAAATTTAATATATTCAAAACATCAAAATTCAAAATATGGTATTTTTAATGTAGGTTAACTGTGTCTACAACAAACTACCAGAACAAAAGCATTATGTAAATATATAAGAGTATTTTTTAAAGGACACTAGAGTACTTAACGTATATTTTATCTAGAAAAAACCAACTTAACATCGTTTGATATAAAAATAATATCTTTAAATAGAAATAATCTAGAATTTAGTTTTATATTGGACTGGGTATTAAAGGCATTAAACAAATGAAGACAAAGAATGTCAGGAATGGAGGCAAAGAATTTACATTATAAGGTAAAAGAATATTTACAGTTGTGGGAGGGGTGTATAAATAGTACTGTCCAAATTTTGGTATTATGGTTTGCTTTTACAGCAAATTACTAACGAATTTGAAAGTAATAATGATAATAACGTTTGACGTCCGTTTTTCAGACAACAGTTTAACAGACGCCACCTACATCATTATTTTTTCTAACTTTATTCCGTTACATGTTAAAAATTTTTATTTCATTATGATGTGAGTGGAGGACACGAAAAATCGAGTAAGGGCTAGGATTTGGTAGGTATGCGTCTGTAGTCGTCTTCTTAAGGAACTATGCCGATATTCATGTGGAATTGTAAAGGGAAACTGCAGAAAACCTTCACAAGTATAGCCGACCGTGAGATTGTAAGATAAGAGTTGGCAAGCGCTAGTGCCTAAGCACGCTCGGCCACTCCGCTGGAATTTGGCAGTACACAGGCGCGATTTATGAATTAATTTTCAATGGTTTGAGATTTTTTGCTATTCAAACATCGTCTCGTAAACTCGGCTCGAGTCGCAATTTCATCTTCGTGAGTAACAGTCATCATTACCCGCTCATTGAATAATATACTATTTTAACTACTTTTTTAAATAAAAAATAACTAGCATAATAAATTGTTTTTATTATAAAATTTCATTAAAAATTGTTCTGATCACTTTTCCTATATACTGTCAAATAACCCATTGTAATTTTTAATCCCTAAACTCTGATTTTTAATACAAAACTCATTATTTTGCACGAATATATTAGATAATTTAAATGTGCATATGTGCACTTCTGACTTATAGTGACAAAAAAGCCACAAACTTTTCTGATAATTTAAAATTAATTTTCAACTATAGAGTATGGGCCAATTCGTATCGGCGTAAGCCAAAGTCGCTTGTTCTTATTTTTAATCACATTACACTTGTTTTGAAGCGTACTTGGCTTGCTTTTGAGATATTTGTATATTCCTGTCTCATTTTCCATGTTCTAGAGAGAAGGGTCGAATATTAACGTTCGGTATACATCGTATACTGTATACGATGTATACCGAACGTTAATACTTGACCCTTTTCTCTAGAACATGGAAAGTGAGACAGGAATATACAAATATCTCAAAAGCAAGCCAAATGCGCTTCAAAATAAGTGTAATGGGATTAAAAATAAGAGCAAGCGACTTTGGCTTACGCCGATACGAATTGGCTCTATGTCTGCCAAAACAATAAAATTAATGTGCGCCAAATTTAAACGGTTTGAAATCATTTCTGACTGCTGTAAAAACAAACTTCTAAAGTAGTGTAGAGTATTCTGAATAAAATGAGCATTTACGAATCACTTTAATTACGAAAAAGTGTAAAAGTTGTGTTAAAATAATAATCATTTAAAATGGATTGAGAAAATTTACCTATCTTCCAAAACAACTATTTTATTGCGAACACATGTCAGTTAAGGACTGCCAGGTATCCTTTGTGCAGAAAATATCGGACTAGCCTTCAATCACTGTGGGCAAACATTTGTTTTTAGATGATGTACAAAAGTTATTCCATTATTTACGGGTAAAGCCTGGCAATCCTGTCAAATAATTCAATAATTGCGACTACATATTTACAATCTATAAAAATTATTTGTCTCTGATGTAATTTAAACATATTTTTAAAATAAAATATTTAACTAAAAAAAAATGTGGGACAACAAACTGTTGTTTGAATGTCGATTGAAAAATGATTATGATTTGTGCACCAAAATGCTTTTTCAAGATCACAAATAAGTGCAATCACAATTATTAACAACTAAGATTAAACACTTACCACAGTAATAGTATTTTATCCTTGGCAATGCTGCCATAAGAAACAAAACACCATTGTATATAATTTGTAGTTCAAAGACAAAAATTATCGATTATGTAATAATTCCACTACAAATAATTCAAACAGTAAATGAAAAAAGCACGGAAATGTGCTAAATAGGCTGAAAAACTTCAAAATAAAATCTAAAAGAATATATTGATCTTCAAAAATCAAAAACTACTGAACAAATTTCCAAAAATTGTAACAGAAATTTTACATTAAATTCAAGAAGACAAGTTTATTTGGACACATTTTCCTAAAAATTAATGTTAAAATCTATGATAAAATATATTTTTAGTAATTATAAAAAAAAAATGATTATTAGTTTTGATAATATAAATAAAGACAACTATTGTCTAAAAAATTAATATTTTGGAATCATTTCAACAGCTCTGGAAATCATTCAGCAAAAGAGAAAATAAAATAAGTGACTAAAAATAAAATCTATCAAATAAATTTCTTTGTAAGAAAATAAATTATTTCTATACTTATTTTATCAAAAAAATTACCTTTGAGTAAATTACCTTTAAAAAAATTTAAAAGACGTATATTTTTTCAGTATTTTTTTTATTTTAAGAGGCTGTATTTCAGTAAAGAATAGTCTGAAAATGATTTGAAAAGGATTATTTGAAAGCTTGAAGTATCTATTTTTAATGTTGGAACTCAAAATTCAAGGATAATACTTTTTTTAAAGAATAATCGCTGAAAAAAAATTGAAGTATTTTCTTCACTTAAAAGTTGCTTTTAGCTTTAATTTCGTTATTTAAAAGCCGTTGTACGATCATTACTTTAGGAGATATTTATGGTTAATTTAAAAAAAAACCGTAATTTTAACTTTGACCCTTAATATCTCCGAAAGTAATAACACTACAACAAATAGAAGATTTTGTTATTAAACTATTATTTTCCTCAGAAGTTATAAGATTACTTAGTTGGCCATAATTCTTTTTAGTTCAATCAATAATTATGTACGATTTCTCAAATCACTGAGTTTTTGTTCGTGAATTATCATCGAGAATCGTAAAGTCGTAAAATGTGAAAAAATGATGAAAAAAATCGATTTGTTTGACAAATTTTTTTGATACACTTCATTCCAAGAAATTTTCTTCACCCAGTGCACAATTTCGAAGTGAGAAAAAAAGGTTCAATTTTTTTTCCACGATTATCTTTTACTAAAAGTATTATTATACTTCAAGCTTTCAAATACTCTTTTCAAAATTATTGTCGGACTATTCTTGACTGAGATACGACCTCTTAAAGAAAGGGTAACAATTTTCAAAATTTTTTGTATCCCTTTAATTTTTCTGATAGATATATTTAACAGAGTTGCCACAGTTTTCACTTAAAAATGATTTGTTCAAGATTTTCAGGAGGAAAATTATGATTTTCCCAAATATAAGAAGTATTTGAATTTATCGTGCTTCCGTGTATACCAAAGTAGCGGAAGCACTGTAATCAATCACTTTTGTGAAGTGAGAAATTTTTTTCCTTCAAAATCAATATTTCCGCTCATGTTTTCATAACTTTCTGAACAATTCTGGTTTTGTATCTGCCTATTTGTTCAGAGGTCCAGGGTCATGCTGACTGCTCCCTAGATAGCCCCTATGAATCGTAGTCAGCCCATACATAAATGTGAAATCCATTAAATACCGATATTTTACTTGCTACTTGTCTAATAAATTTTAAAGGTAGCTGAAGACAATAGGGTACTTGACTGAAGTTGCAAAAATATTCTAAAAGCATTGTTTTTCTATATCAGCTAAGTGATTTTTTTATTTTCGACAGATTCTGTAAAAAATCATCTTGAAAAAAATAACCCTACAATTTTAAATGAGAAAAAGGCGGGAAAAACACCTCACTATAGTGACGTTACAGTTTGAAGCAACTCAACTAAACGTCAATGTCAATATTTATAACCTCAAAACTTTGATTATATTCATAAAGTGTCAAAGTAAAAGCAAGTATTTATTTGAATTCTGGTCGATTATTATTACTAGATACATAAGCTAATAGAAATATTCAAAAGGAAACACAATTTCACCTCACCGATGAAAATTATCAAAATCGACATATCTAGCTACAAAATGTTACGTCATTTTCAAGAAATGGCGCGTTTTCACTAATTTGAATATTTGCTGAAAAATGGTGATTTTCAAAATAAAATTTCTAAGTAGTTATCGAATTTTTTTATGTTTCATCATTAAAACTGGACATATCGCGAGCTTAGTGTAACACTGTACTATGTCGACTTTTTTGAGATTTGCACTTTTTCACATATTTGCGTTCTCCACTTTATTGTCTACCTATATAAATTTAAATTTAATCAAAATTCCTTAAAGTCCGGTAGAAATCAACAAAACATCAAAATTCCATCTGCTAAAAGTACAAATAATTTTATTAAAAGTTCTATGTTTCACATAGAACTTGGATGTTCTAAATTATTTTTTCGTTTAATTTGTTAATTGTTTCACATAGTATTTTGATACACTGTAATTTGTCTATATCTGCTTTTTTGGAAGTTTTATACATATTATTATTAAATACAACATATACAACAAATATTGTGTTGGTTGTGTTGGGTGTCCATAACGTCCATAATATGTTTTTTTTTATTATTGTCAGTTACAAGTAAACGTCCCGAGGCCGGACCTATCGATTTTGATGAAACTTAGAACAAGAGTTTTTAGTGTTCTGCAAGTTCCACAAACTTGTAGAACACTAAAAACTAAGGAACACGTATTTTTTTTTATCTGCGGAAAAACGGTTTGAAGGGATGAAATCGCCCTTCAAAAATTGGGGTAAAAATTTAATTTTACAAATATCTCGAAAACAGTAAGAGATCGAGCAACAGTTTAAACTGACGATATTGCTCTTTTTTAAAGAGCTATCTATTGATATGCAATTTGTTCAATTTACATCAGCAGGGGTGGTTGGGGGTTAATTTTGCAAAAAGGGGGTGAAAAATAAACAATGTAAAAATTTTGTTTACAAATTTGAAATCTACGTCAAAAAATCTAATTGACTCGTTTTTGCTCAATGTCCTAATATTAAGTCTAGGGGTAGTTAACAAGGGGATGACTGTGTCGAATAGCTGTACTACTTGGGTAGTTCAAGAAGTTCTTCTTCATAGAAAATAGTTCAAGACAATTAGAATAACGTAGAAATGAAATTGTCGGTTTCAAAATTCACTGGAGAGGGGGTGAATCACCCTCTTAAATTACATACTAGTTTACATACACTCATTTTTACTATTAACACACTGACAGTGAGTACTAATGTCACAATAAGTGGTTCTGAAGTTGGACTATCGTATGTAAGGTTTTTATTAGGTTTCCATTCATTTTCAAAATATCGTTACTTTTGGTATCGATAATTTTCGATAACGAAAACTATAATGTCCATTAAAAAACAAACCTTATAAAAACCTTACATGACATTATTACCCACTGTCAGTGTGTTAATAGTAAAAATGAGTGTTAGTAAACTAGTACCTATATAATTTAAGAGGGTGACTCACCCCCGCTCCAGTGTTGCTCAGACTGAATTTTGAAATCGAAAATTTAATTTCTACGTTATTCTAAATGTCTTAAACTATTTTCCATGGAGAAAAACTTTTTAAACTACCCAAGCAGTACGACTATTCGACACAGTCACCCCCTAGTTAACTACCTCTAGACTTAATATTAGGATATTGAGCAAAAACAGGTCAATTAGATTTTTTCACGTAGATTTCAAATCTGTAAACAAAATTTTTATATTGTTTAATTTTCACCCCCTTTTTGCAAAATTAACCCCCAACCACCCCTGTTGATGTAAATTGAACAAATTGCATATCAATAGATAGCTTTTTAAAAAAGAGCAATATCGCCAATTTAAATTTTTGCTTTGCCTCTTACCGTTTTCGAGATATTTGTAAAAATAAATTTTTACCCCAATTTTTGAAGGGCGATTTCGTCCCTTCAAACCCCTTTTCCGCAGTTAAACAAATACGTGTCCCTTAGTTTTTAGTATTCTACATATTATTTAAGTTTCATCAAAATCGATAGTTTCGGCCTCGGAACCTTTACTTGTTAGTTACATGTTAGTGTTGACGATAGATTGCCACAATAAATACTTAACAAAAATGGAAAATACAGAGAATAATGATAATAATAAGTCTAAACCAAGTAAAGACGATTTATTTTTAAGAATATTGACATATTTATTTATTTTTGTAAGAAAAATTTATACTTTATATTATGTATCAAAGTTCTATGTTAAAATTGATAATTTTTTCTAATGAATCACGTTATACCAAAGTGCTATGTTTTTTTTATTTTCATTTTCCAAGAAAATTTTTCAACTATTTTCATTTTCTGCTTCAATTTATTAATTATTAGATGTATATAGTACAATTTCATTACTTAAAATTAATCCATATTGTATAAATTACATTTTAAAATATGTCAAAACTTTAAACTGATTTTTCTCGAGATTTTAAAAAGGCGACATGGAACAGTGTTACACTAAGCTCGCGATATGTAATGATAATGCATAGAATTATTTAACATTTGACACAAATTTTAAATACAGTCAAGTACCGTATTCACGGTATTCACTGCATTAGAATAAATCTTTTATTCAATTCTTAAGTGATTTTTAACTAATAATACTCTCATTTTAAATATGTTCTTAAAAATGGGAGTCTTTTACCTTATATTAAGTAATATATCGGGAGAAAAAAAGGAAAAAAACTCTACTTTTTAATTTATTGTTTCTTTTTTTTTTGTTATAGCCATTCAATAATCCAGTGAGCTAATCTAGTCCAGTGCTGGACTGGATTATATCGTTCACATTATTCCAGTCATTCAATGGTCCATTCCAGTCATTCAATTATATTATAAAAAACAACAATGCTTGTTCACTATTCAACGTTTAATCCCAGTACTGGATTGGCCGTCTACACTATTCCAGTGGCGCTGGAATGGGCTAACTGGAATGAAAAGTAGACCGTCAATCCAGTCACTGGACTGGACTGCTTTGCTTACTGGAATGGGTACATTCCAGTGCCAGTCTATATTATTCCAGTGACATTCCAGCGCTGGATTCGATCACTGGACTGGAATGCTACTGGAATAATGTGAACGGGGTATTTACTATGAGAAAAACTATTGATTTTTAATTTTGTAAAATTTTCTGACAATTTGAAAGATCAAATAATGTCTATTGCTTCCTATAAAAATAGTTTCTAATTAATCTGAAATTACGAATAAAAAATTACACATCTTGAAAAAGCTGACTGAAACAGTTGAAAGAATATGGTGCGGCATTATAAGCAACGTAAGTCGATAAAAGAAGTCGGATTAGCATGGACCCTTGTGGAATACCTTTTTATATAGTTCTATGTATTTTGATAAAATATCTGATGTGTTAATGATTGTCACCGATTGTTGTCTACCTATTGTATAAGAATTTTTAAAGCCTCTAACTTTATCTCTTTATGTTATGTTCGTAAAATTTAGATTATCCAAAATGAGTTTTGAACTCATGTAAATATTTTAAAGTGAATTAAAATGTTTGTTTGCTTGCGAAAGAGTAGCGTGCCAAATATTCTAGGGTGATAATTTTTCGAGGATATCTGCAATTCCACACATAAATTATCTAGGTTTTCCAAGTGTGGCAGCTCTGTTTATTGTATATTACCTAAAGGTACTATCAAAACGTACAATTTTACAAAAATGACATAAAAAAAATAAACGAAATGGACCTTCTTGTCTACAAGTTTTTAACTTTTAATACCTCAAATGGCTTACAATTACTACAAAAAAGTTTTCCAATGTTAACACAGACTAAGGAAGTAATCTTTAAGTTTTACTTAATTTTTTTAAATATTAAAAAAAAGTAAAAAAAAAAATTGGCAAAACACAACAAATTTGATCCGTATGAAATTTTCCCAATGTAACTTTAGAACGATTTAATTTTTAATTAACGTTAATTAATAGATTTTTCATTTACAAAAAAAAAATACTATAACAGACATTCTTGCAAAATCAACACATAAGGTTCGGTTCGCGCATGCAATTTAAATTTTAAAACATTAAATAATCAGTATTTTTGGTTACTGAGAAAATCAGATTATAAAAATATTAGCCATTTTAGCCTATTAATAGTTTAATTATCAACATCTAAACATTCAAGCTGTATTATACCAAACTATGTATAAAGCCATATGAAAAAATGAACTAATGAAAGTTTATGTAATCGTTATAAAAAAGGCAAGAAAAACATACTTACAAATATTTAAGACAGATATATATATATATATATATATATATATATATATATATATATATATATATATATATATATATATATATATATATATATATATATATATGACTCTAAACTACTGATTACAATAAAAAACAATAAATCTCATTCTAACTAATTTCAAAAATTAACAGTTATTCACTAATCATCTGCCGTAAAACTGAAAGTTTATTAATTGTATAATCATATTCTAAATATTTTTGTTTTATCCTAAGTAACATAACTGTATAAATATATAAAAAAAAATAAATAAAAATATATATTTGCTAAAACACATTTAAATAAATTAATACTGTTACTGAATTCAAAATATCTGTGTATCTCTGCTACGATAATTCCGAAAAGATATCAACTATCGGAAAACTAGAGGAAAATATATGTAATATTAATTGGGATCCGTTTCCGAAATTTTTTATCAAGTGTAAGTTACCATTAGGAACAAATGAGTAACATTTTATTGGAACTATTTAGTATTGAGGGGTTATATACAGTTGTAGCGAGTGAAATGACAACATTTTCTCGATTTTTTTCGATAGCATAATAAATATTTATTTAAAAACTGTTGACAACATCGATTAGTATATGTTTTGGGATACTTGTTAAATTTTTTTCATAGAAAAATATTTGTAAATAGCGGAACTACAGCAGTATTTCAGGAGTGCCTTCTTTTGAGCATCACTTGCGGTCGACATGATAACTCAAGAATGGTTCATTTGAAATCAAAATTTCAAAAACATTTCGTTAGTATATTTTATTGTCCAGCCGCTGAAAGGAGGATTTGTCAAAATTTAAATTTTTAAAAGAATGGCAACGATTTTAACAAAAAGTATATTTTTCAAAGTGTCAAATTTTTGATTTTTTTGATCTAAAAAAATCTTTTTAAAAAAATTGAAAATCCTTTGGTCAGCAACTAACTACATATTATTGTAATGAATAAGTAGCTAAATTATAGTGGTGATCGGATTGATAGTTTTTTAGTAATCGTGTCCACCGCAAAGGTACTTTCAAAAAAATACGATTCTAAGATAACACAGGTCAACATTTGATCTACGCAGGAACGCCGGAAGCGGTCAGTTGCTCCTAGGGTTTTTGGGGTCGCTGATTACGATGAAGGGGTTGGCTAACCTCCATCAGGTCAGATTCAAGGGCATTTGAAGGTCAAATGGAGAAAAAACCTTTTAAAAAATCTGAAAAAAATCATACCTATATTTTTGAGGTCAGCGAATCGAAATAAGGGGTCGGCTAACCTCCATCAGGTCAGGTTCAAGGTCAAATGAAGAAAAAACCTTTTAAAAAATCTGAAAAAAATCCCCACTTGACCTCCAAATGACCTCGAAACTGACCTCATGTAGGTTAGCCAACCCCTTATTTCGATTCGCTAACATTAAAAAAATAGGTATGATTTTTTTCAAATTTTTTAAAAGGTTTTTACTCCACTTGACCTTCAAATGACCTTGAATCTGACCTAATGGAGGTTAGCCAACCCCTTCATCGTAATCAGCGATCCGAAAAACCATGGGGAGCAACTGACCGCTTCCGGCGTTCCTGCGTAGATCAAATGTTGACCTGTGTAATCACATTTAAAGTCACAAGTTTATTTCTATCATATTTTCGATGTTGAACGTTTGAAAGTCTATATACAACTGCTTCAAAGTTTCAAGGTCATACATTTCGAACAATACAATAGAGCAGCGAAAGACGACGTACTGCTTATATTATATTATACCAAGCGGCAGTTGCGCAGGAGCAGCCGCGGGCACTACTCGTGGTGGTGCGTTATATATAAATAGCTATAACTTTGAATCTGATGCCCCGATTGTTATGACATTTGATGAGAATATTCTTGTGATAATAAACTTAAAGAATATGCAATAAAAAAAAAAAAAAAAATTTTCATTCATCACAACTGTATATAACCCCTTAACTAGCAGAAATATAATAGGAACTATGAAGGGATTAAATATTAGATCCTACCTTAAATAATTTATGATACAGTTTGATGTATGTACTTAATTATTATTTACATTATTATTATTATTATATAATTTATATACAATGTTGATTTTAAAAATGAAACTACTCCATCAATTATTACTTTTCAACAACATAAATAATTTAAAAAAATGTAATTTTCATATTTAAAACTAACTTTCCTTACCTGATTATTAATAAACTACGAATAGTTGCATAAAATAATATGGTGTAAGAAAATTAATTAAAATACAGCACTAAATCCATGGCACTAAATTTGTACTTCGTCTGAAGGGTTTACTGACGTAACTGATGGGAGACGTGGTCGTCGTGGACTGCTTGAATGAAGCGGACGCACCAAAGGAGCTGATAGTAAAGGGGCATGCTCTTCTACACACCAAATACAGCCAACATACAAAACAAATGGAGCAAATTCAAATTTACACAAATCATAATTTATACCGCTACAATTTTCTCTTTTTGGGAAATTTAAAAAAAAAAATTGAAAATCTACTTTAATTTATATCGTGCACTTCTACATTTTTTAAGGTAATCATAGTTAAACAGTGGAAATAGTCTAAGAGTTGGTGAACGACAAAATGTTTTAAACCAGTTAAAATTTTATGTAAAGATATTTTATCTGAATCTGTACTAATAATCCGATTTCACCGGGTCTTTCATAAAGTTCGTTCCATCTGGGGAAATTTTTAAAATTTCTTAACTCTAACTAGTGATGTCGAGCCGACGAACGGTTAGTCGATTAATCGACTAAAGTTGTTTTTTAGACAAAATTAGTCATTAGTCGAAAATATCAAGCAAACAATAGTCGACTAATCGACTAAATTTTTAATCGCATTCATGAATAGGGTAACCTATGTAAAATGTAACTCTTTCAAAAACGATGTTTCCTTTTGAATTTAATTATTGAGTTTTAATATATTTTTTAAGAAAAATTAATCATATTAATCATTCAGTCAAAGGTAAAATAGTCGACTAAAAAATGACCCAATGTAAACAAAATTAGTCGAAACTTATCGGCAAGTCTATATTTTTTAACGCTATGACGGTTGTAACTTATAATGACAAAATGACCAACTGGTACACTATTTTGATAACTAATACACTTTATATGGAATTGTTGACATCCTACAACGTGGTGTGTGAGTTTCACTTGACGTCTTATGACGTCAAAGTATTAGGCAATATTCCAGTAACTTGTTTTTTTACGAAAAATTTTAATTTTTTTGCTGGAAGACCTATGTTGGTTTTTTAAACTGGTGCTATTTATCGATAGGTCTATATTTTTTAACACCATGATAGTCGTCACCTATAACGACAAAATGACCAACTTGGTACACTATTTTGACAGCTAATACACTTTAGGTTAGGTTAGGTTAGGTTGACATCCTACGACGTGGTGTGTGTTTCACTTGACGTCTTATGACGTCAATGACCATCAAGGTCATGTCCCTGTCACTCTCCATTTAGTCTATTATAAAAAAATGGACCGTTTTTTGACGTCGCTGTAACTAATATATCAGATGGCGTTGATTTACTAGGGGATAAAATTAGAGTCGAGACATGAGGTTTAATAGTTCGCTATTTTTCATCTAAAATAAATTGGAAATAAATTAAATATTTAAAAAAATACTTTAATTCAACCTAGAAAGATTAATTAAATTAAAAAGAATTAATTCTTCGTTAACACATAACTTGGTGACGATATTTTTGTACTCAATCATATAATAATTAATTTTGACATCTATTTGATGAAAAATGCTCACATGTCCCAACTCTATTTAGTATACCCCCTATACCATTAGCGCCACGTAGCAAACGTAGCAAACTGTGACATGAAAAGGTCCGTCCTTGAAAACAAGTGGCAGGGACATGATCAAGGTATTAGTGTGGCGCCATCCAACGCAGTTCACGCGAATTACGCCGAACAGCGCTCGAATAGCAGCCCAACAACCGAGAAAACAATTATTAATTGCGCGCCAAGAGTGACAACATGCACAGACAAGTGCCATAGCTATGGTCATGTAAAATTAATTAAATTATTTCTTTTAAATAAATTGTATTTTGTTATCATTATTAAAATTAATAAATTCATACGTGATTGTTAATTGTGTAATATTTTCAAGTACTCAAGTTGCACCCACTGGGGATAAAGAATCTATATTAGCAGAGGTGGCGCAAAGGGTGGGCGACCGCCTATAGCCTCGCACCTTTGAGGACCTCGCGGCAAGGCCTCCGTGCGGCTTTCTTATATGTGAAAACATCGATGTAAAAACATCGATGTTATGTCCTCGATAACATCGACACATCGATGTTATGAGAATAATATCGAAACATCGATATTACTCTAACCTATCAGTATTTATAAAGTCCTGTCGCTGATTTAAAACAAGATCCATTACTTTTATGGCAAGTTCTAGGATCCACTTATTCAAACTTGAAAAAAATTGCCATTAAATATTTGTATTTCACAGTAACTTCAACAGCTTCAGAGAGACTTTTTTCAAAAGCTGGGCAGCATTTGTATCAACAAAGGAACATATTAAAAGGGAAACTTCTAACAAAGTGACTTTTTTGGCAAAGTGTACCAAATAAATATTCGTAATGATAATTTTTAATAAATTAAATGATAGATTATAATCGTTGTTTATTTTGCTACATAAACATCGATGTTTTCGAACATCGATGTCTTCCTTTCGATATATATCGTATATCGATACTCTTGAATCGATGTTAACATCGATGTCAACATCGATGTTTTTCTAATATCGATCATCCCTAATTAAGGGTGTTATCGGGTTTCTGAATTGTGAATTTTTTTTTTGCTCGCCACCTAATTTTCAGGAAAGCTCTTTTAAAAAATCATGGAAAGAGAGGCCTCGAAAAAAATGATTAAGGCGTTTTTTTTGCTTGTCGTCTAATTTTTTAAGGGAGAAATTTCAAAAAGAAAATTAAGAGGGCCTCGCAAAAATTATCTTGCCTACTCCACATTTCCGTCTTGCGCCGCCTTTGGGTATTAGTTATAAATAAAATAATTATTTGTTTATTAAAATTACAATGTTCCAGTGACTTGTTTTTTATGAAAAATAGTATATTGTACAATAAGTGGGAGAAGAGGCTTATTTCTCACGAATATGAGTTTGTTGCGCGGGCCCGCAGGGCTAGTGTAACAATTCATATGAGTGAGAAATAAGCTTTTCCCACGTATTTTACACTATACTTTATCTACGAGCACATTTTTTTTCGTAAAATTTAACAAAATTTAAATAAGTAGTAAAAAATTTTTAAATTTATAATGTCAGTGGTAAGATGTTCAAATTTTTGCCAAAACATACTTTGAAACTATGGAAACAATAATAAATAATCAACATACATATGTATATTTTTAAAATTATTTATATAGATTATATTATTAAATCAATGACATAGCCAACTTTTTTATTATATTAAGCCGTGCGAAATAATTTCCCACGCTATTTCCGCACAGTGTGGGAAATTGTTAATTTTTACATATAGTTATCCGTGCGCAAAATGTTACTTTTAATAGTAGGAGTAGAAAACATTTTTTTTTTGTTGGATAGTCTATATTTGTTTCAATTATTATTTGGTAAAAATGATGATTTTGTCAACAAACACATATTAAAAAATGGTACAGCTTTTGTTTAACTAAAATTCATAAAATTGTTTTGAATTTACGAACACTTAAATTCGAATTTTGGAAAAAATAGAATTTTAGGCTTTATTTTTGCAAACTATAGTCATTTAGCCATCGGAATCTATTTACTAGATCTAATTTTGATATAATGCCAGAATTTCATGATGAAATAATCAATATTTTTCAAATTATTACAATTTTTTATATTTTACAATTTTGAAATTTCTTACTTTCCGCCAAATAGGAAGAGGATAATAAGATGTGTTTAGCTAATTTTCATATCAACCGATGCACTAACCTCAGTCAGATATTTTTCAAAAAATCAATAGTGAAAAATTTCTTCATATGAAACGCACTTTATGAGAGATGCTGTTATGTAGACCCTTAATATTGTTTTAAAGTGCCAAAAACGGTTTTTATAAATATTTTTAAAGATATTAATTTTTGGATTAAGTCTATAATTTGGTCGTAATGAAAAAAATTAATAACTTTTTTTTGTAGCCCAATCATTTTTTTATGTTTGTTAAAAGCCGTTTTTGACAATTTAAAACAATCGAAGGGTCTTTAAGGGATCGTGGTTGTTTAACCAAATAATCGACATGTGTGTCAAACATATACAAAATGTCTTTATTTCACCAGCTCTCAGCCTAAAAAATATATCAGGTAACACTCAAATTTTATAAATTACTGTCTTTTTAGTCATACATAACAGCAAATGTAGTTTAACTACTCATGATTAATTAATTAAATATCAAGCTTCATAATATTAAAACGATCAAAAAGCTACAAAATCATATACCATACTATCAGAGAACACTGCAAGAGTACAAATTATTACATTCAAATATATCTTACCAATTAATTCTTACCTTGAAGCTGTCTATTAATAAGGGCAGTTATTCCGGGACCATCACCCGACTTTTTCACAATTAGCATCGGCTTATCATCAGAATCATCCATATTTGGAATGTGGCCGTTGTTACTAGCTGCCATTGTTTCGCTTACCTAATTAGTTTTGTAAATATTTATAAATTTTTTAAATGCTTTATTATAATGTTGATATCACTTAAGAGGAGATTCGCCAAAAAAATAAAAAGAAATCAATTTTTTTTTATAATTAAATAAAATTAATTAAATAAAATTTAAAGAAATCGATTTTTTTTTCATAATTAAAAAAAAAAAAATCAAAATGTTATGGGCATTTTAGTGTGCGCACTTTACTATAATTCATTGACGTTATAAAATTTTAAATACTTTTTTCTCAAAACTATGTTTTCCGACATGGTTTTGCGTGTATCTCATAAAGTATTTGAGGTATCGACATAAATCAAAGTGCATATTATTTCTCGATACCGTCATTTTGACAGGAACTAGGGCTTTTTGGTTTCGTGGTTTCGTAATATATTTTCAAAATGGCGGCTGTTTACTGTCAAGAAAAAACGGTGATTTTTGACAACTTATTTTCAAAATGCGGTTTCTAGTTTTTTTTTTTTTCTTAGATGCTAGTTAATGCCATAATAGCCTGCTCACATTATCCCAGTCCAGTAATCCAGTGAGCTAATCCAGTCCAGTGCTGGACTGGATTATATCGTTTACATTATTCCAGTTATTCAATGGTTCATTCCAGTCATTCAATTACATTACAAAAGTGTTCAACGTTTAATTCGACACTGGATGGCCGTCTACACTATTCCAGTGGCGCTGGAATGGGCTAACTGGAATGAAAAGTAGACCGTCAATCCAGTCACTGGACTGGACTGCTTTGCTTACTGGCATGGGTACATTCCAGTGCCAGTCTATATTATTTCAGTGACATTCCAGCGCTCGTTTCGATCACTGGACTGGAATGCTACTGGAATAATGTGAACGGGCTATAACTGTGTATGTATATTTTCAGAAAATACTTAGCTTTGTTTCTTTTTCACGAATTTTTAGTTCAAATCGGTAAAAATTATGCGCAGTTGGAAAAGTTGAAAATAATACGTTCCTTTTAAAAAAATATATTACTTGTACTGATAGTTCAATGTTCCTTTTACTATGAATTTGAATTTGAACTGAGTTCAAAACAGTTTAATCAGTCCGGGATTTTTGTCAAGAATTTGAACTAGAATTTCAGTTTGTGTACAGTTTTAAAAAAATTATCAAAAAAAAAAAAGAAAAGTTAATGAAGAATAATATCTACGATATCTACAACTTGTCTATGAGACGATGATCTCTGACGCGGTTGTTGCCATCATTGTGATCTGTCTCTTTTTAGCATAATATGTATTCTGTCTGTCTCTTTTTAGCATAACAGTTCGTGTCAATTCTCCTCTTCCCTTTGTCCTGCTATTAGAGATCGTCGTCTCATAGACAAATAGTACCATATCTACGGTTAGCGTCGTTAGCGTGGTAGCGTTGTCATAGGATTGAGTAAAAAGCAAAGTTATTCAAATTTAAATAATAATTAAAATAATTTTGTTGATTTTAACTATATATTTAAAATATTATTAAGGCAAACTAATTTGGGAAGTTTTTGGATTTTTATTAACCAATGTGGCGATTTGCTTCAAAAAAGATAATGTGTACTCCATCTAGTGTATGGGACATACACATTCTTATATCAATGGATTTTTGTTGCTTTTCTCTATGATGGTAGGGTCACACTTCTATGCCCTCTATAGAATATTTTTAGAATTTATTGCGTTCCTTTTTAAAAATTCAGAATTGTTAGTTCAAGTAATAATTCAATTCGATCATGCGTATTTGACAAATTCATAATTATTTGAACCGTTCATCATTTTGGAAAAGGAACAAAGCTCTTGATTTTTTTATTTTAGTTCACTTGGAATTTCAGAACGCGCGAAACCATCAAGATGGAAAAATCTCGCAGTGTCGACTTCAACGTCATTTATATTCAGTTAATTTTTTTATTTAAAAAAAAAATTTTTTGCAATCTCAAGACATATAGAAATAATGATATTTAGTTTTTTAATAAAATATTTATTTGAATAATAAAAAAAATATAATAATAAAGGGCAATTTTTGATGTTTTTTTGGCGAATCTCTCCTTAACTCTTCGACATTCGCGTTGGTATTTGTTACATCGCACGAGTGTCGAAGGGCTTAAAGTAAGATACTTATTCACCTGCATCAATTTTTTCACTACATCTCTACCAAGGATGTGATCAAATACTGCTTGTAAAAACTGATCGGTAATAATGGAGAGACGCAATTTATCTCTGTGCCATATCAGAACTCTTGACCATTCCATGGCCGTAATACTGACTTGGAAGAATTCATCGGTAGAAACTCCAAACCATTCAGGACTGTCCAAAAATTGATGTGGGAATACTATGTGTAACGCTCTACCACCTTGTGATACTACAAGTCTAAAATATATAAAAATTTACGATCAAGTTTTTACAAATCAATTTTTAACATTTCAGTAATGGAGTACTATAAGAAGGAGACTTAATTACATGACAGGAATTGACAAAATTGGTCAGGAAAATGGTAAATCTAAGGCTTTCTTTTTTTACCACTCGCGGCGTTAATAATGCTTGAATACTGATGTGAATATAGCGAATATAACATAAAACGTATAAAACAGAATGTAAATACAGTACTTATTCTCAAATGGAAACACGTCGGGACTGGGGAAGTGAGTGTTTCCATTTGAGAATCACCAATGTCGGTTGATGATATTTAATAATAAGGAAATACATAGAAATTACATATGTATGAAATAAACTCTTATAGTTTAAATTACTTTATACGGCGGATATCCAATGGTACTGACTCCGATTTTACATAGTGACGTCAGCGAATTATATAATATACAATATAAATGATGCGACGCAAAATAAAAATTGTTAAGTTTATTTTAAAAACGATCGAAAAACCCACTTTATAACTGAGTTGAACATTGAAAAAGATTCTAGAAGATTCTATTCAAAAGCTACCAAAGATAGGGGCTATTCGTACCGCACGAAGTCAAAGTGTCTTGCTCTTACTTTTAAGAACATTATACTTGTTTTGAAGAACTTTTGTCTTACTTTGGAGATATTTGTATGTTCCTGTCTCACTTTCCGTGTTCTTGAGAGAAGGGTGAAGGATATGTACGATGTATACCGAACGCTATTACTGACTATAAACTATGTATGCTACAATCATCGTATCATAGAGATGTACACGATATGATTTTACTCACAGAGTACTAATTTAAATACAAGAGTAATATTGTACTAGATTTTAGATAAAATTTCTTGTTAATACAATAATACGTGAAAGTTTTTAAAAAATGTGTTGTTAATTATTTAGAATTTAGCTAATTCACTTGAATGAATTTTTTTAATGAAAATAAGTTGCGTTTTTAATGACAATAGGAATATTCTTATTGGAACGAGAAAAAATTAAAAAATAAAATAACAGAAAATTCTCATATAATTTTTATTTGTATAAATTGAATTATATAATTCATTTTATTTATTTATACTATTATTATTATTATTATTATTATTATTAATTTTTTTTATTATAATAAGAATTGTACAGAATTTTGATAAGAATTGAATGTAAAATGTTGAACTGGCAAAAATTTTAATAGGTATAAAGAAATTAGCATTATGAATAATACAATTTTGTTCGTCATTGGCCTGGCCTTTATATAAGGTTAAAACTATTCATTAAGAATTTTTTAGTACATCAAACATGTATACGAAGTATCCCATGATTTAAATACCTAATTAAAGCCGGTTACACACGGTCTGATCTCATCGGCCAATAAAATAGACATTATTGACGACGTAAAGATTCTCTCTCGTGTCTCTGGTGGTAAAATTAGGACTAGTATCAAGTTAAAATATACGCATAAATGTTTAATTGGGGATATAAAATCTAGTAATCCGCCCATAATTTGTATAATAGGTATTCTAATGACAATTACACGTATACAAAAATTTTTACTTGATACAGATTCTAATTTAAAAAAAAAAAAAAAAAAAAAAAAAAAAAAGCCTGAGATGCTTATCGTAATCTTTACGTCGCCAAGAATCAGCTACCCACGCGATGATAATATGATAATTTAGTATTTCAATAGTCATGGACGCTGTTCAGCGTTAACTTAAACCTAAGTAACTGTGACACAACCTTGTAACTCGTTAACAATTCCACATAATTCCATATAACGTATACTAGTTGTCAAAATAGTGTACCAGCTGGTCGTTTCGTCATTATAGGTTATGATTATTAGAATACCTATTATACAAATTATGGGCGGATTACTAGATTTTATATCCCCAATTAAACATTTATGCGTATATTTTAACTTGATACTAGTCCTAATTTTACCACCAGAGACACGAGAGAGAATCTTTACGTCGTCAATAATGTCTGTTTTATTGGCCGATGAGATCAGACCGTGTGTAACCGGCTTTAATTAGGTATTTAAATCATGGGATACTTCGTATACATGTTTGATGTACTAAAAAATTCTTAATGAATAGTTTTAACCTTATATAAAGGCCAGGCCAATGACGAACAAAATTGTATTATTCATAATGCTAATTTCTTTATACCTATTAAAATTTTTGCCAGTTCAACATTTTACATTCAATTCTTATCAAAATTCTGTACAATTCTTATTATAATAAAAAAAATTAATAATAATAATAATAATAATAATAATAATAATAATAATAATAGTATAAATAAATAAAATGAATTATATAATTCAATTTATACAAATAAAAATTATATGAGAATTTTCTGTTATTTTATTTTTTAATTTTTTCTCGTTCCAATAAGAATATTCCTATTGTCATTAAAAACGCAACTTATTTTCATTAAAAAAATTAATTCAAGTGAATTAGCTAAATTCTAAATAATTAACAACACATTTTTTAAAAACTTTCACGTATTATTGTATTAACAAGAAATTTTATCTAAAATCTAGTACAATATTACTCTTGTATTTAAATTAGTACTCTGTGAGTAAAATCATATCGTGTACATCTCTATGATACGATGATTGTAGCATACATAGTTTATAGTCAGTAATAGCGTTCGGTATACATCGTACATATCCTTCACCCTTCTCTCAAGAACACGGAAAGTGAGACAGGAACATACAAATATCTCCAAAGTAAGACAAAAGTTCTTCAAAACAAGTATAATGTTCTTAAAAGTAAGAGCAAGACACTTTGACTTCGTGCGGTACGAATAGCCCCATAATATAGAAGCCCGCGTTTCCATTTAAGAGTGTTCCATTTGAGAATAAGTACTGTACCGCTTTCGTATCCGTCGAACACGAGTGCCATCTTTGATTTGGACACTTTTTTGAATACATTGAGTTTCGTCACCTTGTCTAATCTCCATAATTTCAGTAAAGGGAAAGTATTGTAATGGGTTCGAAAATTCAAATTTTAAATATGAGGGCTGTCATTCCAAAGTCAGCAATCTCCACTTTAAAAAAAAAATGAGATAAAAATGGATAATAATACTATTTTTCCTCCTCTATCGATTAGTAAATTTAGTTCTTTTAAAAATCACCTAGATCCTGGTGAAATCTAAGCCTAAACATTGCCGTTCATTTCAAATACTACAATCTCCATGCATAATTTATAACAAATAGCCAATATCAACCAATCAGAATCAAGAATCAAATAATGTTGATGAGATCTTGTGCGAACCATGTCCTGAGTTGACCTAGTTTGTTGTTTAGTTGTGTTAAATTTACACGCCATATTGTTAACTTGTAACTTTTATAAAAAATAAATCCATCTGTAAAATGCAGAAAATACTAATTTCTTCAGAAAGTTGAACACTATTATTTTGTATTCATTTTGTTTCAATTCCTTTTCATCTCCATCACTTTTGATTAAAAGTAAGTAAGTAAACTATGAATTCTTTGTGGTGAAGGAAAAGCTTCTTTACAATTTTTGTGGGTATCACAAAAAGCCTCATCATTTTTCTAAATCCTTAACATTATTTTATTTTACTCTAGCAACGCCGCCACTCATACAAGTATAATTACTGTAACCGGGACACATTAGCGAAAGTTTTTATGCAACCTACATCACATATATGTATTAACGGTTACTTAACTTGGTTGTAACATGCATCTAAGTGTGGCCAACGACATCTCTATCACGCTCCCAGTAATAACTATCGTCAATAGTATAACTTTGCACCACAACGACGGCGACGTCTAGGGTTGTATGTGTCGTTGTGGTGCGAGGGGAGCCGGATGGAATTGTATGTGGGTTTTATAATGATGGTCGTCGGGAAGAGAATTCAATTAAGGTTTGAGTATGGAAAGGGGAAGAAGCCCGCCTTTCCAACAATACGCTGTGGGACCTTAATTCATTTAACTTTTAATTTTTATTGTTGTAAATTGTGTCACACCACAGCAGATTTTAATAAAGAATTTTGATATTGTTGAAGTGGTTGTTTTCATAGTTTTCCTAACTTTCATATGGACACAAAATAAACACAGGGACACATTTTTATCATAACGGCGGGTCGTTGTGTTTAAGTTTTATTATTCATTACAATGGACTTACAAAAATATATAACAACAAATAATAACATCATTATATAAATAAACGAACCCACGAGTAAGTGATAAACCGATTCATAACAACCGACGACGAACCGAATCCGTTAGATTACTCATTATTGCCATTATAAAATAGGCAAAATCAAATTCCATTTGGAACGAAGTCGGCAATATCCACTAGTTCAAATCATAATCTGCAATCTCCAACATTTAGAGCTGAATAACTCCGAAAGTTTAAAAATTACGTGAATTTTGACACCGGGAATCTTTTTCTATGGCCTAAATCTATAAACGTACTAATTTTTGTTAGTATATTCGAACTCCAATAGTCTAAATCAGTTTTTCACGATTTCCCAAAATTTGAGCAAGGTAGAGATTGCAGACTTTGGAATGACGACCCTCATATGTGTTTCGAGATCATTACAGTGTTTCTACACTATTTTTAAAAAGATTTACTTGTGATTACGTTTTCTTCACAAGAAAAATCGACAAACTGTGGTGAAAATGGCTTTTTTTGGAAAATTGTACCCTTTTTTACTATATTGAGCTTTTTTAGACTTGAGCGCATTTTTTTCTTAGTATTATTATTTTTTTATATAATGTTCTTTAGACGTCAACAAATATAAAAAGACAAAAATTAAAATGCTAAAAAAATGCGCATAAGTTTAAAAAAAAATTCTATATAGTAAAAAAATGGGATAATTTTCCAAAAAAAGTCATTTTGATCAAAGTTTCCCGATTTTTCTTGTGAAGAAAATGTAGTCACTTTTAATTTATTAAAGCGTTAAGTTGGGATCCTGTATTTTACTAAAATAATCAGAAATATATATATTAAAAAAAAAATATATAGTTAAATTTTTTATCATATGGGGGGTTAATTTTCTTAGCTTATCGATACCCCTCCTTTCCCCAAAGTTTTAATATACACCGAGACCCTGGATATTATATGTATATTTAGAACCTTTACTCTTATCATAGAAAGAATACCAAGACCTTCTTTGGGGATTTAGTTAAAAATTTCAATCCGGATCTTTATGCATAGTAACAGGAGTCGGATATAATGGGTTACTGAAAACATTTTGCAAATTTTTTCTGGAAAGTCATGGTTCAATTTGATTTAAAATTTAATTTCATGCTTCAATTTGATTTTTATAGCATCAATTCAACCATGTAAATTAAAGGTTAATAATAAAAAAAATACAAGTATTATTAAAAACTAACAAACTCACAAAACAATATTTACATAATATAGAATGTTCAAAGTCATATGAGGTATTAGTCCTATAATAATAAGCCCCAATTCACACTATCGTGTCGCTCTTGGTACGGTATAAATACGTTCTCAGTTCAATAAAATATTATTTTTATTATTCCAAAATTAATTGAATAAAAGTGGTATTTTTGTAAAGTAAAGTGTTTTACTTTGCAATACTATAGTTTATTAATAATAACTATAATTACTATTATCATTAAAAAATCATTAACATTAATAGATCCAGGTATGTGGCTCATACTTCACCGCTTAAAAATAAAATTTTTACTGTTAATGCAAATACAGCTTAAATAAACATTTAAATTAAATTTTTTTTTAAAAAATTGTAGAATACATTAACATCGAACACAAAGCCTTCTGAACATTGACCCGACACTCTACCATTTACGCCACATAACTCTTATTAAGTTAAATACTAAACTGGTTTATAAGGTACATTAATTCTTCAAGTGCCGCCATCTGTGACAGATTTGTCGAAATATAGTATAATTGTAAGTCATCTTCAATTTTACCAACATAGTTTAGTATAATTTCTATTTTGAAAATTCCTAGGGTATCATTTTTGATGTTGGCATCTCTGATTTTCTTTCTTTTTTTGTAACCTTATCTATTGTACTGTCACTGGCAGTAAAGGTCCGGCATTTTGAGACAAAAAATTTTCTCTATGGTTAAAATAAAAGGGTTAAAAAAATTTGAAAGTTTACAAGCTTTTTTCTCGAAAACGGCTATGGTTAGTGTGTTTTATTATTTTACTATGTTAACACCATAACGGTATACTACCAAAGTTTCATCCTGAAGTGAATTTCCCATCCCGGAACCTTTCCTTGTAAGTGATACCGTATTAAAACCGATATTTGCCTCATACGACCTTGAATGTATTGTACCTCATACATTTTTATTAAGTGGTGAACTGATGATTTAATTAACCAATACCCTTTTTACACATGAATGAATAGAAATTAAAATATTCCCGAGTCATGTTTAACCGTGATGTAATATTTATTTTTTTTAAATATAAATTTAAAAAATGTGAAAAAAATGAAACAATCAAGTAAGAGTCGATAATTAAAGGAACTTACTTGCCAGAAAGTACAAGAGATAGACTATCTACTTTTGTTGCCTTTTCTTGAGCATACACCTCTTGATACTTTAATGTTCGTATCATTTTCATACATCTTAGCACTTTCTGAAATTTATGTCTTGAAACTTTAAGTGGACGAAATAGTGCAATATATACCTACAAACATTTGTTTCACTTTTAAGTGGTAAGAAAAAAATTATGCAATTATATTCAAATTTTTCGATCAAATATATACATAATAATAAAATAAAAATACACAGTATCAATATCAAAGTGTCAGGGGCGTAATTATCGGATAAAATTCTACCTACGACATTATTTACTGCAAAAATGTTGGTAATCCTTACTAATATTATAAATGCAAAAGTGAGTTTGTTTGTTTGTTTGCCTGGCTTTCACGCCTCAACAGCTTAATCAATCAACTTGAAACTTTGCACAGACGTTGCTTGCGGGCCAGAGACGGTTATAGGCTACTTTTTATTTCGGGAAAATATTTCATTCCCGAGGGAAAACGCATTAAATTACAACAGCTAACTATTAAAAAACGGATAAATGAATTCAAACTTTGTATATTGCTAACAGAAGGGATGAGAAAGGACACAAACTACTGTATACCCCGGGAAATTTCCCGTGGGAAATTTCATTCCTGTGAAAAAATATATTTTAAATGAAACAAAAAATTATGATTAGGAAACTCCCATTACGCAATCGACTGGGACCGAATTGCTAAATGAGAAAGTCAAAGATCACGGGCGTTAATGTTTCTGCTTTATATATTTGTATGATTTACTGTTACAAACTATTACTTAGACACTAACACATTCAAACATATTTGCTTTAAAACACGGAGGGGTGCCATTATACACATCATGTATGCGACGAAATTGCTAAATGGGAGCGTGCGATATGGGAGTTTCCTATGTATGACGATATACAGCGATAAACATAGGTTATTTTTTATCCCGATGAAATATCTCATTCCCGAGGGAAAATGTATTTAAAACGAAACAATGAAATAACAACTGACTATTAAAAAAAAGCCGGACTGATTTCAAACTTTGCATATTGTTTACAGAGACGATGAGAAAGGACACAGACTACTTTCTATCCCGGGAAAATATCTAACTCCCGTGGAAAGTCTTATTCCCGTGGGAAAATATATATTTAAAACAGTATAAAAAAGAATCATTGATTTCATTTGAACTTGGCATGTTGTTAAAGGAATGTTATAGTCTATTTTTTGCCCAGGGAAAATATTGTATTTCTGTGGGAAAATTTCAAAGAAAAAAGTAATAATACCTACTCGACGCGTAATAGCGACGTGATGAAAGTTCACTTTATATGTCTTAACTAGATGCCATAATTTCAAATTCCACGCGGGCGAAGCCGCGGGCAAATGCTAGTAAATAAAATAATTTATACGACTGTCAATACATAGAATACACAACGTATTAAGAAATTTAATGATGCGTGTGATGCAATATTAATAAAGGACTAAAAGTCTAAAAAAAATTATAAATACATTTATGTGCTACTGGTTTCATAGAAGTTCGAGACAAGTCATTGAAGAAAATTAAACTACGGTAGTAAACTACTTCGCATATCCAATTGTAAGTTTTACGATTTACAGTGGGGTATTTGACTAATTTTGGGAAACTATTTTAAAATACGCATATTTACACGTTATGTACGTATAAATTTTTGAAGTGAAAACTTCTTTAAGTGCATTGAACGATTTTCAAAGTGAAAACTTCTTACACTGGTTCGAGTCACCGACATGCTAATGTTAACAGAATATCGGTAGCTATGAGTATGACATGTGCACGTATACACATATATTTGTATACATCAACATATTGTATATACTCGACTGTATAATGTGCGCGTTGGACGCTTTTTGGATGAGTAAAATCTTGTGAGTTTGTGTCACCAACATACTGTAATAGCAATATATCTGTATAGCTATAAGGGTGACGTATTGTACAACATTAGTATTGTGTAAATCTGTTATTTCATAGTTTTAAGTTTTTGCTTCTATCTGCAGTCCCCATAACTGCATATTTTTTTTTTTTCAAAATAATGACGAAAATCATTAGGAAAAATTAATTTAATATTTGTTACTAAAATTTGCGCGAAAACGTTCATTAGCTGTCAGTTACGTCATATTTTTTAAATAACAACAGGTGTTCTGTAGCTAAAAACGAAAACTATTTTTCTTATAACCAAGAAAAGAAATAGTTGATTGTTTTGATTTTTTTATTTATTTTTTACTTTTTTTTTTGACTAATTAAATCTGGGTTGATTTTCATAGTTATTTTTGATAACTGCTATTCAAAGTAGCGACCCTAATGCCGTCAGTGTTGAAGTGTAAGAGAACAGTATTGGGAAATCAAATGGAGACATGGTTTAATATTTAGCCTACCGGCAATAGTCTTTTCATTCGTCACCAGATGGCAAAAGTCGACATCTAAAAAAATGGTAATAATTTTGAATTGGCTGTTTTTATTTGGAAACAGTAAATTATAATGAAAAAATAAGAGTAATATTTTAAAAAAATGTTAGCTTGTATTTTGTAAACTAAACAGCATAAATTTTGTGAATTATCAAAACCACACACCAATGAACATATTATATATTATATTATATAGACTAATTATATCAATGTATAATTGAGGCAGCCAGATACCACCAGGATACGACCTAATAGTATTCTGCAATATAGTAATCAATGCAATAACCGATGGTATCCGTAGGTTTTCAAATAATTATTGTAAAAATATAATATTGATAATAAAATTTTACTTTTTTGAGAAGAAACTGCAAAATTTTGAAAGAAAAAAAGTGATATTCACTTTATTTTCAAAATACGTACTTATACAAATTATGTCCTGCAATAATTATAGTCCCACTTTCTCAAAAATGGACAATACATTATATTCCTTAAATTTCACCCGTCTCACCCCGTTACCTGCTTCAAGAAAATTGCCTACAAACTGGCTTTACGCTTTGTCTAGTAGTATAATATAATAGTGTTCATTGATCTGTGGTCAAAACCTAATAAATAGACCTAGCCTACTGGCAATAGTTATTTTTTTGATCACTAGTTCGCGTACCTAAAGCCAAGGATACACTGGCAAGTAACTTCTGCAATGTATTGCAGAAGTTACTTGCGTATCTGTTTCCACTAGATGTAATAAAATGAACAATTTATTTCTGTAAACACTTGCTGCAAGTTACATCAACGATACTTGCAGCAAGTACTTGCATGTGTTGTTTCCACTGCCAATAAATTTTCAAGCAATTTTTGTGTGAGTGTTTCCACTAGTTGCAATAAATTCTGCAAACTGATTGCTGCAAGTAACTTCTGCAAGTTTTACCACTAGAACTTGCTGGAAGTTTTTGTTCTCTGTTTACATTATTATTTGATATTTTTGCAATTTTTTTTATTTATTTAAAATCTGACCGTTAATTTGTATGTATTATCTATCAATAGGTACAACTGTCATTATAATTTTTATAAGTTTTAAAACAAGATTAGATGCGTAAAAATACATATTCCTAATAAAACAGCTGTTATAATCAGTATTTCAACGAAATAAAAATCTTAAAAAAGAGAAAAGTATGAGTAAAAGATGGCAGTGGCATGAAATCGAAAAAAAAATTGTTTAAACAAAATTAACAGCTGAAGATTTAATAAAAGAAGTAAAAATTTTTATTAGAATATCATTAGAAAATTTTAATTAAACAAAATACGCAAATTCGAATGAGTGTTAGTGGAAAAATGTCTACTCGTAACAAAAATTTTGAAAAGGCTCAAAATAACTCAAAATCGATTAGATTTAAATGTGGGACATTCTGAAGTAACCTATACTGAAATTCAATATAGAATTTATATTTATTTTCAATAAATATTTCATTCTAGTTTTGTTTCATCTTTTTTTTTCTTAATTTACTTATTAAAATTTTATCAAACTTCTCTTTAATTAACTATCAAATCAATTACCTACATTTTTTAATATACGTATGTGTATAAATATATCTATCTTTTTCTTATCCTTTTCTTGTCTCTTATTCTATCTTTGTTTTCTAAAAAACTTACACAAAAAACTTCCAACAATTTGGATAAGTAAAAAGTTGCTTGTGCAAGTTAAATAAACTGCTGAAACACTTTTTGAACCAACTTGCTGTTACAACTTCTGCAAGTGACTGAACTTGCGAAAGTCCACTTGCTGGTTACTGTTTCCACTATCAAATACTTGCACAAATTAACTTGCGGCAATTTAATTGCAGTTGATATGTTTTTTTATGTGTAAACACACTGTTTACACACAAAGCAAAAAAGACTTGCTCAACTTGAAATAAATTGCAGAAGCTAACTTGCAGTGGCTGTTTCCACATGAAAAAATACTTGCAGAAGTCGACTTCTGCAATATTTATTGCCAGTGGACATTTAGCTTAAGTTTTATGATTCCCAATACTTTAACAGTGTTAAAGTATCAGAAAGACGTCACCACAGGCGTGGTGACGTCGCCACCTTTTAACCACGTTGCTAATAACTAAAAAATTACTTTCTTATTATTTTTTTTTTAAATTAAATAATAATATTTAGGATGAATTAGCATAATAAATTGTTTTTTATTATAAATTTTCATAAAAAAATGTTTTGATCGTTTTCTCTTAATACTGTCAAACATGCCATTTCATGAGAGAGCGGAAACAGGACAGAAAAAAGTATATATCCTTTTTAAAATGAGACGGAAAGTAAGTTTATTACAAAAATAATTGGATAAAAATACTTGCAATAGTTTCTGTGTAAAAAAACACCGGGTATCAAAGAAAATTGATCGAAAAATTTGAACGTTATCTTCTTACATCATCAAAAATCACTTACCTCTTCAACTTCCTTTGAAAATCGTATCGGTCTTAAATAGAATAGTAATACACAAATATGTACAAAATTTATTACGACAAACAAAGTGTTCCATACAAATGCATCCAGATAACATCGGACAGCCCAGCCCCATAAAGCAAAAAACGCACAACCGACCAGCAGCGTGCAGCGTAAATAGAGCATACCGTAGGGACCAGTTGGCGCCAGGTATGATAAGAAGAAAAATGTGTTAGCCAACTGAAAATATATATGATTTGTTTGTTCCCATTTGTCACAATAGTTAATACTGAACACTGCTGATATGAATGAGCTGTCGTACGGGAACGATGTTAGATTCAGATTGCTTGAAACTCCTCCTGTTAAACAAAAAAAAAAAAGAAAACAATTAGCAAAAGAATTCACGTCTATTTAGCGCAAAAAAAAAATCAAAAAATCATTTTGGTATTTTAACACCAATAACTATGAATTCATATTCTCTAATTACCCTTACACCTAACCCTTACCCATAAACCTATTGTCTGAAGTTAATACAATAACTGAAAGGCTCCGCAAGTAAAAGTTTTTCCGTTTCAGCTGGTGTGTTTAATTGGTTCCGAAATTTAAAACAGAGTAACAGTGATTTTTTTTGAGAATTGTACCAAATATTATTTGAATTTTGATAATGGTAGTTGTAGCATCAGGTACGTGCTACAAATTAATAGTATTATTTTTTATGTCCTTTATATTTTGACCCTATATTACATTAAAATTTCAACAAGCTGGTAATGATAGCTATTACTCACGAAGATAAAATTGCGACATGAGTCAAGCTTGCGAGGCGAGTGTCGTAATGCATCTGAGTGAATAATTAGCCATTGCAAGCGAGTAGAATACGATATTTTTTCTACGACTTTTTTCCTTTTTGATTTAAATAAAATTGAATATAAATTTTAAATCAAAAGAATACGATTTTTAATCTATCTCTAATTTCATTAAATGTTTATATATCCACAAACGATGAAAACAAAATAGATACTACTTTGTTTACTTAGACGTTACTACGCAACATATATGAAATTAAAACTTGATACATACATTATTTACAAAACAATCGCAAACCCATTGAATAATGGTTAATACTGTGATTTCATTGGTCAAAAAGGTATTGAGTAACAATCATTCCTCCACACCTTTGAATAATGCCTAACTTTCTCAACAATTAACAGACATACATATAATGAGTGTATTCTTCAACAGGAGTGGAAAAAATTATGATTTTTTTAAAAAATTTTTTCCATATAATATAACTTTGCATAGAGTTTTCAAAAAAGTTCCATCAAGTACCGCTTTGTTTGCTATTTTAGTTCTTTGCTTAGTATTCCAGTAAAGTATAAAACAAATTTTAGCTATCCCAAATAATCCTTTTTTAAATTATGATCTTTCATTTACAGAGAGCCGCGATGATCTAAATTCAACCACGAGGACTATTGTGAGGAGAGGATTTAATTAAATTTTCAGAAGACATTGAAACCGAGCACCAATTAGATGGTGATGAAGACTAATAAAACATTTACTGATACCTTACTTCATTACATCTGTACATTTTGTTTTATTAAATTTTAATTATCTATTTTTTGACTTATTTTTTTACCCTCATTGAACCCGAAAACTTAGTAATTAAATAAATTAGGGCAAAATATCACAATAATGATTTAAAGTATATTATTTTATAATAATTAGTAAGAAAAACATTTGGTTTTCTTCATACTAAAAAAAAATTATTTTTGTCGCGCTAAATGAGTGAAATTGCCGTATGTGCGCCATCGGAAAAGCAGATTTCGTCATTTTGTTATATTCAACTTTAAAAATCATATAGTGATTGAAAACATTATCAAACTGGATCGGCTGGGACTTGACCCCGGATCTCCTGATAGTCTTATCCCCCTAGACCAATAATCCTCTGTCGGTTGTCAGTCTACTCTCAAATAAAATTATTGAAACTTTCAATCGTGTCAACCCTTACATTTGCCACGATTTAAGAAGTCATTCACATATCATTGTGTCCGCAATAAAATTATCTACATTTCCATATTTAATTGATTAAGAAAAAGAATCGAGGCAAATTACTAATACTAGTTTACCTTTTGATAAATTTGAGCATTACTTTAGGGTATTCCATTTTAAAATAAAAAGACAATTTTTACTTTACTAATAGGGTAGGGTGGGGTAAAAAAAAAGACAGCCGCGCAGGTGGAGTAAAAAAGAGACATAAATTTTTATTAACTTCATGTGTTAAATTTGAAAAATAAGAAGTATTACGGTGCTCCGTGGTTTCTGGACCCAGGAGGTAACTGGGCCAGGGGTTATTCGCATCCATATTTGTGAAAATAAAAATGTTATTTAGTTGGTACACCTTTTTCTTCTTCGTTTCTCTCTAGAACAACAGACATTACTTCGTTTGAATCCATTTTGTAGTTGTGAGAGCTTGTATGTATAAAAATAGGTATAAAAGTAGAAGTAGGCCCACTTACCCCAGACATTTATTGCAGTGCTTTTATAGAATATCGGTTAGAATGATCCAGTTACCCCATATTCATGGGGTAACTGGGCCAGCAGGACAAAAAGATTTATTTATATGTAGATAATTATATAGTGTTAAAAACTTACCTTAAATGATATTACAATATGTTTGTCTATTTATTGCTAAATAATCATGCAATATTTTGCAGTAAAAAAATTGTTTGTATTTTGCCATAAATTACAAATTTATGATGGTAACTGTAGGTCATGTTGTAAAATCATGACCCAGTTACCCCGGAGCACCTTATAACAAAATATATAGTATGTATTTTGTGATAATACTTTTTCAAATTTAACACTTGAAGTTAATAAAAATTTGTCTCTTTTTTTTTAGCCCACCTGCGCAGGTGTCTTTTTTTTACCCCGCCCTATCCTACCATTTCATTTAAAGTTATTTAAATGTCTGTAACATGTATGGCCATTAACGAACAGTCTGTTAACGACTGTTCGTTAATAAAGTGGTATTTAGTAAAGTAAAAACCAGTTTACCTGTTTTAATCTGGTATAGGTACCGGTATTCTTGCATGAAAAACGTAGTCAACCGCACTGTGACATTTTTTACATGTTTTTTTCTTTCGATTGATATTAAACTTATAAAGAAAAAGAAAGACCGTAATTGAGAAAAAAAAATTAATAAAATAATTTTTTATTAAAAATATCCTTGCCAGGATATGGTGTGTCAACTCCCCTAGGTTTTTTTTATCTACACATTTTATTGTAAAAAAAATATATATATTTAATCTAGAAAAAGAATGAGGGGTGTCGTATTTAAAGAATCTCGTACTATCAGCTATTACAGCCACTCTCATGACGCGACTTGAGGCCCGGACTATGACAGAAATTTGTTTTGAGGTCCCTATAAACCGAAAATGACATTCACTAAAATTTATATATGTATGTATGTATATACCGTGTGAGTTTTTTGAGAGTTGCCATTTTTATTACAGCCAAACCGTTGATTTAATCGAAAAATTTAATGATTTCGTTTTAACCAATTACCCAATGATTTAGGAACCGGATATTCAGGACCCCAATAATTAGAGTTGAATTCCAGAAAAACAATTTATTTTTTCATTAGTCAAATGTACATTTCGGAACATATGTCCCTTCTTCAGTGACCTATTTAACAATTAAAAATAAGTAAGTTACAATTGTGTTAGGTGTTTTGTAAAAAGAAAAAAAGATTGACAATGTATTTTTCTTTTAGTCTAATACATACATGTTATGAACATTGTATAAAAAATAAACATTTTATTTGAAATCTTAAAGGAAAGAATTTATTTAATTTCACAAAATTAACTATGGTAAATATAATAAGGTATATTGAAAAATTTTTTTGTATGTAACCATAGTTAATTTTGTGAAATTAAATAAATTCTTTCCTTTAAGATTTCAAATAAAATGTTTATTTTTTATACAATGTTCATAACATGTATGTATTAGACTAAAAGAAAAATACATTGTCAATCTTTTTTTCTTTTTACAAAAACACCTAACACAATTGTAACTTACTTATTTTTAATTGTTAAATAGGTCACTGAAGAAGGGACATATGTTCCGAAATGTACATTTGACTAATGAAAAAATAAATTGTTTTTCTGGAATTCAACTCTAATTATTGGGGTCCTGAATATCCGGTTCCTAAATCATTGGGTAATTGGTTAAAACGAAATCATTAAACTCTTGAAATCCCAATTAAAACTACGTTGATTAATCGAAAAATTGTTCAAATAAGAGTTTGTAGATATCGACGGGGGCAACCGATTGCTATAGTCAGGAGCTTTATAGCTCTTATGATTTTCGAGCTGTGATACAAACTTATAGATTTTTAAATGAGACTATATATTAATTTTTCGATAAAACTGATCTAATGCATTAATTAACAACATAAATGAGCACAAAAAATTTTTTTACCCTAGTTTAAATTTGAATTTTTTTTAAATTTATCAATCAGGCGGTAAAAATATGCATATGTACTTGAGGCTACTTCTACCGACAGTGTTTTTTTGGTTACATTTCTATTACCTCCAAGAAAAGAACCTTTTCCAGTACCATTTCTATCATACAAATTTGGCTGTAATAAAAATGGCAACTCTCAAAAAACTCACCTGGTATGTATCGGTACGATAACTCAAAAACATCTTATTTTTACAAAATTTGGTAAAAACGTTGCAGAAGTCCAAAAATCTTGAAGGAGTTCTTCAGCCAGACACGGACAATACCCAGAACATGGCTTTTTGGGCACGTTTCATGAAAAAAATGGTTTTTTTGAAAAAATTTCCTAAAGTTCAAAAGTTTTTGCGATATTTCTTTTTACACCATTGAAAAGAGGAGAAAAAAATCACATAAAAAGTTTCTTGAACCATTATTCTATGTAGACTGGTTTCCGAGAAAAACTAAGATATGGAACTGTAAAAATTTGAGTTACATAGCACGTAGATAAATATGAGAAACGCTTGTATAAACAAAACATCATCAAATTATTTAAAAGAAAAAAAAAACTTTGATATGTAAATATGCACTTTTAATAATATATGTTGTAGCAAAAAATAAATTAAAAATTAATAATTTAAATTATATTATTATTATTTATTATATTTATTGATTAATTATTTATTGTTATTGATTAGAGGGGTTAAATTTTGGGTGCTACTTTACGGGTTGATTGGGGTTTCGATCAGCAGAGCATTTCTCCGGGTCTTATGGAGACAAGAGTGAGTGGCAGTGGAAGATTATGGTCGCAGATCGTTTTCCCAAAACCATGAGATCCCCAAATAACCTAAATTTTCTTTCGCCTACTAAAAGGGTGGTTTTTAAATTAGAAATACGAGAATTCATAAATTACAATTTTATTACAACAAAAGGTGACTAGAAACAATTTTTGAATTACAGTATTTGGAATCTTTGAATTTACAATAAACAATTACAAGATTGAAATAAATTTACATAATATATTTTAAAATAGAATTTGCATCTTAGTCTTTGATGTGGCCATACTTTCCAAACCGAGACGCCGATATAAGTATATGGTGTGTACTGGCTATGGGAATGTATCACCACATCAGTTGGTAAATTTATAAATTATAAATTTATACACCTTTGGGTTAAACATAAACTTGAAGTTTCGAATTTTATGGAACAATTTTAAATATTGCTATAAAATATATTTTCTAAAGATATGTTATTAATTAAATTAAATTGATGTCAGTATTTGAAATTTTATAATTGTATCTCTAAAATTTATGACTAGAATAACCTGTATAAGTATTTTATAAATATCAAATTTTATGAAATCGTAAATTAGTCGATATTAATTTGTTCAAGTTCCTTAATTAGAATTTTTGTTTTTTTTTTTGGAAATTACAGATGGCAAAAATAAAATTAGATTTAAATTGAAATGTTTTAGAAAGTTACGTTACAAGTTCTATTTCGCAAATAAATTATACGATTTAAAGGATTATACCAGATATCGAAATATTAGTAAAGGTTCACGTGCTTTTTAAATTTTTTAAACCGGAAATATTACGTAATTGAAAGAATATCAAATTATCAAGACAATATTTAAATATTTGAAAACTTACTTAATAATGAATTAAATAAATTTAAATTAACTTAAACTATACTGGCAGAACTGATGTTCGCCGCATCGACGTACGTGTCGGAAAATTAAATTTAAATTAACCTTAAACTATACTGGCTGAACTTTACGTTCGCCGCATCGACTTACATGTCGGAAACTAAATTTATATTAATTTTAAACTATACTGGCTGAACTTATGTTCGCCGCATCGACTTAAGTGTCGGGAACTAAATTATAACCTTTAACTAAATATATCTATATTGTTAAACTACAAATTATCTAAAATTTTTAGTCGCAGACTTTTTTTGCTAAATCCTCAGAAATCTTTTGGAAATCCGAATGAATGCGAAAGTACAGACGACGTTAAATATTTGAATATCAATTATCCTTTTTACATATTACACTTAATTATTTTTCTTTTATCTATCTAATATATATATTATTATTTTATTTTTAATTTAAATAAATTTCCAAATATATTTATGTTAAATTAATTATACGATTTTTTTTTTTTTTAAAATTTAAATTTTACCTACATGCTACGTTTAATTATTTTTCTAATCATTTTAAATATAAATTAATTTTCGATTATGTTTAAGTAAATTTCCAAATATGTGTTATAATAAAATAATACTTATCTTAACGATGAAGAATTTGTAATTTTCAACAATACACTTAAACAAATAATACTTAAACTAATTTTAAAATATACATATTTTTTTTATTTTTGATGTGTGCGCGGCCCGAAGGCCACACGAGAAGAGACCTTCTCCCTAACCCTTTTTCTAACTAACTCTCCGTGTCATTTTTTTTTATTAGTATAAGTTATTTATTTAATTATGTAATTTGTTTTGTTAATTATATTTTTTTGAAAAATAAATGTTTAATTAAATAATGTACCCATTTGATATAAATTTAAATTTCAGATTTCTGCAAACGTGTAATTAGTTTTTTACATTGTCCCTAGATATCAATTTGAAACTATAACACTAGATGTCGTTAATATATATGCATTTATTGATTTTTTTGAATTCTTTGAGATGACATATTGGACTGATATTAATTTCAAACATAGTTGTTAGATGTCAGTATTTTAACATTTTACAAATCGATTATTTATTAATTAGATAAAGTTTTATTATCGATTTCCAAAGTAAATGTTGAATTAATTGATCACATGTAGCAATAATTATTGCTACAATGTATACATATGTACATTCAGTACAATCCTGTATTACTGTATTAGAAATGTGAAAACTGTTTACCAAAAAGATAATCAGAATGAAAATATATACGTAAATGAAAGTATTTAATTAAACAATAAATTTCTTTTTCGATAAGATAGTTGAGTAAATACAAATAATAAATAAATATGTGAGTCAATAGTCAATAAATAAAATTAAATACATATTACAATATTACATATTTTATACTAATATATTATTTATTATCTACTTGACATGGTACAAGATTGTTAGTATTAATAATTAACATAAAATATTTATATTAGAACATTAGAAAAAAAGACTTTTTATAAAATAAATAAATAAATACTTCATAATAAACGGAATGTTTCTACACTACTTGCGAAATTTTTCTGAAATTGGCCGAGTACGAGAGTGTGGAAGGTTACTTCGTGCATTCTCGCTTCACTTCGGCCAATTCCATACGTCGGTTTTTTGCCTGAGTCAAAAGCCCGTTAAGAGTCCGAGCACGAAGCGACAAGCTAAACTATTCGACATACTTCGCCTACTTTAATATCGAGTATACATGTTTACAATCTACATCGTCTACATCACTGATATCCTGGCGAAGTTCTACAAATGTGTGGTGACATGGTGATACTATTCGGGCCTCGACCAACTTCAGTCAGTATTTTGGTGAACTTCGACCGAAAGTATGGAGAAGACGTAAAATATAGTCTATACACAATAGAACCTCTGATTACGAACATTTCTCTTAACTGGACTCCTCGGAGTATATTATTACCTCCATTAACCGGACGCAAATACGTCTAATGCGTATGTATACATATATGGGTTAGGTATAATTGTTCATGTTTAAATTAAAATAGTACCTAAATTCCTTAATAAAATTGAGTTGAATTAAAAAATTTTAAAAATTTTGAATTAAGGTAGTTACCTTGACATTCAACTTTTCGACAGAATAGTTTCAAATTTTAATATTATAAAGAATGCTATATCTGATTGTCCTTGTAATTTGGGAAAGATTGATCGCTTCTGAGTTAAGATAATTAGGGTTAAAGTTTGTATCTACTCCATGTACCTATTAGATCTGAAAATTCTGACTACGTACCCTTATTTTGTATTTAACAATATAATGACTCGACAGAATTCAATAAAAAACTAGGGAAACATAGATTAATAAGTCCTGAATGTAAAGAAAAAATTGAATTATTTGTTGATCGTTCTGAATTGAAGATATCAGAGAAATTATAGTATTTTAATAAGAATTTAACATCGGCACTAGTTTCAAGCAACTGAACCAAAGCAGTTTGACAACGCTGTATGACACTATACAACTCGCATACAGCAGTGCGAATTTCAAAATTTCAATTACAAATCAGTATATTAATAAATAATTTCTTTTATATTCTTTTATATTTCTTTTATATATGCCCGTATGTCTATTATTATGATCAGCACTATAAGCTGTGCTATGACTCTATAAAAGTCGTCCAAATAAATAAATCAATCCTCAAAAACGTGTAAACAGATTTAGTGTGAGGACAAACCAGGACGGGCGATAATATAATTACTTTATTGCTGTTACGGTGTGTCGTACAGGTCTGTTCGGTTCTTTATCCTTTGCAAACAATGTAACCAACAATAAATAAACACATACGGAAAGTACTTAGTTTTTTTTTCGAATACGCACAATATGTACCACGTAATGGTCAGGATCGAATTACAGAGTAGGGTAGTATTTTGTTAATTTCTCAAAAAGCGCCCCTTTGATTTTGATGAAACTTTTTTGAATGTAAGTACATAGTATAAGCAATATTTTGTATTTTTTTAAAGGTGTTACTTCATTACAACTGTACGAGAAATAATAATGAAAAATATTTTTATTGATTTATCACGTATAATATTTTTATTGATTAATAACGCAAAAATCTGAAAAAATATATAATGTACCTTAAACAATTCTCTAACGATTGCTGTTTAATTCATATTTCTAAAATTAAAAATTAAAAATGTAATCAAACCATTAATACCAAGGCTATCACCAGGGTATTACGATTCCCCTAATGTAAAGAAAAAGGCAATACAAAGTGTGGAATAGTAGAATATAATGGAACTTTTATATATTACAGATTGAAAAATTCCCTGATTTCAATGAAAATTTCCTGACATTTCCCTCACTACTTAAATTCTCTAAGTTTTCGCGGTTTCTCAGGGTTTGCAGAAAGTGGCCACCTGTATATACACTAAAATGACCTCGAATTTTGAAAAAATCAAGGATACAAAGATAGTCATAAAAATTAAACTAAAATAATCGGTACATTCATGAAAACAAGCATTTGCAAGTGGCTTACAGTATCTTTGCACTTGACATATGTTAGTACTGTTTTAGACTTAGGGCAATAGGGCATACTGATAAGCTATTAAAAAAAATAGTCTTATAAAGCCAAGGAAAAGGAGTACCACAAATGCCATGAAACGTTTTTATTTAAGAATGCTTCATGACTTCATAACATTCGTAATACTTCTTTTCTTTGGCTTTATAAAACTATTTTTTGATAAACTGTATTATCAATGACATGTTGCTTTAAAAAATCACCGACATACGGAGAGGTCAGTGTAAAAATGAACCAAGTCCAAAAATTTTTTTTAAGAAAATTATGGACCTCCAACTTGCTTCACTTTTACCACTGATCCCTCCATACGTCAAGTGCTAGGCTACTGTAGGCGTTTGTTTTTATGAATGTACCTAATTTATTTCAATGTTAAACTGAAATAATTTCTAAACAATTAACTAATAGTGAGTTATCGCTATTTAATAGACAATTAAAACAATTATATTTAAACTGAGAAGTTGTTTTACAAAAAATAAAAAAAAAATAAAAATATCTTTTTCTTCAAATGACTAAGTAGTGACAATTTGAAATGATATAATTACGTAACCTACAATGTTTGTAACATTGATAATATTGTATATCATTCTACGTTCATTAAAAGGCAATAAAATACTTTCAAGGGTTCCGTGGTCAGAACACCTTTTCATAACATACGTGACAGATGGCATCTGGGCAATCCGGGCTTGCCAAGTTTTCTAAATTTTTATTCGACAGCCGAAACAAAAAAAACTTTTAAGGCGCTGCCCTTCTTTTGAATTTTCCGTGACCTTGAAACATCAACGCTTAACTAGGTATTTTCCATAAAATATCCTTAACGAGCAAAAAAAAAAACAGTAAACTAAAAAAATAAATTACTAATCCCAAAAATTTCCCACGGCCGAACATTTGCTATTCGGCCACACACGCAGAACCGGACCTAGACAAATTACGTCATAATCGGATTATCTATAGCCGAAGACCGAACGGTCATCGTTGCGGTTATCGTTAGATTGGATGAGTACTCCGATAAACTTCCAATATGAAAGTATTGGAACCGGAGTCAGGTACAGTGGTGCAATTTAAATCGGAAGTTCCAACCTTTCGGAGACGGAATTGAAGCTCCGTAGTATCCCTACCTTGGCTGTTACATAATTATTTAACATGATTTATAGTTTTTTAATTAAAAAATAATATTATCTTTTTACACATTTTTACATAAACAACCATAAAATAAAGCCTGGATTACATTTAGCGAGTTTACTCGCCAGTGAATAGCGAGTAAATTCGCTAGCGAATGCAAACGTATCGACTCGCTCAATGAACACCGATTACACACCCAGCTAGTAAATTCGCTAACATGTGTTGTTATTAATATTTAACAGAGCAAATATTTCATCTTTTATTTTTTTTCCTCTCTTGCTTGTTATTATTACTACAAACTTATTTTTTTTTTTTAAATTTCATTACTGTAGTAGGTATTTATATGTTATATAATTTACTATAAGTTTTCATTTTCTTTACTTATTATTAAAAATTTGAAGTGGAATAAAACTGACATTTTAATTTTTTTAATTTATGAACTTTTTTACGTAAATACTACTCTGTGGAACATAAAAAACCAAATTTTTCCCATCTTATAACCCAATTTTTTATCTACCTATCGTATTTTTCTGCTTTTTCTGCAAATTTTTACAAATACAACGATTTTACTCGTTAAATATATTACATAAAGCGATTTCACTAGCCAGCGGGTAAAAATACGAAGCTAATAGCGAGCAAAGTAGGCCGGTCTTCAACTCTACTCGCTTTAGAAAAGCGAATAGCGAGTATCTAGCGAGTAACTAGTTAAGAGTATAAGGCCTAGAACTTAATCTGACGGTGAAGAGACCTTAATTCCCAGTACAATTGTTATTTCATCGCCTTACTCGTGGATATGGACGACCAATCAAACTCAATTGAATCAAAGGTTTTAACGAGGTACTAAAAAGGACGTAAAGTTGTCTTATCAAATTTTGATTTAATCATTTAACTACTTAAGTGGCAACCAAATTAAAAAAAAATTATTCCTTAACTTCGTCATAGAAAGTAGGCCCGACGAGAGGGCGGGGTAGTTGGGGTTGCAGCCCCGGGGTGCAGAAAAAAGCAGAAAGGCTTTTTTTTTGGAGAAAATTTTTTTTGTTTATTCCCGGGGTCCGCCATTTTTCTCCACAGCCCTGATCGAGAGTAAATATTTAAATTAACACCAAATTAACAGCCGCCACCCATCGGATCAAACTCCACAGGTCGGATATCCCTAGAAACCAATTTTGTCGTATAAAATTATTGTCGCCGAGGAAGTAAGCTCTTTTTTTACAGTTCTTCCAGCCCCGGATCTACGATTTTTTAGAACCGGGGCAGAAACTTGAAAATGGCGCCCCCTTTCTCCAACATTTGACATAAATTGTAAAAAAAAAAAAACTCATAAGTATATAAGTCCTTAATAAAACTCCAATTTTTCCCGTTGCGGTAATGATAAAAATTGAGGGTTTTGTAAAGGATTAATATAGGTACAAGTTGATTTTTTATTTTAATCAATCTACTCCGAAAGCATTACAAGTTGGGCAAATTTCAAATTTTTATCACCAGCCTCATCAGAGATACAGGGGCGCAAAATTCCAAAATTTGGAAAAAAGTTAGCTTTCAGAAATTTGTAAAAATTAAAGGATACAAGTTTCACAATTGAAATAGTGTGTATTTGTTTCAAAATGGGTAGTTATATAGCTACTCTTATAAAAAAAATACTAAGCGAGGTTTAAAACATTCCTTCTATAAAAAAAAAAAAAAAAAAAAAAATGTTCAAAAAGTGCATTTTGCTAAATTTTGATATGCAACTTTAGGTAAAGTTTTCTTATGGAAGGGACGAAAATAGGTTAAATGTGGACATCACTTAAAATAAAGAGACATTTATTACCTTTAAAATGGTTTTTATTTCAACCTTTTAGGATGAACGGTTTATGAAATATGTGCATTGGCATAAATGGCTGCAAACACAAAAATCAGCGCAAATTGGAAAACAAAAATGGCTACCACGCTTAAACGGTTCAAGATAATTTTTTTAAACAATTGTTCTCAATACTTCAAATATAATAGAATGTATGATTTTGGCGCCCAATGAAACTGACGCCCAGGATCTAATCCGGGCCTGGATTCTTCGGTTAAAATTGTCTATGTATAAAGTAGGTATTGGTTCCTGTTGGTTCCTATGTAACGAGTTCGCTCGTGCGATAAAAGGACTCTAACAGATTCTAAATTGGTTAGAAAACCGACCTTTAATTGAAAATTGGAACCACCACTAAATTATTAATTAACAATAACAAAATTGCATAATCCGAAAAAATTTCATGGTAACGATTTACTCCAGACGAATCACCTCCAGAGTCGAAAGGAAAACACCGAGCTTATTTTATTTTTGTAATTTGTATTTAAAACGTTAAACATTAATGAAAGACCCGGCTCGGCCTCTGATGGCCTTTCTATAACAATATGTACATTTTAAATAAGAGTACAAAAGGTTCTTACCGCTTTCCCAATCATCGTCTGGTTTTGATGAAGATTCCTCAATAAGACCCATACTCGTTGTTGAACTGAATTCACTGTAATATCCCGTTGGAGTTACATTTGCAAAATTGTTTGTTCCACACGTAATATCAATAAAAATAATAATTAAGGCACTTAAAAGTAACATGCTAACGCTACTCAATATTTATATACTTTTAATTATTGACCCAGTAAATATGCGTTTATTTCATATTTAAAAAATGAAATTTCTCTTAATTTTATTTTACATGTGTATCTTGTTGGTAGTTTTAAATTATTATTGCACATTACAAAATAACCCATTTGTGAATTTGGTTTTATTAATAATAAATGTTTATTCAAAAAAATTTAGCACTCTGAAACAACGAAAAAATAATTTTTTTAAAATCATCTTTTATTTTAACAATATTTTATTTAGTATTGTTTATTAAACATGCTATTTCTTTCAGTTTTATTTCAAATATTTTGTTAATAACAGCTAAACGATTTGATTTAAATACATAACTAATTTTTTATGTACAAAGATTAAAAAGGAATCAATAAATCAAATGACATACGCACACTTCATTTATGATTTACAAAACAGAAACATTTAAATTTAATTTCCCAATTATTTTAAGCAAATATAAAATGCACAATTAACGAAACTTCATACATAAAAATCAATAAAACATGCCCAAATTTTTTAAAAATGAAAACCAAAGCAGTGACATTTGATTTACAACAGAGAACTCTAGTAGAGATATTTAAAAAACAATTCAAAATAAAAAGTCTAGTACAATGTAAATAAAAACGTTGATGTCAATAACCATATACACCATATACACATCCCGATACTACTAGCTTGAAAAAATATTGTTTCCTACTACATAAATATTTTAAAATTAAAGGTAGGATATGATTACTAATTAATAGAACGATGAAAAACAATGTAACAGAAAAACTATGCCTCATAATAGTATATTATGTGATTGAGGTTGTAAGTTGCATATTACACACGAGCGAAAAAGTTACGCAAGAGCCGCGTAGTGGTAGTTACCTACTATACTTTATCTACGACTAACATGAAATCCACAATAAACGATAAAAATTTGGTACAAATCTACAAATACAGTACATTAAAATTATGTAGTATTTAAAATTTATTAAAAACAAACGTAAACATTCAGTTGCTATATTAAGTAAAATTTTTGTACAGATTCTAATATGTATATCACTGTATAATATATAATGTAAGAATTAATAAAAGTGTAGTAAACTTTGGTATTTTACGTATACATGCATGTAAAGAGCCACTTTTAATACAGCTGGATATATATGGCTGTATGTAAAACGTAGCTTACTTAGTATTTTGTACAATAAACAAGCAATTTCATGGTAGTCGTCGTAGTCGTAGATAAAATATATTACCTTAGACCTTTAGCACTAGAGAGCTTTATTTTTTTCGAAACATCTTACGTTACCTATTTCCTTTATCTATACTATGTACAGTAATACCTTACCTACCGTCGATACACTAATCGCAGTTCTAAGTAGTTTGGACAAAATGAAAATTGATGAATTTCTTTTCGGCGACAATCTTTAAAAAATTATTATTCACAACGTAAATTGTAATTTTAATATGATACGCGAGTACTTTGTAAGTGTAAATGAAAAATTTAATTTTTTTCTCACTGTATAGGCGTACCGTTTATAAGTACATAAGCAAGACCCTGATCAACCGTGCTTTTCTTATGGATCGTAAACTCTGTATTTAGCAACATCTTACTGTATTATATAAATTTCTAAATAGGCGGCCTTCGTCATATCATTGAAAATATTTTCAAAAAATCACCAGCAGAGTGACCAAGCGTGCTTAAGCACTGGTACTGCCGACGGGTAGGCCGAGAGTTCGAATCCCACGTCTGGCCATGCTCGACCCATACCTACCAAATCCTAGTTCTCACACTATTTTCTTTGTCTTCCACCCACATCATAATGAAATAAATAATTGTATTTATATAACTATATGAACAAAATTAGGAAAATAATGATGTGCGTGGCGTCTATTACAGACTGTCGTTTGAAAAACGGACGTAAAACCCCATTATTATTATTATTATTTTCAAAAAATCGATTTAGGATTGTTATTAGGATTCAATTCAGTGCAAGTGGAAACAATAGTTTTAAAATATTTTATCTGTTTGTTATCTTACCAAGTGAAAATCGTTGCATGGATCTGGGTGGGGTTTTCACTGATGTAGTCCCCAAAATCCAGGGCCGTGTTCGATTCGTGGTATAAAAAATTCTCGCGTATGTGCACTATTAAACCGCGCAAACAAAAATTCAAATTATTTGACGTTTACTACCATATTTGGAAACTTGTAGACGTTATCTATTTAAATTTTTGCTAATATATTCGCGCGGTTTAGTAATGCACATGCGCAAATGCACTGGAGTTTTTTATACCATAAATCGAACACGAGGCAGATTACAATAATAATGCATCACAAAATAGCTATCAATCACGAAAGCTGAAATACACTTAACACATAGTACCCAACATATGATTAACGGTTTCCCATTTTTCATTGTTTTCTTTCATTTTGATTCAAAATTGCAAAAAATATTGTATGTAACACGACAACACGTGCAAAATAGGTGTCTTTTTTAGTCGTAATTATCCAACTCGGTAAGCCTCATTGGTCAAGCGTACAACTTGTGGAAAAAAACACCTTTTATTTGCAACTTGTTGCATAAATATTTTAACTAGAGCCCTCTGATTTGTAACAGTGGAAATTCCGTTTCGTAATGTTACGAAATATTTTTTTTAGCGAATGACATTCGGCGTGTTCGTTGCTGAGTTTTTATGCTCAAAGTGAGCAGAGCATGCGCAAGAACATTTTTATGAAGTACGAAATACTTGTGTATTCCATAAAAAAAAGTTCTTGCGCATGCGCTAACAGCTCACTTTGAGCAGAAAAACTCAGCAACGAACACGCCGATTATTTACTGCTAATAATTTAGTTTTGATAAGGTGTGATTAATCATATGTAGGTCGTGCTAAGGAACGAGTAATTCGATAATGAGTAGCATTATGGACTGTAGAGCGTAGAATCATTAATTCGAATTATATGACTTATCTTTGGATTTTAATTAAGTAATTCAATTTGATTAATTATATTAGGTAAATATTTGTTCGCTCCTGAATTCACTCAATTCTACGAGTATCTAACAAGTTAAGGATGAAGCTATCACAAAAACTCACATCATCATGAAGCAGTTTCTTCCGTTGATATACAAATAATTGCATTTTTATTTATTTTAATCGTAAATACAAACGTGTAAAACAGTTAAAGCAGGTGATCTGAAATATCAGAGATTTTCCATTGCATTGGGAGCTTTCTATCGAAAGAAAAAAGGATAAAATGATATATAAAAAGTTTATTTAAAAAATACACAATCTCGTTTTCAGTTATTATTTTAGAGTCAAACAAATTTGTAATGAAAAAAGCTAAATAACTTATTTTAGAATGCTTTAGTTAGTAACTGATACGCGTCTTATGGATTACTAGCCAGTGTATTTGTTTCACTCATTCTGTCTGTTTGGGCAGAGAAGTGTCTCATTTCAAATTCGTTCGACTCTATTTAAAAATACTTATATTTAAATGTGCGTATACTTATTTTTTAACAGCATCTTTACCAACCGCTTCGGTTATATTACTAAACCCATCTTTAGCTAATAATTCAGCAAGTTCTTTTTTGATTTTTTCTACTCTTGGAGGCCCATAATAAATAAAAGATGTATATAGCTGAATTAAAGTTGCACCGGCTCGTATTTTTTCATAAGCATCTTCCCCGGTAAAAATGCCCCCAACGCCTATAAATACAAGATAAATGTGAGACGAACTTAAAATATGTGTTTGACGAATGTATCTCTTAATTTCTGTTTTTACCTATAATAGGAATTTTTCCGTCTGTAAGTTTGTACATATCTTTAATCATTTTTGTGGATACATCTTTAAGTGGTTTTCCACTTAATCCGCCAATTTCATTTTTGTATTCTTCATTTAGTAAATCCGATCTTGCAACTGTTGTATTTGATATAATTAAACCATCCACTTGACAACTTGGTTTTTTTAAAACATTCCCTATTAATTCTTTTTCTTTCTCACTTAAATCTGGAGCTAATTTTAATAAGAGAGGCGGTTTTCTTTCTATTTTAAGATTATTTCTAGCGAAGATTACAGCGGGTAAAAGAACTTGTAGATTCTCGTGGTCTTGCAAAGCTCTTAATCCAGGAGTATTTGGACTAAAAATAAAATATGTAGGAATAAGTTCGTTTCAAGTTCAAATAAACATATTATTTATATAAAAATTAATTCATTAGGCGAGTTAAAAAAAAAAAAAAACAACTTTAAAACTATTTGACTAATGAATTATAAAGAAGAAAAAAACCGTGAGCAGCAGCAAATCCCTATCACGGGAGTCGAATTTTCCCCTCACCTTTGATATTCTTAAGATGTCTAAATGTGACTGATTTTTTTTTTGTTTAAATATTAAAAAAATTTGGTGTAATAATGATGCTGGTAAGGGTTAAATATTAAAACCTACAAAAAGTATACCCTGGGTAATAATTTTAGCCCTCTAAATTTATTCAGGGAGTCTGTACACGTGTTAGACTCACCAAAAAGCGCGAAAAAAACATGAAATTTTGATGTAAAAATGGTGGAGGCGCGGGTTAAAAATTGAAACCCCCAAAAGCACGTCCTGGATATTATATACAAAATTTCAGCCCTCTAGGTTTATTTAAGGGCCTATATGTAGACCTGTCAGACCTACCGAAAAATATGAAATTTTGGCGTAAAATAGTGGGAGTACGGGTTAAAAATTGAAACGGCCCCTAAAGGTACCATCTAGGTACTAATTCAATCAATATACAAAATTATAGTCCCCTAGATTTATTCTGGAGGGCTGTGAGCGTGTGAAACCCTCAGAAACTCCTTTTCCTCCTCTATACTCCCTCCAAATCGCCATAGGAAACTGAATTTTTGGGTATGTTATAGAAACTTGACATAGACATTATATGCAACTGGTTTGGAAAAGTTTTATTGTTTTGGCGCCCCCCCCCCAAAGTGAAAGTTGGTGTAGATCCCAATTTTTCCCAAAATTTACCCCCATTTTTATGGTATTATTATGTCTAGGAAACAACCAATACTTATATAGAATATATAAAATATATATATAAATTATCAAACTGGGCAATTATCAGACTGGATCGACTGGGACTCGAACCTAGGATTCTTCATTACTAGTCAAGTGCCTTACCATTAGGCTACCAACCCTGTAGTGGCTGCCGAATCGGGTCCAACCGATCATATGATACCCAAATACTCATAAATTAAATGAAATGACAATCGCATTAATAATAATTACCCTAATGTAGAACCTTAAATTTAGAAATTTAATTTTCAAATAAATACCTGCTTATATTTATTACTAAATAGTCCGCGTAAGGACCAAATTTCTTTACTCCTTCAACATAATCACTGACAGGATCTTCGGAATCCTTATTTTTTCCTAGATTAACACCAATTATTCCTTTAAAGCCATTATTTCGTATTCTTTCCAATCTCTCAAGAACTTTATCATACCCGTCACTATTGAAACCATATCTAAAATAAATGTAAGAAGTGTAATTACAACTTTCAGTTCAGAATCTACACGTTAATAGAAAATCTCAGCGATTACTCTTCCTCAGCAGCAAAAGTAACCGCTAAGAGTTTACGTTAATTTGTGATTAAAAGATTAGGAATGTTTAAGGAACGACAAACCTGTTAATAACAGCTGAATCTTCTGTCAGTCTAAAAACTCTTGGCGGAGGATTACCAGACTGTGGTTTCGGTGTAACTGAACCTACTTCTACGAAACCAAATCCAATTTTTGTTAAGCCTTCAACTGACTCCGCGTGTTTATCAAAACCAGCAGCAATTCCTACTGGATTTGGAAATTGAATATTTAAACATTGTGTGTTCTAAAAAATATGTTTAACATTAGAATTACTGGAAGCTAAATATCGATAACCACGTGATAAAATATTAAATGAAAAAAAAAATTATGAAATGTGGTCTCTATAAATTTAACAGATTTGAGCGTTACTTTATGGTATTCCATAAAGTAGCTATTAATAAATAAAAACACTGTAAAAAACATCACTTTTATTTTATAAATCTTGTAAGATGTTTCGATCACTATGACCATTATCATATTGAATTAGAATACATACCGTAAATCGGAATGAATCGGGACATAAAGATGAATTAGGACAAAACAAAAAAATTATTCCTGAACTTGGTTTAAAAATACTAAATGTGAAGGTGAACATACATCTTTCTTAAGCTATAGTAAAATAATTATTATTTTGGAAAGACTAAGCTTGAAGTTGGATAAAAATAGTAAAAAATCAATTTAAATTGATGTCTTCAAACGGTGTTATTTTTAGTTTCTTAAAATTTTATCTAAAAACAATTTATTTTGGTGTTCCTATGATAAATTACTGTTTAATCGAATTTTTAGTTATTTTGAAACATATAAGAGAAAAGAAAATTGCAAACTTTAAGTTTTTATTTTTTAAGAGAAAGTCATGAGGACTTAACATTTGAGTTAAATTGGAGGTTAATAGGAACGGTAGAGGGGTAAGTAGAGATTCTACATAGGTTAACAGAGACGGCTATATCAAGTATAACGGGATAAATACATATATAGGGTAATTAAGGATGGATGAAGAATTCAATGGAACATAGAACAGAACATTTTCAAAGTTACCAAGTTTCTATGCTTTATAAACTTTAGATAATTATAATAATAATAATGTGGTTTTGCGTCTGTTTTTGAGACCTTCTGTCTATAACAGACACCACCCACATCATTATTTGCATAATTTATTTATTTATACTTCACAATACTTTTCACATTCGGAATACATAGGATTCGGAAGGTGTGCGGGTGTAGCCGTCTTTTTTAAATAAACTATGCCGATATTCATCTGGAATTGTGAAGGGAAACTGCAGAAAACCTTCGCGAGCATAGCCGATCGTGGGGTTCGAACCCCGCTTACTAGTCGGTAGGTGCTAGTGCCCAAGCACGCTCGACCACTCCGCTGGTATAAACTTTAGATTTTACGGGCGGTAGTAATTTACGCATCAAACAAAAGATTGCAGGTAAATTCTGCACTCATCTTTTGAAATTATCATAATCCTATGTGTATTTTCCGCACTAAACAATTGAAAATAAAACTAATTGTTTTTTGATAAAATTATATTTAACTGGTGTGTATAATATATATACAGGGTATCAATTTAAAAACAAGTCAGGCGTTTGATCTTTGGAACGGTAATAGGTAATTAAAATCTGTTAAAACCGTTTCTAGAACATAACGGGGGAACCATTATGACCCACATGGGAATCCTTTGCAACCAACCCCTTAGGCTCCAGCCACCCCAACCCTATTTTTTTTTAAATTGTAAAACCCCACTTATGGTACATCATTCGGAAGCTCTTCAAAAATGCTGTTCATTAGTGTACCACACAATATTAAATTATCGAATATTTTTTGAAGATAGGTTAGTTTAATTAGTTTTGACAATATACTTCGACTTTGATATGAAAAACTAGGTGATGAGGTTCGTTTAGTTTAGTTAGTTTTGACAGTATACTTCGACTTTGTATGTATATTCTGGTAAAACTGGCCAAAATAAATACTTTTAGTTATCCACTTGATTAACGTTCTTAGTATTTCCTTTTGCCCGAATTCTTATGAAATAAAAGCAGTTAATTGAAAATGAGTCACCTGTTTGATCAGCATTTTTAGCATTTTCCTTTGCCTAAATAAAAGTGGTTTCGTTTTTGTTGTGAATATTTTAGGAATAAATGGAATGGAAATTATCAAAAAACTCACTCGGTATATATAGGTAATTGTCGTGTACATACTTATGTTAATTTTCTGACCAGTGCGGAATTTACCACATAAATTAACAAACAGTTGATGCATTTTAAAAAAATAAGTGCGGAAAATACATGCGGCCGATTTTACGCTTATTTCTAGACAAAATTATGAAGTATTATTTCTTTTTTGAATAAATTTAATTTCAATTTTGGTCAGCCCTACTGATCATTCCAATTCACCCTTTTATTCAAGGTTGGTAGATTGTATAACTGAATACAAAATCTGTATAATTTGGTTTCTTTTTGTATCCTTCTTGTATAAGGAACTTTCCCGTCTAATTGAATAAAAACACCAAAAATTTAAACCGAATGGACTGAACACAGCAGCTGCAATTCTTTGCTAATGTAAACACATTGAACCACGCATTAGACCGGAAGGAACTACATATACCTTATGTACATATGAATTTTCTTTCGTTCTCGTAAGATTGCAAAATTGATTTGTTAGTGATAAAGTTCAATCGGAGATAAGAAAAAGTTCCTGTTGACATTTTTTGCTCTCATTGTAATGAAGTTTTTTTTTTTTTTTTTTTAAATGACAGTTAATTTAATATTTATTTTAAACAATATTAGTAACATCATAAGACAATATGAAATATTATTGACATCAGTTTATTTTTTTATTGACATCAGTTTACTTTTGTCCGGGTTACTTTTCGATAAAGTCAAAATTTCAGTTAATATTGACTTTATCGAAAAATAACCCGGACAAAAGTTTCATGGGAAGAAATGAGGAACTAGAAAATGACCTCGAATTTGACCTTGAACATCACCTTGACCAACCAGTATCATATTTTTTTTCGTTTTTGTGACCTTCACACGACTTTGGGATATGAAGTATGAATATGGTTTTGAACGTAGAAGGAGTTTCCATTTTCCGTTAAAATAGGAGTTTCCATTTAAAAAAACAAAGTTGACCTCCAAATTTTGGTCAATGTCATGTTCAAGGTCAAATTCGAGGTCATTTTCTAGTTCCTCATTTCTTCCCATGAAACTTCGGTCCGGGTCATTTTTCGATAAAGTCAATATTAACTGAGATCTTCAGCTGTTCCACTGCTTTATGAACGCTCTGTATATTAAAGAATAGGTACTCGTAAAATACAAAAAAAAAAAAAACGATATAAAGTTTGAATTCGTGCTGATTCATCCCAGTTTACGGTAACCGAAAATTTTTTTGTTTACTGAATTATTAAGAATTAATCTATTATTAATTAATTAATAAATTACCAACGTTGGAGGATCCTTAAAACGGCTTTTGGGCAATAAATTGTATTTAGCTACAAATACACCTAATTTATGGGCATTTTCTGGACTCAAAGTGTTATGTATACAAGGCATCAATATATCATTATAAAACTTCTCACTTCCATTGTATATATTAAGTCCAACAAAAACACAACCTCCTCCCAATGTCATCCAAGTTAATTGTTTCAATTTCCGTGCCTAAAATGATATAACTTGATAATATTAAAATTATATTAAAGTATCAAATATTCAAACATACGGTGCGTGGATTCATTTTTATTCTTCCTTAATAATCTGACCGTCTTTCAGCAAGTCTTATGTCTTCACCGTTGAAATATGTGCTTTTGTTATCATATTATATTATATGTACCGAATCTTTTACATAATTTTGATAGAATACATTATTTATTTGTTGTTAATACATACCTATATTTGTGTGCTACGAATTTATTTAATTAAAATAATTAATATAATAAAATATACCTACACAATAATTACGAAGTATTTATTACATATTTATTCAAATATAGTCTACAGAACAAACATAAAAAGAAGGTACTATACTCAGATATTAAATTTATTTAAGGGTTTGGGACTAATTACCCTAATTAAGTATGTTCAAAGTGATCCAATCTGTAACCGTCAGTAGGTAATTTATTAAATTAAGTACTAATAAAAAACTAACCCACACGCTACAGAATACAAAAAAGTAACCTAAAAACTATAGAATATTAACTTTTTTTAGAGTATTTTGCTAGCACCGATAAATTAACGTAGATTAGGGCTCTTTTAAAACATTGTTTTTCAGTTTTGTATCTGAGCTCAAACGAACGTAAATAAGCATAAAAATTGTAGACAACTCTTATTTTTATGAAAATAAATATTAAATATTAACCGTTTATATAAACTATTATGGTAAGTAAATAAATTTTAAAGATTTTAAACTTTTATTATTGTTTTAATAAAAGAGAGGTTATTTTTAGCGATCCACAACAAACTGACAGAACAGAACTATAGAGCAGTGATTCTAAAAGTGATGGTCGCGACCCCCCCAGTGAGGTCACTAAAACTATTTGGAGTTTTGGAGGCTCGCAGAAATAATTGATTACAGATCACATACCCATTTTTTACATATTTCCTACCCATTGCGAGCGTTTTTTGAAATTTTTAAGTGCAGAAGAAGGTATGAACCAAAAAGTTTGAAAACTACTGTTATATAAATGCTTGTATTCGCCAGAAAATTTTATTACAAAATGTTTTATAACAGAGCTTAGACCGTTACGAACCAGAGGGCTCTGATTCAAAAAAATTAACGCGATATATTTTTTTCGTGGCTTTTCCATCATTTTTATTATATAAATTCGTACTTTCTGAAATATATTTACATTCAAAAATTATGGAATAAGGGCCCGTCCACACGCTCAAGCTTTACCACCGACTTACCTGCGCAAACCAGGTTTGTGCAAGTAAGTCGCTACGTTTTTTCCCGTCCATACGTACATGTTTACTTGCACAAACTGGTTTGCGCAAGTAAGTCGGTGGTAAAGTTTGTGTCGTGTGGACGGACCCTAAAAACAAAGAGTCACTAAGTTATTATATTCATGATATTCATTGTTTTATTTTTATTATATGTATAATTGTGTATATATCGGTCTGTAGATGGTGTGAAAACTAAATAAAGTCAGCTCATCTATACTAATGCTAGCGTTCGAAATGAAAATTTTGTTAGCTTAACGTTAGCTAATTGAGCTTTTACCGTTACAAACCAGAGGGCTCTGATTCAAAAAATTAATGCACGTTAAATATTTTTTCACGGTATAAATACTTAATTTCTGAAGTACAGCTACATTTAAAAATTATGGAATAAAAATAATCAGTCACCATGTTAGAAATTGTTGTTTAATATATAATGTATATTAATTTTTTGAATGCGTGCCCTCTGGTTTGTAACGGTAAAAGCTCAATTAGCTAACGTTACGCTAACAAAATTTTCGTTTCGAACGCAACAAAGAGAGAAAATTTGTTTGTATGTCCGAAGTAAACTCAAAAAGTATTGAAACGATTTTGAAAATTTCACTGTTAGAAAGTTAAACTATTCCAGATGGACATAGGCTATGTTATATGAGATTCCCTGAACTCTGGGGACCCAAAAGGGTCTAAAGTAAACTAATAAATCGACCTTGAAAATTTTTGCATTGTTATAAAGTTAAACTGTTCTAAATTGATATTAGCTATGTTGTATGAGGTCCGCCACGGTCCTAGACACCTCAAAAGCTCCAAAATTAACTATCCAACCAATTTTGAAAATTTTTTTGCTGTTGGGAAATTGAATAAAAAATTCCAAGGTGACATAGGCTGTATTATATTAGGTTGCCCAGGATTGTGGAGAAATTTCTTCTCAAATATGTACTATTGAATTATGAGAGATGTCAACGTGAGGTCAGAGTTGTCTGCATGGATATTAGAGATCCAAAAAGAGCTTAAAATAAACAATTAGACGGAACTTGGGCAGTAAAAACAAAGTGATTATGGACCACTGAGTAGTAAGGTCATAGTGATTGTGGACCATTGAGTAGTAAGATTACTAAGATTACAGTGATTATGGGCGACTGGGTAATAAAGTCATAGTGATTATGAACCACTGGGTAGAAGGTCATAGTAATTATGGATCACTGGGTAGTAAAGTCAGAGTGATAGTAGACCATTGAGTAGTAAAATCATAGTAAAATCACTAATAAATTTGAAATAAAATATTATGTATAATAATAGTTGTAAAATATAAAATATGTATGTAGGAAATTATATAAAACACCAAAAAGAAAACAAAACAGAAGCATGAGCGAAGCCAGGATGGGCTGCTAGTATTATCATATTGTAAAAATGAACAACTTTAATTTGCTACTATTTTTTAGTGTCAACTTAGGCCTACTGACATTTAATAATATTTTTTAACTATTTTCTTTGAAAATGGGAAGAAAAATAAAGCAATTAATTTTATGAACATATTTTTATTAAAAAATTAACTTTATTTATAATTTATATGTTTTAATATCACATTTTTGTTAAAATTTATTTGTATCACCGAACAATGTCCCATTGATTATTATGATGGCTTGCGCACATAACCATTTTAATTATGCTTTCTTCGTGTACTGAGTCCACTCCAAGACACATACCAACAGCCATATTATAAATAGGACTTGGACCCTAAATAATAAAAATTTAAAAGAAATAACATTAAAAAATAACGTAAGCTGTATGATTATTTGAATACCTTATTATTGTGCTTCCATTCTTGGTTCCCGCCCATTTCGTGACATTTCATCGCATGCGGAAAATCGTCACTTGCTTGTAAACAAAGTAACTGACCTACCACTAATTCACTTTTATCTGTTTCATACCACAGCTGTAATAATCAGTAACGAAATTATTTTAAAATAAATAGCTTACTTAATATTCATCATTATAAAAGGGGAAAAAGTAAATATGTTAAAGTCTGTTCGCCGGATTGTAGAATCAGTCAGATGACAAAATGTCAAGCCGTTTTTGAACATTCGATACTACATTACCTTTCTGCTTTCTGCCTTTTTTTATTTATTTCTATGCTTTTGATAGTAAAAGTTTGCAAATAATAGTATTATGAGCGCAAGCCAAAAAGAACCTTTTTACTTACATCTACATTTATATTTGTCTATCATATTAATAAACAGAAGTTTACTCACTCACTCATTTAAAAACACAATTAGTTGGTTTGGTTGGTAACTATGTAAATAATACAATTTGTATTCCTCTCACCTCAATTTCTGTGGGTCTTTTGTGCTTGCGCTTATACTACTAAATTTAAAAATTTAGTAAAACTAAATCTAAAAATTTGCTTCAAGGCAAAAATGATGAAATGATTTTATATGTATATTTTTTTTTTTGCAAATGCACAATACTCCAGTTTCCGAATGCAGCGTCATCTAAGTGGCAGAAGTTCTTACTTTTTATAAAGTAATTTCAATAACTAACTCAATCTGTCTGACGATGGAATCATTTGTTTTTTTATATACAGCTGAACCTTTTTTTATGCGGTGGATAGGGACTACATAAAAAAATCGCACAAAAAAAAATATTCAAAAACATCATAAATAACTATAAAAAGTTTAGTTCGGTCCAGATTGTGAAAAAAACTTTTTTTATGCGCTGGATCCGGCATAAGAAAAGTTTCATCGAAAATACAAAATTCAAAACGCTCAAAACCTCACGGTTTCCTTAGAAGTTGCTTTTCTAAACAAGATAAAGCATTAATTTACACATGAGAACATTTTATTTCATTTTTATAATATTATGAAAATTGTGAAAAATACATCTGTAAAAAAAATAATGATGCAATAACTTATATTCCTATGCAATGTATTGATTAAATGCTTAAAAGCCATTAAAAAGTAATTTTATCAAATAAAGTTATTATAGTTAATGTTTAAGTTGTCTTTTGATTTTGATTCACATTATACATTTTAATGGCCATAATTTTAAAACCGCATAAAAAAGCCGCACAAAAAAAGACCGCATACAAAAAGGTTTAGGGTAAGGTGGGGTAAGTGCGTTTGCGTCAAATAAAATTTCCAACTAACTATAAAGTGATTTAAAACCAATTTTAAAATACCCGCTAACACCTAAGAGAAACAGGTCAACCTTAATTTGCACTTCTGTTAGTTACATAGACTAGTAACGGCTACGTTTTTCAACAATGTGTTTTATGGTTTAACAACGAGTTAAACCATACAAGTTACGAGTTGCTGAATACATTTTCAATAAATTTTTAATAGTCTATTATAATATTTTTATATTTTTTATTTAATATTTTTAGTTGTTATTAAGATAAATTTTAATTAATTGAGAAGATGTTTTCTTTTATTCTGTTACTTTAGAAACACTAAAGGGAGCGCCTTTACCCCAATATTTTTTCCTACGGGGCAAGTGCGTCTTTTGGATTGGGGTAAGTGTGCTCTGAATGCATCCTCTTACCCCACTGTATTATATGATGTAAATTCTGCTTGTTTTTACCCATAATTGGGTTTTTGAATAAAAAATAAATATCATTTTTTTATTTTATTTCAATTCTACATCATAAATAATATTGATAATCGATACGAAAAATTTTTTAAAAATGATATACATATAATAAATAATAAATTAATTAAAACTTGAAAAATTTTAAAAAATATCATTTGGTTAAAAACAGCACTACAAAAGATCGCGATGTCTGTGACGTCATAAAGGTAATATGTCAAAAGTGTCAAAATTATTAAAATTTAGTAGGAAAAATTATTGATGGTTGTTTCATTGATTTCGACGTTCAAAATCTTGAGGGACATTTTTTCCGGATTTATTTTTGTATTGCTATCACAAAGTGGTACAAAACAAGCTCGATATTTCTTTAGTTTCGATATTTCGACAGTGAAGTTTATAACAAGCAATACTTTGGATAGAAACAATAATTTCATAGCAACAATAATAGTAGGAGAGCTGTTGGCCGATTTGCAATAGTCATTTCAACACGCGTTAAATTGAGAGGATAGGATCTTGAATACTACTTACTCTACATAAAAATTGAGTTCTGGCAAGCCTATTCGCCGGGTTGAGTCGAATAGGCTTGCCAGAACTGAATTTCTGTGTAGAGTAAGTATCCAAGATTCTATCTTCTTAATTTAACGCGTGTTGAAATGACCGTCGCAAATCAGCCAGTAACTCTTGGTCTATAATCTATTTGAAAATAAAAAGACACTAATGTAGCTATGTTCAGGCCATATAACCTTTATTACGTCACATAAGCGCTCGTAAACTATTGGCCCGTTATCGGTTCTAAGTTTGAAAATTTATTTTTAATATAACTTCTTAATTATTACGTTTAAAAAAAAAAAAATAAAAAAAGTTTTCTTATAAAACTTATATATGATCTTTCTATTTATGACAAAAAAATTTTTTCTTCAAAAACCTAATTATTTATTTTAGGTAGAAATGGTACGAAATTATATAAGAAAAACTGCCAGAAGCACACAGTATTCAGCAGCGGCCTTGAAAACTGCATTAGATGATATTAGTATACCTTTCAATTATAATATAATATGTTCAAATTAAGTTTTGTTTCTTATGGCCCCTTAAAAGGTAATTTTTATCACTTGAGATAAAAAGATATTTAAATTTTTTTTGTACAGTTACGTAGAGAAAAGTATGCTTATTCAACGCACTTGTTCCTCAATATAAATCAAAGCAAAGAATACACAATTATATCAAAAGAACGCACTTGCCTCAGACTATGAGGCAAGTGCGTTACATGTACATATTTCAACAAAATAAATTACAGTTCATTATCATGAAGGTCTCTAAAATTTCTTTCTTTTGATTATTTAAGTTTAAAGACCAGGTAGTTGATAACGCTGATAAACAATCAGATCCGATTAATAACATTGATACAATAATTTTCTGAAAGTTAACTATCCAAAAATGGGGGTGCACTTACCCCACTTTACCCTAGCTGTATTATAGTAATTCTTAAAAAAAAATAAAATAAATTATTATACAACGCAGTGGGAAAACTTTTGCCGCTTGCATTTTCTTTTCTTTAAAACTAAAATAATTTTATTAGAACAAGAGGTGGAGGCGATGGTATTGTTTCGGGTACTTATTTTTTTATATATTTTTGAAAAGCTCTCATTTGACATCGCAGCAATAAGTTAATAACAGAAATTGTTCGTATTTTCTATTTTATTCAGATCTTTGTTATTATCAACTTCTGCCAAACGATGAAATCATTTAAAAATTATTGCCAACAGCTCCCTAACTATAATTAGCTTTATAATAACCAGTAGTACTAAATAAGTTAGTTTACTAGTCGTTGATTTGTTTGTCTTTTATAATAGTGACAGGGTATAAAATTGTATTTTACCAATTGAAGTAAATTGTTAAGGGAGACTAGGACAATTGAACCCTTGAGAGACTTGATCTCCCGTCGATAAATAGGAAACTACACCTTATTTTTAATATCAGTACGCGCAACCCTAATCGCAACTGTTATTGTCGATGACTCAATATCATTTTGAAAGTTCATACACCGGTCAATTTAAACATGGAAGGGTACAAAAATTAGAGGAGAGCTGAAAATTGGTATGAATGTTCGGAACACCATTATAAATAAGTGTTGAAAAGTCCTCATCGATCCTGTACGTGGAAAAACTTTTATTCAAGGTCAAAAGTGTCAAAAATGGGTTGTTCGCATTTTTCAACAAAACGGTAGGTTTTATCATAAAATTAGGCCAGACAAAAATTGTAGATCATATAATTATCTATAAAAAATGTCTCAATACTTTTTTCCTACGAGCCACCGTTTCTGAGATATAACTATTACAAAAGTTGTAATCTTCATAATATGCACACGTTTCCACGCCACCTGTGAGGTAGTGTATTTAGCGGGTTTGTTAAAGGGTTTCCCCGGCAGGCCTATTCCACGGTCTATGATGATCCTGTTTAATTGAAAACTATTGAATAATAAAAAATATTAGTATTGGGAATGATGAAAGCGGTATAGATTTAAAAAAAAAAAAGTGAGGGAAATTATTCGTCAAATTCACAATGTCTAATATTTCTGCTTCCTCTTCTTCTTGTTCTTCTTCTTCTTCTTCTTCTTCTTGTTGGGTGCAAGTAAATTGTCTCAATAGCGATGCATCACATGTCTCCTCGTTGGTATCATATAAATCCTCTTCAGGATCACCATAGACCGTGGAATAGGCCTACCGGGGAAACCCTTTAACAAACCCGCTAAGTACACTACCTTACAGGTGGCGTGGAAACGTGTGCATATTATGAAAATTACAACTTTCGTAATAATTATATTTCAGAAACGGTGACTCTTAGGAAAAAAGTATTGAGACATTATTTATAGATAATTATATGATCTATAATTTTTGTCTGACCTAATTTTATGATAAAACTTACCGTTTTGCTGAAAAACGCGAAAAACCCATTTTTGACACTTTTGACCTTGAATAAAATTTTTTCCACGTACAGGATTGATGAGGACTTTTCAACACTTATTTAATTTATAATGGTGTTCCGAACATTCATACCAATTTTCAGCTCTCCCCTAATTTTTGTATCTTTACTACTATTTTTAGGGCTAAATTAACCGGATTATTATAATTTAAACAACTTTACAGCAGTGACGTCTTTTTGTTTTTGATGGTTAAACATATTTTTTTGTATTTTGATCGTGACGTTGTCAGTATGATGACATATTTTATAAAATATGACAATAATTTTATTTTTTCCCTTTTCACTAAACTAGATTTGTTGACATATTTCATACCAAACAGACTTTTTATTCATTCATATTATGCAGTAAGGTACGGGTCATATCTATACGATACTGGAATCAAGTCTCCCAGAATAGGGGATACTTGATCCTTTTGTAGTGTTCTGGGATATTGGTAATGCAAGAAGGTAGAGGGATATATTTTTTATTTAGTCATGAAAAAATATCCTGAAATGCAATATTATTTTATGAAATTTGAACGAAAAACCAAAATGGGGATCAAGTGTCCCCAGTCTCCCCTACTAATTAAATTATTGTTTCAAACGTTCTTACCTGTTTTTTATTATTTTGACATTTCTGAAGCGACAATAAACTGCCTTTCGTCTTAACATCTTTCACTGTTCCAATACAAAATGATGTGTTGACAAATTTCAGTTGGAATCGGTCAATATAATTACGTTTACGTAGATGCCACGGTTGAAACTTATTTTGTTCTAACACCGACCATTTTTGTTTCAATCTCTCTTCATTATCTGTAGGTAATTCTAATTCCGGATAGACATTTTTCACATACCAATCGAAATTTTTACAATTTAATCTTTTTCGAAGCGCAACTCGCTCAGAAATATCTCCAAAAGAAATTTTTTCTTTTATGTGTAGAAAATATTGCTAAAAAAAGTGATAAATTAGCAATGTTTCGTTAAATTATTCAGAATTGATCGATACCTTATAATCATCCATCCAGACATGGACAACACGTAAAGAATTGTGTAACATAGTGTCCACACCATTAGGGCTTCCGTACGGTCTACGATGTCTGAATACGTGGCCCACTCGTGAACATGGGATGATTTCAATCGATCCTCCACACATCCATATCTGCATGAAAACAATAAACTAGTTCACACACGATTCATTCTTTTATATTCGCACATTTGCTTGCTTGTTTTAGAAAAAAAAAATAATGAAAACTTAAGCCCAAATCTTTATTTATACTTGCTATGCTTGCTATCACAATTTTTAATAATCCAATAAAATTTGTTTTTTCTAGTCGAGAGAATTGGATCATTTATTGGTATATGGCGACAATGGCTCTACTGTTTTGTGGTTAAAACTGAAATTAGTCAAAGTGGATCAGTTGTTACACGAAGTTTGTACGATTATCATCTGAACATAATATAGTTTTTAGTTTTAACTCTTTAAATGATTAAGACGAATTAAGGCTGAATACACAATCAATGAAATAAGGAATAAGAAGTATGCCATTTAGTGACGTTGAATGGAACTTTAATGAAATAAGAAATAAGAAATAAGGAGTATGCCATCTAGTGACGTTGAATGAAACTTTAACTTAACTGCTCATAGGTATATGTATTTAGGTATTTTTGTACATCAAAATTCATGAAAAAGTAACGTTCGTGATGACTTTTTTGTCACTAAGTGAAAAAAATCACGAATTTTGACGTAAAAAATATCTACATATTTATATCTATAAGCAGTTACGTTAAAATTCATATTCGTGAGAAATAAGCCTCTTTTCCCACTTATTGTACAATATACTATTTCCATATGGTTTGTTTAAAAGGGTTAATTAGTATTTGTGGAGTGAATATTCAAAAAGTGTTTTGTCACAAAAATTCAAAATTGAGTTAAGAACATCATATGATTCTTCTTACTGATTCATATCTAATTACAATTACATTACAATTAAAAAAAGAAAATGATTAATTTACTCAAACCGTTGTTTTCATAATCATGTTTGATTCAAACAGTGTTTTGTCTAACAACCAATGAGAATCAGTCAGCACCATGTTTCCCAGCGTTTCAAGTATTGGTATTGAGTTCTAGTATTTTTTTAACTAATCCCCTATAATGCCGAACATTTAAAAAAATTAATTATAATCGGACCATTAGTTTTGTTTTTATAGCCAAAAATGAATTAAAATGTGTTTTGTCCAATCCGTCTGTTCAAGCAATGTTTTGTTCACCATATAAAAGCATTTTTCTTCATAAAAGAAAATACTTTAAATCATATAATCTATAAGAATAACACAGCCTGAAAGATACAAACCCTTAAATAATACGTTGAATAGTTTTTGGTGATATTACAACTTTTACAACAACAATTACATTTTGGTAATTGTGACAAAACACGTTTTGAATATTCACTCCACATTTATCCAAATTTAATTAATTATGGAGACCGTACAAGACGATGACAGTGCTATTTATAAACATATAAATAAATAGACTAGATGTTATCATCTGCTAGCATTTTCTAAATTAACTATGTTTCTATATATTGTCAAATTATCTAAATTTTCAACTACTTCTAAATTATATCATTAGGTGGCGTGCTTGTCATCTGAGCCGATGTCCTCAATAGGCCATACATATATGGTGTCCAATATGGGAACAAATTGTCATTGATGAGTGGTGGACGAGTGGCTAAAACTAGCCAGTGATTGTACTGAATTTCACTCGACACTAAAAAATGACTCACAAGTAGTTACCTAACTCACAAACACCATAGTACAATCACATCCAACTGCAAAACAGTGGCCGTCTAACCCACAACAAGTTTAAATCCTTTTTTCCCCACAAAATTTAAATAAATAAATAAATAATTACCCGAAAAGACATTTCAATATTTTCTCCACCCCAGATATCCATTCCGCGATCGTACGCTCCCATTTCATAAAAATATTCTCTATTCATGGCAAATAAACCACCGGCCATTGTGGGTGATTTTATTGGTTTTACAAAATCTTCATCCGATATCAATGTCCCTTGAATAAAACGAAGCTTCAGTAAATTTTTCAGTATTCACACAATTTGCACGAAGTAACTAATGAAAAAAATGTTGTTTATTTTTTAGTATTGTTACGTTACATACGACCAATTACATTTTCTCTTTCTTATTAACAAAATGACCAAATCAAATACAAACCTTTTGGTAAATTGTCCCATTTATAATGTAAGCCCCAATTAAAACCTCCACGAACTAGTGGACTTGACGAATACGCAAATGTGTCTGCATTTATAATATCAATTACTGGCACTGCTACAGTTGTTCTCGAATGTAAAACCCGATCTAGAAGTGGCTGTAGCCAGTCTTTATTCACTTCTACGTGACTATCCAGAAAGACGATAACCTAAACAATTGAATTCAATTAATGGAATAAATAAAATACTTTACATTTTTTTTTTAATTCTTTAAAAATATTGCCGACCCTTGAGAAAGTTTACTGTGAAAGTACGCGGACCGTATAGTGTTAACACTCGCACACAGAAAAAAAACTTTATATAAATAAAAAGGATAAAAATAAAATAAAATAAATAAATCTACGAAATAATTCAGCATGTGTAAACATACATATCGAGCCATTACCGCCATTTTAGCGTAACCGACAAATATCAAATTTTACAGGAGAAGGATTTTTTGAATATTTGTATGGCGCTTGCGGTATTTCTGATGTCTTAATTTTATTGTCTTGCTTGCAATAAAAATCTCAATTTCGGTAAAAGTGTCGCTTACGATAAATCGGCGGTAATGGCTCGATATATTCAATAAAAGACGCTCTAAAGGTTACCCTAAGAACCCACAACAATGAGAATTTATATACCGTAAAATAGGATAACTTCGTGCCAAGTTTTTAAGTTTTCTGTGCTAATATGAAATTTTGCAGTAATATTTACTTAAAAAATCTATTAGTCCAAGCAAATTAAATTTTTACGTGCCAAAATTAGTACCTGGAAGGAAAAGAAAAATTCCGTAGAATTCAATGAACTATTTTTAAACAGCTGAATCATTTGCCCCAAAATGGCGGCCAAAGAAGGCCAAAAACAGATTTTCGTGTTTTTGAAAAAAACTACATTTCATATAACAAAAAATTTCATATACAGAAGTTATAGAACTATTTAACATCAACAGAATGAGACCAATTTAATACAAATTAGTTCATCAATAAATTAGTTATTGCAAAAAAACCGCTAAAAATCGCGATTTTTTCAATTGCTCATATTTTAAAGTGAAAAAAATATTCTTTTATGAAATCTGGCGAAAATGTAGATCTTGGCAAGTAGAATAGGAGCATTTTTGAAAAACACAATTTTTTCGAAAAAAAGATGTTTTCGTAGAATTCGATTTAACCAGGTTCTGAACCACCTGCAAGCACGTTTACGGTCTCAAAATTTTCTTAAAGACTTGCACTAACATATGCGATAGGTGCGCGCATCGTTATTCCAAGTATGCAAAAAAAAAATGACCAGATCAATAATTTTTTTTTAAATCCAGTAAATTTCGATTATTTTTGATATTTTGAAATTTTATTTTCTTGATTATGTATTCAGGAATCATTAAGTCAGAGCTATAAATAAGTTGAGAAATATTACTAATGATTCTCCAGCCCTATTTTTCGGAATAAAGTTAATTTAGATGGCTAAAGTGAGAAACTTCGTAAAGTTATCTTTGTTTACACGCATACAAAAAAGAGATGGCACAGAAATATACTGCTGGCACAAAGTTATCCCATTTTACGGTACACAATAGTTGTTTAATCCCTAAAAAGGGAATATAAAACTTTCACTTTTCTGATATGTTATAATATGAATCGTCTAACTTCAAAACCCACTATACATTTTTAAAGAAAATGAGATAAGAGTGCCATATTATTATGCCCTAATTGTTATTGCTTTAACTGAATTTGTATAAATAAAATTTTTTTTGAAAATGTCGTATAAGGATTTTGAAATTAGACGATTCATATGTATATGTAACTGATTGGTTTTTTAATTGGTTCAGTTTAAACATTACGCATGCGAATTAATTTTCAAATGACAATTTGTAAAATTGTATTTATAAAATAATACCTCGCCAGTTGCTTTATCAGCTCCAAAAATTCTAGCACGAATTAATCCTTCTCTTCGATCGGTTTTAAAAAGCTTTACGTTTTCTTCAAAATTTTGACTTATGTATCGTTCAACATCTGAATGTAACGTTATTAAATCACTGTAATCGTCAATGAGTATAATCTCATGTAAAATATTTTTTGGAGTACGATCCAAAATGGAATGTATGGTTCGCAACAAGGTAATCAGATGTTCATTGTAAAAACATATTATTACACTTGCTGTGGGTAATTTATCTGAGTATTTTTGACTGTGGCATCTAAAAAGAAAATTTTTAAAATAATAGTCAAAATTATCTTCTAACGGACTCATAAAAGTGAATAATACGATTTTTGGTATTAGTGATCAAAATTATCGCAATTAAAAGTAAAATCTGACAGATATATACCTGCTTTTCAAATATGTAACACTAAGATTCTAGATGAACCAGATTTCTTTTACTACGTTTTCCAAAAAGAGCACTTTTTGTTTGAAAATGATTACATAGATCGAAAAAATTACAAAATATTTGCTAAGAATACTGTTATATTTTATCCGTTATGTGTACCGCACTGATCGAGAGCAAGAATTATTTTGTTTGATTCAATTACAATCAAAATTGTTCAAGAAGCTCAAACGAAATAATCGTAGTCTATTCTGTGAATATTGTTGTGTAGAAGAATATGTTAACACTCACAGTCAGAACAACCGTAAAGATCAAGCGCGATTAGTGATCACACTTAAATTCACGCATATTTGTGATGCTACCGCGGACGGGTATTGACCGGTAATATGGATAACACACTCTCAGTGTGATGATTTCTCTAAACATATAGATGGATAACGTAATACATACATATAAAATAATTGTTAATTATTTATATTTTATTCATATTTCTAGTCGAATTTTCTCCGAAAAATTAGACTTATTTTTTATATTGTTAAATATATTATCAATCAAACGACTCAAATTAGCGATACAAAATTCAACAAACCTCAAGCGATAAAAAAACAGGCTATATAAAAGTCATAAATTTAAAAAAAAATATTTTTTACCACTTTATTGTTTGACATTGTGTGTATTTTATTTTTATTGTTTTTTTGTTTTTGGTAAACTTGTTTGATAATGGTCATATTGACCGAAAAATGTCCTAAGAGTTTAACACAATAAAAAACAAGTTTGATGAAGGCCATATCGAATAAATAATTATTGACCGAAATATGCCATAAGAGTTTAACACAACAAAAGTAGTATTTTTTGCAAAGTGTTTTACTTATTTATAGTAAATATGGAATAGACCCGGCAGAAAATGAACTGAGAGATGCGCAGAAACGCATTTTAAAATGGATCAGTCTAAGTCATTTTGAAGGTAAGGCGGATATCTGTCAAATACATGTACCTTATGAACTATAGGCCAGTGAGTTGATTTATTTTACCCACTCCACCTGCTCAAATGAAGATAGGTCTCTTACTTCAAAATCTTTTGACTATACCGTAAAGAAACGCTCAAATCAATTAAATTTATATTAGAGATTAATTTCAAAGTTAAATTATAAAAATATTAATTTATAATACTAGAACTTGCACTAGAAATGGTAATTGTATAATTACAATATATTGCATACTTTTCTTATGTTCCCCAGGAAAGGGCCCCCGACGCGACCCCCAGCCCCCTTTAATAAAATGTTTTTTTGTATCTCCTATAGTTTTCGAGATAATCAAGAATAACTGAAAGAGGTCATATTTAGATATAGGCGATCTGTCCCCGATAGAGGGTTCTAATAGTAACTGTGTTGTCGTTTATGTGACACTGTAGGTACCTTATATGCAGGGCTGGGAAAAATGGTTCATAGAAACCATTTAAAATAGAAAATGGGAAATGGTTTCCAAAAATGCATTTAAAATACAAAATGGAAAATGGTTTTGCTGAACATATTTAAAATATAAAATATAAAATGGAATTAAAATGGATTATAAAATGCAAAATGCTTTTTTACTTTAAATTTATTCTATCAATTTTTTATCATTATTTATATTGACACTTTTGATAATTATTTATATAAAAAAGTTAAGAAAATGTCAAACGTACTGAAATTAAATAAGGGCAGTCTTTTGAGAAAATTTTATAAAGTTCGCATGATATGAAAACGAAATTTAACTCTTGAAATATTGCTACTCAAAATTATTGTAAAATTTAATTCAGCATTGACATATTCAAGCCTTGACTACGCTACAACTATGACTTCAAAACTATGAAAATCATCTACTCGAAATACCAAAACATTGCTTATCGACTTCTAAGTTCTTTTCGAGTTCTATGATTAATATGAGTTCTGTGATTTATATGAGTCATAAGTGTCATAAATATACACATAAATTTGTATATGCATGCGTTTTCATTTTAAATGTAAAATGGATTCAAATTTTCATTTTAAATACAAAATGGAAAATGGTTTTACCGAACTTATTTAAAATAGAAAATGCAAAATGCCATTTTGTATTTTAAATACATATTTAAAATGAATTCATTTTAAATAGTTCCCAGCCCTGCTTATATGTATAACTTTCTTAGAGCAAAGCAAAACCGTTATGGAAATATAATAGAAAATTGTTAAAAAATGTTTTGTAATGGACTTTTTTAACATGTAGTATACATACTATACATTACAACACCTTTTTGACAATTTTCTATTATATTTCCATAACGGTTTTGTTTTGTTCTAGTAAAGTTAAACATATGAAGTACCTACAGTGTTACATAAACGACAACACAGCTACTATTAGGACTTTCTATCGGGGGCAGATCGCCTCTATCTAAATATAACCTCTTTCAAGTATTCTTGATTATCTCGAAAACTATAGAAGATCAGAAAAAACACTATATTAAGGTCCGTCCACACGGCTCAAGCTTTACCACCGACTTACTTGCGCAAACCAGGTTTGTGCAAGTAAACATGTACGTATTTTCCCGTCCATACGTACATGTTTACTTGCACAAACCTGGTTTGCGCTAGTAAGTCGGTGGTAAAGCTTGAGCGTGTGGACGGACACTTAGATACAATACTTTATTTTTAAAGTACTTTCGATTGATGTGTATAATTCCAGGGTCGGATCCACTGAAGAGGCTGTTCAGCAGATTGGGGATTAAAAATATTTTTTTTATCATGTTGTACCCCTTGAATTTTGATGAAACTTTGTATGGCAATTAAGTGCATTAAGATACATTTACTGTATTTTCTTTTGAAGTGGTCACTCAGTTGGGACCCTATAAAAGTAACATTAGATCGAATATTATCCTTGTTATTATCCTTAATAACGAGGACAGGGACGATAATAAATATATCTAATATTTTCGAGAGTGGTTTGCCTTCGTGTGAATTTGGAAGTATTCTCCTATATTAAGTAGTTACAAGAAAAAAATTTTTGCAATTTTTTATATTTTTTTAGTTATTTCTATAACTATGCAGTTTTGGTCGCCAAGATTGTAGATATCAATTACTTACTGCTTCACCATACCGTTAATATAGTTACTAAATTAATCCACGTCGGGGTCAAAGTGCCTATACTTATCGAGCTATTACCTTTTTAGGGTATAAACTATGAAGGGTGAACAGAATCCGGGAAGACAGACAAGACAGTATAATTCTCTGCTGACGATCAGTGCAGTACAATTAATAAATTTATTAATCGTGTGTAAATAGTGAATTAAAATAATAAGAACGTAACAATATAGTAAATAAAAATTTGCTTACAATTTGTGCCTTGTGTCGGGAATATTTCTCGTATACCCAATTGCTTCACTAATCAACGTATTAAACGCATAATTTTTGTAGCCATCAGCCCGTTTTCGTTGATCCTCCTCAGTTTTTACCATTCCTAGTTGCTCAATATCTAAAATGTTTAAATAACATAAATTTCTTAAAAATCACAAAGTGATTGAAAAAATTATCCGGATCGGCCGGGAATCGAACCCAGGATCTCCTGGTAACTAGCCAGGCGTGCTGCCTCTACACCAACGATCCCATGCTCGGTAAGCGGCCGAGCCGGACACTCATTCAATCACCTATGTGTACTAGTACTCTCTCTGATTCGAGAAACAGTTACAATTATTAATTTCAAATATTATCGAGTGCTTGTGAGACACTACTACGTATGACAAACTTTTGTTTGCATTTCAACACACGCAGTATTGATATGTTCACTAATCGTTCAGCTAAACTGAAACTTTAAGCACTCGATTTCTTTGGTATAGTATGACCAAAAACCACATGTAAATTAAAAATCACAAAGTGATTGAAAAAATTATCCGGATCGGCCGGGAATCGAACCCAGGATCTTCTGGTAACTAGCCAGGCGTGCTGCCTCTACACCAACGATCCCATGCTCGGTAAGCGGCCGAACCGGACACTCATTCAATCACCTATGTGTACTAGTACTCTCTCTGATTCGAGAAACAGTTACAATTATTAATTTCAAATATTATCGAGAGGCAGCGCGCCTGGCTAGTTACCAGGAGATCCTGGGTTCGATTCCCGGCCGATCCGAATAATTTTTTCAATCACTTTGTGATTTTTAATTTACATGTGGTTTTTGGTCATACTATACCAAAGAAATCGAGTGCTTAAAGTTTCAGTTTAGCTGAACGATTAGTGAACATATCAATACTGCGTGTGTTGAAATGCAAACAAAAGTTTGTCATACGTAGTAGTGTCTCACAACACTCGATAATATTTGAAATTAATAATAAATTTCTTGTTACACTTTAATAAATTTTTAACATTGACTTACCGTTATTATCAATATTTGAAAAATTTGATGCGACCGGTTGCAGTTGATTTAATAATTTCTCACTATTAATATATTTTTTATGAAATTGCCGATTATTCTTTTGTTCGTCAAATATTGAATTTAAACTGTTTTTATTATATTTTAATTCATCTTTACTTTTCAAAAATGCGTTTTTGCCATTAATATTTGTATCGGGTGAATAAGTTGGAGATTCAACATTTTGAAGAGCACTTATGTAAATGTATAAACAAATGCCCCAAATTATACTGGCAATTAACAAGCCGCAAAAAAATGATTTTTTTGAGGACATATTCAAAAGTAACATTTTAATTTCAGTGGTAAAATTCTTTGTGTCGCTTATTTATATAAACTTTTTATGCTTCTTATCGTATACGTATACACATCCCCATATTTTGTCGTGTAGATAAGCGTTTTAATGGGTTTTTCGAGGTAATCTGACATTAATTGAACCTGACAGACCTGAAATGCCTGAAATCAATGTAAATGTCAATATATGTATATGAAATGTCATTCACATTGATGTCACAGTTTTATTTAAAACGCTTGATATGCAATTAATTAAAATTGCAACTAAACAAATATTATTTGAATAATACACTTATTTTGGGCAATTTGTTTAAAATAATTTATACTGCTTATTTATTTATTTTATAAACGATAATAAAATATCAACAGGTAAATGAGGTAAATTATAAATGTCATAAATAGAATCGCGGTTATGTAAACAAAATATCGGAAATATCGTGTGGAATCAATCGGGACATGAGAGATGAGAATGAACGAATCGAACCAATCCAATGAATGAATAGGAACCACAGAACATATAGAACGAGCATAAAAACAAAATTATGTAGATCGTCTAGCGCCTTTTGGTGGGATGTTATGCCACTACGTGCACTACGTTCGGTCGTTCAGAAGCAGTGGATAAGCATAGATCAATTGTTTTAATTTTTATGGTCGTTCTTGCCAAATAGATAACACATACACAAACCATAGATCAATAAATTAACCTTTTAAACAAACCATATGGAAACATTTTTTTTTATTTCAAAATGCCGGACTTTTTACTGCCAGTGATAAGTGCAATAGGTAAGGTTACAAAAAAAGAAAAAGAAAAAAATCAAAGATCCCAAGATCAAAAAAGTGAACCCTAGGAATTTACAAAATATAAACTGTAATCTATGTTTAGACCGTTTATACCATAGAGTTAGAGACAACATATCTATCCCTATACTACTGGAACCAATGTAACATGTAAGAGATAGACAATATGTTGTATACGGGTTTACATTGGGTTTACATTGCATTAGTGCGATTTTGTGTATTTGTGTGAGTAACGGAGATAGTAGGGACGGTCACGTGGCTCAGCTATTGCATATATAGCTATGACACCACACGCATGTACTACGGGATGTAACAATACCAACAACAATCAAGTCCATTATCGTGTGGTTGATCTACAATCATCGACTGCTACTGACAAACGACAACCCTGACAACTAAGAAGCCTAATGAGTACAGAAGTACACACTCGTGATTTCAGAAAAGAGATAGTTGCTGTACCTCTGTACGTACTCTTGGGTTTATACAATATTCTGTGGTCTATACCGTGTTTATACCGTTTAGGCTGTCGTCCATTGGTTGCGGACAACTGCGATATTTGATTCAGACGATTACGCACGTTTGTCGTTCGTCCGAAATGATATGTCTACTGTCCGTCTACTAGCCCAATATTCGTCAGTATTTTTCTTTTTAATTTTCTTTTTCTCAAGCTATAGATTTTCTCAAGCAATTTATGGCACGTAATATGCGAAGGTACATAGTTATAATTGTAATTTACCTTCAGTTTCATTTCAATAAAAATGAAAATCTCATGGAACGGACTTGTTCGCGCGACAAAATCCAAACAAAATTAGATCTGTTCGGACGTTGCAATTATACGCACGGAAACGGACGAACGAGACGCTTTCAATGGACGAGGATGTATAGCTAGTGATGTGAGTTTGGTAATATTACAAAATTACCGTAATTTACCCGACGGTAATTTTGGTAATTTACCCGACAAAAATTACCACAGGTAATTTTCCTCTTTATGACATCTATTATGTGAAATATTAATTACAGACATAATGTGAATAAGACAGTAGAGAAGCGGTAAAAACAGCATTTCGTGTTTTACTCCCTAGCAAATTGTGTTACGATTTTTATGATTCTTACATTTATTTAATTTAATTTATTCTTATTATTTAATTTAAATTAAACAACGATTCAAATTATTGAAAAGGCGCCATTATTTCAAAATGAAGTTGCAATTTATAAACAAACATGTCGATTGCATGTCGATATTAATAATTTTCATCGATGAATTAAAATTGTATTTTATTTTTAATATTTCTGTTAGCTTGAATACAGAATAATAATAATGATAATCGACCAGGATTATAATAAATACCCATTTTGACTGATTTTTGGTCTTCAAATTGTGATGTCATTGTAGTGTACTGTTTTTACTCTGTAGCGGCAATTTTTTTCTTTAAAATTGTACAATTTATTTTTGATGAGTTTTACAAAAATAATCAAAAATTAAAGAAAATTACTTAACTGATACACAACCCCTTCCGTTTTATTAACAAAAAAAAAGAAGAAAAAACTGAAAAAATCAAATTAATGTACATCTAATTCATTTAAAATACGAATATACCAACATTACCGAATTTTACCGAAAATTACGGTAATATTACCAGTGGTAACGTAATTTTCAAAATTACCGGTAATTTTACATCTCTATGTATAGCTATTAACTTCACAGCTGTTTGGATCATTCGTCCGTTTTCATGCGTATTCGTCCGAATTAAATATTGCACGTTTTCGCATGCAAAGGACGACTCTAAGGCCGGTCGCACACTGGATACAATTACGTACGAAATTCAGTTGTACGTATACATACGAGTACGTACGATCGTTTCTGACAGATGGTGTATTATGGGAGCTCGCATAATACATCATCTATACGATTCAGTCGTATGTATACATACGTACAGTTACGATCACGGAGGTTGGTTACGACATCCGACGCAATTCAATTTTGTTTGAATCACAGTTGAATTTATTTACGTTTACGTACGATTAAATTACATCAAATCTGTCATTACATGATGAAATTCACCAAATTCATCCCTTTTTGCATATAATTCGTTTACCCACTCGATTCTACGATAAAGACGATGGCGTAGTTTACGTGTTAGAAGACAATTTTCTAAAAGATATATGTAGATTCATGTCGAATGAATGTTATCAGAGAACTGCCAATAATTAACTGATAGTGTCGGACAGACACGTAACCAGTGTGCGAGCTCAATTCGTACGACACGAGTCGTATAAATACGTACGTACAAAATCGTATCCAATGTGCGACCAGCCTTATCCTCAAGTTTATACCGTTTATACGGTTTATAAGTTTATACGGTTTATACGGTTTATACCGCTTATATCGTTTATATCGTCAGTAGATTAATTAATAATTACAGATAATTATTACCGATGTTACCGATATTAGATGGATATTATTAGTGACAATAAAAGAAAGTAAAAGCTGAAAAAAGCTACTAAAATTTTATAAAAATCATAAGACGGTAAGAACAGTGAAAGCGGTGAAAATTGTGAACACCAGTGAACACCACGTTTAAACTCGAAAAATTGTCGTATTAAACTGCTGTGAGCTAAAAGAAAATGGAAGATAAAAACTCGACTCAAATTATTGATACATTTGCTGTTAAAATAAAAGATGAGGACAAGTTACAGAACTCAGATAACTCTCCTCTTTCAAATATAACAAAAACGGAGTCGGATTCATTAAATGAAAATGAAATAAAATTGAAACCGGAAAAATTCAGTATGACTAATTTATCAAATTTGACAAGTTTACGTACTGAAATTAAAATAGAAAATCATGAAAATTTTAATTCAATAGAAAGTAGTACGTGCCCTGAAACTTCAACTGAGGAAGGTGGTTTAAGGAATTGTGAAAAGTTGTTCCGATGTAATACATGTTTTAAAGCATTTTCTACATCAAATAAATTAAAGTTACATGAAAAAGTACATACTGGTGACAAACCATATACATGTACCACATGTTTTAAAACATTTTTCGATTCAACTAGTCTGAAACGACATGAAATGATACATACTGGTGAAAAACCATTCCAATGTAATACATGTTTTAAGACATTTTCACAATCAGGCAATTTGCATATACATGAAAAAATACATACTGGTGAGAAGCCATTCAAATGTCTTGTATGCCTTAAAACATTTTCAACGGCCAGCTATCTACGAGAACATAACCGGATTCATACCGGCGACAGACGATTCAAATGTGATATATGTTTTAAAACATTTTTAAAATCGGGCGATTTAAAGAGACACGAAAGAGTCCACACTGGCGAAAAGCCATACACATGTAATAAATGTTTTAAAACATTCTCTGAATTAAGTAGTTTTAAAAGACATGAAGCGACACATAGTGGTAAAAAACCATTCGAATGTAAAATATGTTTTAAAACATTTTCTCAGTCGGGCAATTTACAAATACATGAAAAAGTGCACACTGGCGAAAAACCATTTAAATGTCGTATATGTCTTAAAACATTTTCTTCGTCCAACTCGTTGAAGGAACATAATAGAATTCATACGGGCGAACGACCATTTATATGTGATATATGTCTTCAGACATTTTCCCGGTTGGGACATTTGAAGAAACATAACAGAATTCACACGGGCGAAAAACCGTTCAAGTGTCATATATGTTTGAAAAAATTCTCTCAGTCAAATCATTTGAAGAGACATGAAAAAATACACGCAGGCAATAAACCATTCAAATGTCCGACATGTTTCAAGACATTTTCGCAATCGAATAATTTAAAGAAACATGAACGAATACACGCAGATGAAAAGTCACACATGCCTTGAACAATCTTCTGAAGAAAATGTGAAGAAAAATGTAATGGAGACTTGAAATTGTTTTCTACGTTAAGCTACTTGAACACATAAAAAGGACACTTTGCACCAATCTTCAAATTAAATAATTTCTACATTAACCTGCAACAATAAACATTTGTTCGTGACGTCATTAGAGAGAGAAAAACATCCTCTAAACAGCTGTACCAATAAAAACTACGGATTTCAACATTTACTATCTCATTTTACAGGATTACTATCCTCCAGTTTTTCAAAGAAATAAAATGTGTGTCTAACTTAGACATGTAATTTTCGTCGTAATTGTTATATTGTTTTAGTTTTGACATGTATGTGTTCAGAATTTTATCGCGCATCATTTAATGATGTTTGAAGTTATATTCGATGTATATATAAAAAAATACATGCTATATACATATATCCGTTTAGACCCGGACATATCAATTTATTACACTATGGCCGCGATTCGCACTGGCTGTAACTTCCACTGTCCATACGTTAATATTCCCCCCAGAATTACGCGGTTTATGCCTCCTTCTGGTGTCATTTCGTATGTTTACTTTATAGAGAGGCATACTATGCATTGCCCCCCTCTCCCTTCCCACAAAATATTTTGAAGTCTTTGACAGGTTCAAAGACATCAGACGATATAAAACACTGTCCTAAACCCGACGGGAGAGGTTAGTTTGCATGTTATTACATTATTTAAGTAAGTGTCCGGGTCAAGATGGATTTGGGGTGTAGACCCGGACACTTAATAATTATTTTTTATTTTTTTATTTTTACTTATAATGAAACAAATGGGCCAGGGATATAACAAATAATATACGCTCTTTCTAATGGTAATAGTTTTATTGGTGATATCTATGAAGGAAACATGTATAAACATAAAACTGTACCAAAAAATGTAAAAAAGTGTCCGGGTCTAGACGGTTTTACGGTAATCATAATCAAAGTAAATGAAGAAAGGTATTCCGCCGCGCAGATCGTGATGACGTAATGGCGAATTACATATATACAGCGTGAGTTTTTTTAGAGTTGCCATTTTTATTACAGCCAAACCGTTGATTTAATTGAAAAATTGTTCAAATAAGAGTTGTAGATATCGACGGGGGCAACCGATTGCTATAGTCAGGAGCTTTATAGCTCTTATCAACGGCTTGGCTGTAATAAAAATAGTAATCCTCAAAAAACTCACGCTGTATAAATAATAAATAATTGTAATGTTGTCTTTTTCTAAAAATTCAAATATGTGACGTATTATGACGTAGATGGCGAACTGCGCAAAAAAATCTTATTTTGGACTCAAATGTAGCGTACCTACCTTTCTCAATCTACTTTGATCATAATGGTTAACTTTAGAGTATTTGTGTACAATAATAATATATTTATACCCGCTTCCTTTTTTTTGTGGTAAAGGGGTACCACAGACCAATGAACATATTATATAATATATTATATAGACTAATTATATAAATGTATAATTGAGGTAGGCAGATACGACCAGGATACACTAGAGAGAATGCTGTGTATTACAAATACATTAAGAAATTGAAGCAAAAAAATTGACTGATATGATTACTTTAATGGCGGTCGAACCATTAATTTATGGTTTATCTAATATTTATAAACAAGTCTCGGTGGTTACAAGGTGGGTTTAATAAAATAGAGTTATAACTTCACAATTTAATGTCGATGGTATCCCTATTAGGGTTTCCGATCTCTGACCGAAAAATTGATCTTGTGGATCGATTTGAATTGTCAAACCAAAAATCGATGCAGGAGAAAATTGGCTTACAAAAGATCGATCTGACGAAAATCGATTCAATTTTTGTATTTACAGAAAATAAAAGATATATAAAAGTTTTAATGAAGTTTCTCATTGGGTCATCACAAATCAGTTTCAAAAAAAATTTTAATTTCCTTTGAAGATGAATTGCTGAATTTAATACGAATAAAATGGTTTCCAGTTTGCGCTAAAAGTGATACATGAATCCAAAGTTTGACTCAATTTTCTATAAATGAATCATAAAAGTGGTAAAATTATTTGACAACATAAATAGGTAAAATATATTTTACAATAATTTTGAAAAAATATATTTTTACTAAAAGTATTCTAATTTAAATTCGAAAAGATCGATCTCCGATCCCGTAAATTTTTCACGATCTCTGTATCGATCTGGTCTCCAAAGAATCGATTCGAAAAATCGAAGATCGGTTCTCCAAAAATCGATTTTCGATAAAATCAAATCGAGCTCGGAAACCCTAATCCCTATTAGAGATGTTGATATTTTTAAAAATATCGATATATGTATATTATATCGGTATTTTTCAAATATATTAGTATCGCAGAGTGATATATCGGTAAAAAATATCGATATTTCGATGTATCGTTTTTTTAAAATTTTTGTTATATTATTGAGGCACAATTAAAATAAATGATGATACCTACTCCTTGTAATTACGTTTACTCGTGAGAAAGTAGACAAAAATTAATTAAATTAGTATTTTTTTGGGACAGTTTCTAGAAAAACTTTTTCTTCTTATGCGTTCCACAATCAACCTCATCAATTTTCTAGGATTATCAAGAACCAGTGTTCACAACCAAAGGAAGCTTAACTAGTTAGATGGCATCATACTTATTATACTTATTTGATACCTATTTTATAGTCATAGCCGATTACGTAAATTGTTACAAAGTTGATTTATTCTTGGAAAATATATCGATATCGATACTGATATTTCAATATCGAACTATCGATATATCGGATTGAAAAATATCGGTTGAAAATATCGATACTTTACAAAAAAAAAAAAAAAAAAATCAAATATTCGATACATCGATATAATATCAATATCCCTAATCTCTATAGGAAACATATTATGTTAATATGTTCGATTCAGTACTCAATTATTGTCAAAATATAATGTTGATAATAAAATTTTATTTTTTTGAGAAGAAACTGCAAAATCTTGAAAGAACAAAAGTGGTATTCGCTTTATTTTTAAAATACGTACGTATACAAATTATGTTCTGCAAAAATTGACATTATATTATTTAATTACATTTCACCCATCTCACCCTGTTACCTGCTTCAAGAAAAATGCCTACAAACTGGCTTTACGCTTTGTCTGGTTGTATAGTATAATAGTGTTCATTGGTTTGTGAGGGGTACAAATATATTATTATTGTACAAAATAACTCATAGTTTCGTTCTTAATATTATAATCATTCAATATTTGTGTATATAAAGTTTATCTTTCAAGAAGTACCGTATTTTCCGGCGTATAACGCGCACCTTCAGTACCAAAAATATTGTCTAAATTTCGAGGTCCGCGTTATACACCGAATATAAAACTGAGTTCTATAAAAATTATGACAGTTTTATTTTAATATTATATATTCTTCTGTCAATATTAAGTGGGTTATCAATGAGCAATTTTCTGCTGGTATCATAGAGATGTAGTCCCAACTTACCTGACACAGGTAAGTTGGGACTACATCTCTATGATTGAAATTTTAATTTAAAAATTCCTATGTAACCGCATAAAAAAATTGTTTAACACCAGGACGGCGCCACGTGTTAATCGGAACTACCTCTATAGTTGGAATATTAATGTAATCCCAAATACCTGTGTCGCCGCCCTGGTGACAGATTGCTACATATTTGAGAAAATGGTCCGTTAAATAAAAAAATAAAATTTAACAATAATACAAATTTAATAAGATGAGGATTTAATAATTTATTGCTTTCTTTTCAAATTATTACACACAATAAGTTTATCTATTAAAATTATTTTAGTTAGATATATGATTTATTATTTTATTATCAAAGTTGGGATGCATGTTATACAGCGAACATACAAAAAAAATAAAAAATTACTCAAAATTTTGGGGTGGGCGTTATACGCCGGAAAATAAGGTATTTCATTTTGATTTTTTTTTATTTCTATTCATATATTTTTTTTCTGTCAAGATTCTGTAAAGAAAATTTGTTACATTCCTAGTTGAAGTAATAACCGAAATTTTCGTTTCATAACAATCGTAAATCGAAGAAAAAATTGACGGAGATACCAAATTTGTATTGGTTTTTAGGAAATAATGAATGAATTATGAGGGTTCTAGGTATTATGGAAAAGTTGTTATTTTATTATTGTTGATGTTGAACTCCTAATATCACTGATTATCTGTTTGTTAACTTTTCTAATGATTAAGATCAGTTAACTCGTCGTGCAATATAGCGGCTCAAAATGCTTTGATGTGTATATGTATATTCACTTATGGGCATTGTCGAAATCTGCTTTACCAACATGCAATATTATCAAACTTACCAAATTCTCTATTACCAACTTATTAATTGAATCTTTTTTATGTAACTCAATTTTAACAATATACACAGATCAGACAATCAAGATGGGGCCTATTCGTACCGCACCTAGCCAAAGTGTCTTGCTCTTACTTTTAAGAACATTACACTTGTTTTGAAGAACTTTTGTCTTACTTTGGAGATATTTGTATATTCCTGTCTCACTTTCCGTGTTCTTGAGAGAAGGGTGAAGGATATATACGATGTATACCGAACGCTATTACTGACTATAAACTATGTATGCTAGAATCATCGTATCATAGAGATGTACACGATATGATTTTACTCACAAAGTACTAATTTAAATACAAGAGTAATATTGTACTAGATTTTAGATAAAATTTCTTGTTAATACAATAATACGTGAAAGTTTTTAAAAAATGTGTTGTTAATTATTTAGAATCTAGCTAATTTACTTGAATGATTTTTTTTAATGAAAATAAGTTGCGTTTTTAATGACAATAGGAATATTCTTATTGGAACGAGAAAAAATTAAAAAATAAAATAACAGAAAATTCTCATAATTTTTATTTGTATAAATTGAATTATATAATTCATTTTATTTATTTATACTATTATTATTATTATTATCGTGAAAAATTAACGAAAAACGCGACTGCACTTCAAAAACCCCCAGGCGGAGGGAAAAGTGTCCGTGCAGCGTACCAGGTCAGGTACTTCTAGGTCAGGTACGTAATGTCCGTCATACAGCATCCCCTTCCTGGTCTTCCCTACCTAATAAATCCCCGAACCTCGCTGCAAAACCATGGCAGTGGGAGATTCGAGGGCAGGTCCAATGGATGTTCGAGGACCCGCTCTAAACGGGGCATGGGCGTTCAAAGGTGTTCATGAACTCCCGGAGAAAGTCGTCTCGTGCGACCGGAGCGTGCGGAGCGTCCCGATAATAACTGCTTTTTGCATTGACGCCGCTAACATGTTGGCGTGAGATCTACAAGCCGGAATGATGTTAAGATTGCGCACAAAGGAGTTATGCATACCCTCCAGACATCCGATTATAAGTACGACCAAGCGGATAGTATAGCCCGGGTACAGTTGTCGCAGTTCATGTATTAGATCTTGATATTTAATCCTTTTTTGCTCCTCCTTTTCGACTATGTTAGTTTCCGCCGGAGCAGAGAACTCGATAACATACATAGTCTGAGATGTTAAATCTTGGAGCACAACATCAGGCTTATTGGCGTTCAATTGCCTGGTAGTTGCAACCGGCATATTCCAAAAGATCTTGCACTTTTGGTTGGCAACAAAGGATTCTACTTCCGCAGGATCGTAGGGCAAGACTGGTGTTTTGTCAACTTCGTAATGATGACGAAGATAAAAGTAGAGCACACGCAACGCTGCATTATGGCGATGGATATAGGTGGATTTAGCATAATAAGAACAACCTGAAGTCAGGTGCATTAAGGTTTCCGGGTATGCTTTGCATGCCCGACACGAGGTACTCGAAACCCCTTTATTACCCATCACATATTTTTGGTGTGTTAAAGTGTTCCACACTCCATCTTGAGCTGCCATGATAAAGCCCTCCGTTTCCGATTTAAGTCCATTAGCTCTCAAGAAAGCCCAAGTGAGTTCGCTCGAAAGGCCAAGGTTGTCAAGATGACGGTAGAACATACCCTGGTGAACTTTGTCGCGATGTTTATTGAGCAGATGTTGTTGCTCGGCTCTCTTGATTGCCGACTTTTGGCGCGACTGTGACAGTGAAAGAATGTTATCATCACCGTCGCGATTACGCGGATCGAAGGCTAAGCCCAAGATATCGGCGGCACGTTGCGCTGCTGTGAATAAAAATGCGCCTACGCCAGCAAGCTCGTGATCCCTGACGAGTTGCAATAGCGGGTTTGAACTGTTAAGTACACGACAAGCTGTACCCAAGACTATACGATCATGTAAACGTTCGACTGACAGGAGCCCCCTCCCCCCCTGGTCTCGTGGGAGGTAAAGTCGTTGTGTCGATGCGCGTGGGTGCAAACTACGGTTGATATTCATTATTTTCCGCGTGTCTCGGTCTAGTTCCTCCAATTCATTCACATTCCACTTAATTGAGCCAAAAGTATATAAAAGGATGGGTATGGCTAACATATTTGTAGCGCTGGTCTTGTTCTTCGCCGACAATTCGGAACTCCAAATTTGTCGGAGAAGGCGCTTATATCTACTACTTAAAGCGGCTTTCATGTTCTTCACGTCCTGGATGTGACTTTCGCCAACACCAAGGTATGTATAGGTCGCTCCTTCATCAAGATGTTCTATGATGCTTCCATCCACTAATTGGGCGTGTGAATCAAAATTCGGAACTACACCATGCTTACAGTGCACCACCGCGCATTTGTCCAGTCCGAACTCCATACCGATCGCGTGCGTGTATTTGTGTGTTAATTTTAGAGTGCAGTTGAGATCACTCTCCGACGAGGCATACAGTTTTAAGTCATCCATATAAAATAAATGTGTGACTTTATGCTCGCGATTTCCTACCGGGCCACACAAGTACCCGGGTTCCTTTCTCAGGCTGATTGACAGGGGCAACAACGAGATGCAAAACAAAAGTGGGCTGAGGCTGTCTCCTTGGTATACGCCTCGTTTGTATGTCACCAACTCCGTTGACACAACGTGTTCACCGGATGTTATTGTGAACCTTGTTTTCCAGAGCGGCAACAGGTGTTCAATACATTTAATAATGTCGGGGTGGACTCGCAGACAATGGAGCAAATAGATAATGGGCTCATGCGACGTTGTGTCAAATGCTTTCCGATAGTCCACCCAGGCCATGCTCAGGTTGCGTTTGTGCTGTCTAGCGTCCTGACAGATACATCTGTCGACCAGCAAGTTGTCTTTGCAACCCGACATTCCTCTTTTTGAACCTCGTTGTTCATAGATCGAACTCCACACTGGTTCAATCGCCTTCAAGATGCGTTCATATAGAATGGAAGTGAACGCTTTATACACAGTGTTCAGGCACGTTATCGGTCTGTAGTTCTGTGGTTGTGATAGGTCTCCTTTTTTCGGTATTAGGACCGTTCTTCCCTCAGCGAGCCACGATGGTATTGGCTCACAGTTAAATAACCAATTTGAAAATATACGGGCAAGGTGGCGGTGGGTACTAGCGAGCTTCCTCCACCAAAAATTCGTTATTCCATCAATGCCCGGAGCCGAATAGTTCTTCTTGCCTTTGAAAGCAAGTTCGACTTCCTCTTTATCAACAGATGTTATATTGGTGTGAGATGGCACTTTGCCAAGCTGTTGTTTGCAGTACCATCTAAACTGGCTGATGGGAATACAGTCCAAGTCAGTCTCTTTAGTCGTCTCATATATCCCCCGCCAATAATCCTCTATTGCGTCGACCGTCGGTGGTTGCTCCACGACAGGGCTTTTAGATGCGAACAGGCGTGAAGGGTTCGAGTTAAAGATCTTATTTTCCCGAATACACCGTTCACGCCGGGCTACTTTCTTCTTGGCCAGGGCCAATGCGCGTATCTTATCCAAATGTGTCTGTTTGATGGTCAACAGATTGCCCAAATTTATCGTGTGATAGCGGTACCTTAGTTCTCTGGCAAAAGCCCGTACCTTTCGCGTAAAGCGCCTATTGGTCTGAATATATTCTATCACACATTGGATACGCGATACCATCTGTCGTAGTGCCCTCATCTTGGTGTCAATTTGTTTAATACGAATCCGTGCCTTCTCCTCTGCAGTCTTTTGCTGCTTAGTACATGGGGTCAGGACACGCATCGCTGTATATACTGCGTTGTCGACGTCGGTGAGATCACTGGATGGGGATAGATGATCGTCCAAAATTTCGTTTAGTAGGGTCAGTTGTTCGCCCTTTACATACGTCCGTCGGTGTTTGGGACGTGGTCGTTTGTCAAAGTCTAAATCGGTCTCGAGAAGATCGCGAAATTGTTTTCTTAAATTGTCTGAGACAGAAAGGGATTTATTTAGATCGGCATCATTCTGTGTGGGAGTTGAACTCGTTCTGGTGTTAGACTCTAGCACAGTATCTGTGTTGGCTTGATTTAACAAGTCCGTCTGTGCCTCAGTAACCATGCTGTCACCATGAGTTACCGTTTGATCCTGCTCTGTGATGTTAATATTGGCCAAGCTCTCACCATTGACCGCAGAATCCTGTTTAACTTCCACCATCACAGTTTCAGCAACCCTAGCTTCTTCGCGAGCTTCTCGATTATCGTCATGTCCGGTAGGTATTTTCAATTTTATAATTCGGGCTACATGGTCACGCAGATTTTGTGGCGTTAAATTTGAGTGTTCGGGATGCATATGGCACCATATGGCGTGCATCCTTGCCATGTACCCTCTCTTATTTGGCTCACTTTGTGCGCGGCACGTGAGCAGATCACGTCTCAAGCTGTCCGTCCACTCCAGTCGAACGAGACGAGAAGATGAGTTTTGACTGGTTCCGCTTTTTTGTGCGGGCCCATCCGAGAGACCCGCGGCACGACCAGCCTTCCTAGTTCTATTAGCGTTAGGAACTAGTAAAAAACCTGTTAGGGGTAGTTAGCCCGTTAACAGAGACCACCATTTAGCGCTGGTTGACTCCACGCACCAGGTACCAGAAAGTACCTGGCCTTAGCTCGGGGACCCGGGAGCGCTACTTCCCGAATTGTCGTAGCAACCGACTACCGAAGCAACCGGGTGTTACAACAAGCCCCTGGGGGGTTATTATTATTATTATTATTATTATTATTATTATTATTATTAATTTTTTTTATTATAATAAGAATTGTACAGAATTTTGATAAGAATTGAATGTAAAATGTTGAACTGGCAAAAATTTTAATAGGTATAAAGAAATTAGCATCATGAATAATACAATTTTGTTCGTCATTGGCCTGGCCTTTACATAAGGTTAAAACTATTCATTAAGAATTTTTTAGTACATCAAACATGTATACGAAGTATCCCATGATTTAAATACCTAATTAAAGCCGGTTACGCACGGTCTGATCTCATCGGCCAATAAAATAGACATTATTGACGACATAAAGATTCTCTCTCGTGTCTCTGGTGGTAAAATTAGGACTAGTATCAAGTTAAAATATACGCATAAATGTTTAATTGGGGATAAAAAAATCTAGTAATCCGCCCATAATTTGTATAATAGGTATTCTAATGACAATTACACGTATACAAAAATTTTTACTTGATACAGATTCTAATTTAAAAAAAAAAAAAAAAAAAAAAAAAAAAAACAAAAAAAAAAAAACAAACCTGAGATGCTTGCGTAATCTTTATGTCGCCAAGAATCAGCTACCCACGCGATGATAATATGATAATTTAGTATTTCAATAGTCATGGACGCTGTTCAGCGTTAACTTAAACCTAAGTAACTGTGACACAACCTTGTAACTCCTTAACAATTCCACATAATTCCATATAACGTATACTAGTTGTCAAAATAGTGTACCAGCTGGTCGTTTCGTCATTATAGGTTATGATCTTGATCGTGTTAATTTAAAATTGTACCAAAATAGTCGTTTATACAACCAGCAATCTTAATTTTAAATTCTATTAGGGTAAGAGACCCGATGACCGATCACTATTTTTAGCTGTATCATTAAATTAGCTTAAAAAAATTAAAAAATAAACAAAACACCCATTTTTTTTTTCTTAATAAGTATGAAACCAAGTTTTTTTAATCCAATAGATATGTTTTTAAGAAAATATAACCCAAAAATTTTGATTTATTAATGATTTTGTTTTATAATTTGTTGACGTCTATTAAAAAGCATACAGAAAATATTAACCTCCTTTGAAAGATCAATACACTTACCCCTATCAAGAATCACCGATTAGTCCGATTACTAATGTACATCAGTACAGTAGTAAATCTTATACTATCGAATATTTGAACCATTCTCTTTCAGTCACTTTGACACTCTATCCACTACAAGAGGTCAGTCTGTGTCATAGAGTATCACAGAATGACACCTTGTGAAACATAGCAGCAATGACAGAAGGGTTTAAATATTCGATAAAATAAACCACTAAAATACTGTATTTTCTTTCGCCATCTATAATTTTGCTTTAAAAAACATTGTGTACATTGTGACATGATTCTAACTTATCTATACGCCATTGTGAATTTTTAAACAGTTAAATTGACGATAGATGACGTATATATTTACATATCGTTTCAAATCTAAATGACATTTTTATTTCAATTTGGAAGTTTTAATTCAATATTAATTATTTTTCAATTGATTTTACGTTCTGAAATAAATAAAATATTAAAGTGAAATTATAAAAACGGTTAGTTAAGTGTTTTAAACCCAAAAATTAATTAAAAATGTTTATAAAATAGATATGGAATATCTGTATAATTCTCAAAATACCCAACTCGAAAACTTGGATCCCAACAAGGATCAGTCATACAAATAATATTTAACACATATAAAATTTAATTTAGCTATCCTAATCTCTTAAGTGGACTAATAACAATTATTTGTATACTTTTATTATGCTAATAACTTTAAAAATTCGGTGAAAAATGTTACAATTTATAACCCATGTGTTTTGAATAATGATCATCCACCATATTAAAAATTCATGAATTCAACAAAAATTGTTATATATATATATGTATTTCTTAAATTAAGTGAGGAGACATTAAATGTGATGTGAATTTAAATTGAAAAATAATCATTGTATTAACAATAATTTTTTTTATCAAAGGTTTCTTTCAGAAATAACTTCATTAAAATATAAATGTCAAAACTGATCGGACTTATAACCCCGATCGACAATGGGGTCTTTTACCCTAAATAAAAACAAAAATTGGCGCTTGCTTTATGGTTAATCGTAAACAATCTTTTTTTTTGTTTTTGTTTTTTTTTCTTTTTTTTCTTTTTTTTGTTTTTCTTTTTTTTACGTTTTTGTATTAATAAAATTAAAATGTGATATTTAACTTATCAGTTTATAATAATTTAATAATTAACAACACATTTTTTAAAAACTTTCACGTATTATTGTATCACAAGAAATTTTATCTAAAATCTAGTACAATATTACTCTTGTATTTAAATTAGTACTCTGTGAGTAAAATCATATCGTGTACATCTCTATGATACGATGATTCTAGCATACATAGTTTATAGTCAGTAATAGCGTTCGGTATACATCGTATATATCCTTCACCCTTCTCTCAAGAACACGGAAAGTGAGACAGGAATATACAAATATCTCCAAAGTAAGACAAAAGTTCTTCAAAACAAGTGTAATGTTCTTAAAAGTAAGAGCAAGACACTTTGGCTAGGTGCGGTACGAATAGGCCCATGGTTTCCTCTTAGTGCACAGTGTTCGCTCATCACAATTTTATTCATTATTTTTAATGTATAATTAAATTGAATAAAACCAAAAATACGGAGTACAGTGTATCAATCAATCATTTGAACACTCTTCCCACAATTGGTGACCCCGACGTGATCTTGATCGATTTCGTCTAAAACAACTGTTTTGTGATGACTGGGGATTCATTTTTGATATTTGAAATTTGAGTTCGTTTATTTGTTTGCTTAACTCAGCTACATTAGTTGGTGTCTCTTGAATAGCGAATGCTTCGGTAGAGTTAGAAATTAAGCTGATTGATGAAAAAATGGGAATTTCAGCTAACTGATCAGCTAGGGCAGCAATTGCCGTTTGTTGCATATTGGGAACGGCTGCTAGAACGCCTGACAGTGTCTCCTGAAGACGTGTTGGAAGACGATGGATCCATAATTTTTGAAATAACTGATCGTTGAATGTGCTACCCGCCAAACTTTTCATTTGAGTTAAAAGTTCTGACGGTTGGTGATCAGCAAGTTCTAAGCCGGAGATGAGTTTACGAATTTTTTGATCCGTAGAAATTGAATAATGATCTATAAGTGTTCTTTTGAGATTTTCATATTTATCCTGTGGTGGCGGATTAGTCAGGATGCTTGAGATTACGCAAAGCTCTTCACGACCCAACTGACAAACAATCGTATGAAATTTTGAACTATTCGAACTGACTTGTTTGGCGTGAAATTCTGATTCGGCTTGTTTAAACCATAGTTCAGGATGTTCTGGCCAAAATTTAGCAAGTTTAACTTCGCGAAGTGCGGCTAAGTTTGTTTGTTGTACGCATTGGTTCATCGTATTTTCGTTTGTTTGAGCGGACGTTGGACGAGACTGATCGAAAGAATTTTGACTTACTTGACTTTGGTATGCCTCCAATTGTTGTTGTAATAGTACATTTTCAGATTTGACTACTTGCAATGCACGTTTTAATTCTTCTTCCATTCACTTTCTTTTATTCACTTCCGGGATAGTTTAAATGTGAAAACCAACACGTGATTTTTGTAACTTGATTTTTTTAAATCAATCAACCACACGTCGGGGTCACCAATTGTGGGAAGCGTGTTCAAATGATTGATTGATACACTGTACTCCATATTTTTGATTTTATTCAATTTAATTATACATAAAAATAATTAATAAAATTGTGATGAGCGAACACTGTGTACTAAGAGGAAACCATCTTGATTGTCTGATCTGTGTATATTGTTAAAATTAAATTATATAAAAAAGGTTCAATTAATAAGTTGGTAATAAAGAATTTGATAAGTTTGATAATGTTACATGTCAGTGATGTCAGTAAAACAGATTTCGACAATCGACGTGTTCGTTACTGAGTTTTTCTGCTCAAAGTGAGTTGTTAGCGCACGCGCAAGAACTTTTTTTATGGAATACACAAGTATTTCGCACTTCATAAAAATGTTCTTGCGCATACGCTAACAGCTCACTTTGAGCAGAAAAACTCAGCAACGAACACGCCGAATGCCCATAAACTGGTATCAAGTGCCGCTATCTGTGACAGATTTTTCGAAATACGGTGTAATTGTAAGTAATGTTCAATTTTTTAAGTATGATTTATATTTTGCAAATTCCTAGGATGTCATTTTTTTTGATGTTGGCATCTCTGATTTTCTTTCTTTTTTGTAGCCTTATCTATTGTACTTGTCACTGGCAGTAAAACGTTCAGCATTTTGAGATAAAAAATTTTTTTCTATGGTTAAAATAAAAGCGTTAAAGCTGCACCCTCGTGCGAATAGCCAACATAAATTTTAAAAAAATGAGATTTTTTTATTTTTGCCTCGATCAATCATTTGTGAATTGTTTGTGAATGTTTGTGACGCTATTATTTTCGTTTGTGACTAATTAGTTAATTAATTATTTAATTGTTAATTAGGAGTGTGTGAATAGCCAACATTTTTTAAAATTTATTGCAATATTGACTCCCGGGCACTTAATCGATCGAAAATCGTTTGTGAATTCCAAATATATCATTAAAAACATTTGTGACAGCGTATTTTTTAAAAAAATAATAAAAAAAATTCTGTATACTGTTGTCATTTACAAAATAGTTATTTTTTCTCACACTAGAGGGCATTGGAGTGCAACTAAACAGAGTGGCCAGTATAAAAAAACTTCATTAGTACAAAAAATAACTGATTTTTTTTATTATTTTTTTAAAAAATACGCTGTCACAAATGTTTTTAATGGCATATTTGGAATTCACAAACGATTTTTGATCGATTAAGTGCCCGGAAGTCAATATTGAAATAAATTTTAAAAAATGTTGGCTATTCACACACTCGTAATTAACAATTAAATAATTAATTAACTAATTAGTCAAAAATGAAAATAATAGCGTTACAAACATTCACAAACGATTCACAAACAATTGATCGAAGCAAAAATAAAAAAATCTCATTTTTTTTAAATTTATGTTGGCTATTCGCACGAGGGTTAAAGCTGCACTAGGTTGGTAACATGGTGCGACACAAAGCGGCGAAGTATGGAATTTTTTTTATAGGAGGTCCGTACATTTACTAGCGTAGTGCGGCGCGATTCTGCATAGAGTGCATATCATTTTTAGTTGTTATGCAGTTCATAATTTGTAATTAAGACTGATTTAATTATTACTACTAATGGGGAGTCTCGTTGTGTTGATAATGTAATATGTAGTTGCATTTAACTAAAATATGCAGACCAAAACCATAGATAAAGTACACCAGAATTTTATTTCTGAAAGAGAGCCAACTTCAATAAATTTTTTTGACCCTCTATTACCTCTGAGAACTGAGAACGGGGGCATCGTTGTCGTTATCATCATGCGTAGTACACTTGAAAAGAACAGAGATGTCACTATAATAATTTTAAATTATCTTGAGCCTTATCCGATAATGTAGATTACTACTAGTAAGATAATCCACTAAAATTCTCCTAATTGCATTTTATTTTGATCAATTTTTCAAGTTTAAAACTCATACAATAATTATAAACTCATATATTTGTTTAAAAACAAAAGTAATTAAATTTTATATTAATCAAATATTTCGTAAATATGTATACTGGCAACGCAAAGATTACGCGAGCGCTCCTGGTTTTTTAAATTAGAAGCTGTATCAAGTAAAAATTTTTGTATACGTTCAATTGTCGATAGAAAAATGTACTATACAAATTATGTGCGGATTACTAAATTTTATATCACCGATTAATCGTATACGTATATTTTTATTTGACGCTAGTTCTAATTTTACCACCAGAGGCGCGAGTGAGAATCTTTGCGTTGCCAATATCACTATCACTGATTCTAATTTCTGACAAGTGTGCTCCTCCCATTTTTCTGCAACAGATAAAATGTATTCTAATTTTCTAATTAATTTACTGTGATAATAAAATAAGTAATTATTTTCAAATAAAAATAAACTAATAAATATTAATTATACATACATACCTCCGATAATAATTAAGTAAAATTATTAAATTTAATATTGAACTCAAAAAAATAGACGAATTTCTCATAAATAACTATTTCGAAAAAAATGAAAATTTCCTGATAGATTTTTTTGTAATTGTTACTATAGAAATGTTACAAATTATAAATTTCTAAAATAGTAGAATAAGTTCTATGAACAGTAAATTGGACAGATATCGGCAATGCTACTGCACTGCCCTCTGAACTCAGCGCCAAAATAACCACTTACTAAGAAAAAATCCTATAATTTGAGTGAGTGCTCTTCTGTATATATACATATATAGAAGAAATTTTGCTCTTCTATATACAGTGTAAACTCTATATAACGAACTTCTATTTAACGAAAAACTCCTTAAAACGTAGAAATTACAAAGGTTTGTTTGGTTTACATTATCATTCGTATATTGAAACACTCTTTATAACGTAATAGCCACTCTCAATAGCGAAAAATGCGTCATTTTTCAAGCCAAAAAAATTTTATTTCACTGACTTTCAAACAAAATAGTGATACAGAGTCGTAAATATTTCGTACGCACAAAGAGATTCTTAGAAATCCGTTTATTTGTTTGTTGTAATTGCCTAGCACATGTTTTTGCCTACTTTACTTCCGTACTACTGTCTTATTGTTGTCTTTACGTTATCATATTCATTTTAACTGTAAACATGGCGAGTAAAAGAAAGAGTTTATGTATTGAGAAAAAGTGTCATTTAATTCAGTCAAAATTAAAACCACTTACTAAATTCCTAAGTTTTATTCGTAAAATTATATTATTTTCTTTTACTCTCCATATAACGAAAACTCTTTATAACGTAATAAAATACCCGGTCCCTTCAATTTCGTTATATGGAGTTTACATTGTATATACCTATAGTGTTATTCTCTTTGACCAAAACTAATAACCTGATAAAAAAAAATTTTAGATCCGTTAATAAATAATAGATAATCCGTTATTAAATAAGTTTTTCCAGCTTTCTTTGCAGCTTTTCCATTTGTTTTGGTGGCATTTTATTTTATAAAAATCAACACAATAAAAATTTTTCACAAAGTAATTAATATAATGTCACACACAGTAATTTCGCTAAACAACAACACAAAATATAACTTTTTCGTAGAAACTATACAATTTCGTACAAATAGTAAACTCGTAATTCACCGTTCGTGCCAAACGCCCTGTTTATGTATATTGTATAAAAATATTGAAATAGAAGATTAAAGTTTAAGGGGGAATGATTGATTTCCAATTCGCCTGTGACGTGAAATATCCGCACAGTCAGACACCGAGTGTCTTTTATACAATTTTTTTTTATTTAAATTATGTTAAATTATCATAGATTTGACCCTTTTATTTTAATCATAGAGAAAATTTTTTGTCTCAAAATGCCGGACAGTACAACAGATGAGGTTACAAAAAAGGCTAGTAACAAGTATTATATTACAACTCTAAGAAAAAAGTAAAGGTAATAAAATTTTGAAAGAAATATGATTGGTTAAAAAAGATGACAAGGATAAAAAAGCAGCTTGTACAATGACAGTTTAATTTACTTATCTCTCTCACACAAAAATGTGACAAACTAAGTCGGATTTACATAGCTAAAATAAACTTCATAATTCAAAAAGTTAAATGAATGTATATAATTTTTAAAACTATTGATTTAGATTATGATTTAACATTTCTAAATGGTATTTTGTATTACCATATTCTATTTTGAATTGAAAAGCAATATTTTCATAAATGTTGCTGCAAGAGGGCAGTTTCGTACTGAAAATAATTTATTTCATTTTTTTGCTATAGTGTAAATCCAACTTGTAAAATTTTATTACGTTTACTTTTTTCTTAGAGTTGTAATATAATACAATAGATGAGGTTACAAAAAAGGAAAGAAAATCAGAGATGTCAACGTCAAAAAATCCCAACCCTAGGAATTTGCAAAATAGAAATTATACTAAACCATATTGATAAAATGGAACATTACATATTTACTACAATTTACCGTATTTCGAAAAATCTCTCACAGATGGCGGCACTTGTACCAGTGAAATTACATATCAAAGCATTTTGAGTCGCCATATTGCAGGACGAGTTAACTCGTCTTAAATCATTTAGAGTTAATATTTTAAAAAATGGTTCTTTTATTATATAGTATATTTATAAATCTTCAAAAGTTCAAAAAATGCCATTTTAAAACGTCAAAATATTAAATTTGTAATAAAATAACTTCAAAATAAGTTGTCATATTCATATAGTATCCGTAGTAATTGAAGTATTTACCAGCTTTATTAAAAGTAAAAAAGACTCTTCGTTCTTTCCACAATGGCCAAATGCCATAGAAAAGACGTTCCACATCTGTATTAGATGAATCAGAACTGTCTGTAAAGTGCAACATCTGCAACATTGTCCCACAACTTTGTCAGTTGTTGAGATACCAAACGGCAAACACATACGAAGGTACACGAGAAAAACGATCAAAGTCACAAAAAGTAAATTTGTTAGGGGAGCGTTTTTAAACTTTAAAATGTGAATCATTTATTATAGGCGCATTTTTCAACATAAAAATTTTTTGCCTGAAAACCACGCATAGGATCTGGTTCAAACTTTCGCTGGTTATTACTAATATAGTAAGCTAGAAAGAAAACGCAATACCAGCAGAAAATAGATGGCTAGCCATTTTCGCGAAATTTGATATCGAATGATGTATTATAGGCGCATTTTTCAGCAAAAAAAAAATTTGGACTATGATCGTTCTTCCCCTGCATATTACGGACTATGTTCGATTTTCACGTGTAATGTTAGCACGAGGTCAATATTCTGCATACTGCCAACATAACTGCATTGATTTTGGCATTTTTTATTTTTTGTGACTATGATCATTTTTCCCGTGTACCCTTCATATGTAGTTTTTCTTCGAATACTCACGATATGTACTGTACAGTTAGGGTTGCCAACTGTCCCGATTTTTGGCCTATGTGTCCCGCGTCCCGACAACAGTAGTGGCGGGACGCTAATTGTCCCGATTTTTAACATTTACAATTTTTTTACATTTTTAGTCCCGTCAGTATTGCTATTGTTTCCAAATTATCGCGCTTGCTTGTCATGACGGCCAAGGAAGTAAGTATACTTGCTATACCTACTGATAAAGTGTACTCTGTCTACTGATTTATAACTTATACAGCTTACAGTGTTGCGAGATTAACTCATTAAAATCTCTTGAACATTAAAATCCCTCCAAAAAATGGGAGAAATTATTTGACATACACGAAATACGTAAGCGGCGTTCGAGTAGCCTAAAAATAATCAATGCCAAAGACGGTCAACTTTATGAAAAATGTTTTTCTCCAAAAATAATACAGTTGATATGCAAAAAAGAAATTAAAAATATAAAAATTAAAAAACTTGATTTTACGATTTTGCAAAAATTTTACGATTACGTAATTAAAAATAAAAATCTTTTGAAATGCGCCACATCTTGAAGTAAATATACTTTTAAGAAAAAAAACTGAACGTATTGTATGTACCTAATAAGTACCTAGTTCTGTACAGTGTTTAACAGTCCCGATTTTACTTGTCCCTTCCCGATTTTTTTCCTATTAAATCCCGAAATATTCATTGATAGAGTTGGCAACCCTACGTACAGTAGTCAGGAGCGGATTACAGAATGATGCAATTAATTTCTCAAAAAGCGCCCCTCTTTAATTTTAATGAAACTTTTGATGAAAGAGTAAGTACATAGTATCAGCAATATTTGGTATTTTTTCATAGGTGTCATTTCATTACAACTATACGAAAAATAATAATTAAAAATATTCTTATTGACTTATATAATACCCATGCAAAAATCTGAAAAAAATATATAATAAACCGTGAATTATTCCCTAACGACTGCCGTTTATTCCACATTTCTAGCTTTTATATTTTTCGAGATATAAAAATTTGAAAAATGTATTGCACCGCGAGAACTTTCTCGATTATCTCAAGAAAAGTTCAAGGTTAGAAGCTAAATCTTATAAATATATCGTATTTAGATAATACAAAAAACCCTTACTATTATACACATCATTTTTAACCTCGGTCAAGGCAATTTTACCATTGAAACCTCACTGTACCCTTTATAATCATTTTAGATCAAAAACATACGAAGAAAATATAAAATTCAGTTTTTACTTAAACTAGGAATGGCTCATTTTATTATAATTGTACATATAATATATTTATACACGTTTTAAGTACAAAAATAGAGTACTCAAAAAAAAATTCGAAATTTGAATAATTTTGTTATTTTTCTCTTACATTACACATAACTACATTAGAATAATTGGAGTAAAAAACGATCTCACTTTTGACAGTCATTGTAGTTCAACCATATTTCTACTTTGAAAATTCTAATGAAATACTTAAAAATCGATAATGAGATTATTAAGTAAATTCCAAAAAAAAAAAAATCGAGGTATTTTTTCCATCCTAAAAATATGTCCGTAAGATCTTTGTGGTTTGGCAAAGAAAAAATCCATGTGCGCCTTTAATAATTATGGTAAAATTAGAAACTGACTCTTGTTCCATGGTATTTCTACCTTGCCGATTAAATGTATACGTAAATGTGCCCCAAAAGTTTTCGATTCGATTAACCCGGCGTGTGTACACTGAGTTTTTAAAGGAACAGTCGAAATTTAAGACTCAAATTTCTCTCTCATGAATAAAGCGCGGGCTTTGGCTACCCTCCGTAAAAAATCTAGTTAGTAGTGGGGACTCAAGATCCAATGGATGCCCGGGTCTGGCGATTGACTTCCTAATGCGAGCGAGTGAAAGTTTCATCCGTCCCCTAAAAGGGTCAGTGTATACACGGCGTCAGTATTTTCGAAGGTAAGTGAATGGTGTTATTTTTATCTTTGTCGTAGTTTTTCAGTTTTTTTTTTAAACCTAAAATAAATTACTGTATACCGTTATAATTCATTGATGGATCTACCTTAGATGACATGGATAACGTGCACAGCAGTGAAATCACGACTTTATTTTTTCATTTTTTTTTTATATAAGATAAAATTTTGCTCCATTTTTTTCTTTACTTTCTTGCTTTTTCTGTTTTTTTTCTTTTTTTTATTATTATTAGTCGAATTTTCTCCGAAAAATCAGACTTATACAGTCTATACGATAAGAGCTGCGAGAGGCGAGAGTAGGGGCGCTATCCGTTTTCGGACCCGTAGAACACGAATATGTAGAAAAAAAATGTCTGATATATATATATATATATATATATATATATATATATATATATATATATATATATATATATATATATATATATATATATATATATATATATATTTTCCCGCCACCTTTTAATTTGTGTAGGGCCCCCCTATGGAAGTTAAGAGATGAAATTTGGTAAATGGGGCTCATTTTCGAGGCACCTCATACTATCAAAGTGGGGTCAAATTTTGGGCAAATTTTTTTTCTGACCCGACCTTTAAGGGGGTGGTGGGGGGCGGAAAAGCAATAAAACTTTTCCAAACCGGTTTTAAATAATGTTTCGGTCAATTATCTACAACATATCCAAAATTCAGCTTCCTAGGATGATATGGTGGGAGTAGAGGGGGGAAAAACGATTTTCGCTGGATCTAACAGGCCCCCAGCCCCCTAGAATTAACGTAGAGGGTTGAAATTTGGTGTGTTGATAAAGTTCGTACCTAGGTTGTGCTTTTTGGAGGTTTTAATATCTTACCTCCACCCACCTCATTTTTAAGCTACAATTTCATGCATTTTCGACGTTTTCGAAGTTTGTACCACTCGCACAGGTCACCCGAATAAACCTAGAGGGCTGAAATTTTGTATTCGGATTGAGTTAGTATCAAGGGGGTGCCTTTTGGGGGTCTCGACTTTTAACCCCTACCCCCGCATCACTGGGGAGGGAGTCCGCATCACTTTTCCCCCCACTTCTCCCATTTTTACATCGGAATTGAATGCTATTGTTAAATGTGTTTTAAAAGCATTATGTTTATTCTAAATACAAGTAGGCGAATAGTAATTTTAAAAAATTTAAAAAAAAGTGAACTTACTTTTATGACAAATGAAATACATACATATTAAGTAATTTAAAAATGTTATTAAAGTCACTGTTTATTTATAAATTAGGAATTTTGGATTTTTAGTATTTATAAAATAGAAATTTTGGATTTTTTTGGAAAGAAAAAATATCTTTATAAAGGCCTTCCAGTTTACTATTTAAGGTCCTTTTTTAATTTTTAAAACTAAAACATAAAGGCAATTAGCGGATAAACATGGGCAGGAATGTCCTCGTACGAATTGTGTTGGCTTTTTTTCTGCTACCTGTTTTCGGCACAAAATTGAAATTTACTGAGATACAGCCCTTAAATACTTAAAACCTTTTTTTAAAGCCTCGATCAGCCGAACACTCATCACCAGTTTTGAAACCAACAAAATGACAATTCGGTTGCAGACTTTCAATCACATTTCGCTTGTAGACATTCAATACCGAAGATGAAGGGGAAAATTCGACTACCGTGATGGGGCCCCGCTGCTCACGGCGTTTTTTAATTTCTTTTATATTTTTAATAATAAAAACTTATTTTGTGCCAAGTAATTACTGTTCCGTTTATTATGACTTGGCTGTAAATATTCCCCATTTTCAGGTGCTTGAATAATTCAACTTTTTGGAGCCAATGCCAAAAAAATTATATTCATAGTATAAGCTATAAAAACCTAAAACCATTTGTTTTAATATTCCTTCATTGTAGACTTAGGAATTTTTTTACAAAATTTTATTTTTCATGCTTTTTGCACTACTGGTCGATTTTTATTAATAACAGTTTTAACTTTTGACTCTGGAAACTGCTGGGGCATGTAGTAGACACTCCAAAAAGTAACTCAGAATTTTTTGAGATTTTTTGGAAGCCTAGAAAATTTTGAAAACACGACCGTTCCCTGAAAGACCCAGTGTACACACCGTGTTCTTGAAAATATAGTGTACACACGCCGGGTTAATATAGGCATGTGTGAAAATCTTTGAGTTGCCAATATAATAACAATTCGTTCCGGTACTAGGTATAAGAAATTAAAATGTATTACATATAATTATTACCTATGTCACCTGAATCATATTCCTACATTTACTAAGAGTCAGTTAATTGAAATTTTAATAATTAATACTAGACAGGTTTACTTTGTGAAAATCCATATTAAAACATGGGATCGTTGCTTTGTCACTTTTCACAGCAAAATCATAGAAAAACACGAGTCGACTTTCGGCTTTTACACCATCCTCAGGTGAAAAACACAACTAAAATTGTTCTTTTAGGCGAAAACTATTTATAATATAAATTGGAGTAAATAATGTATTGGTGGGGGATGTTAGAGATAGAGGTAGATATAATCACAGTAAACAAATGTAAGGGAACACCCAAGTTGACCAATTTTTGATAAAACTAAAATTTTTTTTTTGTATTATTTGCAAAGGTACTTACAGCGAAATTTATTTTAAAAACAGTTAGGTGTAATATTATTAAATGACTAGAGTACGTTGGGGAAAACCAGACACGTGAAACGGCGGTGAATGATAATTACCAGAAATAAAGAAAAAATATACAGGTATCTGTCTGTGTTAATTTGTCATAATAGAGATATTTATTGATTTGCACGAAGGGTTACACCCAGCAGGTAGCTGTTTTTGTTAAACTAAAAGGTTTGTTAAATGATGTAAAATCAAAAATATATTGCAAAAAGACTATTTAAATATTAATTACCAGGAATGGATAAATTTTAAATGGGTACCGGTCATTCAGTTTCAATGGGAACAGGTCATTCGGTAAAACCCGATCAACAACCCAAAATATTACAAAGTAAAAAAGGCCGCAAACTCAACATTTTGTAAGCCCTGGAAATCAACAAATTGAACAAAGACCCAAACCACGTCATCTTAAATGACCAAATTGATTTAAACAAATCGTCTTTATTAAATCTATAACACGGTGCATCTCACGTTTTGTTTTCGAATAGTTTAGTTGATAGGTACCCATTTTAAAATTTATCCATTCCTGGTAATTAATATTTAAATGGTCTTTTTGCAATATATTTTTGATTTTACATCATTTAACAAACCTTTTAGTTTAACAAAAACAGCTACCTGCTGGGTGTAACCCTTCGTGCAAATCAATAAATATCTCTATTATGACAAATTAACACAGACAGATACCTGTATATTTTTTCTTTATTTCTGGTAATTATCATTCACCGCCGTTTCACGTGTCTGGTTTTCCCCAACGTACTCTAGTCATTTAATAATATTACACCTAACTGTTTTTAAAATAAATTTCGCTGTAAGTACCTTTGCAAATAATACAAAAAAAAAAATTTTAGTTTTATCAAAAATTGGTCAACTTGGGTGTTCCCTTACATTTGTTTACTGTGATTATATCTACCTCTATCTCTAACATCCCCCACCAATACATTATTTACTCCAATTTATATTATAAATAGTTTTCGCCTAAAAGAACAATTTTAGTTATGTTTTTCACCTGAGGATGGTGTAAAAGCCGAAAGTCGACTCGTGTTTTTCTATGATTTTGCTGTGAAAAGTGACAAAGCAACGATCCCATGTTGAAATTTTAATGTAACAGAGAAAGATGAAAAAGGTACCGGGACGATGTCCTTACTTTTTCTCATAATGCATTACAATTCAATTCAAGAACAAATTGAAAAAATAACTTTAGTAATCTCAAGTTCAGAAATTAATGCACCCGTTAATGTTTATTGTATAGGTTTATTAAAAAGTTATACATACCTCCACCTAAGTACAGAATGGATCAAAAGTTTTGAATACTTCCACTAATGTACTGAGCACTCAAAAGTGATAAATATTTGAATTAACAATCTCATCATTAGTGTATAATTTTTTTCATTGGATCGTGACATCGATACCATATATATTTTACATTTTAACTTCTCGAGTTCATCCAAGAAATATCAAACTAATATTTGTGAAAATGTTTTTTAAATTCATCTAACAATAAATCTTCTTTTTAAGTCAACAATATTTTTCTTCACCTTGTGACCCTTTGAACCGAGTACAAGCAGTTTGTCTAATTTTATTTCATTTGTTTGATGACGTACCACTTTTAGTTATTTTCAAGTATATTTGCATAATGAGTGTATTCGTTGGCCTCATAACTTACTTCTAAATGATGTAGGCACATGCGCATACTAATTAAAAACTGCACAAGAATTGGTGGCAATTAACAGTGTCAGTTCTCGCGTAGCTTTTAATTAGCGTGCGCATGTGCCTACATCATTTACAAGTGATGAGGGCAACGAATACACTCACTATTATTATACAAGTAATGCCTATTATTGGCTGTGCTACACACAAACTAGGCAAACTAGTTTTACAATCCCACACCAGACGGCAATAACGTTGCCAAGCTATATTGTTCAATTACAGATTTTGTATTACCCATTTTAAATTTTTAATAGAATTTTTTATGCAGAGAAAGATAAATGTTTAAAGAAATGTTTCTTGTTATTTTACGTTATTAAATGCCTTTAATAAAAAAAACACTGTACTTAAACATGTAGGTCCGACCAAAGTACTTGTTTTGCTCGTTGACTGTATTTTTTGGGAAAGAGTTTGAAAACTTTTTTATCTTCGAGACCTGTTATTATTCTCCACGGCTCTGTGACTTGACGCTCTCACGATATTAGACTCGACAGAAAAAAAAAACTGAGAAATGTGTAAAAACGTATTTTGAAATGGATCAGTCTATTATTTTTAAGGTAAGGTCGATATTCGTCAAATACATGTCTTATGAACCATAGACCAGTGAGTTGATTTATTTTACCCACTCCACTTGTACTGAGTTATCTACTTCTGCTGAAAAGCTTAGGACCTCGAAAAATTCGGTTTTTAGTATATGACCCATTTATTTTTTGTTATTAATGATTTTTTATGTGAAATGTTAATTTTATGTAAATATTGTAGTTAAATTATTTTTATGCGCTCATTACTATTGGAAATCGTAAAACTAAGATACGCGAACTACTGGTAAAAAAATTAATTACTGCCAGTAAGGAAGATTTCTTTTTTTAGATTTTGACAATTCACAAAATTTGTGCCGTGTAATCGGCAAAATATAAACTGGCATATATATTTTTGAATATAAATCTTATTTTTTCACAATAATTTACTGTTTCCAAATAAAAACGGTCAAATTCAAAATTGCTACCATTTTTTTAGATCTCAATTTTTGCCATCTAGTGATGGATGAAAAAACTACTGCCAGTAGGCTAAATATTAAACCACGCCTCTATTTGATTTCCCAATACCAACTTGTAAAATCTTAAAATAACAAAATACAATTAATTATTATTTTGTTGTATCAAATTCGTTTCTGAGTAATGTAGTATAGTTCGTATAGTTTATTGTAAGAATTATCTTAAAATTTATATTTCTTTCATAAATAAAAAATAATAATGAATTTCCAGGGAATATAATTACGAGAAACAGAAGTAATATTTAAAAAAAAATTTACTATTATATTTTAATTCTTAAAAATTGTACTTCTATAATACTTTAATTCTTGTATGCTTTCTTTAATATCATCTAACGCTCTATGAGAAAGCTTTTTTTTGGGTTGTTCTTTAAATTCTTTTGGATACCATCGTCGACATAATTCTTTCACTGTTGACACATCTATAATTCGATAGTGTAAGTAATCGTTGAAACGAGGTAAGTACTTTTGAATAAACAGGCGATCCACATAAACGCTATTTCCAGCCAAAGGGCAAACACCTTTCCCTACATTACTCTGGACAAATTTTAATAAAATCGATTCAGCTTCCGATATTGAAATTTTCGAGTCTCTCGATTCTGCTGTTAAACCTGTCTAAAATAAAGGATGCGTATATATTTTATTCAGTCGGTGTATGGTTTGTGTGAATTTAGTGATTTTTACCTTGCCATGATGTTCAATGCACCAAGGGTTCATATTCTTCAGAATATTTTCTGGTTGATGGATAATTAAATGTGGCCCTTCAGCTACAATGCTCAATTCTGCGTCAGTTATTAGACAGGCTACTTCTAATATATGATCTTTTTCAATATCCAGACCTGTCATCTAAAATATTACATTTTTATTAAGTTAGATTGTATTTTTAATTTCAAATGTTATCGAGTGTCTGTGAAACATTATTAATGTATGGCGGACTTTTGTCCGTATTTAAACATACACCAATATGCATTTGTTCACTTAATGTCCAGCTTTAGCTGATACTTGAACACTCGATATACTTTGGCAAATGACCAATTCATTATGTCAATTAAAATTCACATAGTGTTTGAAAAATTATCAAATTGGATCGGCTGGGACTCGAACCCGGATCTCTTGGTTGCTAGCCAAGCGCCTTACTAAATAGGTCACCGATCGCTTGTTCAAGTACCATTCCAATCTGATAATCAATCAAACACAACCTCTCTTTAATGCGAGACGCAGTTTATATAAAGTACATCGAGTGTTCAAGTATCAGCTAAAGCTGGACATTAAGTGAACATATGAATATTGATGTATGTTTAAATACGGACAAAAGTCCGCCATACATTAATAATGCTTCACAGACACTCGATAACATTTGAAATTAAAAATATAAACTGCGTCTCGCATTAAAGAGAGGTTGTGTTTGATTGATTATCAGATTGGAATGGCACTTGAACAAGCGGTCGGTGACCTAATCGGTAAAGCGCTTGGCTAGCAACCAAGAGATCCGGGTTCGAGTCCCAGCCGATCCAATTTGATAATTTTTCAAACACTATGTGAATTTTAATTAAGTTGGATTGTAATAATCAGTTTATAAGGACGTTTAAATTTACACCTGTATAAAGTCTAATTCAGACGCATCACACAGCGAGAAAATGGTGGCATGACAATTCATATCGACTATATGTTGCGATTTTTGTGTTTTCGTACTTGATTAACAAGGAGAGGTCACACTGTGTGTGTCACCAATTTGGTCGAGTCTCAGTGTATTTAAAGAGGTTTACTAGTGTAGTAAATCACTAAAGCTCTAGGGTGCAACACTCGGAAATAAGGGAGAAATTTCTCTCGAAAGTTTTAGGCTTACCATTATTACAAGTTCCCAAAATTCGAACTTATGAAAGCTGTCTTGGTGAAGTGAATAGCGTATTTGTTTTTTCTACCCTTTTTCATAAGAAATATTAATTTGCTAATTAATTCGGATTATAAATAACACACTTATGGAATTACACTTTTTTTATAATAGAATGCAGTGGATATTCAGGAATAAAATAGTAATATTTATTGATTTTCTTGTTCAGATGTACAGTTTTTTGGATAATAATTATCATAAAAACAAATAAAGCAAAAATTTAGCTGGCATCTACTACAAGAAATGAATGCAACGTTTATAGTACGGTACAATTAGACCCAAACCTCAACATCCAAAGTAACAGTTTCACTCCAACTCCAAATTGTTCTATACAGTCCACATATTGTTTGGTAAAAAGTTACACCATTTTGAGCGTCGGGTTTTGGGGGGAGGAGGGTAGAAGTAGGCAAATTAACGGTTTTCGTCAGTTTTTTTGAAATATTTCGAAAACTATGCAGTTTAACGCAAAAAGTGCCTATACGAAAATAATCTACATTCAATTGCGAACAAAAATAGTCCTATATATAATCTTGCTGTTGAAGTAAAGAGTTTCAGAGTTGTAGAGGGTGCAAAAGTAGCAATTTTTAGTGTTTTTAAATTTTTTGGAAAAAATATGACACATTTTCACTAAGAAAACTAATTTTTTTTTTTATACAGGATTGTGTTTTGTAAAAGGAAATTGCGATTAGTCCTCTTCAAACATAGCGTCCTCCTCTTCTAAATCTTCGTCTATGATGTTCGTATCCCTGTTATCACATCCTAGCCCTGAGCAATTACCGCATATGTTTGAGCAGTTTAGACCACTCTTTCTGCATTCGCAGTTACCGACGCATGCAAGCGCACACTATGAGGGAAAGTAATTCCTCGGGAGCTGCAGGACGTGCTGTTGTAATTGATCTCAGGTGTTCGTCAATCTTCTTTCACCCCCACTTGAGCGGATTCTTCTTCTTATTTAGTCACTGCTACACCTAGTGATAGGTGCAGCAGTGGCTAAAAATACTAAAAATTGCTACTTTTACACCCTCCGTAACTCTGGAACTGTTCATTTTGGCAAGGTTATGCACAGGACCACTTTTGTTCGCAATTTAATGTAGATTATTTTTGTACATGACACTTTTTACGCTAAACCCCATAGTTTCCGAAATATTTAAAAAAAAAACCGTTAATTTGCCTACTTCTTCCCCTCTCCCCCAAAACCCGACGCTCAAAATGATGTAACTTTTTGCCAAACAATATGTGGACTGTATAGAACAATTCGGAGTTGGAGTGAAACTGTTACTTTGGATGTTGAGGTTAGGCCGTTTTTTTTTTTTGAATAATTGCACCGTACTATTAAGCAAGTTTCTTTTAGTTTCTCAAAGGGAAAATATATATGTTTTGAAAAATGTCTCTGACCAGAAAAAATTCGATGCAAACTACGCATATATGACCATTTTTTGAAAAATTGGTGGTGATAATTAATGGTGGATTAGTGAGTGGATTCGTATTGCATCTTAACGAGATGAGATTTCGCGTTTTTCTTTAAGCAAATATGAACAATTCTGAATTTTTGGAACTTGTACTAATTGTAAGTCTAAAACTTTCGAGAGAAATTTTTCTCTTATTTCCGAGTGCTGCACCCTAGGGTTTTGGGGACTTACTACACTAGTAAACCTCTTCAAATACGCGAAAACTTGGCCAAATCGGTGACCCACACAGTATGGCCTCTCCTTGTAAGTCAAATTAACTTCAATCATTTCCAGCTATTTCAGTTAGTGGTCAGTGTGAGTTGGATTATGTGTTTTTGTATAAAAATTACAATGCATACATACCCGATTACAAACCAGCTACCATTTTCTCGTTGTGGTTTGATTACAAATACAAAGTTGTAGATCTGAGTTAGATCTAATACGTCTAATACAGTAAACTTGCACCATTTGAAGTATACGAAGTACACTGAAGAAAATTACCAAAAATCACAGAAACTAGTGCTTAATTCCTAAAATTTTAGGTGCCGGAACGCTTAGTCACACACTTTGCACCATTTTCATTCATACAGTCACTCTAAGTCACAAGCTCAGATTTTTGAAAGCTTGTGATAAAACTGATCAAAAAAGAAAAAAATCCCTGGGAGGTGCCGGAACGCCGTTTCGCCGCGATCTGACTGAAATTAAGCCCTGACAGAGACTATCTCATGACCAAAAAGTGAAAATAACAGATCAAATTACTGAAAAAATGCTTTTTATTATACTTGATTTTTTGAAGGAGTGACTGTATAACAAAAAAAAAAAAAAAAATAAAAAAAAACTAATTTTTCACTTTGTGTTTCTGTAGACTTAATTCTTAGTATAGGGTATATGGTCTAATTATTGGTACTTGAAGCGTGTCTAGTAATATTTTGTTGATAACTAACGACTTACAAGCTACCCAAGTGTAACCTGGCCTGTGAGGGTCATATGCGCAGTAGATAAATCCCCACTCGGTACACATTTTTGTATATAACTGGTAATAGTCTATTTCTTTTTAAAGCATTTACCATCCCTTTTGTCCGCGCAAATTACCAGCCAAGTTAAATTTGGTGTATATGTGTTGTGGTTGTAAGTTGCATATTACACACCAGCGAAAAAGTTACTTGTTTATATGATTATATGAGTGTGTAATATGCCTTACAACCGAGTTACGTACTATACCTACGACTAACATGAAAATCAATTTAATATGAATATGAAAAACAAATGTAAACATTCAGTTGCTAGATAAAATTTTTGTACAGATTTTAATATGATATAGAATATACAAATTAATAAAAGTGTAGTAAGCTGTGGTATTGTACCGATACGCGCGTGTAAAGATCGATTTTCTGTACAGCTGTATGTAAAACATAGCTTACCTAGATAGTATTTTGTACAATAAATAAGCAATTTCATGGTAGCCGTAGATAAAATTTTTATTTACAAAATATTGTACATAAGTCATAATAACTGAAGGGAGCTGAAACTTGACCCAAGTTTAAAATCCTGGGAAAGTTGGTAAAAACACAGATACGTGTAATTTGATACGGTATATTTGGTACTTACTGTTACAGATATTGGCATATTGCAATTATTATATAAAATTCATTGCGACAAAATAATCGCGCACAAAATAACCGCACAAAAGAAAGTTTTTTGATAGAAATAAGTGAAAAATTAACGGGGAGGGGGGGCAAACCTGAAACCTCATTTTCAACCAAAGGGAAATTATTTAGAATTGGGATTCCTAAAAAGTATCACATCTCTATTTGTATCTAATTTTTTTATGCATTTTGAACAAAAAAAATTCTAATCCTAATTCGAAGGAATTATACTTTTTTCCTACCACATTCCTTCTTGCATCGAATTTTTGTGTATTTGGAATTTAAAAAATTTGTTGATAAAAACTTGACGAGAAAGCACTCCCGAAACTTCATTTTGTGGCAAAGGAGCAATTGGGATTTTTCCACTTCCAGTGTTACTAAAACTGAATTTTGAATTCAAGAATGACATTTCTACGTTATTCTACCTTTAGCTATTTATCGTGAAGAACTTCTTTAAACACCAAAGAGACACAGTCATTCCTTACTTAACTCACCTCGAGACCTATTATTTCGAAATTGGATAAAAAAATTTTTACTCAATTTTTAAGCAAAATTTTAAATTGATATTGATATCTTTTAAAAGGCTACCTATTGATACGTAATTTAAATATGTCAATATGCGTGCGGTTAAGAGTGAAAATTTGCGGGTTAATTTTACAAAAAGAGGTAAGACGAAAAAAAAATATTAAAATTTTGTTGATAGAATTTCAATATTTTTTTTGTCTTACCCCTTTTTGCCAAATGAACCCGCCAATTTTTACTCTTAACCGCACGCATATTGATGTAATTTAAACAAATGATATATCAATAGCCCTTTAAAAAATATCAGTGTCAAACTATCAATTAAACTTTTGTCCCAAATTTTACAAAGCAGTTTCGCCCCTTAAAACAGCGTTACCGCATGTTGGAGAAAATATGTCCTTTTTTATGCTCTATATACAGGACTTCTTAAACTTTTTTCATTCACGACCCCAAATAAATACATTTTTTGATGATTTATTGATTAGGTAACAATATACATACATATACATATGAAAAAATATTTCGCCATTACCCCAAGATTTCGCTAACTGACCCCAAATTGGGTCGCGACCCATAGTTTAAGAAGCCTTGCTCTATAACATATCGAAGAATAAGCAAAATCGGCGAGGTACATTTTCGTGACAGTCCTTGTTAGACCCATTTATTGGATACATTTTTAGGAGGCCAAAAAAAGTCCTTAAATATTTATAACCTTTTGTAGTTAGTATATTATGAGCAGTTCTATTTAGCCAATAAAAAAAAATTATAATTATTAATTCAAACACCAAAAAACAATTAGCTACACCAGTGCCACTACACTGAATAATTAAAAAATTGTAACAAAGTTATTGGCAACAGGAAAATATTTTTTTCTACGATCTTAGTGGAAAGAAGGCTTTTGCGCTCTGTGAAGAGAGCGCAAAATGTGTATTTGCCGAAGACCCTCGTTGCCGAGCAACAGAGTACTACTTTTCGCTTTAAAGCGGAAAAGTAATACTTTGTCGCTCACTCAACGTGTATTTAATTAAAAATCGAGTAGGCGTTGTTTATATTTTCTATGGTAAGAAATAAACAGATTCTAAAATCATTATTTTTATGGTAATCAAGTGAAATATTAATTTTATTAAATTTCAAAATAACTACGAAATATTAATTAAAAATAATAAATAACTATGATTAATGAATAAGAATAAAAAATTTAAAAAGATCTATAGTGACAGTGATTTCTCAAGTACACCTCCAGATATTTCTGAAGCTGCAAAAATTATAACATTAAAGTAAATATTAACGTCCATTATTATTTTTTCAAGTATCTTTTAAATAAAAAATACATTTTATAAGATTGTAGAAAAAATTTTGTGTGTAATTCGAGCACAAAATGACATTGCCGCTCTTATGAGAATAACGCGCTCCGCCTGGGGGCGTCGCGCGTCAACATTCTCAATCGAGCGGAAATGTACCATTTTGCGCTCTTAATACACAAATAACTATTAAAAACAAGAAAATGAGAAAATTATTTATTTATCGTTTTCCTCAGCTTCTGTTTTAACAATTAAAAACTTTCCCAGATTTTATTTGCAATTCAAATTAACTAAATACCTACTGTCAAAGTAACAGAGGTGACATAGTTTTTAAATTAGATCACAAGAAAATGGTAATTGTAAATCCTCATTTAACGGGTAATAAGTAATTTTAATTAACACTATACAGTCCGCACATTTTCACAGTAAACTTCCTCAGGAATCGGCAATATTTTTAAAGAATTAAAAAAACTTCAATAAATTCACGAAATGATTCAACATGTTAACTGTAAATATACACATTTTTAATAAGCATAATAACAGACAAACATACTGATAATGATAAAAAATATAAAAAAATACAAAAAACTTTCATTACATGTACTCATTTCAATACAATTACAAAAAAATAAATAAATTATAATATAAGAATATATTTTTATGTGTTATCTGTCTATAAATGTTTACAGATATCATTACACAAACAGTGTGTTTACGGTGTTGGTTACTGGTTGGTACCTGTTTGCGGTAACATCGCATACACGTGTGATCACTATCGGCCCCTATGGTTATTCTGGCTATTTTCAAATGCTAAAAACGCTGACCGTAAAGTGTTAATATTTTAAACTGATGTCATTTTTATAATAATAAACAAAAATTATACCAAAAGGGGTAAATATAGTAGAACTCCTATTGCAAGGAAAATTATAAAAGGTGCCAATTAATTGAAGTGACTGTAGTCTGTAGCTATATCAATAACTGTATGGTTTACCCTATATCTGAGATATGAAATATCGAGGGGGATTCCCCCTTAAGTAAATTTAAGACTATTATTGTCTAATCTCCCTAACTATTATGTTTATAAAGAATTGTTCATTATTGGTGAAACTGAAGCAATTGATGCTAGAATTTTTAAAAATATCATTATTAACATCAATTTCATAAAGTATTATTCTAATTTTTTAAACCATGTTTTTTCAAAACGGTGTAAAAGTTTATGTAAAAAAAAGAATTACGTATAAGTACTGTTTTTTAAAAGACAGATGATAGTATTTTTTTACTTACTTCTAAATCTACCCAAACAATGCGCTTTAATTCCTCTATTGGTGTTTCTTTTTTTAAATTAGACATTTTTCTAATATCTAAACAAAATAATTAAGAATTTAAATTATTTAATAATTAATGTAATTTGTTAATATAATTACGTTTGTTGAAAAGATTATATTTATTAAAAATAAATTTTGCTAACATTTTATAGATAAGACATTAAAATATTAAAAAATAAATAAAAAATTTATGAACTTATAACCTCAAAGATACAATTTTAAATTTAAGGTTTGAATTCGTCATGTTGACGTTCGTAGATGAGGTAGATTCTTCCGTAAGAAAGCCGCTGTTAGCGGTAAGCGGTAAAGACAGTAGGTTTACAGAAGGTTCGCTAGAATTACTTAATTAAAATTTAAATTAATTATTTTCTTTTTTTGATTATTATAATTCGTAATTAAGAATAAAAATGATAAAAATACTAAAATATAGTTTATCAAAAATTGGAGATTTGAAAAAACGAATTTATAAGAATAAATCATAAACATATTTATTACGAAATAAATAGATTATAGATCCACTTTATAAAAAGTGAGTACCGTAAATGGCGTTTAGGGATTCGAATATGGAGGTTAGACAAGGAGACTAAACTTATATGAGAGGAATTGACAAAATTGGTCAGGAAAGTGGTAAATATAAGGCTTTCTTTTTTTACCACTCGCGGCGTTAATAATACTCGAATACTGATGTGAATATAGCGAATATCGCGAATATAGTAACATAAAACGGATAAAACAGAATGTAACTACAGTACTTATTCTCAAATGGAAGCACGTCGGGCCTGGGGAAGTGAGTGTTTTCATTTGAGAATTACCAATGTCGGTTGATGATATTTAATAATAAGGAATACATAGAAATTACATATGTATGAATAATACATAGAAATTACATATGTATGAAATAAACTCTTATAGTTTAAATTAGTTTATACGGCGAATATCCAATAGTACTGACTCCGATTTTACGTAGTGACGTCAGCGAATTATATAATATACAATGATGCGATGCAAAATAAAAATTGTTAAGTTTATTTTAAAAACGATCGAAAAACCCACTTTATAACTGAGTTGAACATTGAAAAAAATTCCAGAAGATTCTATTCAAAAGCTAACAAAGGTAATACAGAAGCTCGCGTTTCCATTTAAGAGTGTTCTATTTGAGAATAAGTACTGTACCGCTTTCGTATCCGACGAACACAAGTGCCATCTTTGATTTGGACACTTTTTTGAATACATTGAGTTTCGTCTCCTTGTCTAATCTCCATAGATTCGAAGGTGATTGAAACTTGATTGAAAACATCAATAACTTCTCTTATTACTGTAATTGCTAGTTTATAGCTTGAAGACGATTGTATTTGAGTTCGTCATGAAGTACAATTAATAAATAATATAGATTAAATTTGATTAATGCCAACGCTGGTCAAAAGTTGTTTCATAATTTATTTAAGCTGTGTTTATGTTCACAAAGATGGTGAACATAACAACTTAGATCCTTTATTTAAAATATGTAAAATTATGCTAAAATTTTTCTTACAAATGTTATATGTGTTTGTCCAAATTAGCAATCTGGATGGTTAGGGCCGAAATTACCGGTCACTGGAAACGCAAACAGTATGAACTGGAATGCCTCTTATTAAGTTAATAGGGACGGAAAAAGCTTGAAAAATGACATACCAAGGCTGATCAAAATTTTAAGAATATTTAGGTCATTATAATTCAAAATTTATACATGTACATATACATATATATTGTCTACATTTTTATTCAGTTGGACAAAAATATGTGAACGCCTAATAGTATGTACTCTGATTTTACGTAGTGACTGACGTACGCTGTCGTAGTCAGCGACTTAATGGGGATTTCTTTTCACACATATTATGTCAAATCAAATCGATATTTGCCATGTTCATATTTGAATATTTCTTATTAACTCCTCATCCATTCCAGTCAATCCTAAGTGCGGGATGAGTGGGAACGCCTAATTTTTTAAATGTTTTAGTTAAAAAATTTACCTTTAAAATGGTAAAAATAAAAATAAGTTACTAAAAAAATTTATTCAAAAAAAGTCATCATCTAGTACAACAGATAAAAAATATAAAAATCCACTACAAAGTTAAAAAAATTGTTCCGTTTAATCCCATTTACGGTATCGTGAATACGGTGGGTGCGGTGGGTACTAATGGTACTAATCACTAGACTAATCACAAACATTTATAATGTTGCATTTCTGAATGCCAATATTACGTTTGTCAATGTCAAAATTTGAAACGACAATCAAAAAAATTTAAAACTGCATGTTTTATAATATTTAATAAATATATTTGAAATTAATAAACGTACTAAAATGTTTTTAAAACTGTGCATAGTATTTGTTAAAATTTAAAGTGGAACTAAAATGTTAAGATTTTGAAATTTAGAAAATTACTATTTTATATAATTAACTTTGATTAACAGTTTATTTTTGAATACTAATTTAATAATAAAAAAAAATGAGTATGAGAAAACGTAGTGGTTCCGGCTCAAAACGTATACTGAAAGAAAAAGTTGTACAAATATATGAATCGTTTTTTAAAGGCGAAGATTTAGAAAAAAATAACCCAACTTTTTGGGATGAATTATTTTTATTAAAACCGAAAGTAGCTAGTTTAGAGGCAGAAATACAGAAATTAAGTGGAGACCAATTAATTTCCTTAAAGGAAAACATCAACTCACTATTTGCTCATTGTATTGAAACACTTGGTCATGAACATCATATCAGGGTAGTTTATGCACTGCAAACATTATGTGCGCTAGTCAACAGCATATACAGAAGAACTGCTATGGAAAATGGTTTCGATGTGATAAATATCTTAATGGGGTTCGATGTGGCTGAAGAGCGGATGCAGTTGTTATTAACTCATGTTAATGTTTTTCTTACTGGTATGTAATGTATTATTATAGTGTAGTCAATAAACGTTTTCACCTCTAAATTCTCTATAACAGGTACGATTTTGTGATTTTTTTTTAAATTGTTCCTTTTGTAGTATTATTGAAAATCGTAAACATTAAAAATGGCGCTTAAAAGGTTTTAGGCCCAAAATTTAAAAATTTGGGGGACAGGTCTACCCACACTGTCAACTTCCCATTGGGTGTCCTTAAAGACCAGAGACTACTGTACATAAATAATTCTTTTTCCATTTCGGGCAGCTTCTCCTCTGGGCCCCTGATAGAGGCTTTGCCCCTTGCACCATACCGGGGGCTTCGCCTTCTGTACCTAAGGGTGAGGGCTCCACTCTTATCAAACAAATGATAACATCATTTGTTCTCAAGATATGCGAGACAAAATATATTTTAAAAACAGTTTCTTATTTCGTATTTTTTTTTTTTAAATTTTATAATAATATACTGGCGTTTTTAACATCAAGGAAGGTTTTTAGGCCATTATATAATAATGTTATGGTAAAAAATCCATATAATCTATGTTATCTTAATAAAGTTAATTCTGTTTTTTTACCACAAAAAATAAACCGCTAATCTGAATTTGCTGAAAACTTTATCCGGTCTTCATTTTTTGATTACGCATCTAATGAAATTAGTCCGGAGTTGATATCATCATTTGTTCTCGAGATATGCGAGACGAAAAAAAATTCACGAACGAACGAACTAACTAACGAACGCATGCACAGACATCACGCTAAAAACGATGGATTCGGATTCTAGTGACCTTGAAACGTGGAGATATGTCAAAATTAGCGATTCGTAAAATCGGACCCATTATAATAACTTCCTATGGGAAGTTAAAAATGAAAATTTTTGATTTAAAAAAAAACCGTATTTGAATAGCAAAATATAATACACATATTTACTTACTGAATTGCTAAAATATCTATATTCATAGCATATTTTGATGTTCAAAGCATCTCAGTAAAAAATTTTTTTTATCCAAAATGAAACATTAATGCTTCAAAAATGACAAGGCTTAGCGCCTTGAAACAAAGTCCATTATTTGATTTAATTATTATTCTAATATAGAAAAAAAATTCCAAATAATTCCCGAATTTTGAATATGGAAAAATGAGTGGTAAATTATAAAAATTGTTAAATTTTATAAAATTCGTGTATCTGTTTTTAATAACAAAAATGAATATTGCAGAAAAATTAAAGCGTTCGTATTTCTAGCTATCACGGCAATATAGGTATTAGCTATTTGGTAGCTAATAACATATAAAAGTTTCAAAAATTTTCCCCGTTAAATTTTTTTTACAAACGGCAGCCAAAATTTTTTTTCTGACCATAAAAGCACTTATTTGTATGAAATACTTATAGTTAGGTGAAAATTTTTGAAAAACGACTTGTATTGTTTTAATTACTATTTCATTTTATTGCTTATTGAATAAGAAATGACTTGTAAAAATTTTAACTGTTTTCGATTTATAGGTTTTCCGCAATTAGAAGCAGAAAAATTTTTTGGTGGAGATAAAGACACTTACATGTTTAATATATTTACCTATGTTTAGGTGAAAATTTTTCGAAAACGACTTGCCGTATTTTTTTGGTTACTTCAGCATTTTATTTCTTATCGAATAAGAAATAACCTATAAAAATTTTAACTATTTTCGATGTACCTTTTTTTGCAATAAGACAAGAAAAAAAATTTTGAAAAAATAAAATTTTATCAAAATACATTATTTATTTTGGATTCTTTTGAGACTCCAGAACACTGGAGGACAATTTTGATTCCCCATTTATTTTTCCCCGATCTCATTAGTATTCGTATAAAATTTAGTCAAGATCCATTCAACCTTTTATTCAGGAAGTTTTTTGGGACCCTAGGACCCTGGAGCACAATTTGAATTTCACCTTCATTTTTTCCTTATTCTAATAGTATTTAAGCAAAATTTAGAGATCATTTCCCACAATTTTTGTTGGATCCTTTCTGGTACCCGAGGATCCGGGAGGATAATTTCAACCTAACATTCATTTTTTTTTTGGAATCTTAATAGTATTTGAGCAAAATTTGATCAAGATCCGTCTAGCCGTTTATTTTGGGCCTTTTTTAGACCCCAGGATCCTACGGGACTTAAGTTCTCCACTTACAATGCTTATGATTTTAAATAATTGAATACAGTTTGAATATAGTTTTATTCAAATTTTGTACTGGCGGTGAAAAGATAACCCGCACAGCTCTGATAGTAAAATTAGAAGCTGTATCAAGGAAAATATATACGTACCTGTTTAATTGGTGATAGAAATATGTATTGTACAAATTATGTATCATACATGTAACTAGATTTCTAGCGCCAATTAAACAACGCACATGTTTTACTTGATACAGCTTGTAATTTCATCACCAGAGGCGTGAGTGAGTATGTTTGCGTCGTTAATTATCAAAATTAAATTCATATTTTGTTAAACAGGTGATTATCCGAATAGTTTAAAACAACTGTGTTTGAAATTGCTGTTAGTTTTCGTAACTGGGACCGAAAATGTGAGTAGTAATACGGTGTTAGAATTTGTGATGGTTACGCAAACGTTTGAGTCGTTAATGCAACTTTTAAGATCGTCCGCGTCAAGACAACTTCATGGATATGATGTTTTACTTTTGTTGACTTTATTAGTGAATTATCGAAAATATGAAGCTGCTAATCCATATATTGTTAAATTGTCGATTGTTGACGATGAGTTAGCGTTAAATGGTTATGCGCAGGTATGTAAATAAGTCAATACGTTTTAAAAAAAAACCTAAGATAATTTTCTTTGCTACTCTCTTTGTGGTAACAGTTATTACTGCTGCCCTTAAATTTGATTTATTCACTTACGATTATGTAACACATACATACAACAAATATTACGAAGACATTAGTCGCTGGTGCCCCCTAGATATTTAATCGTTTATACATATAAAATGATCGCTAGGATCGGTGGACATTAGTGCGCTATGACAACTTCAGTTACATGTTTAGTGAATGATATTACTGATAATGGAGTTGACGTTGTTGTTTAATGAACGATAATCTAATAAATTTAATAATAGTTTCTTTAATTTTAAAATACATTCAATTAAAGGAAGGTGGGTAAAGATCGGCCATTTTTCGCTCACAATATTCGGCATAATTGTGTGTGGGCTCTGTGACGGGTTAAACTGTATCCAAATCATAATATTTTAGAACAGGGGTGGGCAAACGGTCGATCGCAGACATTTTAAGTAACTTACTAGGTTAATTTAAAATCTTTGAATTTAAAATGTATACTAAAAATTTTGCAGACAGTGAAACAGGAATTTAAAATTAAACACGTATCTATTCTACAATTGGCAGGACTAATTCCAAGGCAGCAGTGTTGCCAGAAGAGTTTTAATAAAAACCATCGATGAGTGGCGTTCGAATAGCCCAAAAATACATAATAATAAAATTTTTTCGCCTTAAGGACCCACAAAAAATATAAAATATTCGCTAGACCGGTTTTGGCTACTTTTCTAGTCCTCTTCAGTAGCATAAAATATAAAAAAGGAACCATAAATATAATAAATATAATACACAAATACTTTACTTTGCAAAATACCACTTTTATTTTTGAAACTGTGACAATATTGTTTCAAAAATAAAAGTGGTATTTTGCAAAGTAAAGTATTTGTTTATTATTTACAAATATGGAATACCATAAAGTAACGCTCAAATCTATTAATATTATAATAAATATAAAAATCAGAAATGTAGTAAAACTAAAAATATAAATATAAAAAATCAGAAATATAATAAACCAGAAATAAAATAAAGGATTAGGAAAAATATTTTCCTTCGTTAAAAATATATACGTATAAAAAATAATAATAATAAACAACCATTAAATATAAAAATGGATTAGATATATATAAAAAAAAATACAAAAATAAAATTAAAAACAGCGTTAAAATAGAGGTAAAAATATATAAAAACAACAATAAAAAATAAAAATGAAATAGAAGTAAAAATATATAAAAACAACGATAAAAAATAAAAATGAAATAGAAGTAAAAATATATAAAAATAAAAACAACAATAAAAATATTATTATTTGTTATTTTTTGGAGTCGATCGCGCATAAATAAGAAAAATTAATATCGATCATACCAGTATTAAATTTGCCCACCCCTGTTTTAGAACTTAATTTTGATCCTTTTTTAATAGAGGGCATAAAAGGTTACGTATTTATATAAGGTTTGTTTAAGCAGCAGTTTTGGATAGTACCAAACTGTCAGGATTATGCGCAAAGCAATTTTCGCATGCGCAGAACGGTCTTAGTAATGACTAAAAACGCATTGCGCACAATCCTGACAGTTTGGTACTATCCAAAACTACTGCTTAAACAAACCTTTAGTTTAAATAAGTACATGCTTACTAATAATAAATTATTATTTGTAATATTTCAACACTATACGTGTTATTTTGTTTATTTAATATTAGAATGAATATGTAGACGACACATATTTTGAAAGGGCCTTAATGATTGTTTAATGTTACTTATTTTAATGAAACGTAAAAGTTTCTAATTGGCTACTATAATGTGGCGTGTGAAATGTGTGAAATTGAAAATATCTTTTATTACTATCTAAAGTTTTAAACTATTAACTTTAATATATAATTATTTGGAATTCAGATATTAATTTCTTTGCAACAATTAGTTGTTGAAATATTGTAATAATTAAAACGTTAAAGGGAGGGTCTCGCCGGGTAAGCATATGTGATTTCGGCCCAGCGGTTTTTCGGCTATTCTTTTTTATGAATGTTTCTTATGGTGAGTATGTTCGACAATATAGGTATTTAAACCTCTATCCCCTACATTGTCAGAAATATGGGGGTAACAACCCTTAACTTTAAAATTTTTTTCCTTCAAAATGGCGAAGTTTTTAAAAAAAAGTTTCAAATTTTGCGCGAAAATTTGATGATTTTTGGCCTGCAAAAATTACATTTTTTATTCGATCGGAAAACTGGAGGTTCATGGCATGAAGAAACATATATAAAAGAAACTGCAATAAGAATTAAATCGATCAGATGATTTGTCTTCGAGTTATAACTGCAGCAAATTTTAAAAATGTAGTTTTTCTTTACTTTACCTTTTAGTTTTAATCACTGAGAATTTTTACTAAAATTATTTACGATGTACTCACTATAACGGTCATAGTAAAACTAAATGAATCGTTTAAATGTGCCAGGGACTAGCTTTTCCACAACATGTGACTGTCAGTCATATCCAGAAACTCCCGAACTATCAACCTTCATACATTTCTCAATACCTCAAAGTTAACAATGAAAATCAGAATTTGATCTTCAGATGGCTGTAACTCAAAAACTATTTGAGATATGCACTTGAAATTTTAGTGTGCAATATTTAAAGATATAGACTATCGAAACATGCAAAAAAAATTTAATTTTTTCAAAATGTTACACTAGTGGTCCCCCTTAAGACTACGACACAAATTGCGACACAAATGTTAGACATAAATTTCGTTACTTTAACAGGTTTTTTGTGTCTGGATAGTGTCTGTACATAAATGTACGGAACTTGTGTCCGAGCGATTCACACGCAAAAAAAAATTTAAGAACGAAACAGTTAGTATTCGATCACAATGAATCGATCTCTTTTTGTGAGTGTATGGAAAAATGTCGTACTTGTTTAAAAATTTATTAGTCACAAGAGACATTTGGACATAATGTGTTCACACAGCCGCTGATTCGACACTACTTATGGTGTCCGTAACCAATGTCGCAATTTGAGACACTCGTATGCACACATAGATACTTGGTGTATACACTGAGTGTACGGTTTTATCAAGGGGTCAAACTAGATTGTCTATGTCTCTGTTCCATTTGTAATGAGTTTGTGACGTAACATCTCCCCACTCTGTTGGTGTAGATACACACTGTTTGCAGTGGTATTGGTTTAATGGTTGCGTCTGTGTGCGTATTCACACATACTACTACAACACACGTATTACCAGAGAGAGAAATGTGTGCTGTTCAACTAACAATGTCTAACAATGTAATACAATGCACTGTGCGTTCGGTGACGGACAGCGACTGACTACATGACTTAAGCTGTGACAGGCCTACAAATGGCTCCAAGCGAATTACACTTTTTTGATATTAGTTGGCTTTTAGTGTTCTATGGGTTTTATAGTGTCGTAGTCTAAACTCACCCTTATTATTTAGAAATAAAAACTTAAACTAACCTAAGGTTGATTTCACTTGTTTCAAGTTGAAATTTGTGGAAAATGTAAAATTTTTATAAATACTTTTTTGTAACTCGAGAAGTTGTGTACAAGGGATAGCGATTAGCGATTAAGTGCTCAAAAACATACCTGTTACAATTCCTACTAAACAAAAAAATTTTAAAAATTTAATAGATTTGAGCGTTACTTTATGGTATTCCATATTTAATATTACTAAATAAAAAATTTAGTTAAGCTATTTGCATTAATAAGGACAATTTTTTGGAAAAATAACTACCAAATGTACTACTTCAAAAAATTTAATTTTATTTTAACACGACGTACGTTTCGGCCTATATCGACCCTCATCAGGTCTGTATTTTGTAAAATATAAATAAAAATAGTATTTAAATTATTTAAATATAAAATATAAGAAAAATGAATTAAATACTTACAATAAATATTAAAATTATAAAAGTGACATACAAATTTTGTAAAATAAACCAGCTATTTACAGATAAAAACAAAATTTTAAACAATTAAAAACAATTAAAATTATCACAATGCGACTAGTTTTTACATTAAAATAAAAATAAAATAAAAATAAAAAATGCAAATGACTAGAATTTTTTCCTCTTGTATTACTAAAGGCCGATATAGGCCGAAACGTATGTCGTGTTAAAATAAAATACAATTTTTTAAAGTAGTACATTTGGTGGTTATTTTTCCAAAAAATTGTCCTTATAAATATTCACCACCTAAAACTTCCCTTTATAATAAAAAACATGGAAACAAGGCTATTTGCATTAGTAATTGTTTTAGCCACTAAACACTTATAAATTCAGCATTACCAAAGTATAAAAATTTAAGAAAAAGTAATATCAGAGGAATGTGCCGATGAGCGAAAAATGGCTGATCTTTATCAATTTCTATTTATTTATTTAGATTTTTTATCAATAAATTTACAGATTTGAGTATTTCTTCTATTTCTTTGCCTGTGTTTATGAAATTTTAGTATTAATGAAAACAAATTTGTTCTTTCTTAACGAAAATAATTTTAATTGATTAGGTAATAACAGCATCATTACAAGAATTTTGTCGGCAATTTGTATCTCAACAATACGAGTCACAGTCAGCATCGTGGTTATCTTCATTGACCAATATCGTAGGAAATATATTTTTATCTGAAGAGGGTGGAGTTAGAACACAACAAATTCGAGCAAATAATGCGTTACTGCTAGCCCTCTATGAGGCGATACACTTAAATCGAAATTTTATAACGACCCTAGCATCAACTCAAACAGATACTGGAAGCACAGCCGGTAGTGCACCTCCCTCCCCCGGAAATACGTTAACTAGCGGCACAACGGCACCAGATCCTTCAAGACTTCCTGATATAATGGCTCAACCATCTAATTTATTAGTTACGTTTCTTCAATACTGGTAAGTATTCAAAGCAGTGATGGGCGTTTACGTGTAAACAGTTGGTGTTTACGTTTACATTGTAAAGAGATGTAAATAGAGTAAACGACCTTAAACTAAGCTAAACATGTAAAGAGTGGTAACTTACACGTAATTTGTCAATATTATTACTTAAAAAGAAAAGTGAAGAGTCTAAATTTAAAACTTTAAAAAATAAAGTAAAAAAGGTGGCAATTCCCAAATGGAATATGTATACAGAATTAAATTTTAAGTTAAAAAAAGACGAAAGAAAATATAGTGCTCTGTATGAGTAATATCAAAGTTTGCGACAACCTGCATGAAAAATATTAGAAAAATTAAAAGAAAATTGTTCTGCATATTTCAATCATTTAAATGATCATCTTCAGGAAATCAAAAAACTCAACGGTGAAGTTCACAATTGAGTTTTTTGATTTCCTGAAGATGATCACATAAATGATTGAAACATGTAGAACAATTTTCTTTTAATTTTTCTAATGTTTTTCATACAGGTTGTCGCAAACTTTGATATTACTCATTCATTTTTACCTGCAGTTGGATTTTGATAATTTATAGTGCTCTGTGTTTAATTTGTAAAAAAACTGTCCAATATGGTCACGCAGAGATTGAAAGCGCATAGGTTAGAAAAAAAACCTAAAATTAAAGTTTTCATTTTTCAGTTCAAAATAAAGTTATAAAACAAACATTTTTGTGTTTTGCTTGTTGATGTGATTCTTTTATTATTACAATTTAGAATCTAATTTTTAACCTGTTTACGTTATTTACGCTGTTTACATATTTATTTCCAAATAATATGTTGTAAATAGAAGTCGTATTTACGTGTAAACTGTGCTTGTAAACACTATAAACAGTTTACGCGCCCATCACTGATTCAAAGCATATTAATTAACATTATACAGTCCGAGCACTTTCACATTAAACTTCCCCAGGGTCCGGCAATATTTTTAAAGACACTTTATATAGACAAATACATAAAATGATTCAACATATCAACATATGTAAACATACGTACATATACATTGATATTTTTAATAAAATTAATAATAGGAAGTAAGATAATAAATTGGTAAAAATAATATAAAAAAAGCAAACAGTAATAATATAAAATATTTTTTATAAATATTTTTAAGTGATTTGTTTATTCTAAAAATGTTTATAGAAACCAACACACAGAGAATGTGTCTGTTTTTGTAAATATTTGTTTGTGATAACATCGTACACATATGTGTAATCATTAATCGTGATCGGCCCCGATGGGAATCCCCGGTCACTAATCGATATTTTTTATTTTTATTTGTAGTTCTATTGTAATGCAAGATACGAAAACTGAAGCTAGCACAAATACTGTTAAATTGTGTTTCGTTATTTTGGGATGTATCAGTGAAGATCAATATGCTAATACAATAATGCACGATGTCACACTTTGTTTTAAAGTGCAACTTCATCGATTACCGATGCGTCATAGAAAGATGCCGCCACCAGATCGGGCGGCACCTTCGCAACCGTTAGCTGCCACGTTACTAGGTAATACTGATTTAATGATAATTTTATTTATAAACTACACTAATGCTTTGATTTAAGAAGGCAATTGCGTATGTGTCACACGGATAAAAAAAATATTACAAGATATTACACATTTTTAAAGTAAACGAACCATTATATATATACAGCGTGTAATTCTATTAACTCTTATATCTTTTGGTGAATTTTGATAAAATTTTACGATGATTTGGAACGGGATTTGTACGAAACAACATAGCTTTTTTATAAAGTAATATTATATACTAGCCGTATACCCGATGGGATTTCCCATCGAGAACATCTCTTATTAGTACTCACTTTCTGCTCACTTTTAATGTTTTTCAAAATCCTAAATCAATATCCACGTTTCTAACTTCAAAAATAACGAACGTCCAATACGAACTTTCGTTTCCTGTTTTAACCCCTTAGGGAATAAATTTCCAGTAACATTTACACAACTGACTTTTATTTATAAATAGAAGCCTAAACGCCAATTTTCATATCTGCTGTGCTAAATTTCGTCCTTCTAAACCCAACAGTTTAGGCTGTGCGTTGTCTGCACAGACCAATGAACACTATTATATTATACTGATTATACTACTAGACAAAGCGTAAAGCCAGTTTCTGGGTATTTTTCTTGAAGCAGGTAACAAGGGTGAGACGGGTGAAATTTAATGAAATAATATCATGTGAATTTTTGAGCAAATGCGACTATAATTATTGCAGGACATAATTTGTATACGTACGTACATTGAAAATAAAGCGAATACCACTTTTCTTCTTTCAAAATTTTGCAGTTTCTTCTCCAAAAAGTAAAATTTTATTATCAATATTATATTTTGACAATAATTATTTGAAAGTGTAACTACGGATACGAATCAATTACTATATAACAGAATACTATTGAGGTCGGAACTTAGTCGTAACTGATTGCTTCAATTATACATTTATATTATATGTCTCTATAATATAAAATATAATATGTTCACTGGTCTGTGGCTGAACCTTTTTTTATGCCATATTTTTTGTCCGACTTTTTTTATACGATTTTTTTATGCGATTAGTGCATAATATGAATAAGCAAAAGAAAGTAAAAAATTTAAACATTACTTATAATAATTTTCTTTGATAAAATAACTTATTGATTGTTTTTAAGCATTTAATCAGTACACTGCATAAGAATATAAGTTATTGCATCATTAAGTTTTTTTTTTTTATAAATATTGTTGACGCGTCTAAGTTTTTATGACAATTTGGTTGCGGGGTTATTCAAAACTAAATTCTATAAATTTTGTTACATATCTAAAACTAAGATAATGGACTGTATCACGATATTCACCAAAAAATAATGATTACAAAAATGAAACTGTACTCACCGAATTTTGTTCTTTTTCCGTTCTAAATCGTTGATATTTACTGGGTTAGGGAAAAATTTGGAAGGTAAAGGAAGAAGGTTATAACCCTTATTAAAATTTATTTGTTTCTTCGGGTGAGTTCCATGTAATTTGCGCCAATGTGAATTTACACTACTATTTTTTAAAAATGCGATCAAACTATATTATTGCGAAGCAACACATTATCGATATAGTTGCGAACAAACTATCACTACTTATTGCGAATTAACCATTTTGCGAATTAACCGTTATCGATATGGTTGCGAACAAACTATAAACTAATTATTTGCCAATTAACCAACTAAAGCGAACAAACTATTATGTAACAATTAAACTAAATAAAATTGGGGGGTAATAAAAGCTACCGGTGCAAGACCGGCAGCAATCGATTCGTACATCGATGGATCCAATCGACGACTAACTGTTATACCACGCCTATTCTATTTTTCAAACAAAAACAAAATTTAAACGGTCCAGGTGAATAGACTAAGTAACTCATTATTCAACAGCACCATCTATTGACATTAAAGTATATTAAAGATTCCCTTTTTTATATACATACATACATACACAACCAACAGATGGCGCGAACAAATATGTTTATCGCAATTTTTATAATATTGTAAAAACGAAATAAAATGTTCTCATGTATAAATTAATGCTTTATCTTCTTTAGAAAAATAACTTCTAAGGAAATCGTAAGGTTTTGAACGTTTTGAGTCATGCATTTTCTATGAAACTTTTCTTATGCGATCTCGATAGACCGCATAAAAAAAGCTTTTTTTACAATCTATACCAAACTACTTTTTATAGCTATTTATGAAATTTTAGAATATTTTTTTTGCGTGATTTTTTTATGCAGTCGCTATCTATCGCATAAAAAAAGGTTTAGCTGTATTTTAATAATATATTGCGCTAGTAATATAAATAATTATTTTTAGATCTTTTGGTGGAGTTCATAATGAGTCATATGATGAAAAAATTACCGATGGAATTATATTTATTATGTATTAGTATCATTCATCGAGTGCTGTGCTATCAAAAACGATGTAGAGTTCGACTGAATTATCAATGGAAAGAGATGTGGACGGCATTAATTGCACTTTTACGATTTATTACACAAAATGAAAATAATCTTGCGAAAAAAATGGACATATTTTTACTCTGTTTACATGTTGTGAATATTTTCAATTTATTTATTACATATGGCGATACATTTTTACCAACACCGGGCAGTTATGATGAATTGTACTATGAAATTATTCGAATGAGTTCAGTGTTTGAAAATTTGAATATAATGGGTAATCAAATTAATAGTGTTATCAAACATAAATTTTAAGTTCATTCCATTCCAAGCCCTAAACGGTAATGAGTCGTTCAGGGCTTATGTGGCTTATTAACACTTTAATGGTCACGCGTCTATGCAACTAGACTTCGCCATGGGGCGGCAATATTTTTAAAGAATAAATAGTATAAAAATTTTTGCAAGAGTTTATAGTTTAAAAATTATATTATACGTATTACGTTATCCGGCTATAATATTTCAAGAAATAATTACACAGAGAGTGTGTTATGGTCAATACCTGTCCACGGTAGAATCACTCACACCCAAATTTTACCCCCCCCCCCCCCCCCACCATCCCTGTTGATGTAATTTGAACAAATTTCATATCAATAGATAGCCCTTTAAAAAAGAGCAATATCGCTAATTTAAACTTTTACTCTGTCTCTTACTGTTTTCGAAATATTTGAAAAATTAAAATTTAACTTCAATTTTTGAAGGGCGATTTAATCCTTTCAAACCGTTTTTCCACAGATAAAAAAAATACGTGTCGCTTATTTTTTTGCGTTCTACAACATTTAAATTTCATCAAAATCGATAGGTCGGGCTTTGGGACCTTTATTTGTTACTTAGAATCTATGGTCCATTTCACTTAAATTTAACCATACTTCATTACTTATGAATTTAAATAATTTCCGTTTTCTTGGCTTTATCTCTTTTATTATTGCACTTACGTAAATTTTAAATTTATAGTTTGTTTTTAGAAAAGAATAGAAGATTGATTTGTTTCGAATATAAGAATTATTTAATTTTTTAACGATGACTCATGATCAATTGTATTTGAAACGGGGTATATCTTTGTCTATATCATTTTGATATGTATGTAAAGTAAGAGTGACAGAAAACTGCAATACGTATACTTCTAATTGGCGATCTCAAATTTAGTAACCCATATATATTTTCTACAATATCTGTATTTTTATCTCCAAAATAATGTATACGCTTTACTTTATCGCTAATAATGTTTATAAATTGGACCATTCTAAGCTGAGTAAATGGAATGAACCTTTTTATATCTTTTTTATTGGGTCATCCGGAAAGTTCGTGCCGTTTTTGGTGTAAATGACTATGCCGATTTCCTTCAAATGGTCGAAAACTGTGGATTTTGAATGCTCAGAAGTTGCCGCTAATTCTCGACAGTTTGCCTCGGCTTTCGCTTTATTTCTTGCGGATAAATTCATCGTTAATACACACAGGTCGACTGGAGGGAGTCTCATCTTCCAAAGAAAAATTACCCTTTTGAAATCTAGCAAACCACTTTCTACAAGTTCTGTCAGAAAGCACATCATAACCATAAACACTACAAATATTTCTGGTTGCGTTTACTGCATTAGTACCTTTTTTAAACTTGTATAACATGACATGATGTTCCTTGATGTCTAAAGGTGCCTGTACACCGAAAAATAGCAAAAACATGTTGAAAACAGAAATGTTAATAACAAAAATGTTATCGACATTTGTTTAAATATCTTTTGAAAGTGATAACATTCATATGCTAATAACAATGTTTCTGATATAAAATGAGTAACATTTTAAATCACTTCAATGAGTATAGTTGTGGCATTGTTAATAACATTGTTATTCACAAAGTTAATAACAGTGTTACTAACATCCTTACTAACGATGTTAATTAGAAACAAAACATGTTACTAACATACTTGTCTTTGAACTTTCTATACTTTTAGTAGAACTGTTAGTACTTTTAGTTTAAAAATGATTTCGTAGGAAGAACTAGCTTTCTATTGTAGTAGCTCCTGTGATGATTATTAGAGTAAAAAATCAATGTAAATAGAAAAAAATTAAGGATTCGTCCGTACCTTCTAAAAAGAGACACATATAATGGACGAATTATATTAAATAATTTTAAAAAAAATGATAAATGAAACTAGGAGACTTGTCATTTGAGAGTTTTCATTTTTTTAGAATGTCAAGCATTGCATTATTAATAGTTATAAACATTGTCATATAATTTATTTTTATAATTTGTTTATTTTGTTTGGAATATGAACACCATATTTCTTTCTCTGTTTTGCACATTTTTTCTATTCTGCAAAACAAAGAAGGAAATATGGTGTTCATATTCCAAACAAAATAAACAAATTATACAAGAACTAATGAAAAAATAAATTTACAAGAAATGTGCAGAGACATATTTTGTAAATATAGCTACAAAATAATAACAGCTGATATGTATGCAATCGCCTATTACAAATTAACTAACCGAAAAATGCACGTAGAATGTTGTTAACATGTTTTATTCATAATTAACTTGTTTTTAACATTTTGTTATTGACATCCTTTGATCTAGACCGCTTCCAGATCGATAGCAAAAATTGTGCTGCTAACAATGTTATCAACAACTTTTTTAACATGTTAGTGAAAAATATAACAAATGCGGAAAGCAAATGTTATTAACAGAAGTTAATCGCAAAATGTTATTAAATATTTCAGCAAATTTTAACATGTTAATTGCAAATGTTATTAACAAATGTTAATAGCAAATGTTATTAATATTAATTTAACCAATATTAAAAACTTGTTAAAAACATTGTTAAAAACACGTGTTATTAGCAATGTTACGTTCGGTGTACAGCCACCTTAAGATTGCTCATTATTACTGACAAAAAAATTATTTAAACACTGTTTAAAGATTTATGATACATATTACAAGCAACACTATCGGCCTAACACCAACATGTTGGTGCATGTTGTGTTTGCAGTTGCTGCTTGAAGAAATATGAATTCATCCGAGCGGCTCCGAAATTGACATGAACTTTCCGGATGACCTAATATAAAATGAAATGAAATTGCTATATATATATTTTTTTAGCAATTAGGTATTCCACTGGTGAAAGTGAACTAAAAGAAAATGCGTCTCGTTTGAATACAGCACTAACAAATGTCAAAGCAATAATCAAACACTTTTCACCGAAAATTGAACAGTGGTTAAGTTCACAAGCATTGTCGACACCCTCCGAAGATCAAATATTGGATGTAGTAAGAAAAAATTACGATAGTCTGACATTAAAATTACAAGATTCACTCGATCAGTACGAGCGATATTCGGAGAAGCCGAAGCATGCGTCATTTTTTACACAAATGGTTCGTAGCGTGATACAGGATACGAAACAAACGTTAGACTTCTCATCTATGGATTTACAAGTAATATTACAAGACTTTTCATCAATTTCGTAGCATATGGCTGTGCGTTTTGTAATTTTAAAATATTCATTATTTATATACAGAATGTTCAAAGTCATATGAGGCATTAACATTATATTCATAGTGTGTTTACAGCGGTATTTGCCTCATATGACCTTGAACACATGTTATAAAAGAGTTATTATACACGATCAAATACGAAGCTGTTATATCTGTAATATCTGTTATTGTCATCTAATAATATATATTATACAACATATTTTGACCATGTACTTTGTAAATGCTTCGATATATTGTTTTCTATCAATAAATTTTCATATTAATTGTTATTTTTGTTTTTAACGATTTTAATGAAGCACATGAAATTTTTTTTACTATTAAACTGCTTTACTTTTTGTGATAGATTAGGATACGTAATTTTTGGTTAATAACCATTAATACTAAGTACAGGCTTTTATTAATAATTTCTAATACTACCTTTACAATTATCTTTTTATAGTAATAACCACAGAATACAGAAACGATCTTACTGTCTCTGTACTAGTGATACCAGCGTAGACAAAAACATCCCTTCCACTTCTCCCCACTATGTTGTGTAGCATTGTTTGTAGTCGATCTTTGCATGTGCGTGAATGGTCACACACACAACTACATAACACGTATTAGCGGACAGAGATCCATGCAGTGTAACTAACAATGATTTTAACAATACATAACAATTGTCGTGCATTCGGTGATCGTCACCGAACGACTAAATGCCTTAAGCTGTGACAGACCAACAAATGACTCCAAGCGATCTACACTTTTTGATTTTTATTTGCTTCTAGTGTTCGATGGTAATAATACATTTTCTTGTCTATAAAAAAATATCTCAACCGCTTAACCAATCGACTTTGCACAGAGATAACACGGAAAGCAAAGAATGTTATAGCCTACTTTTTACCTCGGGAAACAGGGCCGGTGCAAGGTTTTCTGGTGCCCTAGGTGGAATATCATTTGACGTCCCCGAACTTGATAAATACTTATTCAGACATAATAACAGTTAAAAATCATACAATGTATCTTCAACTTTTAACGTGTAAAAGTTTTTCACAAAGTATATTAACAAAATTAAATCAATACTTAATGCTTATTACAATATAATGCTTTACAATAAAATATTTATTAAAAAAATAATAAAGCGATAAGGAAACAAAAAAATAGAGAAAACAAAGTACAGCTAAACCTTTTTTTATGCGGTTCTTTTTTGTGTGATTTTTTTTATGCGGTTTTTAAAAAAAATGGTCATTAAAATGCATAATGTGAATCAAAATCAAGAGAAAGTAAGAAACTTAAACGTTAACTATAATAATTTTTTTTGATAAAGATACTTTTTAATGGTTTTAAGCATTTAATCAGTACATTGCATAAGAATATAATAAGTTATTGCATCATTTTGTTTTTTGACGGATGTATTTTTCACAATTTTCATAATATTATAAAAATGAAATAAATGTTCCTACGTGTAAATTAATGCTTTATCTTGTTTATAAAAAAACTTTTAAGGAAATTTTTAAGTTTTGAGCGTTTTGAGTTATGTTTTTTCGATGAGACTTTTTTTATGCGATCTCGATTCACCGCATAAAAAAAGTTTTTTTACAATCTGGATCGAACTATACTTTTTATAGCTATTTATGAAGTTTTTAAGTATATTTTCTTGTGCGATTTTTTTCATGCGGTCCCTATCCATCGTATAAAAAAAAAAATCGTATAACAAAACAGAAAACAAAAAACAAGATTATATTTTACTTTTCCTAGTCTTAAGCTTCGAAAATATAAGAATTAGTTCAGTAAAGACGATGGTTTGCGCTAAATACTTATTCAATTGATATTGTCTTCAAGCTTAACGATCTTTCCTGCGTCATTCTTCTGGGCTGGAATCATTTCTTACATTAACTGAAATAACATTAGATCGTGTAATATGAAATGGCATTTTCCAGCCACTTAGCCGATCATGTAATGCAGATAAACATCGACACTTTTTTGAGCATTAATTTAATATTTAGTTTTGTATTTATTATAATATATAATTATTAATATAGTTTTCTAAAGAAGCAGCATTCAGTTTGTGTGTGACCATATGCTCTAGATTAATGATGTCGGGCCGAGAAGCAGTTAATCAGTTTAATCGATTAAAATTGTTTTTCAGATATAATTAGTCATTAGTCGAAAATATCGAGCACAGAGTAGTCGACTAATCGACTAAATTTTTAGTCGAATTCATGGTAAGGTAACATATGTAACACTTTCAAAAACGAGGTTTTTTTCGAATTTAATTATGGACTTTTAATATTTTTCTTTTAAGAAAAAGAAAGATATGAAATATCACAATATATTAATAAGATAAAAGTGAAAAATTATACAAATGATAATTTTTTAGGTTCCGTTTTTTGAAGTCCAATAAATAATACAGAAAAATAATTGTTAAATTAGTAGTTTTTAGTCATTTTAAAAAAAAAAATTAATCATTTTAGTCATTTAATTAGTGATGTCGGGCCGAAAAGCAGTTAATCGATTAATCGACTAAAATTGTTTTTCAGATAAAATTAGTCATTAGTCGAAAATATCGAGCACAGAGTAGTCGACTAATCGACTAAATTTTTAGTCGAATTTATGGTAAGGTAACCTATGTAACTCTTTCAAAAACGAGGTTTTTTTTCGAATTTAATTATGGACTTTTAACATTTTTCTTTTAAGAGAAAGAAAGATATGAAATATCACAATATATTAATCACATAAAAGTGAAAAATCATATAGATAGATAATTTTTCAGTTTCCATTTTTTGAAGTCCAATAAATAATGCAGAAAAATTTTTAAATTAGCCGTTTTTAGTTATTTGAAAAAAATTAATCATTTTATTTATTTAATCGAAGGTAAAATAGTCGACTAAAATATGACTAAATGTAAACAAAATTAGTCGACTAAACCGACTAATCGATTAATCATCCGACATCACTACATTTAATCGAAGGTAAAATAGTCGACTAAAATATGACTAAATGTAAACAAAATTAGTCGACTAAACCGACTAATCGATTAATTATCTGACATCACTACTCTAGATTAGTCATGTCGGAAGATTAATCGATTAGTCGGTTTAGTCAGCTATTTTACCTTCGATTAAATGATTAAAATGATTAATTTTTTTTAAATGACTAAGAACGACTAATTTAACAATTTTTCTGTATTATTTATTGGACTTCAAAAAGTGGAAACTAAGAAATTATCTATTTGTATGATTTTTCACTTTTATGTGATTAATATATTTTATATCGTTCTTTTTCTTAAAAGAAAAATATTAAGTCCATAATTTAAATTTAAAAGAAACCCTCGCCTTTGAAAGAGTTACATAGTTTACCTTACCATGAATTCGACTAAAAATTTAGTCGATTAGTCGACTACTCTGTGCTCGATATTTTCGACTAATGACTAAATTTATCTGAAAAACAATTTTAGTCGATTAATCGATTAACTGCTTTTCGGCCCGACATCACTACTCTACATACAATGTATCCGATCAACCTTTTTGATATCAAAATATATAAGTATTAAAATTGTTTAGAAAGTGAATTTAGTATACAAAAATACGTACAGTGCTTGCAAAATTTATAATTTTTACGTCTCCAGATTTTTTTTGGTGTCTCGATTTATGGCACCCTAGGCTTATTTAATAAACTAAGGTCGTCTATATGGTCGCGCCAGCTCTGCTGGGAAAACATTTTATTTTTGTAAGAAAATAATCAAGAAAAAAAAAATAACAGCTCTCAATAGTGACAGGATGTAAGTACATTCTATACGTATTAACTTGATGTCATAATTTTAAACACCATAAAACTTAGAATTTCCTGAGGCTAATCACGAAATCCGTATAAAAGTTAGCAACCGTGTCCCGGATAGTACGGATTTTGGGCCATGCCCGTCCCGAAGTAATTTATATATAATTAGATAGTGCATCGCCTATATCGATAGAATATATCGTTCTTATGAGCGTATTTGGTGGGGATACCTTGTTAGCACAAAAGTCAACTGCATTATATTAGGGTGGCAGAAATTCATTTCATTTGTGAAAATATCGCCTATAATTTTCCTGTGAAAAATTATAGGGCACTGTAATTCTCTCTGCGTCCTCGTGGTGACGGTGGTAACGGTCAAAGTTTAAATTTTGACCGGTCAAGTTTCTGGAAATATGTTAACCTTAGTAACCAGTCCTGTTGTCAGACTGACATCAGATCTACGTACTTAGGTCTACATTACCCTTCGTCTATTTCAACTATTATTTGGTATTTAGGATATGCAAGGCATCTGACACAGCCAATAAAACCTCCATCAATAGAAATGGCAGATATATTTATAAGATTTGATAGTACTGATGAAGAATCTTCACATATGTAAATGTTAATTTGGTCATCAATGTTGGGTTGCCTATAAACATACACCCACTTTGAATAACAATGAAACTATTTTTTCGTGAATGTACTCGTAAGCCCCTATCCGATAGTATGAGATTCATTAATGGACGCACATGGCCCAAATCGGGACACGGTTCTTTGTTATGTTTTACATCGCGTTGAGTGGTCTAGTGGTCTACCTGCACTTGATCACTTTGTAATAGTTAGTGTCGAGTCTTATACGGGGTTTACATTTACAATGATTTGCTGGCGCCAACACAAAGTGGCGCGCCAGTAAAAGCAAAATGAACGTGTAAACATCTACTGGCGTGCAAGGTAGATTAGTGCATACACTGATGAAATAAGTTAGCAACCTTCTAACTTTTCTGGCGCCAGTAATGACTCATGCGCCACTAAAATTAAAATATGCAAATGTAAACTTGTATTGTCGCCAGTATTATTTTAAAATTAATTAAATGTCATTTTTACGTATTTATTTAGGTCTGAATATCATTTTTAGGTACCTATTATGTTTTTTTTCTCTTCTAATTCATTATTTGCTTTACATTTAGATACAAATAAAAGCTATATACGACAGTTATATATCCAATTCAGCCATTTGTGACCTGCGCAGTACTTACCAAATTATACACCATGCAAATCATGTGTAAACGGACGTGCAAGTAGTGTAAACTTTACACCCATGAAAACTTAAAAGTGGCGCCAGCAAATCATTGCAAATGTAAACTCGCTATTACACAATTTAAGTAGTTTATTTTTTTAAATTATTGAAATTTTTGGCTATTATTGAAACTTATAGAAAAAGTTTAGATAATAATATTGTTAACAAATTAAAAGCTAATTTTAGTGTTAAAAGCAAAAAATATTTTATCCCAAGAATTGTGAAAAATTCTAGGTAGTAGCTACTAAATCCGAAATCTTGACTTAATGTGTGTATAACACGCACTTGACGATTTATTTTTTTAACAATAAATAAGAATAACACTAAAAGTGGGGGTTTAAGGTCCGTTTTGTTGGTTCTGCTGTTTAAAATAATTACAATAATTTTAAAAACAAGAAAATATTTATTTTTTCTATCTTATTATATACAGAAAGAATTTTTTATGGCACAATATAAATTTTCATGATAAAAATAAATTCTTTTGTACAAAATAGTCGTTTACTTAATTTTAATATATAAAAATTAATAAAGTAAGTGTTACTACAAACTACAGATTAAAAAGAAGTATGAAATTTGAAAAAAAAATTATTTAATTATTACAATTGCTTTGAAGTTTAGCAACTTTGGTATAAAAAGATTTGATTTTTACAATTAGTATTTTGACATATCTAATACCAGCGAGTTAACGTGCGAGAGAGAAAGAAAGTACATAGAATGTTCATTGTCTCACACAGGAACTGTAATATGCGAAATCAAATATAGGCGTGGTTTAATATTTAGCCTACTGACAGTAGCTTTTTCATTCGTCACCAGATGGCAAAAGTTAACATCTCAGAAAATAGTAGCAATTTGGAATTTTTTGTTTTTATTTAAAAATAGTAAATTATTACGAAAAAATGAGAATTACGTTCAAATAATATGCTACATTATTGGATTTTGAAAATTAAACAGCACAAAATTTGTGAATTGTCAAAACGTAATAAACAAATTTTGCCTACTGGCAATAGTTATTTTTTTTGGATCACTAATTCGGCGATTTAAGTTTTACAATTCCCATCGTTGGTATCTCGAATCAACAAAACATAATTACTATATTTAACTATTCAGTAAGTATGGTCCTCGTTTAAGTGACTTTAAAGCACTTTATTATTTATCCATTGAACAAAGTAATGTACTGAATAATTGTTTTAGATAGGGATCGGGTACTAACTAAAGATATCTACGGAAATTATATCATAAAGACAATTGTGGTTATTGTAAGAACTATTGAACTGAGATTAAAATGTCGAATTACAGTTAGTGTTGAATTTTTGCAAACAAATTTGTAAACAATGAGAAAAATTGGTTATTAAATTGGTTTTTCTCTTAAATACCACTGATTATTTTTCGATAATAGAGTAACATTAATCTGGTATGCTAATTCATTCTATTATTATTTAATTTAAAAACGAATTAAAAAGTAGTTTTTGTAACCATTAATCACGTGATCAGAAAGGGGCTGTAACCTCACGTTCTTTTATAATTCAACGCTATCGTCACTAGGGTCACTGCTTTAAATACCGATTATCAAACATAACTACGGAAATTAATACAAATTTAACTAATTCCCAAAAAATCAATAATTTCTTTTCCTATTTATAAGAAAAATAGAGTTTTTTCTTAATTAGAGAACATCTGCAGCCATTTAAAAAAATGTAACGTAACTGATAGCTAATGAACTTTTTCGGGAAAATGTTGAGAATAAATATTAAAATTATTTTTTTTTATAACGATTTTCCCTGAATATGTATATTTTAAAATAGGTTTCTAAAAGTAGTCGAATATCCCAATCTAGCCTACTAGACCTGGCAGGAACTGAACTAAGAGATGCGCAGAAACGCATTTTAAAATGGATCAGTCTAAGTCATTTTGAAGGTAAGGTGGATATCTATCAAATACATGTATCTTATGAACCATAGAGCAGTGAGTTGATTTATTTTACCCACTCCACCTGCGCAAACGAAGATAGGTCTCTTATATCTTATTTAAGATACAAGTATTTGAAATACAGATACAAGATACAAAATACGTATTTTCATCTTGTATTTGGGATACTTTTTTAAAAATTTATTTTGCATCTTGTATTTAGATACTTTCTTTTGGTATCTTAGTATTTTATAAATACTTAAGTTTGCTAAAATACTTTTACCCATTTTTTTACCAATTAATCCCATCATAAGGTTAAATTAAAACTTAGCCCTTAAAATTTTAATATCTCAACCTATCAAAAGACTTTATGATCTGTTTGTTTTTGTCTGCCGCCGTCGCGTCGCCACTTTCGCCGCGCCTGCGCCCTATTATTATTGCTGGCGTTCGCCGGAAAATTTTGTTACCCTGATATTACGTAACGGAGTTTGGACCATTACAAACCAGAGGGGTCCGATTAATATAAAATATCATTTGGTTATAAACAGCCTACAAAGATTGCGATGTTTGTGACGTCATTAAGATATTTAATATAAAAATGTTTATAACAAGCAATAACTGCATAGCACGAATAATTTAAAATACAGCTTCTAATTGTAAGTTTAAAAATTTATTTTTAATTTGATATAACTTTTTAAATATTAGGTAAAAAAAATAATAAATACCCAATTAATGTGTAATAAAAAAAACTAAGTAAATCTTAAAATTAATAATTTTTTTTTTTTAAAGTATTTTATCTTAAGAAAGTATTTAGAAAATACGTATTTTGTATTTAGTATTTCAAACATCATTTCCACAAGTATCTTGTATCTGGTATCTCAAATACCACTTTTAAAAGTATCTTCTATTTTGTATTTCAGATACTTTTTAAGGGGTATCTTGTAAATCTCTGTTCAATAATATCTTATTAGTTATTTTTTATGTGCTTAGTTAGGCTGTATACACAATCAATGAAATAAGGAATTAAGATTTAAGATTTAAGAAATAAGATTTAAGATTTAAGGAGTATGCCATCTAGTGATGTTGAATGGAACTTTAACGTAACTGGTCATAGATATAAATATGTAGGTATTTTTTTACGTCAAAATTCGTGATTTTTTTCACTTAGTGACAAAATAGTCATCACGAACGTTACTTTTTCATAAATTCTGATGTACAAAAATACCTAAATACATTTACTTATGAGCAGTTAAGTTAACAGTTTCATTCAATGTCACTAGATGGCATACTCCTTAAATCTTAAATCTTATTTCTTAAATCTTAATTCCTTATTTCTTTGATTGTGTATACAGCCTTATATTCTAGTCCGTTAGTACATTCCAGTCCTCACTGGAATCGGCACTAAAATCTTTAGATGTAAGTTGTTCAGTAGAAATAGCTCCAGAGCCGCTTAAACGCAGGAACTTACCCATTATGTTTAATAATTGCACTGAAGGGATATAAGGCAACTTATATTAAGAAAAACCTTTATAGTGCTGCGTTCGGTTTTGTCAATTCATCGTCAATGAATGTATTCGCTGCCCTTGTCATTTACTTCTAAATGATGTATGCACGTGTGCACACTAATTCCTACATCATTTAGAAGTAAATGAGAGGGCAGCGAATACATTCATTGACGATAAATTGACAAAACCGAACGCAGCGTAATTTTTCTAACGATAATAATTGTATACCTAACTAATATGTAAAAATTATAATAAAAAAAAAACTTAATAACACTTAAATTATTTTTAACTGAATTTAAAATAAACTCTAGATATTTTTTCTAAAAAAAATAGAAAGAAAATGTCAAAAAACAAAAGTAATTTAAGATCAGTATTTTTGTACTATGTCAAGTCACATTCATTTAAATATTTTAGTAAAATACTGAAATTAAATTTCTAATTTTTATAAATTTTACATGAAAAAACTAAAAAGGGAAATTTAATCGTCTTTATCCTGAGCATCATAAACTAACTGAAACATTTGTCTTAATAAAAGTCGTTGAGTTTTTAAATTTTTCAATGATGTCAATTCATACTTTAAATGTTTAATGTTTACACTTAAGTAATCCTCTTTGTCGTCGTTACTATAACAGTTTTCCACTTTTATCTCTTGCAACGGATCATTTTGCACTGTATTTATATTTTCTCTAGCAGGTTGATAAATTATTTCCATTTTCTCTTTTGTGTTACTATTATTGTGTGAAGAATAACTACATTCGGGTGTCGCAGGAATCAAAGTTATCGATGGTTTTTCAGGTTTTTCGTCGACTATAGTCACGTCTTCTTCATCGGATACTTCAATTTCGTAGTCCATTATATCCGACGAATTATCTGGCTGGTGTATATTATTCTGATCTATTGATATTTGATTTTGAACCTAAGAGTACGAATCATTATAATAAGTTAATAAATGCATTTTATCGTTATAAGTGTTCTGATTTTAGTCATGAGATAGATTATTTAAGGGAACTAGAGAGGGTATCTTCTTGTATCATTTTAATTTCTACAAGGAATCAAACCTAAGATTTTAGTAGTCAGTGGTTTAGACTGGTAGCTCACTAGCCACTGGATAGGGTACTTGACGGCACTTATGCTTTGTTCTTACGTATTAATTAACCCTTTTAAACAAACCATATGGGAAAAAATTTTTGTCTTAAAATGCCGGACTTTTTACTGCCAGTGATAAGTACAATAGATAAGGTTACAAAAAAAGAATAAGAAAAAGATCAAAAGATCCCAACATCAAAATAGTGAACCCTAGGAATTTACAAAATATAAATTATACTAAACTATGTTGATAAAATTGAACATTATTTAAAATTACACCGTATTTCGGAAAATCTGTCACAGATGGCGGCACCTGTACCAGTGAATCACAGTATTTTGAGCCGCCATATTGCAGGACGAGTTAACTCGTCTGAATCATTTAAAGAGTTAATTAATTTTTGTTAAATTTTTAAAAATCGTAAATAAAATCACTGTTGAATTTTAACTGAACAAACTGGCGCGAAAAACGACTCGTCATAGTGATGTGTGTAATGACGTCACAATACGGTACTTGCCTGTGTTTAAAATTTGTGTCAAATGTTAAATAATTCTATGCATTATCATTACATATGTCCAATTTTAATGATGAAACATAAAAAAATTTGATAACTATTTAGAAATTTTATTTTGAAAATAGCCATTTTTCAACAAACATTCAAATAAGTGAAAACGCGCCATTTCTTGAATATGACGTAACATTTTGTAGCTAGATATGTCGATTTTGTTAATTTTCATTGGTGAGGTGAAATTGTGTTTTCTGTTGAATATTTCTATTAGCTTAGATCTATAGTAATAATAATCGGCCAGAATTCTAATAAATACTTGCTTTTACTTTGACATTTTATGAATATAATTCAAAGTTTTGAGGTTATAAATATTGACATTGACGTTTAACTGCTTCAAACTGTGACGTCACTATAGTGAGGTGTTTTTCCCGCCTTTTTCTCATTTAAAATTGTAAGGTTATTTTTTTTGATGATTTTTTACAGAATCTGTCGAAGATAAAAAAATCACTTAACTGATGTGGAAAAACAATGCTTCTAGAATATTTTTGTAACTTCAGTCAAGTACCCTATTTGATGACAAGTTTGTCATAGACAAGATGTAACTATGGTAACTATTGGGTCGATTCTGTAAAAAATTATTACAGTCTGTTATTTTTGTAATATAGAGCTCTGTAAAATTTTGTTTAACAGAATGTTAAAATTTGCTATTCTGTAAGACACCAATTACATTTAATATATACTACTGTTGTTGAACAATTTGTATAAAATTTTATTTGAAAGTACATTCTGGTTGAGTTAACGACATTGCACTATTTTCTCAATATTCTTCTTTCTACAAAAAGTACTTCATAATTATATATTTACGGATCTCAAACAATTCAAAAAATGACAAATTAAAATGTCAAAATATGTATTGAATTTATAAAATATAAAAGCCAAAATTTTCAATATTTAATAATATTCATAGTAATTAGCCTGTTTAACAGCTCTGTAATAATTTCGGTTCCGTGAATGTAATATTTTTATATCTACTTACCAAATTATTACTTATTGTAGGTTGTGATAAACGCACTGTTGTCTTTTCTTGTACTTTAAAATGAGGAATTAAGAACTGTAGATGTTCATAAAGCCACCAAGATGGCTTTATATGTTCTCCAGACTGATTTTTAAATGCTCTACTTTTATTGTGTATAACGGAAAACTGTGTTCGGATCCCATTGATTTTTGCTTGTACATCTTCCATGGAATAATTTAGTTTTGTACATTTTTTTAATTGTTGAGCAATTGTACTTAATGCTTGTTGTCGAATTACTTTATTTCGATAATTTGGATTACTGCGTACGTATAAAGATGGTTGTTGCTCGTAAAATGAGACAAGTAATTTTGTTGTCTCTACAGACCATTTTCCTCTATTTTTTATTATGCTAGTAACCGGACCTTCAAAGGTAAATTTTTGTTTGAGTTTTATGTTTATTTAAGCTTAATGGTGAAATATAGTTTAACTAGATATTTATATGTACAATCAAACTTAAGATATTTTTACAATAGTCCAAACTACAGTGACTTTCGTGACTTTATAATATACTTGATAACATAGTGTGGCCATTGGTATATAGGTCTAATTTTTGATTGCAATCAAGTGTATTATAAAGTGATGCACTTGTCAAGTGTATTATAAAGTGATTGTAGTTTAAACTGTTTTAATTATCCAAATATCTATTCAGTTTAGGGTTGTCAACCATACTTTATAATAACGTACCCGACTTTTTTTTCACAAACATACTTTATACTTTTGTATAAAAAACAAAGTATGCTAAAATACTTTATTTTGAATCTTGACTGTGATTACACTAAACAAAATTCTCCAATGCGTGATTCTTGAATGATTTATTAAATATTAAGATGGATGATTTATATTCTGAATCAATAATACTTAAAAAAAAATCTTGAAAAAATCTACTAATAAATAATAAAGAATTTGCAGAGAAGATACTGCTCAAAAATAGCAATATATTATATTTAATAATGCGTATGATAATTTCCCAAATATAAAATACAATTATTTCTTATTTGCTCTCTGTTCCCGCAACCTTAGCTTTCACTGAGAGAGTTTTTTCGGTGATGAATGTGAAGTGGTGAGAAGAGAGAAAAATAGGTCGTCTATAAATTTAATAGAAAATGAACTATTTATTTATTTTAATCTAAATTTAGATAAAACTACCTATGAAACGTTCATAGATAACCAAAAATTATTAGCATGTGTGCTATAAGCACAAAAAAAATGTATTTAAGGCAATAAAAACTTAAATTTGGGAAATATTTTTTTTTTCTGACAAATAACTACTTACTTTAATTTTTCTTATTCAAAAAATTAGATACATTATTTCTCTTAAAAAAGTTGGCAACCCTAATTAAGGAGATTAGAAGCAAAGGGATACAAGTGACATTTTAATATTTTTGCGAAAATGCTGTTTAAAGTTAAAATACTTTGGTGAAATATCAAAAAAATTTGTTAATTATAGTTTGGTTGTACATGTCATCATAACCTTAAATTTAAAAATATATTTTATTAAAAAAAATTATAAATCCAACATGGCTGTTACCACCGCCCAATTCTGCACTTAACTCTATTTTGGCGAAAGTCACTTGTACCCTTTTGCTTCTGACTCCCTCAATTCAGTACCTACTTAAGTACCCACAATCGGACATTTTGACTTACTTTACAAAATGGCTACTTAATATAAAATGTCGGATTATTCAGAGTTTATTAGGTATATACTTATATTAACTATAGTTTTTTATTTTAATAATTATCTTTCGACTTTTTGTGATAAAAATATATTGACTTATCTGTGTATATTCTAGCAATTATTACTATAATGATCTTTTTAGTTTTAAATAAAAATTTCAGAACTGAAAAAATTTTAAATTGATAATAAGAAAAGTATTTATAACTAAAAAGTCGATATTTATTTATTCTCTTTTTAATTATTTGTGATTTAAAACTTTTGGAAATAAAATAATATAGGTATTGTTTATATATTTACATGATTTTGTATTTATACTATACATATTTTAATTTTCAAATTTTCAGTGTGGGTACTTACGTATACGATTTGAGATTAGGTATAATAATCTGCACATAAATACCTATCTACTTATAGATATGTATAATATACTTAATTAAATACATAAAATTCACATAAGTAATAAATAATTTTAAAAATACCTTTTTGATCCATTTTTCCGAACAAAAACTAAAACAGGTCACAAAATTGTATGAAATTTGATATTTTTATTAATTTAAAAAAACTATTTTCAAAAAAATATAATATTAAAATAACATAGAACTGTCAAATTATACATTAAATTATAGACAATATTCAATGTTGTATTATAGACGTCTTATTCAAGTATGAACTCATATCGTATCGTTATGTTTAGCATTTTATTATACCAACAAGGATAGCATTACATTATACAATCAATGGCATTATGTATTATAGAGCGATAACATATTCTATTGGTTGAAATGCAATAATGAATAATAAATTATGCTGGATGCATTTATCCTAATCATAAATGTGTACAGTTGTACATAGAACAATTGAAAAATGTTAAAATGCATTTTATAGATAAATAAATTTCCTAGAAATTGTTTAAAAATGCATATGTATATAGGTATATACCGTATATACATATATTTTTATTAATAACACATCATAAGTACGTGTATATGTATTTATTAAGTATATAATATGGATATTGATAAAAATTATGTGAGGATACGTACATATTTTATTATTTTGTATGTATTTTATTAAATTATTCAAATTCTGTACATCATTGGTGTTTTTCTTATCTAAAATAAACCACATTGATAATAATTACATATGTTTGTGCAAATTGTACATAATTATGTTGATATGTACATATATAATGCAAAATTATAATTCCATTTTCTTAAAAAAAAATATAAATATTTAATAATAATGAATTATTTTTGTCAAATATTGATTAAAATGAAATAAGTAAGTCAAAAGAATACAGAAAAAATATATAAAATACATAGATATTAGAGTACATAAAGATATTATTATAATTTCTATTATATTTGATCTATTAATGATGGAAAATAAAGATGTGATGTGATTTTAACATTTTATTTTCTTTTATAATGTTAAAACAAAATTTTAAGGATATGAGATAGTGGCTCTAATACATATTTTTGTTAAATTCAGTTATATAAAGATAAAGCTAAGGATACACGAGACACTAAAATGTCGACACAAATGTCAGACATAAATTTCTTTACTGTTCACACCCCAACAAATTTTTTGTGTCTGGATATAGTGTCTGTGCATAAATGTACGCAACATGTGTCTGAGCTGTTCACATGAAAATCGATTTTTAATCGATAACCTTCCCAGTGAATAACTTTAAAATGACAAAATGTCAAGTAACATATGTGATACACAAAAGAGTGAAACGTGAAAAAAGTGTAATAAACTTGTAATAAAATTATTTTTTAAACACTTGCGAATGAAATAAAACCATAAATATTATAGAATGTTATTTAGTTATTTTTCTGTATTGACAAATTGACAAGTGTACTATGTACAAAATAATAAATTTTAGGCGGGGAATTTAAAAAAAAAATTATAATTCTTTCTTTATCCTCTAATTTATAAAATACCCCTATCGCAGCATCTGCATAACATAGCGAATTTCGAAATATTGGGCACTGGCGGATCTCATCTAAGACCTGTATCCATTTAAAATAATTCAGCTTTCTAAGAGTGAAAAGATTTTCAAAATCAGTTGAGTAGTTAATTTTTGGCGCTTTTTTGCATAAGGTGCTTGGCGCATATACCCATCTAAACTAGTTTAGCTTTCTAAGAGTAAAAGAATTTTCAAAATCGGCTAGGTAATTTATTTTTGGTATATTTGGGACCCAAGACCCCGAACGGACTTTGTACAGCATAGTGCTATCCACCTAAAATAAGTTAATTCTCTACCAATGAGAAAATATTGAGAATCGGTTCGGTAGCTTATTTCTATCTTATATAATATAGGATATTTTATCTTTCTAACAGTAAAACTATTTTTAAAACCCGTTGTGTAGTTTTCTATGCCGCATTTGCATCCGCAGGACAGTTGTGGATCTCAGATAACATACTGTACTTATCTAAAATAGTTTACCTCGGCAATAGTGAAAAAATTTTCAAAATCGGTTAGTTATTTTATTTTTGACACTTCTGGGTCCCATGGATTTTGACGGACCTTACATAACATAATCTATAACTATCTAAAATAGTTTAGCTCTCTAACAGCGAAAAAATTTTCAAAATCGGTCGGTTAGTTTATTCTTGGCGTTTAAAAGATCCCAGGACTCTGACCGACCTGATACAACATATAAGCTAAATCCATCTAAAATAGTTTACCTCTGTAATAGTGAAAAAATTTTCAAAATCAGTCGGTTATTGTATTTTTGACACTTTTAGATCCAATGGACCCTAGCGGACCTTACATAAGGTAATCTATATCTATCTAAAATAGTTTAGCTCTCTAACAGTGAAAAAATTTTCAAAATCGGTCGGTTAGTTTATTGTTGACATTTTTGGGTCCCATGGACTTTGGCGGACCTTACATTACGTTTTCTATATCTATCTAAAACAGCTTAGCTCTTTGACAGTGAAAAAATTTTCAAAATCGGTCGCTTATTTTATTTTTGACACTTCTAGATCCAATGGACCTTACCGGACCTTGCATAAGGTAATCTATATCTTTCTAAAATAGTTTAGCTCTCTAACAGTGAAAAAATTTTCAAAATCGGTCGGTTAGTTTATTTTTCACACTTTTGGGTCCCATGGACCCTGGCGGACCTTACATTATGTAATCTATATCTGTCTAAAATATCTAAAATAGCTTAGATCTTTGACAGTGAAAAAATTTTCAAAATCGATCTAGTTCTTTAAAATTTTTTTCCTGGCATATAAACATTATTATATTGTTATCTTTCTATAATATTTAATAATATTATATCATGACATTACCTTCATTATCTTGTTCATTTAAAATTCAATAAAAAAATTAAAAAAATCTTCATTACACATGCTTAAAATATCTGGTTAATTTTAATTTAAAAAATGAGACAGAGATATATGGTATTTATAATACATAGATTTTTAATAACTACCGTTTGTTTTACGTAAAAAAATGAAATTTTTGTATATGTTATAAGCAACTGAGATAGAAATATAAATTACTTATTACAATGACAAAGAGAGCAAAATAAGGCAAAAGTGAAAATTACGATTTTCTCGAAAACTACTTAACATAGAAAGAAAATTATAAGAACATTTTCTTTATAATTTTTTTTCCTTTTCAACGATGTAAAAATCGAACTGTCTTATGATAAGATCGAATGATAAAAAATGGCCAGAAAACCTACTTCTGGGCATCCGACGTGTCTGGCTAACGAACTTAGCCAAGCCAATTCAGAATCCAGTCCGCACACAAAATTTCATAAGCGTTAGACGTTTCGTTCGAGAGTTATCGAGGGAACACATAAATATATATATAAATATATATATATATATATATATATATATATATATATATATATATATATATATATAAATTTTAGTGAATATCATTTTCGTATTCTAGGGACCTCAAAACATATTTCTGCCATAGTCCCGGACTCAGATTGCGTCATGACACCTACTGTAATAGCTGAATTTCGAGTTTTCGAAATTCGTTAAAACGTTGTATACAATTAAATCAAAATTTCTCAACACTTAGTATAATTTAGATAATATTTATCAATTAACATTTTTATATTGAATGAAAACAAAAGTTATCAACTTTGTTGTGATGTAACTCATTTCTATACCATAAAGTAAAATTCTAAAAAATATGTTGGTAATTATGTACATTTAATTATATACCATGAATCTATCTCTCTTTTGCGAGTGTATGAAAAAATGTCAAACCGATTTGAAAATTTATGGCAGTGTTTACACCTATGCAATTTTACTAGCTAGAGCAGTGTTGACACAGTCTCGCTAGATTACGGACTGTTGTTAGCGACACTGTTCTCATTGCTGTATACACACCGATATTTGATCTATAGACCTACTCTAGACACCAAGAGTGTCTCGTGTATCTGCAGCCTAATAATTATCAGTATTATCACTAGTTACTGCGATATATGCGCTGATATCAGGGGAAACCCAAAATTAACTTTATACCAGTGTTTCTTAAACAATATATTTCGCAACGTTTTTATACGGTCTTTTTTGTGCGATTTTAATGACTTTTAACCGCGTAAAAAATACATTAAAATTATGTAAATAGAACTTGAAATTTATTAGAAACAAATGTCAACATTCAGTTGCTAAGTAAATTTATTGTATTTTTAACACGTTAATGGTCATGGACATTGTATGACGTCAAGTCGTACTTGACCATTGATATTAATAGATGGAGTACACATTATTTTTTTGAAGCAATATCGTCATATTGTTTAACACTTTTTATAATCTACGAAGTGTCGGTGGTAATGAATATTTTTTAATTTATATGTGATATTTGTTGTAAGTTGAGACTATTTAGTAATAAATATTCTAACAAAATTTATAACAGCAAATATATGTGAATAAAAACATGTCCGTAAATATAGAAAAATTTTAAATCCAACCTCGTTTAACCGCCATATTTGTCAACACTTTAGTCACTTTTTTGGTTTCATTTTCACATAATATGCATATGACAAACAAAATGATCGTGTTGCATTAGCAAAACACAAACGACACTGTGTAACACAGTGCATAGGGAAAAAGTAATGCCAACCAAATTTTCATGATTTTTTTACTTTTTTTTTTGCACAAAAAAACTAATTTTTTTAATAATTTTATTACAAAATTAACCTTTTAACTGTTTTTAATTAAATTATACATGTTATTGGAAATCATAAAAAGTATACCAAGCAGATTGAATCGATTTTTTTTTAAAATCTTACAAGGAGATGCACCCGGAGTGAAATTCGGGATTTTGATGAATCTTCGCTGGTGTGTAGAATAGGCAAAAATAAGGGACTCGTATTTTTTTTATCGGCCATCTTCCATGTTTACGGGGTGAAACCAGCCCCTAAAATTAGGGGTTCAAATCGTACTTCTTAAGGTATCTCGAAAACTATAAGAGATAGAGGAAAACTTTAAATTGACGAAATGTTACTCTTTGAAAGACCTATTCATCTGTATAGGTTAAACCAGGGCCGGGTTCATAAGAGGGTCTGGAGGGGTGAAAATGGGGGTAAATTTTCTTGTACAGCCTGAATGGTTCAATGTATCAAATTTTTGCCAATATAAATAGAAAGAGCAGCAAAAATTAGGGGATACGTGTTTTTGCGTTTTTTCGAAATCTGTGTGGTATTCAAGCCATATAAGGAGGAAAAAAATAGGGTTGATTACATTGCATTATTATTGATTGCAAATACCTTCTATATTTTTTTTATTTTTATGCTTATTTTCATCATTAAAATGTAAATTTTTACTTTCCGATAATGATTCATGTATTTTTCCGTACTTACTTAATTGGTAATTTAGCTATGTGTATATTTGGTTACTAATATTCAATATTTTTTATACGTATTTCTACCAAAATTCTCTGGTCTGCAAGTGTTAATGAATGTTCAACAAGAAGCAATAATCTTCCGTTCAACAACTGCCTTTGTCTTCTTACAAATTCGTTTTTAACCAAATAAACGCGGTTTATTTCTTTCTCAACATTCAAACTATTTTTCTTATTCTTTTTGTATGTTTTGTAGGTGTCAACCCCATTTTCCAAATCGCAAAATTTATTACAAAGCACCTGACAAGTGAGCGAAAGAGATTATTGCTTCTTGTCGAGCATTCATTAACACAAGCACACCAGAGAACTTTGTCCTTCGCAGAAATAGGTATAAAAAATATCGAATATGATTAATATGAGTAACCAGATGTACACATGGCTAAATTACCAATTAAGTTAGTACTCAAAAATATACAAATCATAATCGGAAAGTAAAAATTTACATTTTAATGATGAAAATAAGCATAAAAATAAAAAAATATAGAAGGTATTTGCAATCAATAATAATGCAATATAATCAACCCTATTTTTTTCCCCCTTATATGGCTTGAATACCACACATATTTCGAAAAAACGCAAAAACACGTATCCCCTAATTCTTGGTGCTCTTTCTATTTATGATGGCAAAAATTTGATAAATTGAATCATACAGGCTGTACAAGAAAATTTACCCCCAATTTCACCCCTCCAGACTCTCTTATGAACCCGGCCCTGGTTTAACCTATACAGATGAATAGGTCTTTCAAAGAGTAACATTTCGTCAATTTAAAGTTTTCCTCTATCTCTTATAGTTTTCGAGATATCTTAAGAAATACGATTTGAATCCCCAATTTTAGGGGCTGGTTTCACCCCGTAAACATGGAAGATGGCCGATAAAAAAAAGTACGGGTCCCTTATTTTTGCCTATTCTACACACCAGCGAAGTTTCATCAAAATCCCGAATTTCACTCTGCGTGCATTTCCTTGTTAGTAACTTTGTCTGTACTGCCCTCTCCAGAAACACAATAAAAGTTGATGTTCCATTAGTGAAAAAAGTAGACACAGTGTAACAGTGTCATGCACTGTGTAATATTTTTTCTAATGGAATACGATCATTATGTTGTATGTAATATGGACGGCTCAGTGTAATAGTGGGCCAAGCCCATTTTTTTAAAATTTTGAGCTGATAGTGGCATTTGATGGCTAAAATTATATACTTTAGTGCTGCATTGAACCAAGTCCTTAGTCCGACAATTTCTTGTCGAAAAGCAATAGTTCACTTTTGCACTGACAAAACATGTATTTCTTTCAGTGCACAAGTGAACTAAGTCCTATGGGGGGGGGGGGGGGTAGAGGGTACCCTCCATACTAAGTCCATTCTTACTGCTTGTGTGCTATTGTTTAATGTTCATTAACGTTGTTTATTTTACATTAACTAATATCAATAGATTTGAGCGTTACTTTATGGTATTCCATATTTGTAAATAATAAACAAATACTTTACTTTGCAAAATACCACTTTTATTTTTGAAACTGTGACAATATTGTTTCGAACCGTTAGTTCATTCTATTTGAAAATGAACTAACGGTTCGAAACAATATTGTCACAATTTCAAAAATAAAAGTGGTATTTTGCAAAGTAAAGTATTTGTTTATTATTTATAAACTAATATCATTATTTTTCATGTAATTTATATCAAAATTTTATATTTAATACCAGCTTAAAATACTTTAATAATGACAATTTATGAAGACTGGTTATCAGATGTTGAAGAATTTTCAGATGATGCTAAGTTAAAAACCGTTTCAATTTTTTAAGCAAGGTTTAACTTTTCGTTAAGCCTACTACCAGTACTATAATATTTGTCTATTTGAAATATTATGGTCGCAAGCTCAAAAGACCTCCAGAAACTGAGGTGAGGGGAACACTAATTGTATTATTTCAATAGTTACCAACTGGTTACCAACCAAACCAAGTAATAAAATTATGGTTTTGAACAAGTATTTCAACAACTCAAATAACTTTAACGATGTGTTAAATTTCCGAAGTGCTCCTGAAGTCGGACTATCATAAAATGTATCTGATTTTTATTATGCTTGTATGCTGGTTTATAAATAATACTTTTCGTTATCGAAAACTTTAATCGTAGATATCTCCTAAACCGTTATAACGGTTGGGCGCTTCTTGACTGTATTTAAAACTTGATTATGGCGCCATAAAATTACGATATATTGTTGTTTTAATTGTTGGATGCCATTAATTATATTTGTCCCTGAATTCGTGGGTTAAGTGTGAGGAATAATCCTCCGGAGACCAGCATTACGCGTGGCGGTTTGCGTCGACAGTTTTTCGTTGATAGAATAATTCGTCAGTAGATGGTTAAATTGGTATTTAAAATAATAAACGTTTATTTCCTTTTTAATATTTTATATTTATTATATTTTAGGCACTTTTATTTTGATAAATGTTCATAAAAATATTTTACAAAAAATTAATTTAAATGTTGTTTAAATCTTTGTTAAGAAAATTGTGACTCATATAAAAAATTACGTCTGAACCAATCTAAGGTCAGTTTGTGAGTGTGTGATGCACGAAGCATCGTATATCCGGTTCACCGTTGTTCGTTGGTCGTTCTGGTATCAAGTCCTGTGTTAAAAACCACTTAATTCGGGGAATCACAAAATGAAGTATTGGTGTAAGAAACCAATATGTCGGAATAATGATGGCGGCCTTACATAGATCACGTAACGGCCGCTAGTTGGCGCCACCAAACACATTACCTGGGGTTTGAACCCATGATAAGTATCAAAAATTAACAAATTACGCGGCGGCAATCAATACTACATTAGTGTAAATTCGATTGCCTAAAGTTCTCGGTTTACGCCCACTACTGTTACACAGTGTATCGTAGCGAAAAAATAACGAAATTTTTGAAGGCTTAAGCGAAGCAAGTTGTAGGTATTCCAAACGTATAGTGACTGTTAAAACCTACTTTTTGTTATCGAAAATTATCGATATCAAATTACTTATCATAAATTGGTTATAACTGGTTAATTTAGGCTCAATTAGTCTGTTTGATTTGGTCAGCAATTAGTCTGTTTGATTTGGTCAGCATTTGATTTTAAAAAAATTACTTTTTGTAAACGTAAACTTTTGATCGTCAATATCTCGTAAACGATGCGTCATAGCGAAAAAATAACGAAATTTTTTGAAGGCTTAAGCGAAGCAAGTTGTAGGTATTCCAGATGTATTGTGAATGTTAAAACCTACTTTTCGTTATCGAAAATTATCGATACCAAGTTATTTATCATACATTGGTTATGACTTGTTAATTTAGACTCTATTAGTTCCCGCTGATCAGCAATAGAACATTTGTTTAAAATTATTTTTCGTTAATTTTCGTTATCGAAAACTTTATTCGTGAATAAACGGTGTGTCGTAACGAAAAAATAACAAATTTTTGAAGGTTTAAGCGGAACAAGCTTTAAGTATTCCAGACATATTAAGATTATTAAAATGTAGTTTTCGCTATCAAAAATTATCGATATCGAAATTAACGATATTTTTAAAATTTAAGTATTTGTAATGCTATTCTAGTATTTATTTGGTACCAATATACCATACGGATTATGTTATAAGACGATATTCTTTATTTCTCTCTCCTTTTACAAATCTTCAGAGGTAAAGTGAACCAAGTCCAGCATGCCTGATTAGTATGTGATGTAACTTGTTGGTAAATTAGCATACAGAGTCTAAGTTAAAGATTGACAAGTCTGACTTTAATGTAAAAATATGTAAAAACATAATGTGTAATTAATTACAGCTCTTAAACTTTAAAGGAATTTTTTTCAAAATTTACAATTATGGATTTGGTTCACTTTTACACTGAGCCCTCCATATACTTGTACTCCATCTATAACTCAAGTCTCAAACAAACCTAAATAAACATAAAAACTTTAGGTTAGAGATGTTGATTCTCAAAAAAAAGATTGATTTTTGGATCGATTTAAATAGAAATTAAAAAAATCGATTAAAAAAAATCGGCTAAAAAAATCAATTCTGTGAGATCGATCTAAAAAATCGAAATTTTGAAATTAAGGGACTTACTTGATAATACATGGGTAAGTAAAAACGCCTTACATTATATTTGTAAAGGCGATGAGTTAACTTTTCAATTATAATTATAGCAAATAACGCAACTGAATATGTAGGACGAATACCACGGAATGAACCAAGTTTATTCAAAAATTTCAAACAAACTGACAAAAAATGTTTTCTAAATTAGTCGCTTTTGTGGGAAAGGGATCGTTTGCACAGATAGGTGGTCTCTTCCTTCCTTTTGCATTAATGGCCGTGTTCGTTGCTGAGTTTTTCTGCTCAAAGTGAGCTGTTGGCACATGCGCAAGACCTTTTTTTATGGAATACGCATGCTCCAAAATACTTCATATTATGAGCACAAGTGACTAGGACGAGTCGTTTTTCGCGCCAATTTGTTCATTTAAAACTGAACGGTGGTTTTGTCAAGTTTTTTAAAAAATTTAACAAAAATGAACTAATTTTTATGTAAGAGTGAACAAAGCATTTAGAATCATTTTTCAATTGCAGTCAAGTATCCTATTGCCAGAATCTGTCCACGCAAATCGTACAATTACGTTTTCTTTTTTCACCACTCGTGGTGCTAATATTCCTCTTGTACTGATGTGAATACAGTAAGATAAATAGTGAAGTGAGCATAATATGAATACTCATAACCACGATTTTTGTATGTGAACAATTTAAAAATGATTTCAAAAATCTTATAAAATTTTAAATAAATACGAAGAATTTATTCAATTTAATTTTATCAATAATATCAAAATGGGCAGGGTGGGTGCTGTTAAAATTTGTACTAGTGGTAGTGCGGCTGATAAAAAACGACGCAAGGAATTAAATTTGAAAAATCCTGGATTTTTCAAAGTACCTCAAGTAAGTTAATATATTTAACGGAAAATCAAGTAAACTAAATAAATTTTATTAATAAATAAATTAATAAATAAATAATTAATTATTAATAAATTTTAAGCACAAGTATTTCGTACTTCATAAAAATGTTCTTGCGCATGCGCTAACAGCTCACTTTGAGTAGAAAAACTCAGCAACGAACACAGCGATTAGTCTTCTACTGGACAGGATAGTGCGTATATGTATTATGTATAGTTATATAGAGCCATATGAGGGATTCGTTGGTTACAACGAGTAAAAAGTGACAATTAACAAAAGCGTTTTTGGTGTTTCATTTTAACATATGAAGAGTACAGGCGAAAAAGTATGAAGGTCCACTTGGTATTATTTTGAGTAAAACAAATTTTTAACTTTAAAGAATTTTTGTACTTACATTGGATGTTCATTGGACGTACATCTCTTATGCATACAATCACTGGTATCCTCATCTTTCTTCGCCTGTACATTTTTATTTAAACGGCAATAACTTCGTACTTTCATCTTTTTACCCCACTCGACTTAGCCCCCCCCCCACCTTTTAGAGTTGAAAAAACAAATGGCGCATAATTAGAAGCTATTTATGAGCTTTCGTATTCCGTGAATTAAAAATTTTGAGCTCGACACACTGAGCAAGAATTTAATATTTTTAGTGGGGGGGGGCTGAGTCGAGTTTGACTCAACCTTCCCCCCCCCCCCTCGCTTAAAAATAAAAATTTCTGACCAGTTTTTGTAGTAGAATTACGAGCTACTTATGAGCTTTTGAATAAGTATAATTTCGATTTTTAAGCTCACCCCCGTAGTCTCCAAACTACCTTTAAATGATTAAATTTGAGAAAGAAGTAGATACTTATAAAATAACAAATAGATTACCTATGTTTTAAAAATGAAAAGTAGATTGTGTTTAAGAATAATGCTTTAAAATAGGCGCACTCTATAATTACTCAGTCCCCTCACTTATAAAAACCACCCCGCATCTCCTTGACATAAAACAATGCCGCTGTATTTAAAGCGAAGAAAAATAAACTATTTTGTGATTAAATATCGTCTTCGATTTAGCAGCCTTTTAGAAGTAAAAACACAAACAATAGCGCAAAATTATAAGCTGTTTAGGAGCATTCATATTCTACGAATTAAAAATTTTGAGGGTGAGACGAGAATTCATTGTTTTTAATGGTGCCTACTTTCCGATACTTAAAATTATCAAAAACAGTTTACGTATGGGAGTATGCGACGGCTAAGTTTACGTAAAATTAGCCGTCCCTATTGTTGTTCTTATTCTCTGGAAAATTTTTGGAACACCTTGTTTCTTATTAGCACATCTAAATAACACTTAAAATACATATATTTCTCATCTAGTTGTTTTCTAGAATTTCCAAAATTTGTTTGCTAGTTTTATGGAGGTCTAATTTTTTTCATTTTAATTTTAGTTTCCGTTTATGTCGAAGAGATCGAGGGCAGGGTATGGGTATAAGAATTTGGAACTCAATAAACGAAATGTGTGTATTTCGTTCAGGTTTATTTTTGAAGTTCTTATTACTTTCCAAATATAATTTAATTTTAAATTTTCTAACATACTTCTTTCGCCAACTTGATCAATTAAGAATTGTTTATAGACTAACGGGCTAAACTTAAAACTGAAATTATACTAATTCAGAAGCTCATCAAATGCTCTTAATTATACTACAATAAATCTGATAATTTTATGCTAAAGTTGAGGGGGAGAGGACTGACTCAAACTCGACTCAGCTCTCCACTAAAAATATTAAGTTCTTGTTCAATGTGTCGAGCTCAAAATTTTTAATTCGGGGAATATAAAAAGCTCCTGAATAGCTTATAATTATGAGCTATTTGTCTTCTTAAATCTAAAGGATGGGAGCAACCAGCTCGAAAGGGGTGACATCCGAAATGGTTCCTTTGTAAAGGGATTGCAACTCAGTAATCGAAATTTACGTATTTTATAAGCTGATAAATCGTAAACGATATTCAGTCGCAAAATAGTTTATTTTCTTCGCTTTAAATATAGCGGCATTGTTTTATACCAAGGAGATGCGGGGTGATTTTTATAAGGGATGGGGACTAAGTAATTAGAGTGCGCCTATTTTAAAGCTTTATTCTTAAACACAATCTACTCTCATTTTTAAAACATAGGAAATCTATTTGTTATTTTGTAAATATCTACTTCTATTTCAAAAATCATTTAAGGGTAGTTTGGAGATTACGGGGCTGAGCTCAAAAATCGAAATTATACTTATTCAAAAGCTCATAAATAGCTCGTAATTCTACTGAAAAAATTAGTCAGAAATTTTTATTTTTAAGCGTGGGGGGGCTGAGTCAAACTCGACTCAGCCCCCCCCCCCCCACTGAAAATATTAAATTCTTGCACAGTATGTCGAGCTCAAAATTTTTAATTATCGGAATACGAAAGCTCATAAATAGCTCCTAATTATGCGCTATTTGTTTTTTCAATTCTAAAAGGTGGGGGGGGCTAGGTCGAGTGGGGTCATCTTTTTTCCAATTTTTAAGAGGTGTTATAGATTGTATGAAAAAAATCACATTTTAGACAAAAAGTGGACCCTCATCTTTTTTCGCCTGTACTCTTCACATGTTTCTTTGTAGAATTACAATTAAAATGAAATTTTTTTTTGAAAAAATCGGTTATCGATCTCTTACTTTTAATAATCGATTCATAAATCGATTCAAATGAAAAAATCGAAAAAAGAATTGATTTTTTAAGCTTCGATTATTCGATTTTCGATTAATCGATTTAAAATCGACATCTATACTTTAGGTTAACGAAATTATGTGGACACCTGACTAACTTATAGGCCTTATAGGTGTTCATATTTTGATAAAGAAAAACCGGAACACAGGCTAAAAATAAATAAATAAATACAAAAGGAAAACAGACAGAGGTCTTTAAATACATCTTAATTACGGACTTCTGAATTGAAATGTTCGTCGAACCTTTAGTTTTACGTGACCGCAAACTCAAACTGACATAAATGAGATTGTTTTTTGTAAAATTAACCAAGTTATAAGTTGTTTAACCACTTTCATTCCTTGGTTTTTCGTCCTCTTTTGGATCCTAATTTAGTTAATCTTAATGTTGATTGTTTATTTTTCGCCAAGAAATTAGTGAAAGTAGTAGATAGTTCAATTACATAGGTATTTACGAAAAAGTCTTTACAAAATTTTCGTTTGACTCACAGTTACACAGATTAATTTCAACCTTATTTTCAAGAATGTGATTGACCTACATCACTAGTTTCGAAAATTTAGTTTTGCATTAATATAGAAGAGTTCACTATGAGTTCCAGAAAAAGCTATCTACTCAAAATGCACAATTGGTTATTTCAATACGATACTTACTATATCGTGCTATTACCTATTCAAGATGAAAAACCGGGTACATGTAAGGTGATGACAGTAAGTAGTTTAAGAAATCGGGATAAACAGCCGTCCTGAAAGAATTTGTCGGAACATAGGGATAAGGTGCTTAAAACCGAGACAAACCCGATAAAACTGATGTGAGACGTATGGACAGCCTAGACTAATTGCGACACAACGCTGTACTGCGTCAAAATTTCACATGAAGTGTATTAGTTGTCAAAATAGTATACCAATTGGGCGTTTTGTCATTATAGGTTATAATCATTAACGTTTCAATATACATATACACAGTATAAAGATTAATACTAACCTAAGTAATGTAGTGTAGTGAGCCTGCGTTTCTTTACACACGACCGTGTGTAAAGAACCACAGCTACAGCTACACTTTACACTGTATGTTATATTAAAACCTGTACAAAATTTTTATCTAACTGAATGCTGGAATTTATTTTTAATAAATTTCAATAAATTGCGCGGCTTGTGTAACTTTTTCGCTCGTATGTAGCGTGTGTAGTATGCAACTTACAACCTGTCAGGTAATAATTGTACCCATAGAGTAATAGAGACAACATATCTATGCCTACACTACTGGAACCAGTGTAACATGTAAGAGATAGACAATATGTTGTATACACACACTGGGTTTACATTGTATTAGGGCGATTTTGTGTATTTGTGTGAGTAACGCAGATAGTAGGGGCGGTCACGTGGGTCAGACACCACACGCATGTACTAGGGGATGTAACCGATGTAACAATACCAACAACAATCAAGTCCATTATCGTGTGGTTGATCTTCAATCATCGACTGCTACTGACAAACTGACAACTAAGAAGCCTAATGAGCACAGAAGTACACACTCGTGATTTCAGAAAAGAGATAGTTGCGGGATCTCTGTCCTCTGTGATTGTACCTAACATACTATTGTATTACGTATTGTGTATTATAATATACATTTTTCTTTTTTGTAATAATTATATGTATGACGTACCTCTTTTAGAACCATGATAGTTAAGGGGGGAAACCACATTAGGAGGCTCATTTTCACTGATTTTTTAGAATTTTTTTGGATGGGAAGAATTATTTAGAATTCAGTCAAATTTTGACATCATTTTACTCATATTTCGAACAACTTTTTTTGAATTTTTCTGAATAATTTCAGCCAAAAATAACAAAGTTACGCACTGATGTCCGCTGAAGGTCGTAAGTAGAGTTCTCCAATTGCAGGACGTGTAGCCATTGTAATTTTCATCTGATTTCAAAATGATTTTCATTTTACATTAATAACTTATTTTCTAAGAATATGAACCTCAATGCAGGTGAAAATAATGAAAATTAAAAATTTTGCAGCCGTTGGAAAAATTTATTTCAATTTCGACCATCTTTTTTCATTAATTATGCAAAAAAAAAAAACACCCTTAAAATCATGATATTATCTCAAAAGTTGGTTCATATATTTTCTAGTTTCATAAAGAATAATACTATTCATTTTCATAATGATTGGTTCATTCTTCTTAGTCACTTTGAAAAAAACGCGTTTAAAAAGAAAATTCTCAAAAACTATAAATTTAAGAAAGTTAACAATAATGTAAAATGCTCATCAATTAATCTGCGATTCCAGCACCATTTATTAATCCTTCTTCTTCCTCATAGGCTTCGTAAGTAACGTAAGTAGTGCCCTACCCTTCCTGCTATGCGCTCGAGGCTGTAGCCTGTATTCGATGAGCGCTCGGTTCTATGCGAATAGAAATGCGAATTTCGCTTTGAAATTTTGACAGCGTATTCTTGGATAATTAAGCTAACGATTTATGTAATAAAAAAATCGATTTTTTTGAACCTCCTAATGTGGTTTCTTCTTTAATACAATAGATATGATGGTATGGAGAGTGGTAATTCAAAGGCGATTTTAGGATTTTTATTTTGAGCAGGTTTGAATTTTTCTGTTATAAACATTTGCATAATTTAATATCCTGTATGCTATTTCCTTTCTTGAAGCTTTATAAACATTTGCATATTTTAATATCCTGTATGCTATTTCCTTTCTTGAAGCTATACATTTTTTACTGCATAATTTTAAAACTGAATAAAACGTGGTTTTAAGAAATATTTACAAACTATTTCATTAAATCACATAGGTACCAGTTAGGAGGCAGAGGCGGTGCAATTCTAAAATGGGGAATAGGCAAGATAAGTTTTGCAAGGCCCCTTTTAATTTTCTTTTTGAAATTTCTCTTTTAAAAATTAGGAGCAAAGAAAACGCTTTAATCACTTTTGGGAGACTCCTCTTCCCATGATTTCATGATTTTTCAAAGAAGCCTCTCTGAAAATTAGGTGACGAGCAAAAGAAAAAAATACCCCTGTCGCAGCATCTGCATAACATAGCGAATTTCCAAATCTTGGGCACTGGCGGATCTCATCTAAGACCTGTACCTATTTAAAATAGTTTAGCTTTCTAAGAGTAAAAGAATTTTTAAAATCGACTGGGTAATTAGTTTTGGTATTTTTAGGGACCCAAGAACCCGAACGAATTTTGTGCAGCATAGTTGTATCCATCTAAAATAATTTAGTTCTCTAGCAGTGAGAAATTTTTTAGCATCGGTTCGATAGCTTATTACTGGCGTTTTCGGATCTTCAAGATCCCGGTGGACCTCATTAAAAAATCAGTTCGACCGTATATTCTAGGCGGACTTTATGTAATATATATATATATATATATATATATATATATATATATATATATATATATATATATATATATATATATATATATATATATATATATATATATATATATATTCAAAACCCGTTGTGTAGCATTCTACACCGCATTTGCATCCGCAGGACAGTTGTGGATCTCAGATAACACAACCTGTACCTATCTAAAATAGTTTACCTCGGTAATAGTAAAAAAAGTTTCAAAATCGGTCAGTTATTTTATTTTTGACACTTTTAGGTCCTACTGACACTGTCAGACCTTACATAACGTAATCTATATGTATCTAAAATAGCTTAGCTCCCCAACAGTGAAAAAATTTTCAAAATCGGTCGGTTAGTTTATTTTTGACACTTTTGGATCCGATGGACCCTGGCAGACTTTACATAACGTAATCTATATTTATCTAAAATAGTTTAGCTCTGTAACAGTGAAAAAATTTTCAAAATCGGTCGGTTAGTTTATTTTTACCACTTTTGGGTCCCATGGACCCTGGCGGACCCTAAATAACGTAATGTATGTCTATCTAAAATAGCTTAGTTCCCCAACAGTGAAAAAATTTTCAAAATCGGTCGGTTAGTTTATTTTTGACACTTTTGGATCCCATGGACCCTGGCAGACCTTACATAACGTAATCTATATTTATCTAAAATAGTTTAGCTCTGTAACAGTGAAAAAATTTTCAAAATCGGTCAGTTAGTTTATTTTTGACACTTTTGGGTTCTATGGACCTTGGTGGACCTTACATAACGTAATTTATATTTATCTAAAATAGTTTAGCTCTGTAACAGTGAAAAAATTTTCAAAATCGGTCAGTTAGTTTATTTTTGACACTTCTGGATCCTATGGACCCTGGCAGACCTTACATAACGGAATCTATATTTATCTAAAACAGTTTAGCTCTGTAACAGTGAAAAAATTTTCAAAATCGATCAGGCAGTTTATTTTTGACACTTTTGGGTCCTATGGACCCAGGCGGACCTTACATAACGTAATCGATATTTATCTAAAATAGTTTAGCTCTGTAACAGTGAAAAAATTTTCAAAATCGGTCAGTTAGTTTATTTTTGACACTTTTGGGTCCTGTGGACCCTGGCGGACCTTACATAATGTATTCTAAATCTATCTAAAATAGTTTAGCTCTGTAACAGTGAAGAAATTTTTAAAATTGGTCGTTTAGTTTATTTTTTACAATTATGGGATCAGTAAATCCTGGCAAAACTCATACAAGTCTAGTACTCTAACAGTAAGAAAAGGGTTCTAAGGATCTCATATAACTTATGGCAGTCCGTAAGCTTCTTGCGGACATCATTTAATTAATTAATTCAAATACTTTAACTTACTAACTGTGAAAAAATTTTTAAAATCGATTGGTTAATTAATTTCTGGCCTTTTTAGGTCTCGAAAACCTTGACCTCACATAAAATACCTTAAATCCATTTGAAATGGTTTAATTTTTTAACATTATTAATTATTAGTGAAAAAATTTTCAAAATCGATTCAAAATATTTTTCCGTGCATACATATGTACATTGTACATATTTTGTTTTGTATCATATTTAATAATATTATATCATAACATAATCTTCAATTTCTTGTTTACTTAAAAATTCAATAAAAAAAAAATTCTTCATTACATTAGCTTAGAAAATCTGTTTAATTTACATTTTTTAACATGAGATAGAACCATGCTAATTATAATGCAATAAATGAGAAACAAGACTCTATACATGTATGTGTGTTATAACACATGTATGTGAATAGACTTCACTTGTGACTTGTTCTCACAAAATTCTTTAATAAAAAAGTGAAATATTTTTATACTTCATAAAGAACTGAGATATAAATATAAATTACTTATTAGACTAACAAAGAAAGAAAACTAATAATATAATGGTGAAAATTTACATTTTCTCGAAAAATACTTAAAATAGAAAGAAAATTATAAGAATATTTTCTTCATAATTTTTTTTTCCTTTTCAACGATGTAAAAATCGAACTGTCTTATGATAGGATCGAATGATAAAAAATGGCCAGAAAACCTACTTCTGGGCATCCGACGTGTCTGGCTAACGAACTTAGCCGAGCGAATTCAGAATCCAGTCCGCACACAAAATTTCATAAGCATTAGACGTTTCGTTCGAGAGTTATCGTGGCGACACACATATATATATATATATATATATATATATATATATATATATAAATTTTAGTGAATATCATTTTCGTATTCTAGGGACCTCAAAACACATTTTCACATTTCTGTTATGATCCCGGGCTTAGGTCCCGTCATGACACCTACTGTAATAGCGTATTTCCAGTTTCACTTTTGGAAATTCGCTAAAAAAACAACAACTCAGCAGACCGACGCATTCTAAATCAACCCTGACGGAAAAAAATCTATGAAAAAAATTATGACAAATTATGAAAAACTATGAAAAACATATCCAAATTTGGACACTTTTATGATTATAATTCATTATCATACTTTTTCAGAAAAATTCATCGTTTGTTAGAAATTGTCGTTAAAAAAAAAGAGATTTTCATAGATTTTCAGACATTCAAATGTAATAGATATTCATATTTTTTCATAGTTATTCATAACTCATAATCATAATATTTTAGAATTATGCATAATTTTTCATTAAAGCCATGGTCATTTTTTATGATTTTCTATGAAAAAATATGATTTTTTAATAATTTACTGTTTCATAGAGTTTCATAACATTTTATAGAATTTATCATAGTTTTTCATAATTTTTTTTTCCGCCAGGGAAGTTCTGTCATCTTCCTTACACACGCGAGACCCCTAAAGGCGCAAAGCTATAGGCGGTTGCTCACTTCGCCCACCCTTTGTGTCGCTTCTGTTAGGAGGGACTGTATATTATTGAACTTTGTTTTAGTATATAGAACATGTTCAGACCGATTGTTAAGTGTTTAGTTTTAAGTGATTAGTAGCAAGTAAAACACTTTAGTAAAAAGTAAAACGTATTAGTAATAAACAGAACGCATAAGTGGAACAGGGAAAAAAAAATGACAATGTTAGTAGGTCTTACTCACACCTGAGAAGCACAAAAAAATGCAGTTATTATGTTAAAAATCGGGGAGGGACTCTTATACCCTACCCAAGGACTTTCGTCCCATCTGCCTGACATCGTTCCTATTGAAATCACTGGAAAGGCTGGTGGATAGATACATTAGGGATAATGCTCTAAAGTATAGGCCATTACACCCTAATCAACACGCATATCAAGCTGGTAAATCAGTTGAGACAGCTCTTCACCAACTGGTTGTGCGGTTGGAGAAGACGCTGAATCAAAAGGAATTGGCTATGTCCACTTTCTTGGATATATATAGAGGGTGCTTTCAATTTTACTTCTTTGGACTCTATTTGTAGAGGACTGGGTCAACATGGGGTCGATAATACATTGACCCGATGGATAATGACTTTCCTTGAGGGGTGGCAAGCGGTCGCCTGTTTAAACGACTGCACTCTTAACGTTAAAACACCAAGGGGCTGCCCACAAGGAGGAGTTCTTTCCCCACTTCTTTGGTGCCAGGTGGTAGATGAGCTAATCATCAGGCTCAGTAATAGCGGCATTTATGCGCAGGGATACACTGATGACATATGTATTATGTCGGTCGGACGTTTTCCTGACACAGTAACTGGTCTCATGGTTAAATGCACTTGTCACCGTGGAACGGTGGTGCAGAGAGGTCGATCTAATAGTTAATCCTGGGAAGACCGACCTTGTTGTCTCAGGAAGAGGAGGCTCAATGGTATTTTCGAGCCGCTCTTTTTTGGGAAACGGTTGGCTTTTTCGGGATCGGTCAAGTATCTGGGAGTTACTCTCGATGCTCGACTAACCTGGAAGGAGCACATTAAAAACAAGGTAGTTAAGGCCTGTAGCACTTTTTGGGCCTGCTGAAGAGCTGTTGGGGCCAGGTGTGGCTTTAAACCAAAAATGGTTTATTGGCTCTACACAACAATTGTTAGGCCGTCGCTTACCTTTGCTTCCTTGATTTGGTGGCCTGGTACTGAAACAGCCAGTGATAGGTCAAAACTGAATAAAATTCAAACATTAGCGTGCTTGGGCATTACGGGAGCCATGCGTACAACGCCGCTGGTCGCTCTGGAGGCGCTGACGGGACTGTATTCGCTCCATTTAGAGGTACAGAGGCAGACCAGGCTATGCGTCTACAGACTTTAAAGTAACGGGTGTTGGTCTTACAAACATCCTGGGCAAGGGTATTCGGCCGCTTTATCTGGGCTCCAGGAGCCACTTGTTATCACTCAAGTGATAAGTAACACAATGAAGCCCGAATATAATCTGGATCGCAACTATAATGTGATCATTCCATCCAAGGAGGAGTAGGAAAGCTGGCGGAAGGTACAGGTGCGGGTGTTTTCGGATCCCGAACCCGATTAACCTACCCCTTGGGAAAAGAATCAACGGTTTTCCAGGCTGAAGTGTTTGCCATTTCAGCCTGTGCGAAACTGATACAAAGTAGGCCCGGCTGGAAGGAACATCGCGTAAGCATATATTCCGACAGCCAGGCGGCTCTCAACGCCCTTAATGGCGTTAGGACAACGTCAAGATTGGTGCACGAGTGCCAAGAAGCGTTAGATCAACTCTCGGTCCATTGTCCAGTGACCTTGGTATGGGTACCAGGCCATACGGGAATAGATGCAAATGAGAGAGCAGATGATTTAGCTAAATGAGGTTCGACTCAACCTTTAATAGGTCTAGAGCCGGCCCTAGGAATATCATTTCAGAGAGTGAGGTGTGCTGTGGATGATTGGGCTAAAAGACAACACGCCCATCTCTTGCAGTGTGTACAACGGCCAGACAGGCCCGAGAGCTTATAGTACTGACCAGTTTAAAACGGAGAAAGGAATTGCTATCTTTAAGGAGAGTACAGCTGAGCCGGTTAACAGGTATACTTACGGGGCATAACGTCCTGAGGAAGCACCTGCATATCATGGGATTAGTGGAAAGTACTCTCTGCCGAAGGTACGGCTTGGAGGACGAATCTTCGTCCCATGTTTTATGCTCTTGTGAAGCATTGTTATCCTTGAGATGCAAGTATCTGGGATCTCCAATACTGAGTTCGAGGATATCAGGATTGCAGACTGTAGTGCTATCCTGAGTGTCTATGAGAGACTGGGCATTAGCTAGTTCCTCTTGGATGCCATGAGGTACAATGGGCCCGTATTTGGTGGCCTATGTGCAATGGGAACTTTGAACCCCGACTCACTTACAGCATTCATTCATTCATTCATGTTAAATAAGTTTAATGAAAAATAAATGTAAATCTCAGCTAAGTACCTATATGAAAATTTTAAATTAGTTACAAGTTTAACTAGCTTATAAGAAAAAGTAGGGACATTTTTATAAAATGGTAGTAAATATTAATACTGGCTACTAACCCCGGGTACACACTGAGACGAACATTGTTAGTTAACACAGTTCGCTAACATTGTTCACTAACATGTTCGTTTGATTTCTGTTGTACTAACATTTTTAAATAACATTTTTGTTAAAAAAATGTTATTTAGCGTGTTATTATGTTTCCCATAGACGAGCGGTAAACTTCAAAGAGTTTGAATGTTAGCTAACATTTTTTAACGAAACAAAATATTTGTTTTGTTTTTGAACAAGTTTATTTTTTATTTTTTATGTATTTGTATAATTTATATTTGCTATACTTTTTATTAAGAGTTTATATTTTTTTATTTTTTAATTTTTCGATGATTTGTGGTTTAATGAATATTTAAAAATCTCTTTTTAGACATTCTGTAGAAGTTTCTGATTTTACTTGCATCTTGAATTTGCAAATTATTCTGTAGTTCTAAAGCTATACAACATTATTGCAAAACACTTTTTATCCACCATTGACATTTTTTTTTTCTTTATTTTGATATCCAAAATAGAGATATCGCTGAGAATTTTTATATCTTGTTCCCACCTACAGCCGAAGTTGATTTGCCATTCCCCCCGAAGTTGATTTGCCAATCCTGAAAAAAAGTCAAATCCCGATGAGTCTCAATTCCACCCGATTTATCAGTTTTAATCCAATTCCCAAAGGAACTCGGTTCTTGCTTCGATTACCACCTTTAGTGCCAGTCCCAATTCCGTGGAAATTATATGTTCCCGTTCGTTTCTAAAAAACTCAATCCTTTCTCGTTGGGTTTCCCGGCCGATTGATATGTCCAATCAAAAATCACACTTACAATACCATAACGTCATCATCACTACTTGATATTTTTTTTATATCCATAATGAATAAAAACATGTAACAACAATAAAATACCAAATGTTCTAAAAAAATTGAAATTTCAGTGTGTACATTCATGTTAGCTAACTTTGTTAGTTAACAAATGTTCAGAAACATTGTTCGCTAACAAAAGTTAGCTAACATTCGTGTTAGCTAACAATGTTTGTCTCAGTGTGTGCCCGGCATAAGAATATGAAATTGTCAAAAATCTAAGAATTAGGTACACAAAATGAACAGTAATTTTTTTTTTTTTTTGATTACGGCGTTAAGGCTGTATATTTCTTTAATTTTTAGTTTGAGTAAACCATATACTCTTCTACATTTTTGAGAGACGAATACAGAATCAGTTACAAATTAGGTTGTATCTGTCTTTTTTAATAGCAATGACTCCCAAGCTATTGAGTATATTTATATTACTCACAGCGAGTCTTAAGTACAATTTGACTATTTTCTTAATAAAGAAGTTATGTTTAAAAGAAACCGTACTTACAAATATCACCAACAAAACTGAAAGCATACAGTTCCAGAATTCAGAAAAATACTTAAGATCATCCTTTAAATATTTTTATTAATTTTCTTTTATTTTTATCTTCATCTTTTTTAAAATTTTTGGGTAAACGCGGATCTACCTGGGTAGGTCTATCCACTAAAATCGCCATTGCGACAATTCGATATTGGGTGCAGTATAGGGTTGCCATCAGGGCCGTATTTAGCCTATTGGCACTCCGGAATAATTTAGAATAATGGGGTTCCTTTGATTATGACAGAGGACTATTTTATTAAAACAGGTAAAAGGAAAAGATAAACAATATCCTAGATTTATTCAACTGTTATTTTTATTTCTTTACAATTGCATTAAATAAATAGATAATTATAATATAATCCGGAAAAGTAACTCTTCTAACATTTAAGGGTACCCTATACGCTGGTTAGTGCTTAATAATCTATGTTGATTGCAGAGGTACCCTTCTAGCTTTGAGATAAGCAAAACAGTCACTTCACGAAATTTGATCAACGAAAACTGATTCAACAAAAATTAGACACTATTAGGTTCAAATCGTAATAGATTTTTTGATTTATTGAAGTTTATGGCTTTTCATTGTTGATGACACTTTTCTTTACGAGTGTGTATAAAAGTAGCCATTTTATTTGTTGAATATATAAATTCAGTCTGTAATGTTTTAAGTGTGGTATATCGTTGTAGGACAAATTAAAAAGTATTTAAATACATACTTTTAATTCTATGAAATACTTGGATCTACGTATATTACAAGAGTTTACTTAACAATGAGTAAAATCTTACACTTGAGTAGAGCCGGCAAGAGGAGGGTCAGATGAGGCAGTTGCGCGAGGGCCCGGGTTTAAAAAGGGGGCCCGAAGCCTCAGTTAAGGGCCCGAATAAAGCACGAATACGGTTTTTTTGTTCGTCAACTGTATTTTCGGAGAAAAAAGTGTTTGAACATTTTTCGTAGTGCTTGGGAGCCCATCATTTTTCTCGCCTGTCCTGTACTTGAGTGTAAGCAATGCAAAGTAAAACTATCTGGTTACCAGCACAGAAGACGAAGGTTGGAAAAGGAAGCCCAAAAGCAGAAACAAACTGGCGCTTTAAAGAATTATTCACGGAGTACGGTAGAACCATAACAAATGACGACTCAGAATGTCAATTTTTAGTCGAATTTTTCCTTGAAAAAATTAGACTTATACAGTCTATACGACAAGAACGGTGAGAGGCGAGAGTAAGGGCGCTATCCGTTTTCGGACCCGTAGAACACGAATATGTAGAAAAAAATGTCTGATATATATATATATATATATATATATATATATATATATATATATATATATATATATTCCCGCCACCTTTTAATTTGTGTAGGGCCCCCCTATGGAAGTTAAGAGATGAAATTTGGTAAATGGGGCTCATTTTCGAGGCACCTCATACTATCAAAGTGGGGTAAAATTTTGGGCAAATTTTTTTTCTGACCCGACCTTTAAGGGGGTGGTGGGGGGCGGAAAAGCAATAAAACTTTTCCAAACCGGTTTTAAATAATGTTTCGGTCAATTATCTACAACATATCCAAAATTCAGCTTCCTAGGATGATTTGGTGGGAGTAGAGGGGGGAAAACGATTTTCGCTGGATCTAACAGGCCCCCAGCCCCCCAGAATTAACGTAGAGGGTTGAAATTTGATGTGTTGATAAAGTTCGTACCTAGGTTGTGCTTTTTGGAGGTTTTAATATTTTACCCCCACCCCCCTCATTTTTAAGCTACAATTTCATGCATTTTCGACGTTTTCGAAGTTTGTACCACTCACACAGGTCACCCAAATAAACCTAGAGGGCTGAAATTTTGTATTCGGATTGAGTTAGTATCAAGGGGGTGCCTTTTGGGAGTCTCGACTTTCAAACCCTACCGCCACCATTTTTATACCCAAAAGAACATGATTTTTCTTGTTTTTTAACAGTTTCGTTCGGGTCAAAATCTCCCCAAATAAACCTAGAGGGCTGAAATTTTGTGTACAGGTTAAGCTAATAGCCAGACACTGTTTTTTGGGGGTTTCAACTTTTAACCCTTACCCCCACGATTTTTACGCCAATATTTCCTTAATTTTTTTGTTTTCTAACACGTCTAGAGACTCTCTAAGGAAACCTAGCGGGCTGAAATTTTGTACATGTATTCAGTTAGTATCCAACTAGTACTTTTTAGGGAGTCCACATTACTTTTCCCCTCACTTTTCCCATTTTTACATCGGAATTCAATGCTATTGTTAAATGTGTTTTAAATGCATTATTTTTATTCTAAATACAAGTAGGCGAATAGTAATTTAAAAAATTTTAAAAAAAGTGAACTTACTTTTATAACAAATGAAATACATACATATTAAGTAATTTAAAAATGTTATTAAAGTCACTGTTTACTTATAAATTAGGAATTTTGGATTTTTATTATTTATAAAATAGAAATTTTGGATTTTTTTGGAAAGAAAAAATATGTTCATAAGAGCCTTCCAGTTTACTATTTAAGTTCCTTTTTTAATATTTAAAAATAAAACACAAAGGCAATTGGCGGATAAGCATGAGTAGAAATGCCCTCGTACGAATTGTGCTGGCCTTTTCCCTGTTAACTGCTATCGGCACAAAATTGAAATTTACTGAGATTCAGCCCTTAAAAACTTAAAACCTTTTTTTAAAGCCCCGATCAACCGGACACTCATCATCAGTTTTGAAACCACTAAAATGACAAATCACTTGTGGACTTTCAATTACATTTCGCTTGTAGACATTCAATACCGAAGATGAAAGGAAAAATTCGACTTCCGTGATGGGGCTCCGCTGCTCACGGCGTTTTTTTTTTATACAAATAAATATTTTATTAAAAAACTAAATATACAACGTTATTTCTTCAAGTCTTAAGTTTATAAAAAAATTTAAGGTACCATCACAGTGTGATCGGCCGTAAAATAGTCAATTTTCACAATTTTTTTTTTGGATGGATGGGATGGGGGAACGGGGATGAATTTTTTTTTACGATTAATTACACTATTTAACAATACAAAAATATTTTTTTTATTCATTTTTATTTATTTTTTATAATAATTATAATTTTTTGAAAAAATTGTCTTTAAAAAAGGGCGATATTTGGTGCCCACGATTGCGGCCGCATTTTTTCAGACGGGAAACTAAAAAATTTCGTACTTTTTATTCAAACCGCCGCCATTTTTTCAAATTTCAAAAAGGAAAAAAGCTCCCATAGGAACATAGCGGCCTACGACCTACAGATTGATAATCTATCTAATTTTTTTTTTTTTTTTTAGATAAAAACTGCGGTCGGAATCGTGTGCACCAAATATCGACCTTTTTTAAAGACACTTTTTTCAAAAAATTATAATTATTATAAAAAATAAATAAAAATGAATAAAAAAAATTTTTTTGTATTGTTAAATAGTGGTATTATTCGTAAAAAAAAATTCATCCCCGTTCCCCCATCCCATCCATCCAAAAAAAAAGTGAAAATTTACTATTTTACGGTCGATCACACTGTGATGGTACCTTAAAAAAAATTAAAAATCCTCTGCGTATAAATGGTTTTGAAGTCAGTCGATACTGCGAGATTTTTCCACCTTGATGGTTCCGCGCGTTCTGAAATCCCCCAGTGAACTAAAATAAAAAAATTAAGAATTTTCTGAAAATATATACATATATTATACAGTTATGGCACTAACTATAAATCTAGAAAAATAAAAAATAAAAACCAGCTACAAATCGCATTTTGAAAATAAATTGTTAAAAATTATCATTTTTCCTCGACTATAAACAGCCGCTATTTTGAAAATATATTATGGAACTAAAAGATCCTAATTCCTGCCAAAATGACGGTATCGAAGAATATTATGCACTCTGTTTATGTTGATACCTCAAGTACTCTCTGAAATATGCCAAAAACTTAGTTTTCAGAAAAAAGCATTTAAAGTTTTATAATGTCAGTGAAATATAGTAAACTGCGCGCACTAAAATGCCCATAACTTTTTTATTTTTAATTTTTTTTTAAATACAATTTTAGGAGAATACCTTTAACACCTTAAAGAACATAATTTATTATGAAACAAAAAAATCGATTTTATTTTTTTTTTTGCAAATTTTCTTATACTTAAATGTTTTTTTTTCTCGGAATTTTTTTTTTCATTTTGTTAAAAATTATGAAAAAAACCGCTAGATCGATTCAATTGAAACTTTGTGGGGCTTTTGTGGGTATATTGAACTGTAAAAGCCACACTTAACATTATATGGTTTTCTTGATATTTTTTTTTTGAATCCAGCGCTTGATTTTCCAAAAAGCCACCAAAAGCCCTTTTTTTCTTGATTATTGAAATTCATGTAGTGCAGTGTTTTTCAACCTTTTCCATGGCGCGACCCCCCTAGTATGGAAAAATATTTGGCGACCCCCTAAAATAGAAAAATATTTCGCAACCCCTACCCTCTGCTATTTCTAACTTTTATATTATTTTATGTTATGAATATCGAATCCGTTTATCATATTTTCAGTTAGGTGTCAATTAAATATATACGTAACAAAGAATTTTAAACAGGCATTTTTTTATATCGACATCGAAGTTGACGACTTATAGTAGCATCTGAACGCGCGCGTGACTTGTGTGAGCGAAATATAGCGCGATGTGATGAGCGCTGCGTGGAGCATCAGGAGAGTAAAGGATGGCACTTTTGAATTCTTTGAATTGTGAATTCGCTTTGAATCGTGTTTAAATTTATTGAATTGACTTGTTTGTTTAGTAGTTGCTCACTATTAGGCTAGCAACTTACCCTTAAAAAGTTGCTTAGAAATTGAAAAAGTGACCACGAGCGTTCTAGTGGCTGATTTTTTTTTTAATCGATGCAGAATTTAAAATAAATATAAAATTCAAATACTATTTTTTGATTAAACTACGGCATCAATGTTAAAAATTAACTAAAATAAATAATTTGACAAGTATTCTTATAAATGTTTGATTTTAGTCTACGTATTCATTCTAAAATATCATATTTGTCAATAGTTTTTTCTCTCTCTAAAAAAATGTTATAATTTTTTTTTATATATCAATTCTGGTTAGAGAATACTACAAATACAAAATTTATACATGTATCTTACCTATTACTTTCATTAATTTCAACTTTTCATAGTGACGCCGGCATTTGGTAAAAAAATAGTATTAGAATTTTTTATTCCTTTTTAAATTTTGAATCGATTAAAAGAAAAATCAGCCACTAGAACACTCGTGGTCGCTTTTTGTTAAAAATTAGGGTTAAGTTGCTACTCTATATCTTTTATTGTTTCATATCCAAAATTCTGTACTCATGGTTATTATTGAAAATGGATGAATTTCTAGAAAGCATGCACAACCGTTAACTTCAAGTTCTAATGAGAGTAATGATACAAAAGCAAAGAAAAAGAGTCTACATGACGACAATTATTTAAAACCCGGATTTACTGTTATTGAAAATAAGCCACAGTTATTTCTTTTGAAATTTTATGAAGCAAAAGTATGAAACCGTCCTTTAATTAACCTTTTCTTTATTAAATATTATATATTTAATTAGAGTAGTTTTATTGTTAAAGTAACTGCGACCCCCTTAAAAAGGCTTCGCGACCCCCCAGGGGGTCGCGACCCACAGGTTGAAAAACACTGATGTAGTGTATGTAAAACAAAAGTTTTTCGAAAAAACAATGGCTAATCCTTGTAGAGAATTTATTCAAGTTTTTAGAGCCCTTCAATTTTCTGTGCAATCATTGGTTGTTGAGATATCGATGGTTAAAGATGAAATGATCCTTTTTCATTCAAAGTCCGATATTTCAGCGAGAAGTGGTCGTATCAAGCAGGGGCGTAGCTACCACCGTATCAGCCGTATCAATGATACGGGGCCCCCGGGCTACAGAGGCCCCTAACGTGCGTAAGCAAAAATTAATAAAATGTTATCCACAATGTCACTTAATCCCGTGCTTCCCGGGGAAAAAACATACAACAAAACTGTCATACGAGAGAATTTCAGACCCGGAATCATATTTCAAAATCAATGTATATTTTTGCTGTTTAGATATATTAATTTCTCAAACTAAACAGATTTCAGAGCCTTTGTGACCTGAGTAATATGTTCGAAGTATTACAACCGGAGAAACTCCTATCTTCTTCAAACGAAGGGATAAAAAACGCTTCCGGAAAATACAGTAAAAATATCTCAGTAAATCTTTATGAACAATTAATTGCACTGAAAACATGCTTAAAATCTGAAATTCAAGAAATTCATTCCATTAAGGAGCTCATGGAATTATTGTTGATAAAATTCAGTAGCCTTGCATCCAGTTTTCCGGAGATAATAACAGCATGCTTTCTATTGTTGACCCTTCCAGTTACAACCGCAACAGCTGAAAAAAGTTTTTCAAAATTAAAACTGATAAAAAATTACCTAAGGACTTCGATGGGGCAGGAACGGCAATCAGACTTGTCACTATTGTCTATAGAGGCAGAAATTTTAAAAAAACTGAAAGCGTCTTCAACTATAGATGATTTAATAAATCAATTTGCCGAGAAAAGGCAAGAAAAGTGTATATTTAATTTGAATTGTTTGGCTAGCTCAATTTCTAGGAGGAAGCGATAACTTATAATCAATAAATATCTATTTTAATTTAATGCAAACATTTTTGTTTCTTTTGTGAGAAATCTTTATCCTTCATTTGGACCCCCCAACTAATTTTGATACAGGGCCCCTCCAAGGCACGCTACGCCACTGGTATCAAGGTCTAAAAAAGCAAATCAAAGCTAAATAAACAAGTTATAAGGTCCATATGGTGGTTAAGCCGGAAAAATTTTTGCCAAATCCGTGGACCAAAAAAAAAAAAAATAGCCAAAAAATTTTCGAAAATTTTTTTTCCCGGTATTTATTAGGTTTGGGCGATACACGTTGCTTTGAAAATTTTTTTTATCGCAAGATCTCAAAACTAGAAACTTCAATCTTTAAATTGCTTTCTTTACGACTCCGATACGATCATTTTTAACAAAGATACAGCCATTCGAAAAATCGCTGAAAATTTAGAATTTCTTTTTGATTTTTTAATTTTTTGTGCTAGTGTATTTGGCGCCATTTTAATAAAACTATTCTTAACAGACACTTTTAAATATTGTGAATTTATTACCATAATATAACAGTTGAACTATTTTACCAGTAACAACAACATCCCTCACCTAAAAGTTTTACTGTTAAGTGGTTGTAGCCTTTATAGCAGTCTACTGTTGTGTGAAACTAGTCCTTTTTAGTTTTGGAAAATTCGCTATATTATGTAGAATGTTGCGACAGTGGTATTATATTGTTACTACAGTTTGATTGTTGAATGTTATATGGGCCATTCCAGGACACAATTCTTTAAATAAAATTTATGTAATCGTTAACAATTGTTATGTTGTTTGAATCTTTTTCCGACATTAATAAGTTGGAATTTTCAGCTATATAACTCCGTGGAATTAAAAAAAAGAAAATAAACCAATAACACGTTAAATGACAACTCTAACTATTATAAAAATAGTTTTAACTGTTAGAGAACAATATAACCGTACAGTGACGAAAATGTATCGAAACAATTAATTTCTAGCTCGACAATACACAATATTGTACGTTCAAAACACGTAAATGTGTTCATAGTATCGACGTGTCAGGTATGGCTTACATTAAATTATATTGTGCTAACAAACTTGAAAATTATCCCTTATGTAAAAAGAATTTTTACTTCGCGGTATAATCCACTGGCAATAACCATTTACAGATATCAAAAGACAAATAAGTTATGAGAACTACATACAATTAATAGGACACTACACCATTCTTTACCTGAAAAAGAAGGAAGAAAATCAAACAATTTCGAGGTATCACCATAGATGATTATGTACTCATTATAATAAAAAATTATCATTAAGCCGGGGATACACATGCCAGCACCTTGCACACCGGTATACCAGCACCTAGCACGTGCCAGCTACTGTGTCCAGAATGGCATGCCTATACCTGGCTTTCAAATAGATGGCACAACATTTGATTTTTTGTGCCAGTAGAGTGGTGAGGAATACAGTGCGCATGCGTGTGTGAACGCGACAGCTAACGTTGAATGGACTTGTAAGTTGTTTTGTAGCTTTTTACTTTTTTATGTTTTTGAATTTGTTTTTTTTTTTTTTTTTTTTTTTTTTTTTTTTTTTTTTTTTTTTTTAACTTCCCATTGGAAGTTTTTGTAATGGGTCCGATTTTACGAATCGCTAATTTGGACATATGTCCACGTCTCAAGGTCACTAGAATCCGAATCCATCGTTCTTAGCGTAATGTCTGTGTGTGCGTTCGTTAGTTCGTTCGTTCGTTTGTTTGTGAATTTTTTTCGTCTCGCATATCGCGAGAACAAATGATGATATCAACTCCGGATTGATTTCATTGGATGCGTAATTAAAAAATGAAGGCCGTATAAAGTTTTCAGCAAATTCGGATTAGCGGTTTGCTTTTTGTGATAAAAAAACGGAATTAAGTTTATTAACACAACATAGATCATATAGATTTGTTACCATGTCTTTATTATATAATGGCCTAAAAATCTAATTGACATTAAAAACGCCAGCAAATTACTATAAAATTAAAAAAAAAAACACCAAATAAAAAACTTGTTATGAAATATTTTTTGTCTCGTATATCTTGAAAACAAATAATAATATCATTTGTTTAATAAGGCTCCCCACCCTTAACTGCAGAGGGCGAAGTCCCCGGTGTGGTGCAAGGGGCAAAGCTTCTATTGGGGGCCTAGGGGAGGAGCCCCTTGCAATAAAAAAAAGTATTTATGTACAGTAGTCCCTAGTCTTTAAGGACACCCAATGGGAAGTTGACAGTGTGGGTAGACCTCCCCCCCAAATTTTTTAGTGTTAATTTTACAGGAACTGTCGCCAAAGTAAAAAATCTTAGAGTTATTTCTAATTTAGTTCTGGCTGGGATCGCATCTCGCATATGAGTATTTTTCTTTTTAATGTTGTTCTCAATTTTTACAAACGATTCATCAAATTTTTCAGGAAGCATTCTTAAATGGTTTCTGTAACCTCCTATATCTTCCTGTCTCATTTCACTAAGCAAATAAGTACTTGTTTCATAATTTTCCCGTCTGCTAATCCAATCTCTCATCCAAGTTTTCCTTTTTTTTTGAGTTCGATTTGGGTCGCATTAACTTTCCAACATATTCTGTTGCAAGTCACAATACTATACTATTTAATTTCTTTCGAATGCTTTCCATAATTCGCCTCAAACAAAAAGGAAAAATGTTTAAACAAACAGACTTGTTAACAACACAGACAGCCTGTGACTGGTATGTGTATCCACGCTTGCCTTTTCAGGCCTTGCCACGAACAGCCATACAAGCTACTGTAAGCCAATTACTTGCAAATGTATATTCAGTTTATCAGTTGCTGGCATAATCCAGGAACTGGTACGCAAGCTACTTTCCCAATTTACTGGTATGTGTATTCTCGGTTTTATGTATAAATAAGTAAATAAATAAGTAAAAAAATGTTTGGTTTACTCTGTTTTTACAAATTTTTCATCAGTTTTTTGTTATTTTATTATATCTTTAGCGTTTCCACCATTTTTGCAATCACGTACCCAATAAACTAAAAAAAAATTTTTGGTAAGTAACATTTAAAATTATACATACCGAGCGTTCATAAAGTTCCGGGACAGCTCCGCAAAAGTTCCACAAAATCTCAGTTAATATTGACTTTATCGAAAAATAACCCGGACAAAAGTTTCATGGGAAGAAATGAGGAACAAGAAAATGACCTCGAATTTGCCCTTGGACATGACTTTGACCAACCAGTAACATATATTTTGGTTTTTATGACCTTCACATGACTTTGGGATATGAAGTATGAATATGGTTTTGAAAGTAGAATTTCCCGCTCTTTCCGAATCCGAGGTCAAAAATAGGGGTTTCCATTTTAAAAAAAACAAAGTTGACCTCCAAATTTTGGTCAAGGTCATGTTCAAGGTCAAATTCGAGGTCATTTTCTAGTTCCTCATTTCTTCCCATGAAACTTTTGTCCGGGTTATTTTTCGATAAAGTCAATATTAACTGAGATTTTCAGCCGTTCCGGAACTTTGTGAACCCTCGGTATAATAATTTTGATATACGAGTACATCTATTAATCTTTGATTTACTTACTACAGTTGTTCCAAAGTTCACTTAAGTATTTGAGCTTTGTATCCATATGGTAAAGTGAAAAAATCCAAAAAATAAGTACTCTGTCCAAATTTATAGTAATTAAATTATAGCAAATATATAAGCTTTCGACTTTGTGAACCCCTAGGAACGTTATAAGATATTAATTTTTTTTTAAAAGTACATGTAATATAATCCGTATATAATGCTGGTGGAGGTGCTGGGAACAATAAGAAACTTTCTAACATTTTTCTATTCCGTTACATAACAAAATATAAAACATTCAACAAACAGTGGAAGCGCTGTGTATAACGTTTTCAACGTTACTCACAGCGCTCCCATGTTTTAAAATATTTATATGATTTTTCTTAAAATTCATTTTACAAAATTTTTGTCAGCATCGTCAGCAATTTTTGTCAGCATCGTCAGCAATTTTTGTTAGCAGTATTATAGAGCCGGTGGGGGCGTTGGGAACGTTAAGAAAATTTTTGGCATTTTTTATTCAGCTACATAGCAACATATATACACCACAATACCCCAATTTGCGTCGTGGTTACTTTCCAAAAAAATACGACGCGAATTGAAACGACGCAAAGTAAATTATCATTTTCTATACCTAGAAAATTTCAAAAAATTTCGAAAAAAAAATTAAAGACTCGAACCCAAAACAACGCAACTTTGAAAATCTAACGACGCACAGTGAAAATTCAGCAGCGACGCAACTTCGAAAAAACGTAAACCGAAATGACGCAAAGCGAGCTATTGGTGTATTATAATATTCAACAAATAGTGGAAGCGCTGTGTAGATATTTTTTTTAAATGTTATTCACAGCGCTCCTATAGTTTAAAATATTTTTCTTATAAAATTTTTCTTAAAGTTTTCATGTTACAAAATTTTTGCCAGCATAGTCGAAAAACACCTAGGTTACGTAAATCTAGCCGTCCCTTTTGTTTTTCATGATTTCTCAAAAACGGTAAGAACACCTAATTTTTTATTATCACACCTAAATAACACCTAAAATAGACCTATTTTTTTATCTAGTAGTTTTTTGGGATTTTGCAATTTTTTTTTTTGGGGGGGGGGACAGCTAGCTTTATTTATATTTAGTATAAATACAGTCGACTCTCGTTAATTCGAAACTGGAGGGACTCTTAAATTATTACGAATTATAGAGAGATTCGAATTATCGCAGGTAACAATTTTAATTTTTTAAGCATTTGCGATGAATGAACTTGAACTTGTCTCAAAATGTACTTACAATCTTTCTGTCTCTTTCTCTCTGCAACTTTGAATTGTCGAGTGTTTGACGCCGATGAGTTGGCATTAACGCGTCATTTTGTTACGTAGCAATGAATTTTTCGTTCGAATTACCAAGTGTATAAAAATGTATTGTTTTAGTTTGAAATATAAAGAGATTTTGTAGGGAACTTGTGATACCTTTGAATTATAGAGAGTTTCGAATTATTGCAGGCTTGAATTAACGAGAGTCTACTGTAGGTACATCCTTACTAATATTATAAATGCGAAAGTGAGTTTGTTTGTTTGTTTGTTTGTTTGTTTGACTGGCTTTCACGCCTCAACAACTTAACCAATCAACTTGAAACTTTGCACAGACGTTGCTTGCGGGCGAGAGACGGTTATAGGCTACTTTTTATTTCGGGAAAATATTTCATTCTTGAGGGAAAATGCATTAAATTACAACAGCTGACTATTAAAAAATGGATAAATGATTTCAAACTTTGTATATTGCTAACAGAAGGGATGAGAAAGGACATATAACAATATTTATAACAACAAACTACTTTATACCCCGGAAAATTTCCCGTGGGAAATTTCATTCCTGTGGAAAAATATATTTTAAATGAAACAAAAAATGATGATAGACAAATATGACGACATACAGCGATAAACATAGGTTATTTTTTATCCCGATAAAATATCTCATTCCCGAGGGAAAATGTATTTAAAACGAAACAATGAAATAACAACTGACTATTAAAAGAAAGCATGATTGATTTCAAACTTTGCATATTGTTTACAGAGACAATGAGAAAAGACACTGACTACTTTCTATCCCGGGAAAGTATTTAACTCCCGTGGAAAGTCTTATTCCCGTGGGAAAATATACATTTAAAACGGTATAAAAAAGAATCATTGATTTCATTTGAACTTGGCATGTTGTTAAAGGAATGTTATAGTCTATTTTTTGCCCGGGGAAAATATTGTATTTCTGTGGGAAAATTCCAAAGAAAAAAGTAAGAATACTTACTCGATGCGTAATAGCGATGTGATGAGAGTACACTTTATATGTTTTAACTAGATGCCATAATTTCAAATTCCACGCGGGCGAAGCCGCGGGTAACAGCTAGTACATATTATAATCATACAATGTATTTTATGGAAAGCGAATAAATACCTATACATGTTCCAATATGTAAATTGAAATTTTATTGAAAATATATCTATATATTACATATGTATATACATGTTTATTTTTCTAGTTTAAAAGCGTATTTTATACCTAATTTAATTAATATAAAAAATAATAACAAGAGTGAAGAGACACATACAATATGTATATTTATTTATTGTAAATACCAAGTACGTTATGTATATAAATACGAATCTATATGTAATAAACTACATCATCCTCTTCTATTTAACAACAATCGTTATTATAATATCTGTATTCGTTATTATCGTTATTCTACCATGTACGTATTCGATGTACATCAAAATGTGTTTAATTGAATTCATTAAGGAATACATCCCGTACGGAAAAGAGAAAGATACCATTATATCTCTACATAATACAATAAAAGAAAACAATATACATAATTGTGATACATGTTAATATGTATGTGGTGGGGGTCCATTCACTGTCAAATAGTGCCACCTCTATCGGCTATTATCGCTACTACCGCCACTACTACTCTACGATATTTTCATACCGTATACAGGCCGATAAAATTTGAATTTGGTTGTTGAAACTTTTTTTACAATACGCTTATTTATGTGGACGTTACGTATGTTATGTGCGACAATTCCACCTGTGTTTAATTAAACTATTGTGCCTTAATCAAGACTGATTTTTTATAACAATTATTAGTTTATTTGTTATTAAATTAATTCTGATAGTTTAGAACAGTGTGTACTTATAGTTTTGAGGAAAAAACGTTAATTTAAAATTCGCGCGTTTCACTTGTTTGTAGATATGTTATACTCTATTGTTGTCGCGTATTGTATTTAAATAATTTAATATTTTAAAATGACTAAATAAAAGTTTCTATTGTACTTATATCATAATGAATATTGTATAAATAATTTTAAATATGTATAAATTGATTGTATTGTGTATTTTTATAACAATCGTATCAGCAACAATATCTGAATTGAACTTTCAAGAGCAATGTATGCAAGGATGTCCTTTTCAAGTAAGTTGCATGTATTGAGTTCTTGCATTTGTTTTTAGAATTAAAATAAAGTATAAGAATAGTTTATATTTAAATAATATCGATTTCATTAATTTTTTTGGTCATTATTTTCCGATTGGTAATTTCGGATTTTTGCTAATTGTTTTCAAAGAAGGCGAGTTAGGAAAATTCTAGGTGGGATAAAATAAATTGTTTTTGAATCGAAACATGTAAATAACTCAAAATATGGCACGTTTTAGGCAGTGCAATTTAAAATTGCAAGTTCAAATTTCTATTCTTATTTTTATTTAAAGAAGAAAATTTATAGGCTACTGATATGCGAGTAAAAGGAATCATCGTAACAGTAGTGATGTTTCGATTAATTGTAAGTGATAATCTGCGTACTTTTAGAAAGATGAAAAATAGTTGGAAAGAATATAAAAATTTCTGACTTGCAAATAATTAATTTATTTAGCAATATTAATTTTATTAAATACATATTAATAAACACTTTGCCTTGCAGAAAACATCACTTTTATTTTAAAACTCTTATTACATGTTTTGATCAATATGTCCATTATCAAATAAAACTTGATCAATATGATCATTATCAGATGATTTGTTTGATAATAATCATATTGATCGAAACATGTCATGAGGGTTTTAAAATAAAAGTGGTGTCTTTTGCAAAATAAAGTGTTTTATTTATTAATAGTAAGTAAATATGGAATACCATAAAGTATCGCTCAAATATATTAAATTTGTCAATATAACTTATTTGTGTTTTCTTTGAGCTCATTTTAATGTTGTCAGAGTTTTTTCAGTTTTCCGTATATATTGTCTTGTATAGGTACTTTTGCTTTAGTTAAAAGTTCCTCAAGTTGTTTCAATTCAATATAGTTTTATAATTATTGTAAAATATACGAGTGTATATAATATTGGCATTTAGCCACGACTTCATCCGGGTGATTTTTGAAATTATGGCATCAAGTTCAGTACATATAAAGTATACTATTGTCGAACTTCAATACCACGTCAAATTACTGAACATCGTGTCATTATTGAGAGTTTTTTTTGAAATTTTTTCCACAGGAGTAAAATGGTTTTCTGGGGTAAAAAGTAGCCTGTACCCGTCTCTGTCCTCCAAGTTACTTCTGTGCAAAATTTAAAGTCAATTGTTTAAGTTGTTGAGACGTGAAAGCGCAAGAAAAACAAACAAATTCACCTTTGTATTTATGATATTAGTTAGGATATACAGTATCATTCATAAAGTTGGTCCCAAACAAGAAAATTTTTTTGATTTAAAAAAAATAAAAATAAATAAAATAAAATAAAATTTGTCGTAAAAAGACCTGTTACTGGAATATTGCGGTTTTAACAAATATGAATAATTATTCATACTTTATTTTGCGAAAATTTTCATGTGAAAATTTTCTTCAAATATGTCAAACGAATAAATCTTAAAATTTTCAATTTCAGCGGATGCATCAACTGAAAGTACTAAAATATTTTTCAAAAAATTAACAGTAACAAATTTTCCCATTTGAAACAAACCTTATGAGTGATACTGTATTACATAAGTGCATTTTATATGTAAAAAATTGGAAGTATAATAAATATAACGACTGAGAAAAATACCGATATCTCTTGTACAATTTACCGTGATTAAATTTTTCCAGTCAACTACTGTTGTTATCGTTACATAATATTCTAGAATTGATTATTTTTCTAGTTTTGAGAACTTTTAACGAGGCGATTTTTCACTTACTAAACAAAGTAATTTCATAATACTATAGCAAGTAAACATTCTTGATCACTTAATAAACAAAATGATTCTTTAAATTGTTACCTAATAATAGTTCCTTTGTATAACTTCATGGTGAGGCGCCGGGAAGCGTATACGTATATATCGCAAAAAAACTTTCGTAAATTAGTAACTTTCTACAGGGTAACGTTTTTTTTAGCATATAAGGAGTTTTTACAATTGAGAAATAGATAAAAAAGTAAAAGTCGTTTTTGATTAAAAAAGTACAAGTAATACTAACTCAGATATATGAAAATAATATTGTGGGGTGACAATTCAAAATGTGTTTTGTCACAGTTACCAAAATGTTGAAAAATCACCAAGGACTAATTCAACGTATTATTAACTGACCCATACCTAATTGTTGATTGGTGATATACATATGTATGTGGGCGTCATCAAGATCTAACATTATACCAAATTTTAAATTCTTACACGGAGAGAAAAATCCTATAATTTTTGTAGATAAAATTTCAGAAAAATTACCATGCTCTCTCATAATGCGTGCGCGATCGACGACCAAAGTAAAAAATATTTTACGATCATGTAAATATTATTAAATTGAAACGCAAAAAGTATTACTCATGGCTTTATAAAAATTGTGCTAGCATCGTAAAATTTAATGTGCTAACACAACTTCTATCACACCCTTATGCATATATGTTATAGTTTAATTCTTGTTGTCGTACTCTTTCATTTGCGCATCTGACCAGCAACCTTATGTTAGTTGGGCTGTACGCATTGGGCTGTATGTACGTATTGTTGCCAACCATACAAAAATGATTGGCAACAATATTTTTTAATACTGAAGATAGTGAAGTAACAAAATGATGAATGTATGTACATGGATGCACTATTCTTGATGGTTAAACGGTGACGTCCATCCTGTAAGACAGTGTAATGAATACTGCTTTCTGCTTGTAAGACAGTCTAATGAATCGGTGCTTGGTCCGACCACGGGTCCGACCAAGTTGGTCGCACACCACTCACCAGCCTGGCTATACGACTTGCATGTATGACAGGGGTATATTTCAACAGCGTTGATACCTTATTTATCTTTTTTTCTTCCTATTATTAGCAGATAGCATTTGAATAATTATAAGACGGCATGGTAATTTTTGTTAAAAAAACAATTAAAAAATATTTTTCTGTCGGTAATGGAACTTTTTACTGTGCTGTTTTACAAATTTTACGGAGTTAATATTGCGGAAAGAATATTCTATCCTTTAAATTTTCTATGATTAATTATAATTTTTATATTTTTACCGTACAAAATTGAATATGTTCGCCTTTTACACGTCGATTGTAGTGCTGAGCACAGTAATTTTTCTATGAATTTTCTCTCCGTGTACGTTACACAATTTTGGAGAAAAACCTCTGTGACAGACGGACGGACAGACACGAGAGTGGTCTTATAAAGGTTCCGTTTTTCCTTTTAAAGTGCGGAACCCAAAAAATGTGATTCGAGTAACGTAGTTTCGACTTGCGGTACGTAATTAAAGAATCTAATATTCTATAAGTACGAGGACTGCCTATACAATATATATTTTATTAAAATATTTTGGATTTTTTCAACTTGAAAAATGTAGCACCAGCACTTAATTATAAAACCAAATGACATTAATAAAAAATGTTTAATTGCTATCGAGGGAGAGATATACACATGTTTACATAAAAAAATTTAAAATATTACTCTATTAGTGGTTGTATACATATATAATTATTACATATTATGTATATTAAGACAGCGCAATCATGTAATTGTTATACCCACACTAGTAATGATAAAGATGCTTAACAAAAATTTTAAAGAGGATTATTACTGGACTAATTTTTTAATAGACTATCAAGCCGAAACGATAGTATCGGTATAATTATATGATAATGAATGAATTAACTAGAACAATCTATTCACTAAAATAAAGGGTGTTAAAAACAGTGTTCAATAACTCCGGGGTAGATGGTCTCCGCTTAATTAAATAATTTTTAAAAACATATGTTTCCAACACAACATTATTTATTTTTATCATCTTACATACAATTCTATTGTTTTTAGTCAATTTATATGTAGAACTACAGTGGGACATCGATTATTCGAATTTCGGTCAACCGAACGACCGGTTAAACGAACGCGTTCTAGAAGGCGGAATTCAAAATTTTGTTGATCACTTTATTCCTTGATAGTTTGTTCTCTTGGCAAATCAATCCTTTAATAACTCCTACCTTTATTATGGAATTTTCTTTTTTTTTTGTTTTTTAAAATGTAAGCTTACTCTTTATGTGTCCTTTTGTCTACTGTAATTTGTTTATTTGTTTTTGTGTAAGCATTATAATACAAAATACATACATATTTGTATTTATCACCAAAATTAATCATTTCCGCCATTAACTGGAATAACATTAGATCGTGTAATATGAAATGTCGTTTCCCGACCACTTGGCCGACCATGTAATACAGATAAACACGGACACTTGTTTGAGGTTTCAGAAATGTTTAAAAGCAATTTTTTAAATTGCAAATAGAATTCTTATAGCCCACTGTCCAGAGTCATTTTCACCATTATCTTGTGGTCGTGTAATATGAAATGTCGTTTTTCAACCACTTGGTCGAGAATGTAATTCAGATAAATATCGACACTCAGAGCCGTATAGACAAATGAGACAAATGGGCTAGGGCCCGGCTTTTTCAAGGGTACGGTCAAACTGTTGTCTATTTTGAATATTTGAATCAATATCTGAGAGTTGTTTTAGTTTTTCACATTATTTAATGTTATTTTAGTTATTATTTTATATTTTTGTGTGCAATATATCTTGTGAGAGTGGGAGGGGGTCCGGTAAGAAGAAAATATCTAGGGCTCCAAAGTGAATTAATCCGTTCCCGCTCCCTGAATATACGCAAAAACTCGGTTTTAAGCTCAAGGTAGGCTTTTAACTCGACAATTCCCAGAGTTATTTGGAGGTGACAGATGTTTTCAATTTTTTTCAACGATAAGATAATTAAATCTTTACGTTCTGTTAGCACCATTAGAAGGCTAATAGATGACTTTATATTTCTTTCTTGTGGCAACTTTATACTATAAGTTAAACAAACAAATTAATACAGTTTACAATTAAAAATGTCTGTCACCTACAGGTGACACTGGGAATTGCCGAGTTAAACAGTAGCCTACCAGTATCTGTCAATTGCAGAATACAAAACGACAAAATTATTGAGCAATTCCATGTATAAATCGATCATCCAAAAATGACATATTCTCTAAATTTAATTTCCCTGTGTATATAATAAGTTTAAGTGGCGTTGAGCTATGTACTCGAATATTATTGAATTATCTTCTACTTTGTCGGAGTTATAATTATTCAAAGTTGCGTTCAAGGTCACAAAATGGGGATTCCCCAAAATATTTTATCAATTTTTTCAGTCTAAGAATAATTAAAAAATAATTACATGTGGCATTGAATGTACTTTACATACACTTTCAGTCTCAATTAATTAAAAATTTCATGTATTTTTTAAAACTGAACCCCGTAAAATCCATAAAACTCCAAAAAGCAAAGATAATCGAGTATACGACGTTACAAAGGGGACTCTAAACTTTAAAAAATAAATATGGAAAATCAAAGATGAAACAATATAAAAATTAATACTTTATTTTACAAATATGTTGTAGAAACATACCAGATAATTACTCATTTTTTAGCAAAAATAATGAAAGTGACATTTTGTTTTGTTCCAAAAATATTTCATGCTGGCCTAACATATTCTGAAAAAAATATTTTAATAAAAATCCATAAAACGTGATAATTTGAAAAAGGGTTGACTGACTTCTTTCTTAATATACTTTTCTAAAGAAATACCATTCAGTTTGTACGTGACCATATGATCTAGATACGATGTATTCGATCAAGCTTTCGGACATAAAAATAAATACATAATTATTAAAATCGTTTGGAAAGTGAACTTAGTAATAATTATATAGCTGTAGAAGAATGTTTTTAAATGATTAATTAAATGAATATTTTGTGAATACGAGATGCATGAATGAATATTTGTAAATTTGAATTTTTATACTTTTAACATAATATTTTACATTATATTTCTATGTGTCTGTCAATGACCGCTAGATTTTAAATTTAAAAAAAATTGCGATCTCGAATATCTGTTGGTAGATCCATACGTAAATATGTACATGTATGTATATGTCTGTATTTATGTATTATTTCATTAATTAATTTAAATTGCAATAAATGTATCGCGTACGATTTTTATGTCGCGAAGAATAAGTACCAAGTGGAGTTTTAATTATTAATTTTATTTACAGTTAGTCATAAAAATATATTTACATATCCGTTAATAATAAGAATAAACGCGGTAAATACTAATTTAACTTCATTGAATAATTGTCATCAAAATATAATTATGTAAACATCTCAATTAACTTGTCCGTAAAGTAAAAAAACGCCGTGAGCAGCGGGGTTCCATCACGGAAGTCGAATTTTTCCCTTCATCTTCGGTGTCTTCGAGATATCTAAATGTGATTGAAAGTCTACAAGCGATTTGTCATTTTGGTGGTTTCAAAACTGATGGTGAGTGTTCGGCTGATTGGGGCTTTAAAAAAAGGTTTTATGTTTTTAAAGGCTGAATCTCAGTAAATTTCAATTTTATGCAGATAGCAGTTAGCTGGAAAATAACCAACACAATTCCTACCCATGCTTATCCGCCAATTGCCTTTGTGTTTTATTTTTAAATATTAATAAAAAAGGACCTTAAATAGTGAACTGGAGATGAAGATATTTTTTCTTTCCAAAAAATCCAAAATTTATATTTTATAAATAAAAATTGACTTTAATAATATTTTTTTTTAAATTACAATATTTATTACAGTTAGTTCACGTTTTTTTCTTCATTTTGGTGGTTTCAAATGACGATGAGTGACCGGCTGATCGGGGCTTTAAAAAAAGGTTTTAAGTTTTTAAGGGCTGAATCTCAGTAAATTTCAATTTTATGCCGATAGCAGTTAGCTGGAAAATAACCAACACAATTCCTACCCATGCTTATCCGCCAATTGCCTTTGTGTTTTATTTTTAAATATTAATAAAAAAGGACCTTAAATAGTGAACTGGAGATGAAGATATTTTTTCTTTCCAAAAATCCAAAATTTATATTTTATAAATAAAAATTGACTTTAATAATATTTTTTTTTAAATTACAATATTTATTACAGTTAGTTCACGTTTTTTTCTAAATTTACCTTGTCTACTTATATTAGTATTAAAATAAAGCATTTTAAACACATTTAACAATACCAATGAATTCCGATGTAAAAATGGGAAAAGTGGGGAGAAAAGTAATGTGAAATTCCTAAAAGGCACTAACTGGATACTAGTTCAATACACGTGCAAAATTTCAGCCCTCTAAGCTTACTCAGAGAGTCTCTAGGTGTGTTAGAAAAAAAGCAAAAAAATCAAGGAAATATTGGCGTAAAGATCGTGGGGGTAAGGGTTAAAATCTCCAAAAAGCAGTGTCTGGCTATTAACTTAACCTATACACAAAATTTCAGCCCTCTAGGTTTATTTTGGGAGATTTTGACCTGAACAAAACTGTTAAAAAACAAGAAAAATCATGTTCTTTTCGATATAAAAATGGTGGGGGTAATTGTTAAAAGTTGAAACCCCCAAAAGGCACCCCCTTGATACTAACTAATACAAAATTTCAACCCTCTAGGTTTATTTGGGTGACCTGTACGAGGGGTACAAACTTCGAAAACGTCGAAAAAGCATGAAATTGTAGCTTAAAAATGGTGGCGATGGGAGTAAAATATTAAAACCTCCAAAAAGCAAACCTTAGGTACAAACTCTATCAACATACAAAAATTTCAACCCTCTAAGTAATTCTGGGGGGCTGTGTTAGATCCAGCCAAAACACTTTTTTCCCCCTCTACTTCCTCCAAATCACCCTAGGAAGCTGAGTTTTGTATATGTTGTAGATAATTGACCGAAATAGTATTTCCAACCGGTTTGGAAAAGTTTTATTGTTTTGTTGCCTCCCACCACCCCCTTAAACCAGTTGTGTTTTTCACCTGATGATGGCGTAGCGGCCGCAAGTCGACTCGTGTTTGTACGATTTTTGTTGTGAAAAGTGACAAAGCAACGATCCCATGTTTTTAGTCGAATTTTTCCTTGAAGAAATTAGACTTATACAGTCTATACGACAAGAACGATGAGAGGCGAGAGTAGGGGCGCTATCCGTTTTCGGACCCGTAGAACACGAATATGTAGAAAAAAATGTCTGAAATATATATATATATATATATATATATATATATATATATATATATATATATATATATATATATGTATATATATATTCCCGCGACCTTTTAATTTGTGTAGGGCCCCCTATGGAAGTTAAGAGATTAAATTTGGTAAATGGGGCTCATTTTCGAGGCACCTCATACTATCAAAGTGGGGTCAAATTTTGGGAAAATTTTTGATCCGACCCAACTTTTAAGAGGGTGGTGGGGGGCGGAAAAGCAATAAAACTTTTCCAAACCAGTTGGAAATAATGTTTCGGTTAATTATCTACAACATATCCAAAATTCAGCTTCCTAGGATGATTTGGTGGGAGTAGAGGGGGGAAAAAACGATTTTCGCTGGATCTAACAGGCCCCCAGCCCTCCAGAGTTAACGTAGAGGGTTGAAATTTGGTGTGTTGATAAAGTTCGTACCTAGGTTGTGCTATTTGGAGGTTTTAATATTTTACCCCCACCCCCCTCATTTTTAAGCTACAATTTCATGCATTTTCGACGTTTTCGAAGTTTGTACCACTCGCACAGGTCACCCAAATAAACCTAGAGGGCTGAAATTTTGTATTCGGATTGAGTTAGTATCAAGGGGGTGCCTTTTGGGAGTCTCGACTTTCAAACCCTACCGCCACCATTTTTATACCCAAAAGAACATGATTTTTCTTGTTTTTTAACAGTTTCGTTCGGGTCAAAATCTCCCCAAATAAATCTAGAGGGCTGAAATTTTGTGTACAGGTTAAGCTAATAGCCAGACATTGTTTTTGGGGGTTTCAACTTTTAACCCTTACCCCCACGATTTTTACGCCAATATTTTCTTAATTTTTTTGCTTGTTTTCTAACACGTCTAGAGACTCTCTAAGGAAACCTAGAGGGCTCAAATTTTGTACGTGTATTCAGTTAGTATCCAGCTAGTACCTTTTAGGGAGTCCACATTACTTTTCCCCCCACTTCTTCCATTTTTACATCGGAATTGAATGCTATTGTTAAATTTGTTTTAAATGCATTACTTTTATTAGTCGAATTTTTCCTTGAAAAAATCAGACTTATTCTAAATACAAGTAGGCGAATAGTAATTTTAAAAACGCCGTGAGCAGCGGGGCCCCATCACGGTAGTCGAATTTTCCCCTTCATCTTCGGTATTGAATGTCTACAAGCGAAATGTTATTGAAAGTCTACAACCGAATTGTCATTTTGTTGGTTTCAAAACTGGTGATGAGTGTTCGGCTGATCGAGGCTTTAAAAAAAGGTTTTAAGTATTTAAGGGCTGTATCTCAGTAAATTTCAATTTTGTGCCGAAAACAGGTAGCAGAAAAAAAGCCAACACAATTCGTACGAGGACATTCCTGCCCATGTTTATCCGCTAATTGCCTTTATGTTTTAGTTTTAAAAATTAAAAAAGGACCTTAAATAGTAAACTGGAAGGCCTTTATAAAGATATTTTTTCTTTCCAAAAAAATCCAAAATTTCTATTTTATAAATACTAAAAATCCAAAATTCCTAATTTATAAATAAACAGTGACTTTAATAACATTTTTAAATTACTTAATATGTATGTATTTCATTTGTCATAAAAGTAAGTTCACTTTTTTTTAAATTTTTTAAAATTACTATTCGCCTACTTGTATTTAGAATAAACATAATGCTTTTAAAACACATTTAACAATAGCATTCAATTCCGATGTAAAAATGGGAGAAGTGGGGGGAAAAGTGATGCGGACTCCCTACAAGGTACTAGCTGGATACTAACTGAATACACGTACAAAATTTCAGCCCTCTAGGTTTCCTTATGGAGTCTCTAGACGTGTTAGAAAACAAGCAAAAAAATTAAGGAAATATTGGAGTAAAAATCGTGGGGGTAAGGGTTAAAAGTTGAAACCTCCAAAAAACAGTGTCTGGCTATTAGCTTAACCTGTACACCAAATTTCAGCCCTCTAGGTTTATTTGGGGAGATTTTGACCCGAACGAAACTGTTAAAAAACAAGAAAAATCATGTTCTTTTGGGTATAAAAATGGTGGGGGTAGGGGTTAAAAGTCGAGACCCCCAAAAGGCACCCCCTTGATACTAACTCAATCCGAATACAAAATTTCAGCCCTTTAGGTTTATTCGGGTGACCTGTGCGAGTGGTACAAACTTCGAAAACGTCGAAAATGCATGAAATTGTAGCTTAAAAATGAGGTGGGTGGAGGTAAAATATTAAAACCTCCAAAAAGCACAACCTAGGTACGAACTTTATCAACACACCAAATTTCAACCCTCTACGTTAATTCTGGGGGGCTGGGGGCCTGTTAGATCCAGCGAAAATCGTTTTTCCCCCCTCTACTCCCACCATATCATCCTAGGAAGCTGAATTTTGGATATGTTGTAGATAATTGACCGAAACATTATTTAAAACCGGTTTGGAAAAGTTTTATTGCTTTTCCGCCCCCCACCACCCCCTTAAAGGTCGGGTCAGAAAAAAAATTTGCCCAAAATTTGACCCCACTTTGATAGTATAAGGTGCCTCGAAAATGAGCCCCATTTACCAAATTTCATCTCTTAACTTCCATAGGGGGCCCTACACAAATTAAAAGGTGGCGGGAAAATATATATATATATATATATATATATATATATATATATATATATATATATATATATATATATATATATATATATATATATATATATATATATATATATATCAGACATTTTTTTTTTCTACATATTCGTGTTCTACCGGTCCGAAAACGGATAGCGCCCCTACTCTCGCCTCTCGCAGCTCTTTTCGTATAGACTGTATAAGTCTAATTTTTCGGAGAAAATTCGACTAAAAATTTAAAAAAAAAGTGAATACAATTTTTTAACAAATGAAATACATACATATTAAGTAATTTGAAAATGTTATTAAAGTCACTGTTTATTTATAAATTAGGAATTTTGGATTTTTATTATTTATAAAATAGAAAATTTGGATTTTTTTGGAAAGAAAAAATATCTGCATAAAAGCCTTCCAGTTTACTATTTAAGTTCCTTTTTTAATATTTAAAAATAAAACACAAAGGCAATTGGCGGATAAGCATGGATAGAAATGCCCTCGTACGAATTGTGTTGGCTTTTTCCCTGTTAACTGCTATCGGCACAAAATGGAAATTTACTGAGATTCAGCTCTTAAAAACTTAAAACCTTTTTTTAAAGCCCCGATCAACCGGACACTCATCATCAGTTTTGAAACCACCAAAATTACAAATCGCTTGTGGACTTTCAATTATATTTCGCTTGTAGACACTCAATACCGAAGATGAAAGGAAAAATTCGACTTCCGTGATGGGGCTCCGCTGCTCACGGCGTTTTATTTTTTAATATGGATTTTCACAAAGTAAACCTTTCTAATATTAATTATTTAAAAATAACTTTATTTTCATTATTATTACCTATTGGTCAATTACTTGTCAGACTACTAAAATCCCATAAATCTGTTGGAACCAAAATAAATCAAAATAAATTTTAAAATTAAAACAATTGATATCTAATTTAATATGAGTCTGATTGATATTAACAGGGCCGTGAAGAAAAATGACGGGCTCAGGGAATAAACAGCATTTTTTAAAAATGTCCTCTTTTTGAAAATAAGTGGCGAGCAACAAAAACTCTCAACTCTTTTCCCGAGCCCTATTCTGATAAAAATGTATGCTGATAAAAATGTTACTATTTCAAAAAATAATTTTACACAAACTATGCGAGGTTTTGTCAGTAAACTAAATTCAGTTCGAATTCAAGCGTAGCAAATTTGAAAAATGTCGTTTCGAGAAAAACGCGTTTAAAATTTAAGTTGCTGGTTAGACTATCGGAATATGCAAAAAAAAATCGATTTATTTCACAAACTCGTATATTGAAGAAAAAGTGGACAGCAAACTCGTATTTACTAAAAACAACGATAGCTTGTAATTTAAAATATTTAAATGTCTGCTTCATGTCTACATAGGTAGCAAACATCAAAAAGTGTAACATACATAAATCTTAAATTCAAAGTGATGAAAATACAGTATTTAATATGTTTTTTGTGTTTCCTGAAAACTGTGATTTTTGTTACACGAGTTTGAGATAGAAAAGGCGCGATATTAAATAATTCAAACACACTTGAAACTTATAGTTTGAGACTAATATGTGTTGAACGGTGATGAGTAATGTTATTTTTTTGTATATTTTACTGATTATAAAATTTTCCAAGAGGTTTTTTTTCAGTATTATCAGAGTAACATTTTCAGTTTTTAAAATGGCAATAATATAATATAAATTCTTATATACATGAGATAATTTACATATTTAGTTTTTATTTAAATACCGTAAACTGGATTTTCAGTATGCTGTCTCATGGATAATTAAATAGGCATATTAATTTATCCATAAATAAATTAATATTTTCTTTATTTAATTAATTAAAAGAATGAGACCTGTTTAAGTGAAAACATTTGACAATATACGAGAATACAACAGAACACTTCACACAACGGATGGTTAGTCTTAATTGATCTTTTTTGATTGAAATAGGCAATACTTCTATTATGCAAATAATTTTGTTGCAAATAGTCCTTTAAAAGTATAATGTCAGTATTGCTTTTTGATTTTTGTTAAAATAACTAAGTAATTTCCTAGTTATAATTAGCCAATTGTCTATTATAATTAGCCAATTGTGTATTTTTTTAACATGGATATGTCTTAACTAGGGTACAGTTGAAAAAAACGCCGTGAGCAGCGGGGCCCCATCACGGTAGTCGAATTTTCCCCTTCATCTTCGGTATTGAATGTCTACAAGCGAAATGTGATTGAAAGTCTACAACCGAATTGTCATTTTGTTGGTTTCAAAACTGGTGATGAGTGTTCGGCTGATCGAGGCTTTAAAAAAAGGTTTTAAGTATTTAAGGGCTGTATCTCAGTAAATTTCAATTTTGTGCCGAAAACAGGTAGCAGAAAAAAAGCCAACACAATTCGTACGAGGACATTCCTGCCCATGTTTATCCGCTAATTGCCTTTATGTTTTAGTTTTAAAAATTAAAAAAGGACCTTAAATAGTAAACTGGAAGGCCTTTATAAAGATATTTTTTCTTTCCAAAAAAATCCAAAATTTCTATTTTATAAATACTAAAAATCCAAAATTCCTAATTTATAAATAAACAGTGACTTTAATAACATTTTTAAATTACTTAATATGTATGTATTTCATTTGTCATAAAAGTAAGTTCACTTTTTTTTAAATTTTTTAAAATTACTATTCGCCTACTTGTATTTAGAATAAACATAATGCTTTTAAAACACATTTAACAATAGCATTCAATTCCGATGTAAAAATGGGAGAAATGGGGGGAAAAGTGATGCGGACTCCCTACAAGGTACTAGCTGGATACTAACTGAATACACTTACAAAATTTCAGCCCTCTAGGTTTCCTTATGGAGTCTCTAGACGTGTTAGAAAACAAGCAAAAAAATTAAGGAAATATTGGCGTAAAAATCGTGGGGGTAAGGGTTAAAAGTTGAAACCTCCAAAAAACAGTGTCTGGCTATTAGCTTAACCTGTACACCAAATTTCAGCCCTCTAGGTTTATTTGGGGAGATTTTGACCCGAACGAAACTGTTAAAAAACAAGAAAAATCATGTTCTTTTGGGTATAAAAATGGTGGGGGTAGGGGTTAAAAGTCGAGACCCCCAAAAGGCACCCCCTTGATACTAACTCAATCCGAATACAAAATTTCAGCCCTCTAGGTTTATTCGGGTGTCCTGTGCGAGTGGTACAAACTTCGAAAACGTCGAAAATGCATGAAATTGTAGCTTAAAAATGAGGGGGGTGGGGGTAAAATATTAAAACCTCCAAAAAGCACAACCTAGGTACGAACTTTATCAACACACCAAATTTCAACCCTCTACGTTAATTCTGGGGGGCTGGGGGCCTGTTAGATCCAGCGAAAATCGTATTTCCCCCCTCTACTCCCACCATATCATCCTAGGAAGCTGAATTTTGGATATGTTGTAGATAATTGACCGAAACATTATTTAAAACCGGTTTGGAAAAGTTTTATTGCTTTTCCGCCCCCCACCACCCCCTTAAAGGTCGGGTCAGAAAAAAAATTTGCCCAAAATTTGACCCCACTTTGATAGTATGAGGTGCCTCGAAAATGAGCCCCATTTACCAAATTTCATCTCTTAACTTCCATAGGGGGGCCCTACACAAATTAAAAGGTGGCGGGAAAATATATATATATATATATATATATATATATATATATATATATATATATATATATATATATATATCAGACATTTTTTTTTTCTACATATTCGTGTTCTACGGGTCCGAAAACGGATAGCGCCCCTACTCTCGCCTCTCGCAACTCTTATCGTATAGACTGTATAAGTCTAATTTTTCGGAGAAAATTCGACTAAAAATTGTGATGTTTAAAATTGGTGTAAGAAATGTAATGTCTACAGACTACGTATAATCTAAACACAGTTGTTACATCAAATTTGTTTAAAAACAACTTATGGTACGGAACTCTATTTACAAAAGTATGACTTGCACTTGACCGATTTTTTTTGATATAAATTGTAATACATCACCAATAAAGGTCATTTAATGCAGGAATTTTTTAATAAATTTAAACCAAATCTAGATCTATTCTAAAATAATTTTTAATGATAATACCAAAAATTGATGAAAAATGTTTATTTTAAAGCAGTCTTGTTTACAAGCTACTGGGTGATTCTCGCGTGACGCACGGGACATTTTTGCAACAAAAACATTTTTTTAAAAAAAAATGCAAGTAATAATAAACAAAACAAAATGTTTATAGTACGCAGAAAATGAATTAAAATTTTTTGAGCATATTCTAATTTTTATCTGAAATCCAGTACTCATGATATAAGGCATAAACTCACGTGACTCACGGGACATCGTACGAAACGAAGTTTAGGTCTTATATTTGGAGTACTGCATTTCAGATGTAAATTCAAATATGCTCAAAAAATTTTAATCCAGTTGCCCCGTGTTACAAGCTTTTTGTTTTGTTTATTATTAATTGCATTTTTTTTTTAAAAATGTTTTTGTTGCAAAAATGTCCCGTGCGTCACGCGAGAATCGCCCTACTAAGTTAACGATTTTGATCGAAAATTTTTCTATTTTACTGGAGTAACCGATTTTCCCATATCATAAAATACCCCTGTCGCAGCATCCTGCATAAAATAACGAATTTGCGTTTATAAAAGTTAGCTTTTCTTGGAAACTAGTTGACATAGAATAATAGTTTAAAGACTTTTTTATGTGATTTTTTCTCCTCTTTCCAATGGTATAAAAAAATTTAAAAAAAAAAATGAATAAGGGTAAATTTTGGCAAAAAACTAATTTTTTTCACGAAAATTTCCAAAACAACCATGATCCGGGCATTGGACGTGTCTTGTCAACGCACTCGTCCAATGGTTTGGGACTTCCAATATTTTCACCAAATTTCATAAACGTAAGACATTTCGTTCGAGAGTTATCGCGCGGACATATATATATATATATATACATATATATATATATATATATATATATATATATATATATATATATATATATATATATATATATATATATATATATAAATTTTAGTGAATATTATTTTCGGTTTCTAGGCACCTCAAAACAAATTTCTGCCATAGTCCCGGCCTCAAGTCGCGTCATGACAGTGGCTGTAATAGCTGAATTTCATTCTGGAAATTTGTTAAAATCAAGAAGAAATACCGTCTTCATTAATGTGGTGGTGGCACAGTGTACAAAATATGTTTTTCAGTGTAATAGGTACAGTAGAACCCCTCATAAGTTATACACTTGGAACCGACAAACCTCTCATAAGTTATAATTCGACGAATCTCCTACCTAAAGTGTCGTAACAAATTTGACACGTCATGTGCGTTATACCTTTCCAAGAGTACGCAGTATGTGTTTTGACAAACCGCCCATTGCCGCGCTCACTACTATAGAACTACGCATGCGCTTGTAACTGTAGTAGCAGTAGCAAAGGAGGAGAAAATACAGCTTATGAGAGGTTTATAACTTATGCGGGGTTTTATTGTATAAATGTATATATTATTAAAGTAACCTGACCATATCCTAGCTCGGCAATCATAGGGCCACATCTGTGTTATTGTTGAGGTGCGATATATTCTTTGGTTTTAAGTTTTGATAGAATAGGTAAAACGATTCCTTTTCAGATTTACAAGATATATAATATAACTTTTAATATTAGTACTTTTAAATAAAAAAATTTCCGTCTGAAGAGTAAAAACAATTAAAAATAATGTGCTAACGTACTTGTCATTAGTTATTTTGAAAATAATAATAATACATATGTACATAAGTAAAGAGAAGATATTTTTGTTCGTATATATCATAAATTTTTCATTCAGATAGCCTTTTGATTTCTTTTGTCTTTAAACGACTATAAAAAATGGATAAATTTAGAAAGAAAAAAATGACATTCGTTGCTATAAATGAAATATACCTCATTTCAGATACAATTGATCATGAGTTTTCGTTAAAAAATTAAATAATTCTTATATTCGAAACAAATCAATCTTCTATTCTTTTCTAAAAATAAACTGCAAATTTAAAATTTACATAAATACAATAATAAAAAATTTGGGGGACAGGTCTACCCACACTGTCAACTTCCCATTGGGTGTCCTTAAAGACTAGAGGTTACTGTACATAAATAATTCTTTTTTCATTTCAGGCGACTCCTCCCCTGGACCCCCGATAGAGGCTTTGCCCCTTGCATCATACCGGGGGCTTCGCTTTCTTTACCTAAGGATGGGGGCTCCACCCTTATCAAACAAATGATAACATCATTTGTTCTTAAGATATGCGAGACAAAATATATTTTGGCAAAAACTAATTTTTCAAGTTTCTTATTTTTTTTTTTTAATTTTGTAATAAAATACTGGCGTTTTTAACATCAAGGAAGGTTCTTAGGCCATTATATAATAATGTTATGGTAAAAAATCCATATAATCTATGTTATCTAAATAAAGTTAATTCCGTTTTTTTACGACAAAAAACAAACCGCTAATCCGAATTTGCTGAAAACTTTATCCGGTCTTCATTTTTTGATTACGCATCTAATGAAATTAGTCCGGAGTTGATATCATCATTTGTTCTCGAGATATGCGAGGCGAAAAAAAATTCACGAATGAATGAACGAACTAACGAACGCACACACAGACGTCACGCTAAAAACGATGGATTCGGACTCTAGTGACCTTGAAACGTGGAGATATGTCAAAATTAGCGATTCGTAAAATCGGATCCATTACAATAACTTCCTATGGGAAGTTAAAAAGAGATAAAGTCAAGAAAACAGAAATTATTTAAAATTGAAAGTGACGAAGCAAGGTTAAATTTAATTGAAGTGAACCATATATAGTTTTATTTACACGGGTGTGAGTCAAAACAAAACACTTTTGTCTTGGACGGTAGATAAGACGTGATAATTGAAAGGACACGGAACAAAAAATATGATATTTAATACCATATAACAATTTTGATTCAGAGATGTTTTAAAAAATTTTTGATGCCAGTAACTGAAAGAATGAATACAAAAATTTGGGCCCCATCCATATAACCTAAAGACTGATATAAAAATATTCTACTCATGAAACAAACAAATTATTTTTAAATCAACACATTTATGAAACGTGGTCAATTAAAAGTTACAGTTTTGAGAAAATTTTTATAAAGAAAGTAGTATGAGTGTTATTTGGCACCTCGGATTTGATTCCCGACGTGATTATTTTGCTCTTCCCGATTGGCACTCTTTGTCTGTCATTTTTTTTGTAGCTGGGAATTCTAGTTATAAAGAAAATAATTTAAAAAAATTTCTTTCTAATTCATGATAGTTTGTCATTAATCTCTAACATACGTGTTTGATCTCGTTAATTAAATTCCAAGCTCCGAAAGTGTATGAAGGTTACAGTTTTGAACATTGGTCATAGTTTTGAACTTTCGATCATATGTTCCAACGTAAGTGCTAATCAGTACATGAACTCATTCATGTACGGTCAAATTAGTCAGCAGTTAAGATCGTTAAGATCATGTATTGAAATGTTGTGTACTACCTGTTAGACATGCGCAATAATTCTACTGAATGAATATTTTTGAAAATTGATGTGAGGTTTTTTAAAGGGTTTCCCCGATAGGCCTCTTCCACGGTCTATGGTGATCCTGAAGAGGATTCGTATGATACCAACTAGGAGACATGCGATGCATCGCTATTGAGGCAATTGACTTGCACCCAACAAGAAGAACAAGAAGAAGAAGAAGAGGAAGCAGAAATATTAGACGATTATGAATTTGACGAATGATTTCCCTCACTTTTTTTTTAAATCTATACCGCTTTCATCATTCCCAATACTAATATTTTTTTATTATTCAATAGTTTTCAATTAAACAGGATCACCATAGACCGTGGAATAGGTCGACTGGGGAAACCCTTTGAAAAAACCCGTTAAGTACACTACCTCACAGGTGGCATGGAAACGTGTGCATATTATGAAGATTACTGCTTTTGTAATAGTTATGTTTCAGAAACAGTGGCTTTTAGGAAAACAGTATTCAGACATTTTTTATAGATAATTATATGATCTACAATTTTTGTCTGACCTAATTTTATGATAAAACTTACCGTTTTGCTGAAAAACGTGAAAAACCCATTTTTGACACCTTTGACTTTGAATAAAATTTTTTTCACGTACAGGATCGATGAGGACTTTTCAATACTTATTTATAGTGGTGTTCCGAACATTCGTACCAATTTTCAGCTCTCCCCTGATTTTTTGTATCTTTACTACTATTTTTAATAAGTATTAGTGATTTAGATTTTAGAATTTAGAATTTAGAATTAAATAAGTATTAGTGATTTAGACAACGACAATGAATTATTTCTTTCTGAATCTAGTAAAGACCAAAATTTGGAATTTTAATGAACACCTCATATTTTCTGTTTATAAATTAATTTACTATTTTATCATATTATTCTTTTTAATAAATAGGTACCCATACAATTTTTTTATTTTTACATGTGTCTCACTTGTACACCTTTATTTTACGCGTCTTTTTGTTTGTGTTTGTCTTACAAAAAACCGTTCCAACAAACAGTGTTTTTATTTATGTCCTTATGTTTTAGATAAGAGCTCCCCCTTAAGGTACCATCACAGTGTGATTGGCCGAAAAATAGTCAATTTTCACAATTTTTTTCGGATGGATAGGATGAGGGAATGGGGATGAATTTTTTTTTTTACGATTAATACCACAACAATACAAAAATATTTTTTTTTTGTATTTATTTTTATTTATTTTTTATAATTATTATAATTTTTTGAAAAAAGTGCCTTTAAAAAGGCCGAAATTCGGTGCCCACGATTGCGACTGCAGTTTTTATCTGAAAAAAACAAAATCAATTGGATTATCAGTCTGTAGGTAAACCACTATGTTCCTATGGGAGCTTTTTTTTTCTGAAATTTGAAAAAACGGCGGTAGTCTTAATAAAAAGTACACAATTTTTTACAGTTTTCTGTGTGAAAAAATAGGAAGATTTCAAAAAAAAAGCTCCCATAGGAAGATAGCGGTTTACCTACAGATTGATAATCCATTTGATTTTTTTTTTCAAATAAAAACTACGGCCGCAATCGTGGGCACCGAATTTTGGCCTTTTTTAAAGATACTTTTTTCAAAAAATTATAATAATTATAAAAAATAAAAGAAAATAAATAAAAAAAATATTTTTGCATTGTTAAATAGTGATATTAATCGTAAAAAAAATTTATCTCCATTCCCCCATCCGAAAAAAAAATTGTGAAAATTGACTATTTTTCGGCCAATCACACTGTGATGGTACCTTAAGCACATCAAGAAGAAATAAGGTTTTTATGGAACACAAGTGGACATTAATTTTTCCTTTGAAATTTTAGTAATGCATAGACAGTGTCTGGTAGATATTATATTGTCTCAGGGATGAGTATTTTTGATAAATAAACAAATTAATAAATCATATTTTAATTGTAAGCTTTATCTGAAAATTAGAAGTTTAAATTAGATTCTAAAAATTGTAATTAAAAATTTTAGCTTTTCTTTTTTTATCAGTATTATTTAAGTTGATAAATAATTAATATTTTGACATATAAACTAACGACTTTTAATATGGTTATCTTAATTCAATTTTGTTAATTAAAATAACTTTTTAAAGATTTTTTAATAATTAAAAAAAAATTTATATTATTTTCAATTATATAATTCTTTTAAAAAAAAAAATTAATACAAGATTGTTATGATTTTTAATACATTGAAACTTTGTTATCATTGAAGTCTTTATTCATACACTTACCTTAACATTTAGTCTTCGTAGTACTTTCCAAAATAAGAACAAGATTACTTGGAAAATTCTTGCTATTGTCTATTATTAAAAATTATTTGATATTGCTAAATTATTTGAGTATTTTGAGTTGTTACCATAACTCGCTGTCCTTTTAATGTAATGTTTATATATTTTCACGTGCTCTAAATCAAATATTTATATTTCAATAGATTACCGAAAGAAGTTGCTTGTAATGAGGACTCAAGCACTGTCTCCATATATGTAGTTTGATTGAATTACTTTCGTTTCTTCAGGAAATTCACTTTGGGAATTTTTATACATTTTTTTGTCTGTATAAAAAATACCCCTGTCGCAGCATACCCTGCATAACATAGCGAGTTTCCGATTATAAAAATTAGTTTTTCTCGGTAACCAGTTTATACAGAATAATGGTTTAAAAACATTTTTTATGTGATTTTTTCTTCTCTTTCTAGTGGTGTAAAAAAATAACGCAAAAATTTTTAAACTTGGGAAAATTTTGGCAAAAAATTAATTTTTGTCACAAAAAATACCCAAAAAAATATGTTTCCGGCATTGGACATGTCTGGCTAACGGACTTGTCCAATGGTTTGGGGCTTCTAACATTTTCACCTTCCGTAAAAATCAAGTCGTGTCATGACAGTGGCTGTAATAGTTGAATTTTCGATAAGAAATGATGATTATGTTGGTACAATATTAGGGGCAGGATGTGGACAAGACGGGAAGAAACGCAATTTTTTGTATTTATAGATTTTATAAAAATATTAAACATTATTATAATTTATTTATTTCTTTAGTTTAATTTAGAAAACTAATTAATTATCAATGATGCTAAAATAATGAAGAACTTAAAAAATTAAGAACTGTCCTAGGAAAAATTGAAATTTTCCCTAGTAATCATCGAAAAGTTTTCAATTTAAAACTGAAATATTGTATTGTATATAATATTTACAATTAAAGTATACAATTAGAATAATAATTTTTGTGTACAATTCTGAATTAATTTTGTAAAAATTTTGTGTTTGAGAATAAATATTGAAATTAAGATAAAATGAGTATATAAATAAGAATTTCAAGAGGTGTATGTTCAAGAAGCTGTAAATATTTAACACCTTGACGGTCCTTGACGTCATAAGACGTCAAATAAACCTTACTAACTCATACACCACGCTGGACGTTAACAATTCCATATAAAGTCAAGCTGTCAAAATAGTGTACCAGTTGGTCATTTCGTCATAATTCTTCATGACCGTCATCGCGTTAATTTTTTATTTTTATTAATTTTTTGCACTACTTAATTGATTGAAAGTCCTTCCCTCAGCTATGAGTAATACAACGAACATGATCAATATTAAAAGAAAATTATGGTAAAAACTTAATTTTGATTCATTCCAGGATACAATTGTCTGATATTATTTCATATTGAATATATATACTAGTGCGCATCAAAAGAAAGGTAAACAATTGATATTTAAACAGATGGAATTCATACTAAAAATAATTTTATAACAATTTGTTTGAATGATAAATAATTTGTGGATTTTGAACAATTAAATACATACCTGTAAGATGTAAAACCTAAAGAAATATTCGCAAATCATACGGATTTAATGGTGGGGGTGCTAGTTAGGTTTCATTTATATAATTTATACAGTGTGTTCATTTCAAGATCTCACATTTGATAATGTATAATATAGTATATGACTGTCAACTTTCAAATTACAATAGAAGTTTATGGTGCTTTTATATGGAAGTTCAGTTGATATTTTTATTGGCGAAAAGTTGAATATTACACATTGATATTATTTCATAGTAAAGTTTATTGAATAATTTATTTAATAAACAAAAATCAACGAGTAACTGTTGTCTGTGGAGATATTTAGCATGGAAGAGAGTTGGTACCTCGCTTCCTTCAAAATATCACATGTACGTTTCTCATTTTCCCTCTATTTCAAGTATTTAATTATATCAATAAGTTTTATTTTTAATTAATGACTTATTTTAAAATTTTCTGACCAAATTTTGAAAAAATGAAGCGTTATTGTTAGTCACTTTAGAAAATCACCACCTTTAAAAAATTAATCGAAAATTTAAAAAAAATCGGCGAGTGCGTGTTAGACATGCATTAAGTTAGGATTTCATAGTTCAGTAGCTGGAGTTTTTCACAATACTCGGGATAAAATATTTCTTGCTTTTATTTAATATTAAAATTAGCCTTTAATTTATTAATAATATGATTATCTAAATCTTTTACTATCTCTGTGAGTTTCAAAAATTTCAACAATAGTTTTAAAAAACGACTCTGTTTTTTAAATTGTGTGAAGTTCCGACACTGACTATTGTAAAGCGATCAAGTGCGGCTAGACCACCTCATGCGATGACAGAAATCACGAGTTCATAAGGATTTCGTTGTTAGAACCACGAAATCCTAAGGCTGCCTGTACACGATCAGTAATATTGTCAGTATTTCAAAATACTGACACCTTTATTGATCGTGTATTGACGATATTGAAATAATGATGAAAGTATTGAAGAATGGCTTATAATTTCATCAGTATTTACTTCAGTACTAAAGCGTGGAGGGGACAGTGACATTAATGGCAGTTAAAACCGTTAAAACATATTTCTTGTATATTATGTACCAGCGGTACCAGTCGAGATAAATATAAATCGATTGTAGATCGTATAATATGTACATCATGGAAAAGTAGGCTTGTACATATATTATTGATTAGTATGTACGGTACAATTTGTACGATATGTACCGTATGTACGTACATGCGTATATGTATGGCAAAGCTAGAAAAAACATAACGAACAACGTTTTTTCTTTTTTGTTTTCTTGTTTTGAGTTGCAAACGCTAGTACTATATAGCTAAACACGCTTCGTCCATAATAATAACAATTCCAAAATTTTATTAATTTAAAAATTCCGAAAAATTAAACTTGACAGTTTGTTTTAAAATACTGAAGAAAATAATGATAGTGTACGGTATCATAAAAATACTGAAGTAATAGAAATAATGATTCATTATTTTTATCAGTCAATACTGACAGTATTACTGATCGTGTACAGGCAGCCTAAAAATACATTCGAATTATCGACAGACATATTATTAATTTATTGAAAGAATTGTACATACCTACTTGCAAATGGAAAGTATAAGTTCGGTTCTGTTCATACATACGTACCTAACGTAACCACGCGACTTTTAATTGTAAATTGTACAAATGCCTCCTACAAGTTTATGTATTTGTTACATGACATGTTTAAAACAATTCTGTAATTAAACCATTTCCGGATTTATTTAGATGATATTTAATAAAAGAAAATTTAATTTGTTCTTAAGAATTTCTCGTATTAAATAAATTAATGAATTACTCTGTTTGTTCATTTGGTTTGTTTCATATCCATTGTTTTGCACATACAAGGGCAAACAGCTGTAGAACTCGTAGTAATACAGAGAGAAAAGGGTTACTAACTTTTATCGCAAGACTTTTTTGCAAATAGATGGGCTGAGTTGGGAAAAAATATTCGTACGTAGTTTTTTTACACTTTCTTGTTCACAATATGCTATTGCGTACATGAGCGAAAGTGCATCTTGCCTTTCGGAAATGTGGTCAGCCAGGTTTCGTTTAAGCAATTATTGTTTTCATTTTTTTTTAAAATTTTTTTTAAACAAATTGCTAAAATTTAACAAGGAGCCCTAGAAAAAAGTAAATCGTCCTTATTTCTAAATAGTTTTTCCTAAAATCTATAATTTTCGAGAAAACATTATTGAATTTTACTTTAGCAGTACAGTTTGCCACCCAGAAATTTTGTCTAACCAAAATATTTTTAAACAATTTTTATTATTATTTTATTTTTTGTTTTATCTTGTATCGTGTTTTTTGTTTCATTTTGGAAGAAAAATCTTGGGAGACGTATATACCGAAGCCCTGTAATTTTCAAGGGAAAAAATTTCGTAAGTTTCAGAAAACACGAAATCGGCGACTTTTAACGCTAAAAAAATGAAAAGATGACTTAGATTTTTTAATTTGAGATATGTGCAGATCTGTACCTGGTTATGTATTTAATAGTATGCCTATCGCAGCATCCTGCATAACATAGCGAATTTCCGTTTACAAAAATTAGTTTTTCTCGGAAACTAGTTTACATAAAATAATAGTTTAAAAACCTTTTTTATGTAATTTTTTCTCCTGCTCTTTTAAATGGCGTAAAACAAAATTTCGCAAAACTTTTGAATAAGTGGAAATTTTAGAAAAAAACTAATTTTTTTCAAGAACAAAAACTATGTTCCGGGCATCGGATGTGTCTGGCTAACGAACTTGTCTAACGGTTTGGGACTTTTGTCCAACATTTTCACTAAATTTCGTAAAACTAGGACACTTCGCTCGAGAGTTATCGTGCGAACACGTATATATATATATATATATATATATATATATATATATATATATATATATATAATATGCATTTCACTTAAATTTAACCATGCTTCATCACATGAATTTAAATAATTTTCGTTTTCTTGGCTTTATCTCTTTCATTATTGAATTTACGTCAATTTAAATTTGCAGTTTGTTTTTAGAAAAGAATAGAAGATTGATTTATTTCCAATATAAGAATTATTTAATTTTTTAACGACGAATCATGATCAATTGTATTTGAAACAGGGTACATATATACAGTCGACTCTCGTTAATTCAAACCTGCGATAATTCGAACCTCTCTATAATTCAAAGTTATCACGAGTTCCCTACAAAATCTCTTTATATTTCGTACTAAATCAATACCTTTTTATGGACTTGGTAAGTGGAACGAAAAAATCATTGCTATGTAAGAAAACGACGCGTTAATTCGAACTCATTGGCGTCAAACACTCGACAATTCAAAGTTGCAGAGAGAAAGAGACAAAAAGATTGCAAGTACATTTTGAGACAAGTTCAAACTTGTACATATCATCGTACACGAGCCTTTGTTTTGAACCATTTGATATTTCAAACACTCGATAATTCGTAATATTTTAAGAGTCCTCGAGTTTCGAATTAACGAGAGTCGGCTATATATATATATATATATATATATATATATATATATATATATATATATATATATATATAAATTTTAGTGAATATTATTTTCGATTTCTAGGGACCTCAAAATAAATTTCTATCATAGTCCCGGACTCAAGTCGCGTCATGACAGTGGGTTGTCTTTTGACTGAAAGTTTTTAGTGATTTTTCGATTCGAAAATTCGCTAAAAACTTGAAAAAAATAATTTGTTGTATTACAATATCGGTGCTAGTTTTCAAACAAAATCTGACCCCATTTTCGGGGCACAAGATGCACTTTTATTTACAGTACCACAATATCGTTGTACAATATCGTCGCATCGCTCGAGAAACAATTTCGCTGATAGAGTCCCATTTAAAAATATTCAGATATAAAAATTGATTGCCATTTATCGAAATTTGTGTAACAACACATTTATTTAATATGGATAAAGAAAAAACTGGGTAATTGGAATCCCAGTCTTTACTGAATATTTATAAGAATGTGATTTTTTTCAATAACAAGTAATAAACTGATTCAAATTCCAAAATATTTAATTTTGTGTAATAAATAATGAAAATAATTAAGAAGATTGACTTCAAGATTGTAACATTTTATAAAATTATGTACATTTTTTTTAATTATACCAAAATAAAAATTGATAAAACTCTCTACACGCGCTAGACTATACTTCAAATTCAAAAATAATTAACTGGCGTCGCGTAATACATAATACATACATAATTATTATGTATAATATGGACGGATAGCGATATTTATACAAGATGTGACAGAATTACTAAAATTAATTTTTGATTGATTATATAATATAAACAACAATCAGATTTTATAGTTGATTAATGATTACATTTTGTTGATAGTTGAATCAAATATTAGAGTTGCATTAATGAATTGACATAGAGAAAGATGCTCCACATGACATTAATCTTTCAGTTAATTGAGCAAACTGAAATAAACCTTTTTAACTCTGTATGCGAGACGAATTTTATCATGTTTCTGTAACACACTGTATAGGATTCTAATAGTGATTTGATTGTTACTGAAAAAAAAAAGAAATACAAAAATAAATGATTAAAATGGGTAAAGATTGATTATAAACAATCTTTTTATAAAAAAAGAGCATGATCTTCGACCTCTGTAGAGCTGAGTATCAACGGTATCAACATTATTTTTGTGATGATACTCTTAAATGAAATAGAGAAGTAAACACGAATTATTACGTGGTAACATGAGATATGTAAAGTAGCCATTTGTACATGTTAAACAAGATATTAAAGAAAAAAATGTATGAGACTAATTTATCTATCCTTTAAAACATTTTAATAATTTAGCATTACTTTGGAATACGTCAGTAATGAAAACATTATATAAAATTGTAAAATGTATACTTTTTATAAGTGAAAATGTATATGTACAATTAAATTTTTTGATATATTAATTATTTTAAATTATTAATTTACTTATTTATAGTCCATAAGCTATATTTTTAATTATTTCCTTATAAATATCTTATACTTTTTTGGTCAATATTCTAATTGATACTCATAATCATTCCACGTATTTAGTGTCATAATAAAAAATTAAATGATCTACAGAAGCTACTTTTCTTAAGGCATTACATCACTTTAAAATGCTCAAAAAATTTTTATTAAAATAATTTTTTTTCGTAGTGAATAATACAATCAGTATAAAACTTCTTGGAGTGTATTACATACTCGTAATTTGAGGTAAACAAAAAAATTTATTCTTTATTTTTGTTTAAAAAACAATGGCAGCGTGGTCGAACGTAGATGCTTTCGAAGAGGTTTATGGTGGACAGCATAACAATTTTCAAACGGCAGCCAGAAAATAAAAAATATTAGTTCACTATTTATATTATTTTTGCTAAGGCGGTACACAAGATTATTATAAAATATTAATTTTGTCGTTAAATGCTACCAGTTTGAAATTTTTTTAGTCGAATTTTTCTTGAAAAATTAGACTCATACAGCTTATACGATAAGAACGGCAAGAGGCGGGAGTAGGGGCGGTATCCGTTTTCGGACCCGTAGAACACGGTTCTGTAGAAAAAAATGTCTGATATATATATATATATATATATATATATATATATATATATATATACACAGGATGGGCCATTTTAATCTATGCATCTTAATATCGACGTGAAATTTCACGTTCTTTCGAACATGAAACATATAGTCTAGTCTAGAAGAGCCATTTTAGTGAAATTCTCATAGAGGGCACCAAAAATTAGGATTTTGGTGTCATTCGATTCGTATTGACCTCTACAAACTTTTTGAAAAAATTGAAAATGCGCTCATGAAAATTGCAATTGTTATAAACAAAAGAGTGAAAAAAAATAAGAGTGTTTTTGTTTTTTTGAAAAATCTCAAAAACTATTAAAGATTTTTGAAATTAAAAAAAAAGATCTGAAAAGAGCAGGAAATTTCACAAAAATAAGTCCCGACTCCCGAAATTGGATCTCCAATATTTATAATTTTAACAGAGCCCTAAAGTTATTGCTAAAATGAGGTGTTTGACGTTCTCGCGCGCCGCGTCATTCAAACACGGTAAACAAAAAAAATTATTTAAATATATTAAATATCAATATTAAGGAATGAAGAAATTCACGTACCTTCGGAATAAGTTGATAAACAATAATCCGTGCAAGAAAATTTTTATATGTATTTTTCCATTAGTTATGCTATTGTTAATTAACAAATTTTTTGAAACCGAAAGTTGACATAGAAACCTTAATAATTATTTAACTAAAAAGCTCAAATTTTTTTTGCTTCGTAGAATTGTTCTGAAGAGGTGAAAAAATAGATAGGTAGTAAATAGTAGAAATGATAACGAATATGTAAAAATTTACATATTTAAATTTTGAAATTGTCGTTATTTTCAACATCGATAATTTTCGATAGCGAAAAGTAGGTTTCGACAGTCCTAATATGTTCGGAATACCCATAACTTGCTTCGCTTAAGCCTTCAAAAATTTCGTTATTTTTTCGCTACGACGCACCGTTTGCGAGATATTTACGATCAAAAGTTTACGTTTGCGAAAAGTATCGAAAACTAAATTTTTCGAAAATATTCTATTAGTGACTAAATCAATGGGACTAACAAAGCCTAAATTAACCAGTTATGTCGCTTGTAGACATTCAATACCGAATATGAAGGGAAAAATTCGACTTCTGCGATGGGGCTCCGCTGCTCACGGCGTTTTTTTTTTAAATCGTTGAAAAAATCAACCTTGATTTGTTTGTGAAAAATTTATTTGTTACCCAATTTCAAAAATCTTGTGTACCGCCTTAGGTAAATATACAAAACAAATAGGTAAATCATACAGACTATTGGTATGAATTATTTTTACTATTAGGTTGGCCAGAAAGTTTTTATCGTTGCCATAGTTTTATTTAAAACAGAAATAAACAAAGTTACAATAGGTACTAATCTATAACATACTAACATATACACTACCTTTATCTATTACTTGTCGCCAACGATCCAGAGCGAATTAATTCACACATTTCACATGTCCAGAACGGTCCACTCAATTTTTTGTGTTACTTTAACACAAAGCATAATATGTGTCAAATCTTTACACAATATTTGTGTCAATGATTTAACACACAAAAGAACATATATTTTGTGTTAATTTTTCAAATTTGTCAGAGTTAATTGTTAAACTTTTTTATTCAATATTTTACTTCCACTAAGACATTTGGAAATCGTCAAAAATTATAACGATTTTGTACATATTATATTATTATAAATGAGACTCAAAGAACGCAAAGTAAGTCGATCCTTTGTAAAAATTCTTATTTGTTTCCATATATATGTACCAAAATATATATAATAAAAAAGATGAGAGTGGTTCCTATTATTAAACAAAACCGAAAAATTATAAGTTTTTTCAGTTATTTACGAATATAATTTTATTAAACGTTTAAAAATGAAACAATTTTCTTACATTTTAAGGTTATTTTATTACAGATTCAGTTAAGAAAAATCATGCAAGCTTACAAGATTGTATATTATAATATACAATCTCAAGTAAGCTTACATGATTTCACTTCTTTCCGTTTTCCCCCACAGGTGGCATTACATTTTCAATTAATTTTATTATTTTTTATTAATTTCTTCAATTTATTTAGCATTTCCTTGATTAAAAAAATAACTTACTCATGTTGTCCTGGACCACATGGCTTACATTTGTGACCATAGATGCTTGTGAACTTTCAGCTTTCAGTCCAGGATTCTAAAGCTACATCCGAGGCTACAAAAATAACATTTACGATCCTAATTAAATAATATATACTATTTGTTTGCGTTTCGAAACATACCAAAAATTTTTAATAAAACTGTACTTTGAATAACGATACTTAAATCTTCAATGGACAAATGAATATTTTCTGTTTTGTTTTAAATAGTCTAATAAAATTATATTATAATTTTAACTGTGCATTTTGTACGGCTTCTTTCTTTATTATATTTTTAATTAATGATATGTCGTGGTTGCCTTTCTTACTGTATATAGATGGATGGGATGGAAGATGGAAGACTTTATTTGAAAAAGCATGGGGCATTGATAATGTTATTGTCTTAAATAATTTGTTTAAATTAGTGAATGAATAAATTCAACAAGTTCTCAGTTCTGCTTATTCTGTGATTAAGTTGTAAGTTAGTACTTATGTACTATTGTATACATAATTATTAAATTTATGTAACCATTTAACGGTTAGTTTGGTACAGTAATTTAAAAACAACTTCATCATTTAAAAAAAAAAAAAAAGGTTTTAATTCTTAGCGCTCACATAAATTATGGTTGGAGCACTGGAGAAACTATTTCTATTTTATTAACCTATATTTGACTCTAGTTTTGATTTTGCTATTATATGTAAACTATTCATTTGGTATAAGATATAGGTAAAGATTAGATTCCAAAATCTCTATTTTGGAATCTAACCATTCCTTTATTTTTATATATGGTTTGTAATTGTTATACTCAATTTTCTATTCATTTTTTTGTAATAAGTGGAAATTTTTGAGATAATTATATTAAGTGGGAGAACTATTTGAGGAAAATTTTACTTAAAACTGTAACAATATTAATTAAAATTCTAGTAAATAAAATTAAAGTTAATTATAAGAAGTTTAGATTTGATGTTACTTTAAAATATTGTAAATTGGCGCCATATAATAAGTATAATCATAAATAATAGATATTTTTTTGTATGATATTATCAGTCTATAAAATTTTTGATAAAAACACCAGAAGTTGAATGATGTATCTGTTCAATGTAATACATATGTCAAGGAATAATAAACAATCAAAAAATTTTGTCAAAATTATAAAAAAATTTGATATTCAGTAAAATTGATTAGTCATTACAGAATTATTACATACAGTTTGTTTATATGAGATTAACCCTAGAATCATACGTTGGTCTACGAGAAACGTTAATCATACATCGACGTCGTTTTGACGGATGGACTTTTTACGGAGAGTTTTAGAGTTTATTTGCAAAAAACATTTTTTTTACATAACAATACTACAAAAGCAAACAAAATATTTAAAAAAATTGGATTTGGAAAAATTTCTTAATATAAATATTTATTAATTTTTTTAATCTTTTTATTAAAGCATATTTTCATTATAAAAATTAAAAAATAGATAAATACATCAATTGTAATAATTAATTTATGAACTATTATGAGTCAGTGGACATGTGTGACTTTACAGAATGTGAAATTTCTCAGTCATAAATATTCCTATAGATATGTAGTTATTTCCCCATTAGGCACATTTGTAAATTTTCTAAAATTTGTTAGTAATTTTTCGAATAAGATCTCAAAAAATAATAAAAATTAAAATATTTTCAACAAAATAAATTGTTAATCTTTTATTAAGTCATTCGAAACGCATTCTTTAGTTTTCGATTCAATATATTAAAACTTCAGTATTATGTCGTCTCTATAAATCAAACAGCTGTAATCATCTTTCACATTATCATAATCATTGAATAAATTAATTATAACATCCATATCTTTAATAAATTTTAAAAAAAATTAGGAAAACTTTTATATGTAGTGTACAAAATCTTCAAAAAAAAACATACGTTAATCATACATCGACGTCCTTTTGACGGACACTATTTCAATACAAACAAAACGACAATGACTATAAACAAAATAAATATATGTGGTGTGTTATAATAACAAATAAATTAGATAACAGAAATCTCACAGCAAACAAGTAACAAGAAGTCGTAGTATTGGAGCAGGTAGAGAAGTTCGTACGTCGTTTTGACGTGTACGTATGATTCTAGGGTTAATATTGGAAAAAGAACAGTTATACAGGATTGTTGTAATTGTCATAACTGTCCGAACATTTAGAATGTCAAATATATACCGCCAATAGCTTCTCGATTAGAATCGAATGGACGGGTACTCAAAGAAAGATAGAATTTGTATTAATTGATAGTGATCCGAGAAAAAGAGTAAAAACATATTAATACTTTTCCGATGAGTATCTAACGAAATCAAAAACCTTACAAACAAAGTTACAAACTGTGCTGATTATTTATGGGACTGATGAAAGCAATTCACGCAGTAATTTATTTAACTGATTTTTTGGTAAGATGGTAATATAATTTATAAGAAAATAACCGCTCGTTAAAAACATTTTGAATTTTATTTACTTACTCTTCGAAATTGTGTACTATTATTTACATATTTATGCATATTACATTTTTAATTTCTCTATTACTAAATGCAATGAACGACATTAGAACCAGGCATGCAATTTATGAGACTAAAAAAGACGTCATTCGACTTATTAAGGAGAGGGTAAGGTTAATTCGTACACAAAAAGATATTTTTTTGTTATTTTTTTGTGACGACACAGTTAAAATCTCTTTATTAAAACCAGTGGTACATTAAAGTATAACATTCGAAGAATATTATATAAAATTTTCACGAAGAAATATTTAAAAATACAGTAATGGCAGCAATTATTCGAACGTGTCTCGGAAAAAACTAGAATTGCGGTGCCCCTCATAACTTGGTGCTGGATCATCCAAAATAAAAAATATTAAAGTTTATTCGTTAGATAATAGTTTTCCTCAGGTAACGCTGGGAGGGTTTTTCGAAATTTCAATTTTTCACGTTTTTAGAACACTTAGAACGGAAAAACACGATTTTTGCGAAAAAAAATTGGCTAATTTGTATTGTAAAATAAAAATTATTAACAAATTTGAAACAAACTCCAGCGTTACCTCGTAAATTACGTACAGAAATAGTGTTTAAAATTTCAAATGGATCGGTGCTGTAGTTTTGAAGTTATGAAGGGCACCGACTTTGAAAACGTGAGCTGTGGGGAAAACGCTTTAAAGTTTTGTACACTTAAAAATTCTTGTATAAAACTGATATAGAATACTTACTGCTAAACTAAATTTTGCGCCCTACACTATATACAAATATCTGTACTGTATATTTCCCACCCCTGTTTTCTCGAAACAGGGACGAAGATCGTAACTATAATTTCAATCGTGTTTTGAGATGCTCGTATATCTATAAATGTTTTCCGAAAAATATTGATTTAAAACAGAATTCCGATATTCTAGGTGAGTTTGAAGTTATTAATACGATTTGATATTATTTTTCTCGAATTTGTTTATTTCAAAGCAAGTCAAAAGTTCTAAATATTTCTGTTGCTAGTGAAGTTAATCGTGAACTAGTCTTGGCCACTTTGATTCAGGTCAGTACGAATAGAAGGGTTCTCCTAGGTTCAAAGATTATTTGTTGATTACTCAACGGTTGCGTATCTTACATGAAAATTTGCTGGAACTGAAAATATTTAAAGGCTGAATTATAAGATCAAGTTAATTTAATTCAATTTTTTAAAATTTACTTACATTTATAATATTTATTATTTTACTACTTTAGGGGGAGGGGGGGGGTCCTCCAGAACTTTCAAATTTTTCATTTCTTGTTTTGCTTTAAAAGTTCATTTGAACCTTAAGGAATATATTTCTAATGTTTTAATCTCAACAGAAAGATTATCTTAGATAACGATAAACTACTTTTAACTCTACTTTTCAGGAACGAAAACTTTTTAATATCGTTTTTCTAAAAACAGGTTTTTTTCCGCGCCGTGGAGCATAACTTAAAAAATTATTAAGGTATTAACTTGAAATTTTGTACAGATATTCTTTAAGATATTGGCCTTTGCATGTACCTAAAATTTTGCATAAATTATTACTATAAATATTGTTTATAACAATTTGTTTATAAAAAAAAGTGAAATTTTTTCTTTTTGGTTTTAAATTGTGAAAAAAAATTTTTCTCATCAGAAATAGGTATATGCAAAGCGTGATGACTTATTTTAATAAAATTTTTTTGTCCGATTGAATTCAATTGATTACAGGAGGCTGGGCATTCCACGGCGCAAATTAAAAGAGTCAACTTGAAACAGCTGTAGCGCCGCCATTTTTTTTTTTTTTTTGCATAAAAATTTATGAGTGAACACACCATAACATGTACTATCCTATGTAACTTCATTTGATACAATAAATGTATCCAGTTTCTTAAAAAAAAATTATTAAAAATCCTGTTGTCTGGAGGACCCTCCCCCCTTAATATAAATATTTAATTAGGTACGTATATTTTACATTTTTATTCAAAAACCCCCTTTAAATTTGTAACTGTAATTTTAGGTTAAAATATATTTATAGGATAGGCTTAAGACAGTTTATTTTAAATTTTGTTAAACGTAAAGAATGAACTTAGCGTTAAGTTCAGTTTAAAATAATCTATGAATAGTTTAAGACCTGACTCTTAAGTTCAACCTAGCCTTGTTCTCCTTGTTCTAAATCATCTATATGAATAGCGCAATTATAAAAATATCCATTCATTTACGCCGCATTACTTATAAGATAGGGAATTGGAAAAAAAATGTGACTCAAAGTGATAGAGGCGCAGGGGACTATTAAAAATGCGTGAATTTTACGACATATTTTATGGATGGTCGCTTATTGTTTATAATTTATATAGTAAACTGAAATAACTGAAGGTAGCCATTGTGTGTTGCGTATGAGGAAAATAGATCATAAAACAGTAAAATTCCATTATGTAATGTGAATCACAATATAAAAATTGAAGAAGTATTAAAAAATGATTTTGACGCAAACAAATGTAAAGTACCTTTGATATCAAATGTACCTACGTATAATAGACATACATATTCGCATGTAGGTACATAGATATTTCCGTATTAATTTATAAATTGGTACACTTTACAAGGTCAATGAGCAATAGTAATTTTTTTACAAACAATGAAAAAAATACATCTCTTGCTTGAAAATTAAATTAACTGCTTCCTTTTTTTGACATTACTCATCTCACAAAAATTACACTAAAAGTTATATATTTTTTACATGATTCTGCACAGAGAAAATATATAGGGCCATTTAAGTACAGATAATTCTCGAATTAAGTAGTTTCGACCTAAAGTTGTTTCGTAATAATATTTTGGCACGACTTCTTAATCTTATATCATTTGTTTCGAGTTACATCATTAGGTTTTATATATTTTTTATTACTTATGCGAGAGAAATACTAACTTGGCGCACATTTTTGTACGCAAAATAGCTGTTTGCCCACTGTACTCTTTCCATATACTATTTTGCGTGCGGAAAGTTTACTTTCCGCACGCAAATTGACAACAAAACACGAACAATTTAATCAAAACACGCAAAGCCGCTTTTTGATTTTTCATTTAATAAATATTTCATTAATTATTTCTATAGAAACCACCAACAGAGTAATTTAAACAATATTTAATTCAGAAAAAAAAGACAAACACTCAAAAATATTATTTTAAAAAGGAATAAAAAATAGTAATAATAATAATATTAAAAAAATAGTATGTGCAACTCGTGCGGGATTGTCGATTGCCCACTCGAGTGAATGAGCGCACTTACTACGATCCCGGCGCGCAACTTCGCTTTTGTGGGCAATCGACAATTTCCCACCCTTATTGCACAATATGCTATTTGCTGACATTTTTTAGTAAAATAATATAATTTAATACGAATGACCATAAGAAGTGTTGATGTCTGTCTTCTTCAAATATAAAGTGAATGAATGTTTCACTTTTGGATCCTAAAATAACAGGAAAAATATTTTTATTGCTTAGAAATGATGGAAACGTTTATAACGGTCTAAATAGAATTAACAAGCATGCCTAATCGGTATTGAAAATTCATATAATATTTCTTTACACTTTTAAGGGAATATTTTTCCTAAATATTGTTAACAAAATCGTTTTAATTATGTATCTCTGATTAAATATTGAAAATAAAGATATGGGCGCTATAAGGGGTGTAACAGACAGACAGACGAATTGGGCAATAGGACAATCAGATATAGTATTCTTCGTATTCTTCTTTATACTATTAAAATTTGAAGCTATTCTGTGGAAAGGTTGAATGTCGAGGTAACCACCTTAAGTAAAATTTACAGACATATCTTACACTTATCACATTACATAACAAATACAGTGTGTAATATATACCTCATTTCAGATACAATTGATCATGCGTTTTCGCTAAAAAAATAAATAATTCTTATATTCGAAACAAATCAACCTTCTATTTTTTTCTAAAGACAAACTTTAAATTTAAAATTTACGTAAATACAATAATGAAAGAGATAAAGCCAAGAAGACGGAAATTATTTAAATTTAAAGTGACGAAGCATGGTTAAATTTAACTGAAATGGACCATATTATATTTATCTTATAAAAAATGTAGTGTGCAGATATTTCATATGATAATTTATCAAAATCAGACATTTAAAAAATGTACGATATTAATTTAATAAATAGTAATATGGCAATATAATATACTATATAGGCATATTATATACATTGTGTATATTCACTATATAGTTAGGTCACCCGTTTTAGTGATTGGAGTGGAAAAGTTATCAAAATGTTTACTGTGGTCTTTGAACTTTTATGCCAATATTTTGCGTTGATGATATGAAATGCAATGAATACTGCTGATTGCAATGCAGTGTTGTTTAATAGCGTTACCTATTTACAGTTTAGTAAGTCACCTATGTATGTATATGTGTAGGGAGGTATTGGAGATGTTACAGAACTTCAACGCCCACTCCAAAAGATTGGAACTTCCAGTTTCAATTTCACTTTCGATTCCAACTTCGGATCCAATACCTATTAAATCGAGATTTATCCGAATTAAACTTCAAAGAATTTAGATTGTCAACCAGCAACAGGTAAAAGGTTGTGATTTTTTGACGTGCTTTTTTGATCAACGGTAAACTTCAGCGTGTTAGTGAAGATAAGCAGTGTCTTAACCTTGGCCTCGATAACGGCAGAAGCGGAAAAAGCCGGCATAGATTTTCTTTTAAGCATATTTTGTGGGTTTTGACGTTTTCTTTTTGCATGAAATGAAGGAAATGGTGCAATTATAGCCATCGAGAAAAAATGGCAGACCAAAACAGTGGAAATTATGGGATCAACTTGTAGGAAAATTTTGTAATTTTCCACGACTTTTTTTCGTTATTTACCAGCTAAAGCAGAAAAATTTAAGGTGTAAATAGTTGAAAAAAACGGCAGATGGTTTGGAAATTACTAAGTGTGATTTGCCTTGGAAAAGTCTTACAAAAATTTTCACGATTTTTCCTTGATTTTCTTACTTGAAATAAATTACAATATTAAGTTTACATTATGAAATAATGTTATACAAACTGGCAGGTGGTTCGAACGTTTGTATAGAATTTTTTTAAAAATAATTCGACTCACAATTTATGTAATTCTACGCGGGTGAAACTGCAGACCTTAGTTACTTCACTATGTACCTGTAAATAAATTTTGATCACATTTTTATTTTATTACCCTAGTATCTTCCTAAAAGAGAAAACTAGAACTTTCGAAAAAAATTCATTAAAAGAATTAAATTTTTTTCAGTGAATTATGTACCGAAAATCAGATATATGAATCGATTCACAATCAGTAGCAAAATAAAAATAAATGGATAGGTAATCAGAAGAATTAAGTAATTCTTTTATATAATTTAAAGATAAAAATAAACACGTAACCACTAAAGGGTTGAGCATGACAAAATTTTTTTAGCTATTAGTTAATGTACCTACTAAAATATTTCCATTTTGTTTATTTGATTCTACTATCTAAACTCTAATTCAGTTCTGATTCCGCGGAAGTCGGTAAGAGTCTTCCAACTCCGACTCCATCTGCGATAAAACTACCTTCGTAACGTAACATCACTAATAGGTATATAAAATACAGTATATATATATATATATATATATATATATATATATATATATATATATATATATATATATATATATATATATATATACAGTTGACTTTCGGAGATTGTCCAATCAAAAATTGTCAATATTGCAGTGATAGGGATTTAAACATCGCATGTTTACGTCGCACGAATACTGCAAGCACACAATTTTTGTGAATACAATGTTCGTGTGACGTAAACATACGATGTTTAAATCCCTAACACTGAAATATGGACAATTTACGATTGGACAATCTCCGAAAGTGCACTGTATATATATATATATATATATATATATAATAAAAAGGTATCGGATTTCTTTCGGATCAGACAGTTTCGTCTTTAGCATATGCAGGTATACATATTGCACTCAATGTGACTAAAAGTTCAAAATATTTTCATAAAAACAACGTACACAAGTTACATACACACACATACATATGTGTACAAAATATTATTTATACGTATTTTATGTAAACATCCTTTTTTTCTTTTATTTATTACCTGCACAATTGAAAAGTGCCACTGTAATTTTAATTGACTATCAAAAGTATTTTTGTTTATATTATGTATGTGATTTATGTGACATGTCATATAAATTAAATAAATTCATCTTTTTTTATTGTTTTCAATTTTGAGAGATAGAAGTATAGTTGCTTGTTAAAAATTTGTTTTTCAATAATAAAAAATCTTAGTAAATACGTAGGTCTTAGCTATTATAATGGACCGGCTAAATATTCAACAACTTTTCAATATATTTTACAAAAAAATTTTCCGATTTTTTGAATTTTCTTACTTTCGTCAAATAAAAAATACTGTTAGTATTCTAAATGGTGAAAAATGTAATTTTTGACCAATTTTATTCATTCAAATGTGCATAATTTAATGTAATTTAGTTGCAAAATTTTATTGAAATAAGTACGGTCCTGACCTGTCCGAAGAAACCCGGTACCTAATAATAAGACGCAAAATAAAAAAAGCTGTTATCAAATTTATGTGCTAAATGAGCTTAATTTACATTTTATATACCAACATAAAACTGTTATTTTTTAAATGATGTCAAATTTGCAACTTGAATTTTTTTGACATAAATAGTACACTAAAATTACTTTAAATGACCATTTCATTTTCAGCACTTTACCTATAGTTACCTAAAAAAAACAGGTAATTATGTTAAAAGGGTTGGTTTAATAGACTACCTCACAAGAAATTGATCTCGTACTTAAGTTTAAATAAGGCGAATTATTGTAATGACAAAAACGATGAAGCATTTATCGTAAAGAAATTGAGTGAAAAAAGCTCATGTTATGTAATTTTTTACGCCCTTTTCGATGGTGTTTAAAAATTTTTGATATCTGACCAATTTTTGCAAAATACCACTAAAAATAGCGAAAAATTAAGCCCTGGACTCTTTTCATCAGACCTGTTGTAATAGCTGAATTTCCAGAATGAAAATTCGGTAATAGATAGTTTACTTTCCGAAGTGTCGATATGAAAAACAGTTTGTTGGGTCGTATATTATACAAAATAACATAATAAGTGTTTCCAAGATACACCTTGGAAACACTTTATTTTCTAATATCTATGAACTAAGCATTTCTGTTACCCAGCGACTCCACCATCAGTTATAAGACAAACGAAATAAATAATTCAAACAACTCAATACTGTTCTGACGCTTATATAGTACACTTTTTGTTAAAAATTAAACACCTACTTTCCAAGAGCACAGAAATAACTACGGGAGTTTAAGAAATGATAATAAACTGTAATTTCAAAATCTGTAGTCATTTAAAAATTTGAATTGTTATTATTAAATTAATAAATTGTTGATTACGCACTGGTATAAAAATAAAAAAATTGCCACGATTAAATAATCGTAGATTTTAATACGTTGATCGATGGCATAATTATTGTAGTAATACATAATAGAGTTACATTTTGATTTTATAGATTTAATAGATATAAAAATAAAAGAATTTTTAATTGTAAGTATAGTTATCATAGTTCCGATTAACTGTTTTTCTAATAATATTATCATCGATAGTACCCATCGAGAAAAATTGGCAGCAGGTTTCCACTGGCCGAAAGAGTGGAAATGTGAGTGTTAATTTCTAGAAAAATTTTGATATTTTCTACGACTTTCTTTTTCCTACCAATTAAAAACAGAAAAGTTTAAGCTGTAAGTAGTTGATAAAAAAATGACAGGTAGTTTGGACATTACCAAATACAAATTCCGCGAAAAAATTTTGCAAAAATTTTCATGATTTTTTCGTGGTTTTTGATTCGATATGAAATAACTACCTACCATTTTATTATATTTATTATAGCTACTTTAATCTTCCTCTCTTTCAATTGATAGATTAAAAAAAGGCCATGGAAAATTTCAAAATTATTCCACAAGTTCCACAAGTTAACACCCTTGTTTCCACTTTTTCGACTAGTGGAAACCTCCTGCCAATTTTTCTGGATGGTCATTATTGCACCATTTCTTTTATTTTATGTAATGGTAGGTAAAAAAAAAATAAAAAATTCTCAAAAATGTGCTTACGAAAAATCTATACTCCGTTTCCACGTTATCGGGGCCACGGTTGATACATTACATATCTTCATTGGCACGCATAAATCCACCGCTCCTCAAAATGGTAGATAAAAAAGATCACAACCTTTCACCTGGTTCGTTGGCTCACGGTTTATATTTATAGTATAATACTATAATATTTTAAAATGAGTTAAGTACTCAGACTAATGCCGGAGATACACATGCCAGTACCTTGCACACTGGCATACCAGTACCTAGCACGTGCCAGCTACTGTGTCCAAAATGGCATGTGTGTACATTAACTGGCATGCTTGTACCTGGCTTGCAAGTAGATTGCACATTTGATTTTTTGTGCCAGTAGAGTGGTAAGTAATGCAGTGCGCATGCGTGGACGGTTCCGCATGCATGTGTGAACGCACGCGACAGCTACGGGCATACCAGTAGCTGGCTAGCGTTGAATGGACCTATGAGTTGTTTTGTAGCTTTTTACTTTTTTGTGTTTTTGAATTTCTGTTTTGTTTTTTTAGTGTTAATTTTACAAGAACTGTAGCCAAAGCCAAAAATTTAAAGTTATTTCCAATTTAATTATGGCTGGGATAGCATCTCGCATATGAGTATCTTTCTTTTTAATGTTGTTCTCAGTTTTTACAAACAATTCATCAAATTTTCCAGGAAGCTTTCTTAAATGGTTTCTATAACCTCCTATATATTCTAACCTCCTATATCTTCCTGTCTCAATGCTTTCCAGAATTCGCCTCAAACCTTCAGAAATGTTTAAACAAACAGACTTTTTAACAGCACAGACAGTCTGTGACTGGCACGTGTATCCACGCTTGCCTTTTCAGGCCTTGCCAGGAACAGCCATACAAGCTACTTGCATGCTAATTACTTACAAATGTATCTTCAGTCTACCAGTTGCTGGCATAAGCCAGGAACTGGTACGCCAGCTACTTTCGCAATTTGCTGGCATGTGTATCCTCGGCTTAAAATCAAATATTTTTAAGAATATTTTTCATATATTACGTTATTTACGTTATTTATATTTTTAATAATTTTAAAAAAATTTTAAAAGGAAAAAAATTTAAAAAAGTTGGTACTCCTGGGGCCCGTCATTTCTTTCTACGTCCCTGATAATGACGTTAGGGCTTAATAAAAATATATATATATATATATATATATATATATATATATATATATATATATATATATATATATATATATATATATATATACAGTTTTTTATTTGTTCTTAAATTCTGAATCGATTAAAAGTATATTAGCCACTAGAACGTTTGTGGTTACTTTTTGTTAAAAATAAATGTAATTTTTTCTTAAAAAAATAAGAATACAGAAGAAAATTATTATATATAGCGTCAGTAATTTATGCAGACATATTATAGTACATATTTACTGATGTTAAATCCATTTATACGTCACATTGCAAATTTATTTTTTTATGTTTTCCATTTATTATGTGATATTGTGATATACAGAATAACAACAATCGGGTCGAAAGGCCCCTAATAAAAAGATTAATTGGCATTGACAATTAATAATTATTGTAAACATTACATACTAGATTCTTATTTTTGTTTCAGTAATAAGTTCATTAAAGTTCACGTTCTAATTCTATTACAGTGAAACTTGTAATTAAGTTTTTGATAGTAATTATATAATTAAAACGGTGCAATTATTTTATATCAATCATAAAAATTGATTACGACGTAAATAACAGTATTCATCACTTATAACAAGAATAAAATATTTTTCGGAATAGGGATGATATTATATAACTTTATAAGATACCTACATTTGATAAGTATTTTTATCAGAAGTATATATGTATGCTTAAAAAAACATACGTTAGACTACGACACTATACACCGTACACTCAGTGTGTACACGGTACACCGAATGTCTATGTGCGCAAACGAATGTCTCTAATTGCGACATTTATTACGGACACCATAGTTAGTGTCAAATCAGTGACTGTGTGAACTAGAGATGTCGATTCTCCAAAAAAAGATCGATTTTTGGATCGATTTAAATCGAAATCAAAAAAATCGATTAAAAAAAAAATCGACTAAAAAAAAATCGATTCTGTGAGATCGATCTAAAAAATCGAAATTTTGAAAAGTTTAATAAAATTAACTGATAATTTTTGTTTAAGGCACTTACTTGATAGTACATAGGTAATATCGGTAATATCGTGTAAAAACGCCTTACATTATATTTGTAAAAGCGATGAATGAGTTAAGTTTTCAGTTATAATTATAAAAAATAAGGTAATTGAATATGTAGGACGAATACCACGAATTGAACCAAGTTTATTCAAAAATTTCAAACAAATTGACAGAAAAATGTTTTCTAAATAAGTCGCTTTTGTGGGAAAGGGATCGTCGTTTGCACAGATAGGTGGTCTCTTCCTTCCTTTTGTATTAATAGTCTGACTTATATAGAGCCATAGGAGGGGTTCGTTGATATAACGAGTAAAAAGTGACAATTAACAATAGAGTTTTTGGTGTTTCATTTTAACACATGTTTCTTTGTAGAATTACTCTTAAAATGAAGTTATTTTTGGAAAAAATCGGTTATCGATCTCTTATTTTTAATAATCGATTCATGAATCGATTCAAATGAAAAAAATCGAAAAAAGAATCGATTTTTTAAACTTCGATTAATCGATTTTCGATTAATCGATTTAAAATCGACATCTCTAGGTGAACACGTTGTGTCCAAGTATCTCTTGTGGCTAATGTTTTCAAACAGGTTCGACACTTTTCCATACACTCACAGAAAAGCAATCGATTTATGGTGATTGAGCATTAACTGTTTCGTTATTGAAATTTTTTTACGTGTAAATAGCTCGGACACAAATTCCGTACGTTTATGTACAGACACTACACAGACACAAAAATTCTGTTAAAGTGTGAACAGTAAAGAAGTTTATGTCTGACATTTGTGTCGCAATTTCTGTCGTAGTCTAAACCAGGCCTAAGACAAATAAAGTCCGTTTAAATTATTTTTAAATATTGTAGTTGTGTTTTAAATTTCGCCATACACCAATAGATTACAAGTATCTTTAGTTGAAAAAAAGATTACTGTTTAAGGATTATGCAGGGTTGCAGCAAAAAAATTATTTCCCTGTTACATACCAAGAATCATCAGTTAAAATTTTAACGAAATGTTGAGTAGTTACCGAGTTATAATATATTCATATGTAAAATATTACACATATTAACAGATATATTAAGATAACTTCAAACATGTTTTACTTAAAACTACGTTTCCAGAAACGTCGCACAAGTTACAGCCCGTAGCTTTTTATTAAATATAACGAATGAGGGCGTGTTGGAAGCATTACATTTTTTCTAGGCCACTAAACATAAAAAATTGCCCCCTTTAAATTTCACCCCCTTTTTACAGACAAAAATGCAAAAAAGACCATTTTTAGATTGTTTAGATTTTTTTATTTTTTTTTTTCTGAATCGGTGTAGTTTTGGATTTAGTGACCCAGAAAATTTGTTTTTTGCAAAGTCCCGTTTGATTTTCTAATTTCTGACCACTTACTAAAGCTGTGTTCTGTATGCGGCAAAAATTTTTTTTAAAGCATTTAACACCGCATATAAAACACTTCGTCATTAGTTAAAAGCAAAATAAAATTTTTCTTGAAATTAAAGAAATGCCTGATAATGTGTAAAAAGTTTCACACTGTTTTCATATGAGATTTCTTTAGAGAAAGTATCGAAAATGTGTCTTTTTTTTAACTTCTAATCTTGAATAAAAGTATTGAAGATTTTAAAATTATTGGACTCAAACAGAGGCAGAATCTCTCGGTTAGAATTTGCAAATATTTTTTATGATATTGAAGTGTATAAAAAAGTTAAATCGTTTCTCAATCTGTTTGTATCCTAATAAATATCTGTATTCCCAGCGCTATCACCATGTAAATCCAATTTTATATGTCAATTTTTAGTTAACAATTTCTGACGTGCATATTTATCTTTCTTGATAATGTCAATTGTTTCAAAAATGTAAGAATTTTTGCATAGTTAAGTTTTTTTAGTATAGTTAATAAATACAGTAAAAGCTCTCAATAATGTCAGAGTTGTCCGGTAGGGGAGCAAAATTTTTCGAATAAACTGTATTTTCACTTTGGCTCCGCGTTCTTCAGCGTCACATATTTCGTTTGAACAATGTCACTAATTTAAAAAAAGATTGCTTAATTATTATTATTATTATTATTATTATACGTGTAGTTGTTTAATTTTTATATATTGTTTGACAGTGATACTATTTTGATGAAAATATACTGAAATGTCTCTCGAAAGAAATTATTTAATTTTTTATTTATTTATTTATTTATTTATTTATTTGCACACCCTATCTCGGTTACACTTTCTCTCTACTAGAAACGAATCCTAGTTCTAAAATTAGGGAGAAAGTGTAGTTATATTTTTTTAAAGGTTTTGATACTGCAAAAAAATGTTTCAAAAGTATAACACTAATAAAACGGTATTCAGATTTTTAATTGGAAACTTATTAGAAGTTATTACAGTTGAAATTAAGACAATATTCGAAAAAAAACACAATTAAAGTTAGAATTTTCTTGATGCCGGGAGCTCATGACTCCCATGCCCATCCCCTTGGATTCGTGCCTGATTTTTCTTCTCTCACTTCTTACTCTAAATTTAGTTTGCATTCTTTAGAATTTAAACTCTTGCAAATCTATAACACTAAACAAGTAATAAATTTGCAAGTTGTTACGAAATTCTAATAAACAAAATAAATAATAATTCTGATCTAATTAGAATATTATATTATAGTATGAGAGCTCGCCGTATACAAACCCTATATATGCTTGAGTACTACTACCACAGACGTAAAGAGAGTCACCATTTACATAATCTGATTCTGACGTAAATTTCATGGATGTAACTCCATAACTGAAGTAAACATTAAAAATTGTAAACGAAAATGACGTTGTATTCTGTGACGCGAGTAAAATTATTAACTTAAATAAATGGTGGCTTTATTTAGGTTTATAGCAGTACTACACAAAAAGTGGTTCATGTATCTTATGCATAGGATTTGTATACAGCAGGCTCTCGGACTATTATATTATTTTTTTTTTAAATAAAGCTTATGAGGTTATTTTACCGGACAATGAGCGATATTCTAAAGGTTGCTCATGCTCATGCTCATGCTCATACTCATGCTCATGCTCATGCTCATGCTCATGCTTATGCTCATGCTCATACTCATACTCATACTCATACTCTACTTGCTCATACTTACTTTGCTTCATTTGCTTACAATAATTTTCGTATACCTTTTTCAACAATTTTGGAGATGATTTTTCGAGAGGGTGTTATTAGTGACCATAAACTTTCAAGATGTTAAATTATTTTATTGCTTACAACAAATACCACCCTATGTTCACTATAATTGTATTTAAATTTGTTACCTGTTTCACAAGCAACGGTTTCTTTTTGCATTCATACAGATAAGTAGGTAACATGCTGCGAACAATACTGCTGATTATTGCCGTACTTGAAAAGTCATCTCATTTAAATATTGAAAACCTATACTTACGTACATAAATTATATACCTACATTTTTTTAAAGTCTGCGTTGAAATGTATTCACAATTATTTTGGAAAATATTACAAATAATTATTATATTAATTTTTGAATAAAATATTTAGCAAAGTAACATATTTTTTATACAAATATGCAATACAGTCAAACATACAAATTTCGATGTCCAAATTAATGCAATATTTTACAAAAATAAAACTTTAAAAATTAGGGTAATATTTCTTAAACTCAAAATAATTAATACAAATAAAATAAAAATCTGTCCGTTCTTTGATATATTTTAATTTATAGGAAAAGTTACTAGTTATGCAAATATTTCCACACACATAATGATAGACCTTTCAACAAATGATTGAATGAATAATTATTATCATAATATTATATAACATTAGTCTAACTAACTAAAAAAGTTTAGTCTGACATAGACTCTATATAAGGATTTTATATTTATATAAATTCATATTAAAAATAAGAAAATAACAATTATCATAAATTTCTATTTAGAACAATTTCTTAAAAATTCACCTGTTTTTATTAAATAAAAGAAATTAATCTGTACAAATATGTACCTTCACTAGTCCAAGTTGTAAAAAATATAAGAAAAGGTGACCCTTCATAAAATTATTGACAATAATTGTGAATACATTTCAACGCAGACTTTGAAAAAATGTAGGTATATAATTTATGTACGTAAGTATAGGTTTTCAATATTTAAATGAGATGACTTTTCAAGTACGGCAATAATCAGCAGTATTGTTCGCAGCATGTTACCTACTTATCTGTATGAATGCAAAAAGAAACCGTTGCTTGTGAAACAGGTAACAAATTTAAATACAATTGGAGTGAACATAGGGTGGTATTTGTTGTAAGCAATAAAATAATTTAACATCTTGAAAGTTTATGGTCACTAATAACACCCTCTCGAAAAGTCATCTCAAAAATTGTTGGAAAAGGTATACGAAAATTATTGTAAGCAAATGAAGCAAAGTAAGTATGAGCAAGTAGAGTATGAGTATGAGTATGAGCATGAGCATGAGCATAAGCATGAGCATGAGCATGAGCATGAGCAACCTTTAGAATATCGCTTAATATTAATGACATTGCGAACATCATACTGATCACGAGTATAATATTAAGATGCGCATTTTTAAAAATTTGAATTATCTGGGAATATTTTTATAGTACCTACCTACAACAGTACTGACTATGTAAATTAAATGTATATAATAATTCTGTACATACGTAAATATTCTATAACTATGATTGACAGAAAAAAAATCAAAATATTTTTTATTTTTCAGCAATCAAAATCCAATTTATCAGTGTTGTCTATGTCCTAGATTTTTTTTAATTATTTGTATTTTTATTTGGAAATTGTTTTAAATTTTTTCTTTTATTTTTGTTTTGTTTTGTTTGCTTTTGTTTTGATGAATAATTTTTGGAAAGAGACTATGTAATTTCAATAATAAAATTTGAATAACATAAAAATGTATCTTCTGTTGTTCATTTGCAAATTTTATAAATTAAAATTAAGTGTTATTTTGTCTAAACACGTGTATGTCACCATGTTTGACGCAACAAAAATAAATTATTTTGCATAAATTATAGCATTTGTTGATTTGTATTGTTGATGTACAGCATATATTATTATGATAATGGACCAATGATTTTCATGAATTTTCATGGTGGGTAGTAGATTATTATAATATAGGTACCGTCAGTTGGAGTGAATCCGGACGATTTTTTCAGTTTTTTGGCAATGAATTGTTTAGAGTTAATCGAAAAAATTCTAAAGAAATAATTTAAATGCTTTAGTATCACGAGCATATACGATAGTAATAAAAATATCAAAAATTGATACTGCAACATTTTTTTTTGGTTATATAGTGTCCGGATTCGCCCCTATATGTGGGGCGAATCCGAACAGTGCTTTTTTGCCAATATAAATCACATTCAGTCATGCATATGAGTGAAATCGGACATAAAAAGATAAAAATAGTCAATCTGGAAATTCGCTAAGATAAATATCTGCATCAGTGAATGACTTTTGATGCGTGAAATAAAACGTTTTAGATTTAAGTGAATTTTATTTCGATTTATCTTTGAGTCTATCATGCAAGGTCGATTTGGGAACATGGAAATATTTAGCAGCTTGTCTGAGCGATTTTCTTTTATTTTTAATATCGTAAAGCAGGGGCGCAACAACTTCATATCTATAGGAATAATCAAATTTTTTGATAACGCAGTTCTCCGATAACAATGGAAAATGTTGTAATAAAATGTCCCCTCCGAAAATTTGATTTTCAAACCACTAAAAATTTTACCTTTTAATATAAATAAAATAAATTGAAGGAAAATTTACGTAATTTTATGAGGAGACCAGGTAATTTTAAGGGGTCCTGACCCCTTAAACCCCCGTTTGTTGCGCCCCTGTCGAAAAGTGCCGATTTTATATTATCTAGACTAGAGTTCATGTAGTTTATACCCACTTTCTTTTTATATTGATCAACTATGGTGTATGGAATCGTCTCACCTATAGACAATTCTTGGTTAATTATTTATCAAAAAAAAAAAAAAAAAAAAAAAATTAAGCACAATACAGCTTTCATTTATTGTAGACATATTGTCAACAAAACACCAAACATTTTGTTGCCACTCCCTACCTTATATACATAACTGTTTTTTTTTTTTTTTTGTTTGTAGAGCAGTTTCTTTATAAGATTTCAAAACGTGCGTTATATTTAAAAATTATTAAAGACGAAAAAATATCGAGAGGCAGCTCTGTCTGGATTCGCCCCTACTGTCTGAATTCGCCCCAACTGATGGTATCTACTGTAACTATTGTATTAAGTCAATTGTCAGCGACTAAATAAGTTTGAAATTATTTTATACATTTAATTTCATACCGAATAAATATATTATGTCGGCGATCGATCGTATATTCAAGCAGATCATGATCTGCTTAATTATTTATATACAGGCATTCCGTGAAGTGTTATCACTGGATGAAATTCTTAATTAAAAGACAGCTGTTTTATAAAGAAGCTGATTCATATTCAGGCAGATCAATTAACAATTGACGTTCGAACGACACAGGTGATTCAAAAGATAATGTTGCTAAGCAATTCGAAAAAAGCTGACAATGCAGCTCTAAAAAAATGACAATCCAAAAATCCTTCTTTGGTAAGAAGCTTCAACAAACAGAGTTAACCATGTATTTGGGAGTTACTCTTGTTTGCCGGTTGACCTGGAAGGAGCACATAAATAGCAAGGTGATAAAGGCTAATAGCATGCTAAAGGCCTGTAGAAGAACCTTCGGAACGAAGTGGAACCTAAGACCTAAGATGGTGCGGTGGCTCTACACGGCGGTCATAAGGCCTTCTATCTACCTTTGCTTCTGTGGTGTGGTGGCTTGGTACTGAGCCTAGCACCGAGAACAAAACTAAACAAAATTCAAAGACTAGCTTGTTTAGGAATAACGGGCTCTATACGTACCACTCCCTTGAGCGCCCTAGAGGTGCTACTGGGTTTGTCTCCTTTGGACCTTTTTATTCAAGGAGAGGCGAAGGTGACAGCGTATAGACTCTGTAGTATAGGGGGTGGTCATTTAAACATCTTGGGAAAGGACACTCGGCTATATTAAACGAGCTTCAGAGATCCACACCCAGGACATTATTGTCACCGGATCTCATGAGGCCTATTGTGTAACTGACTCCAAATATCTTCTCGAAATAAAAAACCAAATATCTGCTTCGAATGTCAGCATTAGACTGACTTTTATTTTATTATTTTAGTTGCTAGGAAAACCAAATCAATAGAAATCATTTTTAACTTTTATATTTTACAAGGCAAACTATTTTCCAATTAATTAAAATTTTTACAATTAGAAAATTTACATTTTCACGGCAATCTTGTGCCGGTACAAGGCCTCTGTACAATTTAGAACCGAAGTATAATATGATTATACCCTCTAGAGAAGAGTGGATGCCTGATTCGGTGACCTCGAGAGCTATCAAAGGACTCGTCTAGTACACGGATGGGTCTAAGATGGACTCAGTGTCTTCACTATCTTGGCCCGCGCAGACCATATATGGTGGCTGTCTGGAATACGTGGACACATAAATATTTGTTCAGATAGTCAGGCAGCTCTAAAGGTACTGAACAACGTCAAAACAACATCTAAGCTGGTGTGGGAGTGTCAAAGGATGTTGGATAATCTTGTATCTCGATACTAAGTGACTCTTTATTGGGTCCTAGAACACCGAGGTATTGAAGGCAATGAAACAGCTGATCAACTGCTTAGAGCAGGCTCCAACACCTAAGTTGTGGAGCCTGAACCTGTGCTGGGGATCTCTACCTAGAGAATAAGATGCTGTGTCGGCAAATGGGTGCAGGATCGACATGGCTCTCTTTAGGAAACTTATAGTGGAGTTAGGCAGGCTCATGATTTTATGGGCCGTGCGAATCGCTCACTAGAGTGTATTTGTCGCTTGAAAGGGGACAACTCCGTAAGGTGTTTGGTCTCTTGACGGGGCACAAAACGCTCAGGCGGCATCTGCAGGTACTGGGCTTATGCACAGACGCAACCTGCAAGAAATGTGGTAGGGGGAGGACTCCTCTCACCATGTCCTTTGCAGCTGTGACGCCTTGTCGCGGTTAAGGTATCGACGTCTGGGGTTCAGTCACCTGACCCCAGAACTTATGAGGGGAACCAACGTGAAGTGCTTGCTTTCTTTTATTAAAGGGCTTGACTTCCTTTGGGTCTTCTCTCTTCGCTTCAAGGGGCACAAAGGGTCTAATACAGTGGCCTATGTGCGACGGACCCCCCATGGGGGTCCGCTCGCACCCTATTCTCTTCCATTCCATGATTTTAAAAAAGAAAAATGTTTGGCATTACGACAAATTACTTAAAAAAAAATACTTCAATTCAATAGCGGTAGAGAAAAGGCTAAAAAACTGTCGTTTTTGAAAAAAATGCAATTTTTTAAGTTTTCTTAAATTTAACGAAATTTCTTCTGTCGAGTTTCTGATGAGCCTGAACCTTCATCATAACATCGCTAGATTGTATCCCTGATAAATTATTTTTCTAAACAATTATTGCAAGGGGTATATCCCGTATGCCTATACATTTTTTAAGCCGCTATATAATTTAATTCTTGTTACATATTATAATTAAAAGTCTAGGCTTCCACTTTTTCAAAAAAATGATTATAAATGATCCTTTAATTGGTTCTTAGAAAATAAAACCGCATCATCCAAATCACCGTCATTTTGTTGTACATTTCGCTAGTAGGTACTGTTTGTTTCAGACAGACATCATCAACATTGGTCGCATCAGTGCAATTGGTGTGGTTGATCTGTTGTATTTTAAAACGCTTAAAACAGTTAAATGAATATGCCCTTCACTTAAATGTAGTTGAACGAAACAATAGAAATATATATTTATACAGTGTGAATATGTTGATTATTTATTTGAACGTTTGTACGAACTCTATGATATGACGCCAGATTCATTTATTGTTCTGCTGTATTGTTGTGTATACGTAATATGTATATAGATGGATCATCCATGTACAATATAATGGAAGTGTTACAATAAATGCACAGTCTAAATTGTTAATAATATTGTTGATTTAAATTATATACAAATGTACATACATTATACATGTAATACATTAGGCCATCTGCACACGAAGCGCATAGAGTCATAGAATCGTACTAGACTCCACATGCAGCGTACAATTCTTGTACGCTTGAAGATTTGTACGTGAAGCGATCCTCAAGCGTACAAAAAGCGTACTCTAAACGTACGAGGCGTGTTCGAGAAGTAAGTACCGTTTTGACATAAAATAATGAAACCAATGAAACAAAATTTTTTCAAGCCAATTTTATTTTTACATGAAAAGAAAATTCGTCAAGTGCGTGTTTTTGACACGCACTAAGTAATGTCACCTCAGTGAAAGTGTTAATTTATGATTTTTTGGATCGTTTTTTAAGTACAGTGAAAATACAACCCTCTTGCGTTTATTCAATATGCATGTACAACTCTATAATAATGTTTCCCCCACTATGATCACACAACGATATTAATATGTCATCCTTCGATGACATAAAAGCATACCTTAAACTATTTTTTTTACATAGTTTCCGCCGATGTTCAAACACTTGTCGTAGCGGGTGATTAGCTTTTCTGTACCCTCTTCATAGGAACTTCCCGCCAAAGACGATAGCCACGATTCAACACCGTTTTTCACGTCTTCGTTCGATCCAAAGTGCTTCCCGCCTAGCTCGCGCTTCATGTGCAGGAATAAATGGTAGTCGGACGGCGCCAAGTCCGGGCTGTACGGTGGGTGATCGAACTGCTCCCAACCAGACTGTCGAATCACTGTTTGGGTGTCACTATCAGTATGGGGTCGAGCATTATCATGGAGCAACACAATTCCTATACTGGGCTTTCCTCTTCGTTTGTTTTGAATAACTTGCCATAGTTTTCTTAAAGTTTCGCAATATCGTGCTGCCATCAAAAATCGAATTACTACGCGAATCTCACAGTCAACGGAATCAGCAATTGTCTTAAACATCTTAAATGTGCACAGAAAACTAAAACACAACGTAGAGCAACGGAATCGGCGGCAGCTGAGAGTCAGTGAACAAGAAAGACAAGTGCGCATGCGCGGAACATCGACGGCAGCGCTGCAGCGGCGGTGAAATGAAACGGTACTTACTTTTCGAACACGCCTCGTATTACCTATACACAAAATTATAAACTTAGTTATAGTTGTAAAGATGTTTAATGATAAAAACAAAAAGCTCAATTGGTTGATGCGAAGTTGGTAAAAAATCTATCACAAGATTTGATTATTATAAACCACGGTTTGAGGTTAGAGAAAATCATACTAATATATAAAGAGTTAAAGTTTGTGGCTTTGTCGATGTGTACGACTGAGGTAATCTCGAAAACTACCCAACCAATTTCAAACATTTTTTTCATTGGCAGATAGGTAATATTGTCAGTTCTCGTATGGGTTACATTTAAAAGATTAAAACGGTTCCACAGGACCTTAGGGCCTCAAAAAGGCTCAAAATAAACGGCTGGACAGATCATTACCAAATTTTACTCAAGTAATATTAAGATTATGAAAAAAATGAATGTTATATTAAAATTGATCCCAAGATCCCAAAAAGGATCCAAATAAGTGGCTGGACAGATTTTGATAAAATTTTGCTCAAATAGTACTAAGATCCTAAAAAAAATTAACTGAGATTAAAATTACCCTCTAGGATCCTTGAGACCCAAACAGGTCCAAAATAAACAGCTGGACGGATCTTGATCAAATTTTGTTGAAAATAGTATTGAAATCGTGTAAAAAATATACGCAAAATCAAAATTGGTTTTATATTTGTTTTTACGACTATAAGTAATTGATTTTGCAGGAAATTTTGGAATATCTGATCTAAAAATAACACAGGTCAACATTTGATCTACGCAGGAACGCCGGAAGCGGTCAGTTGCTCCTAGGGTTTTTGGGGTCGCTGATTACCTTTTAAAAAATTTGAAAAAAATCATACCTATTTTTTTAATGTTAGCGAATCGAAATAAGGGGTTGGTTAACCTACATGAGGTCAGTTTCGAGGTCATTTGGAGGTCAAGTGGGGATATTTTTCAGATTTTTTAAAAGGTTTTTTCTCCATTTGACCTTCAAATGACCTTGAGCCTGACCTGATGGAGGTTAGCCGACCCCTTATTTCGATTCGCTGACCTCGAAAATATAGGTTTGATTTTTTTCAGATTTTTTAAAAGGTTTTTTCTCCACTTGACCTTCAAATGACCTTGAACCTGGCGTGATGGAGGTTAGCCAACCCCTTCATCGTAATCAGCAGCCCCAAAAACCCTAGGAGCAACTGACCGCTTCCGGCGTTCCTGCGTAGATCAAATGTTGACCTGTGTAATCTAACCTATAATTAAAATAATTTTACGCGAGTGAAATCGCGGGCCGCAGCGAGTCTTTAAATAAAAACAAAAGCAATATAATACTTCGTTACAAAATTCCAATGCGTACTTAAACAAAATACATACAAAATTATAATATAGTAGGTATAACATACACCTTATCTTACTTCGTACGATAAGCTGCAAACACTGCTGTGCAGTTAATGTGAGCAATTAGCAAGCGTATGTACACCGAGCGTATAACGAATTTAGTACGCATCTATAACGAGACGCTTCGTGTGGAGACGGCCTTATGTATGATATCATCAATGTGATGTATTTTTGTCAAGTAGAATGTATATGTTTTTAATTTGAAAATTAGCAAACATTATAATTATAAAAATTTACAAATTTATTAAATGAGTGCAAATTTTTTAAAAATGTGTCATATTTTTTATGTATGTAGGTATATATTTTATTGAGGCAATAACCTAGTCTAGAAATTTGAAATAATCGATTTTTTTTGCATTTTATTAAAGTTTAGATCTTTAAAATACCTGTTCTCAAAAGGAAATTGTAAAAGTTTTTTTATGCGATATATTTTACAAAAAAAAAAAAAATACCTATATTCAAAAATTTGATAAATAAGTAGCTGTAAAAAGTACAGTTAGCTCCAGATTGTAAAAAAATAATTTTTTATGCGATGGATTGGGACCGCATAAAAAAAGTTTAATAGAAAATAAATAACTCAAAACGATATCCTTAGAAGCTGCATTTCTAAGCAAGATAAAGTAACTACTCGTATTAAATTTACACATGAGAATATTTTATTTAATTTTTATTTATAATATTATAAAAATTGCGATAAATTTTTCTATAAATAAACTTAATGATGCAATAACTTATATTTTTATGCAATGTACTGATCAATAAGTAATTTTATCGACAAATCATCGCAAATTAATATTTAAATATCTTTCTCTTTCTTTTATTCACATTATGCATTTTAAGAGGCATTTTTTCAAAAACCGCATAAGAAAAGATTTTGCTGTATTGTGTTAGGTTTGGTATTGTAATGTTGGAAATAAACCTATAACTTCTTATTACAACTTACCAATTGTTTCGTTCTGCTAGTTTCCAAAATAATATTATATGACACTAACATAATTATTGTAAAGCGGGTTCTACACGATGCTACGAACGTTCCTTCCAACGTTCGATCGAACGTTTGAAGCAATTAAGTTCGACAGTTGGTGCGACGAATGTATCTGCTACACGGTGAATCGAATGTTTGATCCAATACGAATGATGACGTGTTGGTACTCAGTGGACGACGCTGTTATCTGTCTGATGTTATCTCTAATGTTATACACTGATGTTGTCTCTCTTCACATGAACGAGTCGTGCAGCTGCTGAGTCGAACCAACCAACACAACCAACATTGACCTTCAAACGTTCGAAGCATCCCTTTGACTCGGTGCAAAAATACCGACATCGAATGGGACACGACCAAATGCGAACGTTTGACGCTCGACATTGGACACTCGTAGGTTCGAACAACGGCTACACGATGCTATGAACCATCCAACGTCGAATGTTGGAAGGTGTTCGTAGCATCGTGTAGCAGCGGCTTAACACAGCACAACACATTTCAAGAATCGCACCGTCTTCTCATGAATCCAACCGCTCTCCTGAAAGTTTTGATCGCTATCGTCCGAACTTTGGAAAATGCAAAACTTTTTTTGACCATTTTTTTTAATGATAAAATTTTTAGGAAAACTTAAGTTTTACGAGAGAATTGTAAAAGAGTTTCTCCCAACTTATTTTCAGAGAAAACTGAAAGGATCATATCGGTCTTAACGTACACATATACGTATATGTACTCTGTACTGATATATCTATTTGTGTTTGACGAAGAATAAGGAAAACCAATATCTTTTTTTCAATTTCAAATATTTGAAATTGAAAAATTGTAACTGTTTCTCGCATTAGAGAGAGTACTAATACTCATAGGTGATTGAATGGTTTCTGTATCGGGCGGCTGTCGAAGCACATGGGTCGTTGATGTAATGATTAACACGCCTGGCTAGTTACCGGGAGCTCCGGGGTTCGATTCCCGGCCGATCCGGATAATTTTTTCAATCACTTTGTGATTTTTAATTCAATATCTTTTGGAAAAGTGTACAATTTTTTTTTTCATAAATACACTCTTCCTAATGATATCCCATACAATGCAGTATATGGGAAAAATTTCTCACCACTTTGCATTACAAAAAAGTACCTTAAGAAATTAAGAAGATTTCTTTGCTACTTATTGAGATTTACATGTATAGTATGTACATGCATCTGTGACAGACGGACGGATAGACAGATATGATGGAATTATAAATATTTCGAATTTATTTTGGAACCCAATAGTAATTCGAAAAAATCATAAATGAATTAGGTACTACAACCCACTTAAACTTGGGTTAGTTGAAAAGGTCTCCAAATAATGTTAGCCTAGCTTTCAGCCCCGGATTTAGAATTTTTTAGAACCGGGGCAGAAACTGGCATGAAAATGGCGCCCCCCTCTCAAACGTTTGACATAAATTGTCAAAAAAACTCATAAGTATATAAGTCCTTTACAAAGCTCCTATTTTTCCCGTTGCTTCAATGGTAAAAATTTAGGGTTTTGTAAAGGATCAATATAGGTAAGAGTTGATTTTTTATTTTAAGTTGTGCAAATTTAAAATTTTTATCACTAGCCCCATCAGAGATACAGGGGCGCGAAATTCCAAAATTTGGAAAAAAGTTAATTTTTGGAAGTTTGTAAAAATTAAAGGATACAAGTTCTACAATTGAAATAGTGTGTATTTGTTTCATAATGGGTAGTTGTACCCGTATACAGCTATTCTCATAAAAAATACTAAGAGGTTTAAAACATTCCTTTTATAAGAAAAAAAATGTTCAAAAAGTGAATTATGTTAATTTTTGATATCCAAATTTAGGTAAAGTTTTTTATGGAAGGGACGAAAACAGGTTAAATATACACATCACTTAAGATAAACTGACATGTATTACCCTTAAAATGGTTTTTATTTCAACCTTTTACACGGAGAGAAAATTCCTATAAAAATTACTGTGCAACTGTATCTCTGTACCGTACAGCACTACAATCGACGTGTAAAAGGCGAACATATTAAATTCTGTAAGGTAAAAATATAAAGATTATAATTAATCATAAAAAAATTTAAAGGATGGAATGTTCTTTTCGTAATATTATCTCCGTAAAATTTGTAAAACAGCACAGTAAAAAGTTCCATTACCGACAAAAAAATAATTTTTAATTGTGTTTATTAAAAAAATTACCATGCTAACATGCTAATAATAGAAAGAAAAAAACAGAAAGAAGGTTGGTTGTGTTGGGAACGCTGTAATGAAATGTACCTCAATCAGCGAGTTACATGGATTACATGCGAACCATAGGTGTGGCCTGTGGAAGAAACTTTGTCAGACAGCTCGCACCAGGCACCTTGATGCAGCTAGTAGTCAGTTGTTTTTACACTCTCTTAGGATAATGTCATCATTTAATTCATCTTTTTGTTATTTACCTATCTTTAATATATGTATTAGAATATATTGTTGGCAATCATTTTTGTATACATGTTTTTACAGGTACAGTGCAACCAATATAAGGTCGCGAGTCAGATGCGCAAATGAAAGAGTACGACAACAAGAATTAAACTATAATATACATGCATAAGAGTGTGATAAAAGTTGTGTTAGCACCACATTAAATTTTACCATGCTAGCACATATTTTTTATTTTGGTCGTCGATCGCGCACGGATTATAGGGGAGCATGGTAATTTTTCTGAAATTTTCTCTACAAAAATTATAGGATTTTTCTCTCCGTGTAGAATGAACGGTTTATGAAATATGTGCATTGGCATAAATGGCTGCAAACACAAAAATCAGCGCAAATTGGAAAACAAAAATGGCTACCACGCTTAAACCGTTCAAGATAATTTTTTTTAAGAATTGATCTCAATCAAGGGGTCAAACTAGATTGTCTATGTCTCTGTTCCACTTGTAATGAGTTTATGACGTAAATCTCCCCACTCTGTTTGTGTAGATACACACTGTTTGCAGTGTATTAGTTTGGTGTTTTTTAGTAGTGTACGTATTTACGCACACTACTGCAACACACGTATTACCAGAGAGAGCTGTTCAACGTGTTCAACTAACAATGGTAACAATGTACATACAATGCACTGTGCGTTCGACGACGGACACGGACTGACTAATGCCTTAAGCAGTGACACGTCTCCAAATGACTTCAAGCAATTACACTTTTTTGATATTAGTTGGCTTCTAGTGTTCTATGATCTCAATACTTCAAATACTTATAATAGAAACAACTGAAATAATATTAATTTTTTCTAAAATGGTCGAGTAACCAACATTTTTTTAGACCATTTGATATAGACCGACCTAGTATGATTTTAGCGCCCCCCTGAAACTGACGCCCGGGGCAGGGGCTCCGGTTTGCCCCCCCCCCCCCCCCCTTAGATCCGGGGCTGCCTGGCCTAAGGCTTCCAAAGCTAGTGGTTCGCCCCTGTGTAAAACTATATAAGTATCAAAAAGCTATAAACATTGGTTAAAATATTTTTAAAAAATTACTTTAACGGATGAGTACAATTACTTTCAATTTAAAAGGATTAAAGTGAAAATAAAATAAAAAAAAAAAGTAGTCTAATCTAAATATAGATATTTAAATTTGTTTTTTAGACTTATATACTTGTTTACATACACAGTAATACACACATAGTCTACATATAAATCTGTTTATTAATATCCAGATTATTTTCAATGACACTGTAGTAACACAAGCCCTATAAAAAAAAAAAAAAAAAAAAAAAAAAAACGAAATGATAATAAAATTGGATAAATATAATATTTATGTATCGTTTTTTTTATTTAATTAGCGGTGTTAATCTGTTAATAAAATTAATACTACATATGAGCCGTTTATTATGAAAGTGGGGCAAGTCCATTTTTGAAAAAAATGGAGATAATGGTAGTTATAGATAAGACTTAGTATGATCTTTTCATCTATCAACAATTTATAGTCAAAAAAATTCAGAAGCCTAATATTTGAAAGATTGAAGTTTTAGCTCTTAACAGTATTGTAAATATGTTTATTTTGATAGTGGTGCAAGTCCATCTTACAAGTAAAATTTCCGAGACTGGACCTATTGATTTTGATGAAACTTAGATATGTTGTAGAACACTAAAAAATAAGTAACATTTTTTTTTTTTTATCTGCGGAAAAGCGGTTTGAAGGGGTGAAATCGTCCTTCAAAAATTGGGGTGAAAATTTAATTTTTCAAATATCTCGAAAACGGTAAGAAATAGAAACAAGCATTTCTTAAATAAATTGGCGAGATTGCTCTTTTTTATAAAGCTATCTATTGATATGTAATTTGTTTACATTACATCAACAGGGGTAGTTTAGGGCTAAAATTTGAGGGGTTAATTTTTAGAAAAGAGGTAAAAAATAAAATATAATAAAGTTTTATTTACAAATTTCAAGTGTACGTAAAAAAATCTAATCGACCTGTTTTTACTCAATTTCCTAATATTAAATCCAGGGGTAGTTAACTGCGGGGGTGACTGTGTCGACATAATCGTACTATTTGAGTAATTAAAAACTTCTTCAAGGAAAATAGTTTTAAGATGGTTTCTCACAATAAATGTAGACTAAAATCGAATTTGCTCTGAAAAGAGATTTTATTTAACAAATCAATATAAATTAACAAATTAATAGAGAATTACAATAAAATTTTAGTTACCTGAAAAGAGAAATCGATTTTCAGAGTCACTTTCTTTTTCTATTTTAAATAAAATTAAAATTCTCAGAAATATTAAATAAATCAAACATAGAAACTTTAATCATAAAATATGTTACAAGCGTATAGAGTATAACAATTACTTTATAGTTGTTATACCCAACGCGCCTAATTCAAACATCCAATATGCATAAACATCAACAGTGTAATTTAGAAATGCTTGTTTCTATGCATTTCCAAATTATATAGTTTAAAACAATTAGAATAAATTTTCAAAATTAAGTTTAAGCAACTCTGCAAAGCGGGTGAGTCGCCTTTTTAAAGTACATACTTATTTTCAAACACTCATTTCTACTGCTAAGGCACTGGCAGGGGGAAATAATGTCATAGTACGTGCTTCTAAAGTTGAACTGTCGTATGAAAAGTTTTTATTTTTAAATGATAAAACTCAAATATTATCCTTTTAAATTAACGATTACAATAATTCATTAATTTTGAAAGTGGGGCAAGTCCATTTAGTTATAATAAAACCTGCTATTTTTTTAGCCAGCATTATAAACACTATTGGATCATAAACTTGCATTATCTAAGACCACAAAATACAAAAAGTATGTCTATTAACACTTACCAATATTTTTAAATTTATTGAAACGCAAACCCTTAAATATCTCGCAATAGCAAAATATGGACTTGCCCCACTTTCAAAATCAACGGCTCATATGTGTATTACAGATAGTACATAGGTCATTAAATTTTTACAGTAAAATATTATTCCCGCCATTTCACCACTAGCTAGAATCATATCATGTACAGTTGAACTCTTTTTTATGCGGTCTTTTTTTGTGCGGTTTTTTTTTGTGCGATTTTTTTTATGCGGTTTGTAAAAAATGTCCATTAAAATTATCTTGTTTATAGAAGTAACTTCTAAGGAAATTTCTAAGTTTTGAGCGTTTTGAGTGATGTTTTTTCGATGAAACTTTTTTTATGCGGTTCCGACCAACCGCACAAAAAAAGTTTTTTGTACAATCTGGATCGAACTGATGTTTTTGAATATATTTTTTTTTGTGCGATTTTTTTTATGCGGTCCCCTTCACCGCACAAAGAAAGGATCAACTGTACTACCACTATTATGTAAACATATTAATTACTATATTATATATTTAGAATTACAGGATAATTATTGTCATGCTTAAATTCTTAAATACATATAAGATATACATAATGTATTATCATTTACCAATAAATAATCTACTTGTATATTTTTTATGTATAAATTTACATACTATTATTAAAAGAATTTCTAATAGATTAAATAGTTAATTAAATTATAGCAATTAGATCAAGCTTTCTTTGTAACCAAGTCTAATTTATAGACGAATACTTTCACAAATTTGCACGTTACTTTACGGTTTTCCATATTTACTACTAAACTAATAAATAAAAACACGTTTCTTTGTAAAAGTATCACTTTTATTTAATTAATTTTGTCCTATGTTTTGATCCATTCGATCATTATCAAACATCTGATAACGATCATATCGATCGAATCATGTCACAGTATTAATTAAGAGTGATATTTTTGAAAAAGTAGGTTCGATATAGTATAAAAAGGGGACAATTTTCCAAAAACGCCATTTTGACCACAGTTTGTCGATTTTTTGTCAAACGTAGTTACCTTTACTTTTAAATTATTGCAGCGTTAAGTTAGGGTCCTCTATTTTCCTAAAATAATGAGAAATATAAAAAAAAAATATAGTTACATATTTTGTTATATTAGGGGTTAATACGCTTAGCTTATCGATATCCCTCCTTTATTATCAGAATCGTTAGCATAATTTAAATTACTAGAGTCCATTTTTCAATGCTAAAAATTTTTTAAATGAGCTGTAAGACTTGGTCCAGTTTTATAAAACAAACTATACCTACCCAAAATACAGAAACAAAAAATTTAAATTCAACTTTTATAATTCCTTCATACGTAATCATTCCCTTTAAAAAAAGCCATTAATGCAGTAAATTCTCTTAAAGGATTAGGCCACTCTAGAAGCCGAAAAAATAGGCTTTTTTGGGGAATTTTTTTTAGAAAAACTACAAAATAAATTGAGATTGCAAATAACGGTGTTTATTATATATATATATATATATATATATATATATATATATATATATATATATATATATATATATATATATATAGACAGTAATTTTTTTGAAACGATTAATTTCAAAATGGCGGCTGTGCAGCGTTTTTGCAATGACGTCTCCGTATCTGCCAGGATCCACGGCCGGACAAACAGCTCCTGTACTTTTTGAATTATAATGAGCCTGTAAATTTTTTTCGATTATATATATAATAACAGCTATTGAAGTATACAGGATTTTTTCGATATATTGATTTTTGGCCAAATGGCGCACTTCTAAAGTGGAAAGTGAAAAATTTGCCTAAAAAATCGTCAGATAATTGTTAATAACAAATGAACTATGCAATGTAAAAAAAAATCCTGTGTACTTCTACAGACAATGTATTTTTCAAGATATATTCAAAATTTTAAGTGAATCGGTTGAAAATTGTCTGAGTTATGTTTCCGGCAAATTTGAAAAATGCAATTTTGAGATAAAAGCGTTTAAAGTTTTGAGTAGTAGAAAATCATGAATAATTTTCGTTACTGTTTTGTGTGTAACCGCCGATCCATTGAGTCATTGTCATTGTGTCCGAAACGATTGAAATTTTTCACTTTCAGTTTTCACTTTCACCAATTCACTTAGGTATCACAAAAGGAGCTCGCTGCGGACCAGGCGGCTTTGTACTAAAATTCGAAAACCGAGAATTTAGAGATTTTTCCCGGCCATAATCTTTTGGGATATCATTTTTGAGATCCTAGGGAACCATTAGAAAAAATTTAAAAAAAAGTCGATTTTTCAAAAGTTCTAGAGTGGCCTAACCTCTTAAACAAAATAACTTATTGACGTTATCATATTTGAAGAATCCAATGCAAATTTCAAATTTTAAAATTTTCGAAATTATGTGCAGTGCTGAATTTACACTAGAGGTACGCGGGGCTAATGCCCAAGACGGTAAATTTTTAGAAGAGCGGGAAAATTTGGAACATAATATGGCAATTTTGCGGTTTTTTTTTTGCTCGTCACTTATTTTTTGTGGGAAATAGTTAAAAAGTAATTTTTTTTACTCGTCACTTATTTTTTTAGGAAATAATTGATGTGCTTATTTTCAGGGGCAGCATTTTTCACAGTGCCCAGGGCGGTACTTAGAATAAATTCGGCCCTGATTATGTGAATTATATTAATAAAGAAAAATACTGAATATAGTTCAGTTATTACCATTACTACTTTAATGTTCCCGGCGCTTCAACCATTATAATTTTATATTTGAAGTATTTATACTACTGCGCGTAAATGGATGAAAACACGGAAAATTAATCAAAATGACTAAGCGAAGACATATTCATTACGGCTCAAAATTATTTTTTACCATTCTTTTGAACACAAAAGTGTACGACCAAATTATAAAATTACTTACAAATAAATAAATCTCTTAAATTCTTTTTTTGAAATCTGTGACATTTTAAAATATACTGACATTTGATTTTATAATACAGGTACTTAAGAATCTTAATATGTTAATACTGTTAATATATTATTTATTATCGTATACATATAGAATGGAAGGGTAGGTCCCTTCACAAAAGCATTCTTGAGTGACATGCGGCCAGTGAAAAGACCAATATATGTGTGTAACAACGGGTTGTAAGTAATAGCCCTCTTATAATATTTGTATCAATCTTATACATAACAGAAGTCCATATTATACTATTATACTGTTTTTATACGTGATAGTCAGTGAAGAGTAAAGTTATTTTTAAAGGGATTAAAGGAAGTCCGGTTTGTCGGTCTAATGACCACTTCTTCACCAAAAATTGTAGGTACCTATGTACCTATATACCTATTTCAGTTATAAAAAAATTTAGAATATAAAATTAATTAATTCTTTTTAATTTTTGAATCTAATTTTAATAATTATTCATAAATCCATAAATAATTTTTGTTCCCACGAATTTAACTTAGATCTGAATCAGATTACACATATATTTGATTAGCCAGACTGTAGACTCAGTCAGATTACAAAACCGCTGAATTGATATACCCCAAATTATAATAATAATTTTTATTTATTTATTTATTTATTTATTTATTTATTTATTTATTTTTAATTTGAAATTACTGAAGAAAGCTCATTTTACAATAAGAAAATAATTTCTTAACAAGAAATGCACATTCAATTAATATTCAGTATGGCTGACATTAATTTTGTTACATACATTTCTTAGTTTTTAAAATTAAATTACTAAAATACTTTATTTCAAAATTTGTTGATCTTATTCTTTAGCGAATTTCCAAAAGAAAAATTCAGCTAGTACGGCAGGTGTCATGGTGAGACTTCAGTTCGGGACTGAATGATAGAAAATTGTTTGAGGTCCCCTTTAACTAGACTGTGATAGAAAATTGTTTGAGGTCCCTACAACCCGAAAATAAGCTTCACTAAAATTGATGTACATCTAAATACATAAATAATAAGGCCAGCGTAATATTTCAGAACACATGGTAACAATGCACTAAATTTTTTAAAATTTAAAATATGCTATTCAAAAATTTTACACTTTTTAAACATTTCAAAAATTACACATTTGTTAAACCTATTTTTTACAGTGTAGTAAAAGGAAAAACTTGGAAAAACTCAGTTAACTTTATATTATTTAAATAATGAAACGAAAGTTCCCAAAAATATCTTAAAAAGAAATCTTTTCTGGTGCAAGTACTAACTTAGATAATGGGCGATAAGGGCAGTTTTTTCTGGTCAATAAAAACTAGTTCACTATTGAAATGAATTTCATAGATCCAATTTATCAAGTCTATTACTTAACTTTAGTTGTATCAAAGTTTTATTTCTGTAAAATCGTCCTTCTATCTCTGAATATTCTGAATTCGTGTTTGTTTCGACTGAAGACAAAATAGAATTAAAGGTAAATAAATATTAAGCTTATAAAAGAGAATCTATAATAGAATCTATAAGATTTCTTTGTTTCGACTGAAGACAAAATAGAATTAAAGGTAAATAAATATTAAGCTTATAAAAGAGAATCTATAATAGTCATTTAACTGACCTAGTATTTATATAAAAGACAATAAAATATTTAACTTGCAACAATATTAATTAATTTTTCGTCATACAATAATTTTTACTTTTAATTTCAATTTTCATTCCACATATTTTATCTTGCTTAAAACGAATTAAAATCTTGAAAAACTGATTTACATACTTTAAAAAAATGCTATTAACAATATGATATTTTGTATATTATAAAACCAGTTTAACTGGCACTCATATTCAATATAACATAAACTTGAAAAGAAATTTGATACCACACATAGACACATACCGTGTACTTCACTTTCTACCACAATGTAATTAATATTGATATAGTTATTTCTTCACCACATGTATTATTATACATAATGTTGAAGAACAAGTGTAAATATGTGTGTACCATCCCATCTTGACTTGTGACTGTTGAATAACATCTTCATGGAATCAACCGCAGAAGCTACCACGTCACATAAACATAAACATGTGAATAAAAGATTGATTGATGATTGAAAGAAACCTTAGAAACAAAAGAAAAAATTAAGACGCGCATAAGAAATATACGTATTTAACATACATAACATATAAATTAGATCAAGCGTTGGTAAGAGTGAAGTATGTAAAATATAAATGACAAATTTCGATTTCAAATATAATAGAATTTAAATTTTCAGTTCAGATACTTGGTGTACGAGGTGTTCAGAAGTCAGGACCGTGGAGAAAAGTGACAAGTTCTGTGAATAAAAAAAAAAATCAAATAAAAACTTTGACATTTTTACCCGGGCTATTTTTTTCTCAAAACAAACACTTTCATCTGCACCAACACCTGCAGCCCCTGTTTTCAAGCCCGGGCCCAGGACTACAACTTCGGCTGCCTCCTCTCTCTAATCGGACCTATCGAAAATATACAAAGAGCTATGAGCCGAAATGAGTCATCTTTTAGGATCCAGTTCGTTCCAGAAAATAGATCGTTTTACTCAATTCATTGCGTACTAAAAAAAATAAAAGTTATTAAAATTTGAAATTATTTGTCAAAAACTTTGTTAACAAAGCGTATTAAATATTACTAAAATATCTTATGATTAAAAGATGATTTCAGAGAAATAATTAAATTCTAAATACAATTGAAAGTTAAATACAGTGGGAATGTTGGAAAGATAAAAAAATTATCTAGTCGCCTTTAGCGGAAATTACTCGGTTGTTTCCCGATATTGATCCATTAGCGGTCTCACTTATTGTTAGTTGTGAAGTTACCAACAACATAGTTTATTAGACTTACGAAAGTGGAAAAAGTTTGAGTGTTAAGTAGTGCTGAGGTACTAGGGACTAGTGACCGTCGATGTGTTAATAGACTGTCAAATTGACTTCAATTATTGCTGGCGTTCGAGACGAAAATTTTGTTAGCCTAACGGGCCTAACGTTAGCTAACGGAGCTTTCACCGTTACAAACCAGAGGGCTCTGATTCAAAAAATTAATGCACGTTAAATATTTTTTCATGGTTTTTCACGGTATAAATACTTAATTTCTGAAGTAGGTACAGCCACATTTAAAAATTATGGAATAAAAATAATCAGTCACTATGTTGAAATTGTTGTTTTAATAATGTGTGCCCTCTGGTATGTAACGGTGAAAGCTCCGTTAGCTAACGTTAGGCTAAAATAATTTTTGTCCCGAGCGCCAGCAATGGTTTAAAACAAAAAGAGATGAAGGGAAAATGTGAAGCAAAAAGTGAGGCGAACCGTAAAATTTATATACTACTATTCTTGCTTTCTACCCCAAATGGACTTATTTTCCAGCAGTGAATCAAAAACATTTTCTGTGCAATACCCTCTCAAATTAATGATATTTGAAGTCAACTTGTCACTTTCATTTTACATACTTAACACCTGTTAGCGCTTGAGCTGAATGTGTAATTAAAACAGGGTCAAGATTTTTTTATATAATAATAAATTAAAATCTATCTTATTATCATTTTCAATGGTTAATTAAATTAAAATAGAAAATATCTTTATGTATGCTCATAAAAGTTAGTCAATGATTATTGCATGACTATTTAGTTACATCTAATTCTTAAAGTTGTTAAAAGTGTGAAAAGGGTCTTTAGTTCAAATTCATTTATTTTAATGTAATTGACAATGAGTTCAATGAATTACAAACATCAGTTTGTAGTAAAAATACCTACGTAAGTAATATGAATGAAAAAAAGATGCCTTAAAAATGACGAATTACTACTATTAAACCAGTGGGAGTTTATTAATTTGCACATTTTTAGCAGCTAGTGAACAGCACCTGTTTGTCTATTTATAGCAATATATGGATAAAATATTGTCGACGAATTCAATGTACCTCTTTAATATATTAAATAGTAATCTATTTTACATACAATGGATATTGGGTATCGTACGGCTTGGTTTAACGTGGTTTAACACATCCATAGGTAATACATAAGTTACCTTATATACATATAAGTATTATAAAAATTATTTTATTTGCAGATCATTTATTCCACATGTAAATATGTTCAGAAGTGAATCAAGTTAGAAGAAGGGTGGCTGTACAAAGCTTTTCTTTCACCAGCCATGTTCACTTGACAAAACTTAAATAGATATATAGTAGTAAGTTTGAAAAAATTATCCGTTTCTCGGTTTTAAGATATATCGTAGTAAATCTGAAAAAATTAAAATATTAAACAAAAGGAAAAAAGATTAGACTTAACACTTTATAGTTCGGAGATCTATACGCAGTAAACTTCCCCAAGATTTGCCAATATTTTTAACATGTTAACGTAACGCTGTATCACGTCAACAATTCCGTATAAAGCGTTCCTACACCAATAAGGTATACAAACCTAACCCACTTCGCTAGTGAGCAGATACCGTAGGTTCGGTTTCATAAACAGAATCGACTTTAGATTTCCAACTATAAATTAAAATATGAAGACTGGACTTTGAGAACAGACTGTGCCAAAAAAAAATGAGTTAGACCCGAAAAAGGAATCTAAGTGACACTGCCAACAAGCTAGACAGCATGCTAAAATTTTGTTTTCTTGGCACTTAGCCTGTTTTTGAAGTCCAGTATTCATATATCAAATAAAATATTTAGGAATTGCAACCAATTTTCTTGATATTTGTGTTTTCTTGATATTTTATTTGATATTTATCTTAATTGAAGTAGTTGGAAATCTAAAGTAGATCTTGTTTGTGCAACCGAACCTGCGATATCTGCTAGTGAGTAACGGAGCAGTGCGATGTGATCTATAATACATTACGTACTGTGCAGTAGAGCTATGTGTGGTTATCACACCTATTATGCGTATTATGTTATTTGTCTATAACGTTTATAAAAATCATCATTACATTAAGAGTGTGTTAACTATCCATGTTCCCGGCCAATACTCATCCGCGATAGCATCACACATGTGTGAGCACAGATCGCGATCGGTATCTACGGTTTTTCTGACTACCACACGTATGTGGTGTGCTCATACCATATTGTAAAGTGTTATTAAAAAAACGTTAAGAATATTCATTTTTTTCTAATAAATAAGTCACAAAAAAAAATTATTTTTGGCAAAAATAGTAATTATTGATTTACAAAGCGTCTACTTTTGATTTAAAATGTAATTTATGTTTAACAATAATTTAAGGGGTAAATCGTTTAACTTGTGATTGTTTCCTGTACACCTGTGTTTCACCATTAACACACCCTTTTTTACGGTTGTAATATCTGAGTAAAGTCATTTTTTTTGTTTATGTTTTATGTTATGTAATAATAATGTAAGCAGGTTTTTTTGTCGACGGAAATCATCGCATCGTTAATTTCGATAACAGCAAGTGGAATTTTTTTATTTACAAAAGTGATGTGCAATGTTTATATGTATTAAACTGAACCAAATATTTATTAAATTAAGTAGGCTTCTATCAGAGTTGTGAAAAATTGATTTTTGAATACGTAATTGTGTCACTAGTTCAATGAGTAATAAAACAGATTACAGGAAACTAATTTATTTATATTCAAGCATTCAGCCTTAAACAGTAGCTACCTAACAATAGCTTACAGGTGATGAAATTCAGGCGAATAATACTGACTAGATTAAGAATCTTTAGATAAGCTAGCTATATGCTTTTCAGGGGCGGATTCAGCCCCCAAATTAAGAATGGATCACATTTTTGTAAAAATTATAAATACTTTTTTTGAATCTGCAAATTTTAAAAGAGGTATCATACTATTTACCTTTTTAAGGAGTTGAAAAACTTGAATGAATTTCATCAAATTAAAGAATTTCTTATTTTTCAATCAAACCTTGTCGGATTGATTTGAATTAGAATGACTGACCGAATTAGAGTAGTTTGGATGTAAACTTTCCACTTTTGCTATCAAAATGACGCAATTCCTTTAAAAAAAAAAAGACTAATTCAACAGCGATCCTTTTTCTACACTAGTTTCACTCGACTAATTTTATTAAAAACAAGCTGTACCTGCGACGTCGTTCGCGCATAAAATCAATGAGAAGTATATCAGTATAATAATAATAATAAAGCATTTGCATAGAACAATAGTTCTGCATAGGTAATACATACACATATTCAAAATGGTTTTTGTATTTTCCTGAGGGAAGATAACATTTTTCCGTAATAAAAAGTATCCTAAATGTCGACGCAGGTAATAAGTTATTACCACACCAAACTTCATAAAAATCCGTTCAATAGTTTTTGCGTAATATGTGCATAGGGCTCAAAATGGTTTTTCTATGTCCCTGTGGGAATGAGACGGAGTAAAAAGTATCTTATATGTTAACCCAGGTAATAAGTTAACACCAGACCAAATTTCATCAAAATCCGTTCAATAGTTTTTGCGTAATGTGTGCACATGCTCAAAATGGTTTCTTCTATTTTCCCGTGGGAATGAGACATTTTCCCGAAATAAAAAGTATCTTAGATATTGACCCAGTAATAAGTTATCGTCACACCAAATTTCATAAAAATCCGTGCAATAGTTTTTGCGTGATGCGTGAACAGACAGACAGACAAAAATTTTAAAAATCACTGTTTTGATATCTACATCGATAACTGTTTTATAGTACCAGAACAATTTTCAAACAATATTCCATGTACAGAAATTGTCTCGTTACAGTTTTATATATATATATATATATATATATATATATATATATATATATATATATATATATATATATTAAAGTACCTAACGGTTTCAAAAAAGTATAATTCGCTTCCATTTTAGCGAATTTCCAGAAAGAATTCTGGAAATTCAGCTATTATGGTGTAAGCCATAGTCAAAGTTCAGCCCGAAAATATGGCAGAAATTTGTTTTGAGGTCCCTAGAGCCCGAACATAACATTCACTAAAATTTATATATATATATATATATATATATATATATATATATATATATATATATATATGTATATATGTATTTATGTATTTATGTATCAGCACGATAGCTCTTCAGGAAAAACTGCTAGTTTTACGAAATTTGGTGACAACGTTAGAAGTCCAAAAATCTTGGATGAGTTCTTCAGCCAAAAACGTCGGAGCTCAGGAACATGGTTTTTTGAGCATTTTTCGTGAAAATGAGTTTTTGACCAAAATTTGCTATAATTTAAAAGTTTTTGCCACATTTTTTTACATCATTGCGAAGACGGGAAAAAATCACATAAAAAAGGTTTTTAAACTTTTATTCTACGTTTGCTAGTTTTTGAGAAAATAAGAAAAAAAAAGTCAATTTATTTTCTATAATTTTAGTTTGTTTACAACTATGTTGTATGTGTATAATCATATAATGTGTATGTATGTATGTATATAACTGCAATAGTGAGATATACGTATGTGGATATACATACCTACTCATATTGGTTAAAAGATGTCCTCTGCATCTGAATGTATTGATGAAACAAAATCTTTATAGGATGAATGTACCAAAAGTTGGTCAGTAAAGCCTTTTGGTACTTTTAAAATACAAAATCAATTATATAAACAACTATATATTTCAATTAATAGAGGATCTACGGATTACTTATCAATTTCATTGTAGAATCGTTTCCAGGTATTTCAATTCAAGTGAAATCTTAAAATAAGTAATTAAATTATAAGACTGATTAATAAACCTGTTTACTTTTTCCCTAAATCGGTCACATGTGTCATGTTGCTAGTTTTGGATATTTTTGACCTTAAGATTGACCTACGCTAAAAAAGTTAACGTTTATTAGTTGCATAAGATGAATACTAACATGAGTAGGTACTACTAATTGATGGCAATCAATAAAAAATAATTTAATTTCTTTGAAAGAATTGGTTTAATTTTTGCCGTAAAAAGTGAACAATCCTCAAATAAAATATTGATCTGGAGACGAAAAATACTTTCTAGACGCTACAAAATTATTCATAATAATCTGAAAAAGCCGAAATAAACCAGTTGGTGCTTATAATGTATCAAATTGAGGATTCTTTTAATAAAATCATCTGCTTTCAGACATGTACACATTTATAGAAAATAAATTTCTTATTTATAAGTTCTTTTAAACCGAAGTTCTCAATTTTTATGGACTAATATCCTTTGGAAACTAGTCCATAAAAATAGGGAACTTCGGTTTAAAAAACATATACGTAATTGTATTATCCTAAGAAACTTAATATAAAGTTTATAAATTTATTATTATTTAAAGAAAAAATATAGATCCAGTTTAGGTACGTCTACCCCATAGGCTAAGAAACACTACTAGATATTTTGTTTAAATGCATTATTTCATATTTGTGTCATTGATGATAGATTGATAGGTATATTGGTATGGAACCAATTTAACGCCTTATATAGTACAAAATGTATATATACGTATATCTATGTGTGTGAATGTATTTGTACCTCTAATATACATATTTTTCAAATAAGTACATAACTGTTGACAGTTTTAGCGAATGGAATTCAGCTATTACAGCCACTGTCATGACGCGACTGAGCCCGGGACTATGGCAGAAATTTGTTTTGAGGTCCCTAGAAACCGAAAAAAATAGTCACTAAAATTTATATATATATATATATATATATATATATATATATATATATATATATATATATATATATATATGTGTGTGTGTGTGTGTGTGTGTGTCCGCGCGATAATTCTCGAACGAAATGTCTTACGTTTATGAAATTTGGTGAAAATATTGGAAGTCCAAAACCGTTAGACGATGCCTGGAACATGTCTTTTTTAGCAATTTTCATGAAAAAAATTAACTTTTTGCCAAAATTTCCTCTTATTCAAAAATTTTTGTAAAAATTTGTTACACTATTGGAAAGGGGAGAAAAAATCACATAAAAAAGGTCTTCAAACTATTATGCTATGTCAACTAGTTTCCAAGAAAAACTAACTTTTATAAACGGAAATTCGCTATGTTATGCAGGATGCTGCGACAGTGGTATTTATTGTTCCATCATTTCATTTACGGTTTTTAAGGTATTGAAAAATTATAGTCAACTTTATGACGTCCTCAAATAAACCACGATAAAATTTTAATCTGATCCCGTAAGAACCCCTGAAACCAGAACTTAATCTCGTTAAAGTAAAAATAGCCTTAACTGTTAAAAAATGATTATCTGGTAAGTTTTGAATTTGAAACTGACCGGGGAAAATCTATCATTTAACATTAATCACCGTAGTTTTTATTAATTTCCTGCCTCTCTATGTCTCTCTTATCACATTCTCTAAGTGTTTAAATGTGATTAAATAGATTCAGATATACAAAAAAAAAATATTTTCAGCACTTCTTTCAACCCAATTTTTTATATGTATAGACAATAGACATTCTTCCAAATATAGTTTGGTTTTTATGATAATTTAAAAATAAATTTTATTTGTGGTAATTTAAAAAATTATTTCCTTTTCTTAAAAAAATGTTTTCTAAAAATTAAAATAACAATTCAAAAGAACTTAAAATAAAATTTGTGGTTATTTTAATTTTACTGTAATTTAAAATTTCCTAGAATATAATTCACATTAATTATAAACATTTATGTGTAATTTTTTTTTATTTTCAGAATCGAACCGACTATACGTCACACTTTGGTGTTGGTTGCGGGAATGAATGTGATGTGGAACAGGTAAGAAAGACACCTTTATTAATTAATAGTTACTCTAGTATCCGTTGTTGAAAGGGTAGTAGTGAAAGAATGTCTTGATTTTACAACTCTAAAAATAGTTTCTCAATCATTAAATATGACATTGTTTACGTCACTCTTTTTAGGGTTACACGAATAAAAAAGAAGCCTTACGGAATGATACGCCTACATTAGAAATGAAACAATTCTAAAGGGAATATTTACAGGAAATTGAAATTTAGCATAAGTACGTTCTAAATATTTTAAATAAAATTCGGCTATTTTGTAACAAAAGTCAACCACTGTCCCTACTTTGGAATGAAAATCCTTAGAATTAGGGAAGATATTAAATTTTTATACTTTTAATATTTCGATTAAAGAATTAATTTTGAAAATATTTAAGCGGTCCCTAACGCTCAATAATATTTTGCAATCAACTTGTGCAACTTATTGAACGATCCTCCAGAGAGTTCAATATTTTGTAAAAAGAATTTGTGCAATATTCTTGCAAATTAATAATTCAAACTGGTTCTAATAACAACCATCAAATGTAACATTACAAAATAATAAACAAATCAAACCTTAAACAAATAAAGTAGTATTGCGCAATAATATTTACAGAGCCTACAGACTTTACAATATTCATTCATTGCATAGTATGTCTAAAACTGATTTTGATCAGCACAATATATTGTACAACTCTTCAATATAACCTACAGACGATCCATAATATTGTACAACCTCAGATTTTGTGAAATATTATTAAGCATATGGCGCCGTTTTAAAATATCTTTTTGAGAAAGATTAAAACGTTCAGTGCTAATTGTAAGTCCTGGCGCATACACTCGATTGTTATGAAATTAATGAGCCTCACAATTTCAACCCACTTAAACTGTTTAGCTAGTTTAGTTCAGTGGTTACCAATCTTTTTTGCCTCGTAGACCACTTGCCATGGTTTTCGGTTTTAGACAGACCCCTTGCACAAATTCAACCAAACAACCAAATTCAACAACTTCCGAAAATATAACCCGAGAAAAATGCAGAGGACGAGCAAAAAAAAGGTCACCAACTTCTCATTTTAGGGCAAGCAAACCAAAAACCAACCTACCCGCTGTACGTCGACAACTTCCGATAATATAACCTCCTTTTTTCCCCGGGAAAAAATGTAGGTGGCGAGCAAAAAAAAGAGTCACCAGTTAGTTACCAACTTCTCATTTTGGGACAAGCAAAACAATAGTATGCGCAGCACCATAAGATTCTATAGTCTTTGAACATAAAACTAAACAGTTGATCAATTAAAAATTGTATGTATGCGTAGTCTAAAAGTCCTATTTGATGTCTATAGAGATGGGAACATTACTCATTATACATTGCCACACACTCTCATAGTCATTAAAAATGTACCACACCCCAGTGTCCCCTAATAATTTCCGATAATTTTGTGATACTGATATCGTTTTATAGATATTTTGTTTATACAGATTCCTATTATTATTTTTAAATCAATGTTTCCACTAACTATAAAAAAATATTTATAATGATTCTATCCTTTTAATTGTATGTACCTATTTTAAATAAATAATTTGCTGAATTTTTGTTTAAATTACATTACCCAGTATTCGATATTCTGTTGTATGACTACATACATGTATAGCGGTTTAAGTTCGTTTTATGAATGAATAAATGACAACAATTTGTCAGGCATGCTTCCGTTTCCTATAATATTACATATAATATAGCGATTCAGATTCAATTGATGTTCAAATAATTATTTTCTGTAACAATTTAAATAAAATATTATTTTATAAAATCATGTAAAGAGTATCTATTTGATTCTATTGTAGGTAATCAGTTTTATTCGAAGGATCGTATCTATCCTAATCTTTTGGTAGTGTTCTTTCAATTATTTTAAAATTCAGAATTTTTACTTATTAAAATTTCGTTAAAAATGTGCAATTAACTGTCCCGTAAAGTAAAAGCCTCTACAATATGGTTTTTCTTAGTTCTTTTATTTTCTTCCTGTAAGATTTCATTACCTTATGAATATCGTTATAATTATTTTTTTGGATGTTACGTCAGTTTTTTTCTTGTCCTTATATTTTATCTTTACGTAACGACGTATAAATTTTTACGTAGCGTTACGGTTTTATAAAAGATAGGAAATTTTTCTTTACTTACAAGTGAAGGTCTGGAGGCCAGACCTATCGATTTTAATGAAACTTAAATATGTTGTAGAACACTAAAAACTAAGGGACACGTATTTTTTTTTATCTGCGGAAAAAACGGTATGAAGGGGTGAAATCTTCCTTCAAAAATTAGGGTAAAAATTTAATTTTACAAATATCTTGAAAACAGTAAGAAATAAAGCAAAAGTTTAAATTGGCAATATTGCTCTTTTTTAAAGAGCTATCTATTGATATGCAATTTGTTCAATTTACGTCAACAGGGGTGGTTGGGGGTTAAAATTTGGGGGTTAATTTTGCAAAAAGGGGGTGAAAAATAAACAATATAAAAATTTTGTTTACAGATTTGAAATCTACATCAAAATACACAAATCTACATACAAATAAATTGCACATCAATAGATAACTCTTTAAAAAAGAGCAATATCACCAATTTAAATTTTTGCTCTATTTCTTACTGTTTTCGAGATATTTGTAAAATTAAATTTTTACCCCAATTTTTGAAGGAAGATTTCACCCGTTCAAACCGTTTTTCCGCAGATAAAAAAAAATACGTGTTCCTTAGTTTTTAATGTTCTACAACATATTTAAGTTTCATTAAAATCGGTAGATCCGGCCTCCAGACCTTTACTTGTTAGTCAATAATTTTGCTTTAAAGATTAGTTGGGGTTTCTTAAAACTCTACTTCCTTTTGTTGTACCGTTTTTTATTTAACCACGAATAATTCCTAAAAGTCCTAAAGTAATAATCATAGAATTTTGAATTAGAAACAGAAATTAAAGTTAAAAGTACATTCTAAAAGAGAGTACACATACTTCATCGCAAAAAATTTTCGGAACCTGGTACACAACTTTGAAGTGGAAAACAACATTTCAATTTTTCTTTCGGTGACTATTCTCTAAAAAAAAATATTATTAAACAAAAAAAAAAAAAATTGGGTTCGAGCATCAAAAGTAGACACGGACTATTTTGACTGTGAGGTACAGCCTCTTGAAAAAGCGTGATATTTTTTAAAATTTTTCGCGGTCCTTTAATTTTTTTGATGAGTATACAATCAATATTATTTAATATAACTAGGCACCAGCGCTCCCTCCACTACATATTGGAATTCATTTTTATTGTAAGGTTTCGTTCTGTTGTTGCGTTCAAAGTGACCCATAGACGATTTTTTCCTACCCCACCTCACTTTGATGCTCAATATTTCGCAAACAGTACTCAAAAAGAAATACCCCTGTCGCAGCATCCTGCATAACATAGCGAATTTCCGTTTATAAAAATTAGTTTTTTTTTATAAAAATTAGACTCAAATTCGCTAAAAATGATAAAAAAAATCTCAGCTTTGTTTTAAAGAAGAGTTCTTATTTTTTTGTCTTCAAAAAATAGATTTTTCTTTTTTTATACCTTTAATGGAAAAAGTAAAAAAAAAATTATATAAAAATTCCTAGCGGTTCCGGAGATATTTACCATATTTATAATTTATTTATAAATTTTATTATTCGTGAAATGACTTATTTTATGCGGTAACAATGTTACCGTAACACTGATATCTAAAAAAGTAATTAACTTATCGAGCTAAATCTTAGTTTATTGTATTTATTAATGTATTTCCCATACTATGCAAACTAAAATCGTGACTTGATATGCACCTGTTTAATATTTATCGCCTCCCGTAGGTGAATTTTTGTGCTCCAAAACGTGATTTTTTTAAAGAAGCGCACCACACCTGCAATGTTTAAAATTTGGACTTTTTCTAGCTTGCACAGTGGAGAACATATTTCTTAACAAAGTCCCGTTTGATTTTTAGCGAATTTCCAGAATGGAAATTCATCTATTACAGCCGGTGTCATGACGCGACTTGAGCCCGGGACTATGGCAGAAATTTGTTTTGAGGTCCCTAGAACCCAAAAATAACATTCACTAAAATTTATATATATATATATATATATATATATATATATATATATATATATATATATATATATATATATATATATATATGTATGTATATATGTATGTATTTATGTATCAGCACGATAACTCTCGAACAAAATGTCCTAGGTTTACGAAATTTGGTGAGAACGTTGAAAGTCCAAAAATCTTGGATGAGTTCTTCAACCAGATACGTCGGATGCCAGGAACATGGTTTTTGTTCTTGCAAAAAATTAGTTTTTTGCCAAAATTTGCTATAATTTAAAAGTTTTTGCCACATTTTTTTACACCATTGCAAAGACGGAAAAAAAATCACGTAAAAAAGGTTTTTGAACTATTATTACAGGTTAGCCAGTTTTTGAGAAAATAAGAAAAAAAAGTCAGTAGTAGGATTGGACAGTTCTGGACCCACCATCGGATTTTTTTGAGCGACCTCAAGGAGGAGGTACCACTTCAAAAAATGAAATGCCCCTGTCGCAGCATCCTGCACAACATAGCAAATTTCCATTTACAAAAGTACGTTTTTCTCGGAAACTAGTTGATATAGAATAATTGTAAATAAAAAAAACCTTCTTTATGAGATTTTTCCGCCTCATTCCGCCAAAATTTTTTCCCGAAAAATGTCCAAAAAACCGTAAACGTTTTCACGAAATTTTTTAAAAATAAGATGTTTCTTTCTTGAGTTATCGTGCGGACACACACACACACACGCACATACACACACACATATATATATATATATATATATATATATATATATATATATATATATATATATATATATATAAAGGTTTTTTTTTATTTACAATTATTCTATATCAACTAGTTTCCGAGAAAAACGTACTTTTGTAAATGGAAATTCGCCATGTTATCCAGGATGCTGCGACAGGGGTATTTTTATTTCAAATGTCTTGGACCGGAATTATCGATGTTATCGTTTGACACTTCTTTTTTGCGACCTCCATTTCGACGACCTTTATAATAAAAACGATATGAGGGATTGAGGAATGATATAAAAGTTTGTTTAATACAAGAAAAAAAAATTGTACCTCTAGTTAATAAAATCACTGAAGAAGAAACTATAGAAAATTGCCGTTTTTATGGTTGAAAGATAAAAACTCCCTCATAAGAGCTTCATTTTAACGTCATTTTAAGAAACATGGAAAAAATTTTCATCCGTACTTTCCCAATTAAGTAATATTTTTTGGTGTATATATTAATTGTACATACAAAATTTCATGGTCACAGCCCGAAAGATATAGGAATTATGTTTTTAAAAAAATCTTCCAAGACAATGGAATTACTTATTCCAGTTTAAATTTAATATGATAGTTCAGTCAAATTTTTGGTCACTGTTGGAATGTTTTAAAGTGAGCTTGGTCATATTTAAGTAAGGTACCTATAAAAAGTCATATACATAACTCATTTGATTTCATTCATGCTTATTTTCAAACGTATGTAGGTACCTACACTTGTATATTGACGATATGATATGATTGATGTTGGTTATTGATATGTGTACTGTAAGTATATGAATGTGTAAGTAAAATTTGTAACTGGAACGGAATTATCATTTATGGGACGGATGCATATAAATTGATCTGTAAAGGGGATTAAATAAATATTACTATGCTATTATTTTAAATGTATATAGGATGAATGAATACCTCACAATTTGTTATTAAAATTTATGTATTTATGTAAGCCTAGTTAGTACATGCTGTAGTCAATACAGCGCAGCGTGTTGATTATTACATATTAGTATTACATATTTATCAGCTTGACATCTTCATTTTTTAGCATTTCGTAGTCACAACCATAAAACGTTTAAACAATTTCGATAATCTGTCGTCACTTTATAAATTTTTTAAGTGAAAATTTCAATAGTGAAGGTAATTCTGCGTGAGACTGTTGTGAAATCTGTAATGCGAGAGTATAATGAAATTTATAATGCGAAAGTCTAATTAAATCTGTAATGTGAGAGTGTTATGAAATCTGTAATGGTCAAGAGTAAATAATAAACAAATACTTTACTTTGCAAAATACCACTTTTATTTTTGAAACTGTGACAATATTGTTTCGAACCGTTAGTTCATTTTCAAACAGAATAAAAATTATATTCGATACATGCCCTTATATACTAATTTTATCTATCTATAGGTACTTATGAAGGGGAGTGGTATATGGTGTGGAAGTGGAAGGGGCGGGGGTAGTGGGAGAATCCGAAAAACAATAAAAACAATCTCCCACTACCCCCACCCCTTCCACTTCCACACCATATACCACTCCCCTTCATAAGTACCTATAGATAGATAAAATTAGTATATAAGGGCATGTATCGAATATAATTTTTATTCTGTTTGAAAATGAACTAACGGTTCGAAACAATATTGTCACAGTTTCAAAAATAAAAGTGGTATTTTGCAAAGTAAAGTATTTGTTTATTATTTACAAATATGGAATACCATAAAGTAACGCTCAAATCTATTAATATTGTCAAGAGTAAAAATGATAATGCTTTGACTGTACTGAAATTTGTTGTGTGCTTACGGTATAGAATTTCTTTTCTCGCACTTGCACTAATCAATGTATAAACGTTAGCAATTAGTTGATCATACATACCAAACGTGAATATCGAATTTCTTGTGTATTGCAATATTTTATCTGAATTAGGTGTAGGTACAGTAGATCTTCGAGTAACCGCCACTCGATTATCCGTCTATTGTTATCCGTCAACGCCTATTAAAGAAAATGTAGCCTCTGCCATTAGTATACAAACCTAGTTTCCAAACGCATATATATATATATATATATATATATATATATATATATATATATATATATATATATATATATATATATTCCTATTAGAAAAATAAATCACTGCAAAGAATATGAAATTAAGCAGCCCTTACACGCTCAATAATATTGCACAAAATCTAAGGTTGTACAATATTATGGATCATCTGTAGGTTATATTGAAGAGTTGTACAATATATTGTGGTGATCAAAAATAGTTTGAAATATATTGTGCAATGAATGAACATTGTAACGTCTGTATAGGTTCTGTAGATATTATTGCGGAATATTACTTTATTTGTTTAAGTTTCATTTGTTTCTTATTTTGTAATGTCACATTTGATAGCTATTTATTGAACCAGTTTAAATTATTAATTTGCAAGAATAATTATTTATTGCTTTGCAACATTTTTATCGCTTAATATTTAAAATTAAACAATAGTTTAATTAAGCGCAATTTCTACATTCAGTTTATTGCACAAATTTCTTTAACAAAATTATTGAACTGTCTGGAAAAACGTTCAATAAATTGCACAAGTTGATTGCACAATATAATTGAGCGTGTAGGGGCCGCTTAATTTCTTCATAATAAAATTAAATATTATAAATTTTTGGGGCATTTTCCATCTAAGCGGGTATTTGTTGACATATTTTAACAATGATATTGATAACTGACTAACATGCGTACCACCATCTACTTAATAAATCTCTAACACAGGCTGACTGACTGACTGACAGACAACGCACAGCCTGAACCGTTGGGTTTAGAAGAATGAACTTTTCCACAGAAGTTCCCTATGTAACTAGGTGAGCACTAAGAAAGGATTTTTGAAAATTCGTCCCATAAGTGGGTTAAATACGGGATGAAAATTTGTATGGAAATTCGTCATTTTTGAAGTTAGAGATACATAAAAAATTTTACTATGGCTATTAAAATAAATAATATCTTATTTTAATAAATCTTTAACACTGACTGACATCCTGAGATGTTGTCGGTGGTAAATTCCATCGGGTGAGTCCCATACGGCTACTTAGCTACTTAATAATCATTATAAATATTGAATACACATTTTCGTGCTAAAGCTAGTAATAAAATCAATTTAGTAATAAATTTCTGTAATTCGTTTAATTCGATTAACCATCACAGTCTCAGTCTCAACGGTGACAACTAATCGAAGTTCTACTGCAATTCAAATTATTTCCATAAACCGATTATTTAAAAAATTAGATTATCGATTATTTTTAATTCATATTATCCCACCATTAAAAAAAGTAGCTACTGTATGGCTGTTTGTATTGTTTATATTTGCAACGAATTTGGGTGACTTATGGTAGTTGTAGCCTACACGAAATGCTGTATAGTAAAGAGAGCGTAACTAATACAGTTTTAGACGAGTAGAAAGTGATCGACAACCACTTTCGTCCAGTAGTTCTTGGCGACTACAGATCGCTCAACACAATTTGGCAGGAATCACATATACATCTCTAGATTAAAGCAACAGTGAGCCACATGGTAAAATATTACCTTGGAGATAAATTAATAATACTTTAAGTTAATATTTGGGTTCCAGAATAGAAATTATGCGAATGATAAACCGTCATAAATATACATAAATTTCTTTTCCGAGAATAATGAGGGACTCTAGCTATTGATTACGAAACGCTGATTTAATGTGTGTCTGACATGCACTTGGTGATTTTTTGTTATTTATTAAATATTTTCTTAGAATATTTGAATATTTTGATAAACAATTTTAAAAATTCTTGTTGATAACACATTTTTCTATTTACTGGAATTGCATAACACTGTAAAATAAATGACTAAATTTCAGTTGCAATTAATATAAATAATTTCAAATTATATTTTTATTTTTTTATATTATTGTTACTTTTTTGATGTAAAATATGTCTATCCTTTCGAAACTGGTGTATACCATGTCTGTTTTGGGAATGTTTAATAATATCAAAATTAACTAATTTAAATATTATTAAATATTCATATCGTAGTATCCTGCATAACACACTGAATTTTCCAGTATTTCTCGAAATAGAACAATGGTTCAAAAACCCTCTTCATGTCATTTTTTCCGTTTTTTTATGATGGTGTAATAAAAATCTCAAAAAATTTTTGCAACGAAAACTGGTTTGTTAATTTTTATTGAAAACTAATTTAAATAGAACAATGGTTCGAAAAGTCACTTTATGGGATTTTTTTCGCTCTTTCTTATGGTGTAAAAGAATTTGAGAAATTTTTGACCCATGTTCGGGCATCAGGCATGTCTGACTCAAGAACTCATCCAAGGGTTTCAGACATCTAACGTTTTCACCAAATTCCGTCACTTATCCGAGGAGTTTGTATTTTTTCGAATAAATTTTTTGTTTACATGCACCTAACGAAAATTGCTTTTAAGCAACAAATTTGAATTGTACAAAACATAAATTTATTCAGAATATTATTTAATATATTGTTACTATATTAAATCTAATTAAATTGTTCTGAAGTCAATCTACTAATTAAATGGTTTTGAAATCAATTGTATTTACCAGTAAAAACTCTTGCTCAATGTTGTCGTCTACACAATGAAATGACCAATGAAATATTTCCTGCTATTTTTGTTTTTGTAAAACTTTATTTCACGGTGATAGTAAAATAAAAAAACTAAAATAAAATATACATGAGTTAAATTGTCAATATGAATATTTATTAGTAATTACGGTTTAATTGCTAATTACCTGATAAACGTATTAAAAAATACTGAAAGAAAAAAACGAAAAAACGAAAACTTAAAAACGTATTTCTTCTTCCCGGTGCCTCCACCATGTTATGAATATTTAAAAAAAAAAATGTGGAACTTAGTTTTATAAAACTGATATATTTAGGAATATTCTAAATCTTTAAATTGTATTCCTTAATAGTATGTTTTACACCAAGGGACTAAAGTGTGAGTTTTAATCCCGAGTGTGAAATTTGTTGCCAGAGGGCCTATAAAAGCCCGAGGGCAACAAATCACACAAGGGATGAAAAAAACACTTTAGTCCTGTAGTGTGTATACTATTTTTTACAATTCCGGATAATTTAAAATTATAAAAATTAAAAATCCATCAAGTATACTTTGAATAAATTAATCGAATTGTACAATACAATATAAATGTTTGTCTTTGTATACAAGTTTGAATTTGTCTATTATTTTCAATTACTTAGCAACGCTATTTAAGTTAAATTTCTGTAAATTGTGCTTGCTGATTGGCTTAAGAGCGGGAGAAAAATAATTTTTTAGTCCCTAGGAACTAAAAATGAATTTTTTAGTCCCAAGGGACTAAAAGTGGCACTTTACTCCCTATTATAAGAGACTAAATCATTTCTTTTAGTCCCGGAATTGTAAAAAAGCTTTTCTTCCGTCAAACGTTGATTTTTCGATCAATCGTTGAAAATACAGAATTAAAAACGGATTGTTTAAACATTAAATACAATGTATGTTAGATATTATGTTATCAATCGGTTGTTATTGTCACAGTCATAATCAATTCCAAATCGCAGCATATAAAAAAGTTACTTAAAAGTCAGAGTACTGAGTTTAAGTCTCACCATACTACCACCTGTTATAACTGAATTCTCCTTTAACAAATTAATAAGATAACAAATGAATTCAAATGTCATTCCTTTTAAATTGAAAAAAAAAAATGTTAAAAATAATCCTTATGCAGATTAATTAATTGTTTCTGATGGTCCCAAATCTATTGTGTTTACACTTAGTAAATTGATTCAAATTGCATTAAATCAATTGATAAAACCTATTTTGAAGCAGTTAAAAATTTTTTGTCACCAAATGTCTGTACATACATATAAATAATATGATGTAGCTTTTTTTTGTTTGATTGTATATTGACTTAATAACCTCTGTTTTTTATATAAAATATGTATTTACATCTTAATATTATAATGATAACCTTTCTAAAAGATAATTTTCTATAGAATGGTTGACATTTTATTTAATTTTTTCCACCTTAGTAACATTTTAGTTGGACTTATATGTATTTTTTCGTATAAATAATTATTATTCTAACACTTTTATTTTTTTACTATGTCAATTATACAATTTATTTTCTAATATTTTTTTTTTAATTTTCTTTTTTTAGTTACACACTTATAGATATTAAAAAGTTATTCATATCACAAATGCGATTTAAATGATAATTGTTACTGATATAAAATATTAGTACATTAATATTTCACACGTCACAAACAATATTTTAGCTGTGACTACCCAATAGTATATTGTGCAATAAGTGCGGAAAATTGTCGATTGCCCACGCTCATTCGCTTAAGTGGGGCAATCGACAATCCCGCACGAGTTGCACATACTATTTTTTATTACGAATTTCACATACTTTTTTCTATTATTATCACTATTTTGACATTTTTATTACTTTTTAAAATAATAGTTTAAGTGTTCGTCTTTTTTTTCTGAATTAATTATCGTTTAAATTAGGTACTTTGTTGGTGGTTTCTATAGAAATAATTATGAAATATTTATTAAATGAAAAATTAAGAGGCGGCTTTGCGTGTTTTGATTAAATTTTGCGTGTTTTATTGTCAGTTTGCGTGTGGAAAGTTACTTTCCACACGCAAAAAAGTATGCGGGAAGAGTAGAGTGGGCAAACAGCTATTTTGCGTACAGAAATGTGTGCGCCAAGTTGGTACTTCTCCCGCATGAGTAATAAAAAATTAATTTTTTGACAAAAAATGTAAAGCCAGTTTTTTTTTCAACTCTATACCATTCTAACTTATATAATGCCACTGAGTACTGAATCGAACATATTAACATATGTTTCCTAGAGATACCACAGGCAATAAATTATGAAGTATAACTCCATTTTATTAAACCCAACTTGTAACCACGGAGACTTGTTTATAAATATCGGATAAACCATTAATGATTTGACCGCCATTAAAGTAATCAGATCAGTTAATTTTTTTGCTTCAATTTCTTAATGTATTTGTAATACACAGCATTCTCTTTAGTCGATTCTCTCCTCAATGTATAATGCACTATACATTTTAGTCTATATTGTATATTAATAGACTAGGTACAGCCTGGTACAGCTTTCAAAGGGCAAACACTCGTATATATAGGGAAAAGATTACTTGAAAGGTACGGGTATTGAAAGGCGCAAATCCAGTTACGCCTTAATTAAAAATCCCCTGGAAACAAGACTATTTTTGTTGTGTAACAACACTAATGTACACTCATTCGTTCTATTCTCAATTATCTATTCAACTCAATTATCAACTATTCTCAAGCTGCTGTTATTTCAAAGATGGCGGTGTTGCCATTTTGAATTTATTTGTGCTTCAAATTAAGTTTTTCATAATTTTTACTAAACGTTCGGTTCTAAACTATTTCCATTGTACATAATCAATACATGGGAATTATTTATAGATTAGATATTTTTCAAATGAAAATGTGTGTAAAAGCTTTAGAGGTTATGTTATTAATTTGTGTATGATATTTATGAAATGTCTACAGCAAATGGTTACGAAAGGGACTATGAAGGGACTATTTGCAAGTGTTAATTTTCAGTTGAATTGTGTTTAATTAAAGGAATGTAAGACCAGTGGTGCAATGCCCGCGTTCGCTCACTGGTTTTCAGCAGAATGATGAAAAAATATATACTAAAGAGTTAAAAAAGGAAAAATTGCTGAATCGGCTTCATAAGGATAATGATTTAGCGTCTGCAAAAACATAATACTGCACCGCACACTCCTGCGTATTGAGTCAAGTTTAGTCAGTCCTATCGTTAACATTAACGTTCCCTCACTGGAAAATTTACGACTTCACCACTGTGTAAGACTACTGATTTCCAATTACTTTTATTTTGATACTCACATATCACAGAAAATTCGAGTTCAATAATAATAAACTGAAAATTAATTAATAAACGTAAATAATAAGTATAAAAGTTAACAATTCTTTATCTTTTATTTTCATGTTTCTTAAGTTTCAACAATTTATTGCTTCCAAGACTACTAAAGTAGCGGAAGCATTGTGATCACTTTTGAAAAATAAAAAATTTTTTCCCTCCAAAATAAAATTTTTTACGCGCATTTTACGTTTTAGAGCTTCCTAAACAATTTTGGTTTGGTGTCTGTCTGTCCATCTGTGTGTCTCCAATTTTGCACCAAGTGGCATAACTTCTGAACTATTCGATTGTTTTTAATGAAATTTTCATAAATTATGCAGTTTGGCTCCTAGATGATCCCCTATGAATTTAATCAAAATCGGAGTAACGGTAGCAACGCCGCTACCATGTCATTCCAAAATTGCATCAAGTGGCATAACTTCTGAACTACTCAATTCTTTTCTATGAAATTTTCAGAAATTATGTAGTTTGGCTCCTAGATGGTCCCCTATGAATTTAATCGGAATCAGAGTAACGGTAGCTACGCCGCTACCATGAAATCCCATTAAATGTCAATATCTTATTTACTGCTAGTCTTATCTCGCTCAAATTTTTAGGGTATTTTGGGGGTTAGTTTCTAAAATATTGTTGCTATTTTTTATAATTTAGCCTTTAAGTATTTTGAGTTACAACAATTTTTTATGAACTTTAAGGCGAAAATATAATTTCACGGTATATACTGGTATATTTAGTAAAATACTGTTTAAAGTCTTTTACGAGTACGAGAAAGCTCTGTGCCCACCCAATTGGCAGCGTATTTTTTTTCTACCCCCTGTTGAAAATTTTTGAAAAAAAATTAATCGAATGAAAATTAGTCGGTGAATCGATAAATTAACCCAAACTTGGCAAATTTTTGTTTTTAATTCTGTTTGTTTGTTTTTTTATTTAAATTTTCTTGTTGTTATAGAATTAATGTTACGGCTTTGAAAATCTTTTTTCACAAATAATAATAGGATTTACTGTTTTTAAATATTAAATATGTCAAGACAAAAGAAGTTCCCACTATTGATTATAATTATGTTAAAGCATAAATTATGTTAAGACATATGTTTTAGCATCAATTATGTCTAGTGGAGACTCCGTGTAAAATGGTCATTTGACTATTAAAATCACTTAAATAGAAATCGATTATTGAAATCATTTGATTATTCCCATCACTAGATCAAACATAATATAATATTAAGACACAAGTTCAGTATATTGGTTATGCAATGTGCATCAACTAATAACAGTTTCAAGAGGGATGAACAGAGTGAAGAGAAACCAACATGGCATAGACAAAAATTCTAACTAAGGTCGCGTTGCCACGAATATTCTCAGTTTATGGATAAGCAATACATGGCATGGTGTGTACCGTATGTACTATGTACGTCTTAAGGTATAAATTTGAACATGAGTGGTAATTTGTGGTGGCATGAATGGTGAATATGGTGGAGGCACTGGTAAGAATATCTGTTTAGCAGAAATTTTCTTTTAATTGCTTTTAAATACCGAACGAAAGCTAGATCCATATATAGACGTTAACTATACTTTTCTATTAAGGTAGTTACCTCGACATTCAACTTTTCGACAGAATAGTTTCAAATTTTAATAGTATAAAGAAGAATACTATATCTGATTGTCCTTGTAATTTGGGAAAAATTGATCGCTTCTGAGTTAAGATAATTAAGGTTCAAGTTTGTATCTACTCCATGTATTAGATCTCAAAATTCTGACTACGTACCCTAATTTTGTATTTAACAATATAATGACTCGACAGAATTCAATAAAAAACTAGGGAAACAAAGATTAATAAGTTCTGAATGTAAAGAAAAAATTGAATTATTTGTTGATCGTTTTAAATTAAAGATATCATCAGAGAAATTATAGTATTTTAATAAATACACTAGAGATGTCGATTTTAAATCGATTAATCGAAAATCGATTAATCGAAGCTTAAAAAATCGATTCTTTTTTCGATTTTTTTCTTTTGAATCGATTCATGAATCGATTATTAAAAGTAAGAGATCGATAACCGATTTTTTGCAAAAATAATTTCATTTTATTTGTAATTGTACAAAGGAACATGCGTTAAAATGAAACAGGAAGAACGTTATTGTTAATTGTCACTTTGTAGTTCTTACTCTTTGTTATCAACGAACCCCCATGTGGCTCTGTACCTATAACTACATATTATATGTATACGCACTATCTTGTCCAATAGTCTCAATAGTGGTCCCAATAGTATCCAATAGCCAATATGTATGTTGTATACAGTATAATATATATTAAGTACTACTATGAAGACTATTAATACCAAAGAAAGCAAGACCACCTATCTGGCAAACGATCCCTTTCCCATATAAGCGATTTATTTAGAAAACATTTTTTTGTCAGTTTGTTTGAAATTTTTGAATAAATTTGGTTCATTCCGTGGTATTCTTCCTACATATTCAATTTCGTTGTTTATTTTGTTTATTTGCTATAATTATAATTGAAAAGTTAACTCATCACCTTTATAAGTATAATGTAAGGCGTTTTTACACGATATTCCCCATGTACTATCAGTTAAGTCCCTTAACAAAAATTATCAGCTAATTTTACTAAACTTTTTAAAATTTCGATTTTTTAGATCGATCTTACAGAATCGATTCTTTTTTAGCCGATTTTTTTTTAATCGATTTTTTTAATTTCGATTTAAATCGATCCAAAAATCGATCTTTTCTTGGAGAATCGACATCTCTAAAATACACCAATTTCAAGCAACTGAACCGAAGCAGTCTGGCAACCCTGAATATTAAATAACTGACTTATTCGTATTTACTTGTATACAGTATATATGTATGTCACACAAAATACTATCATGTATTGAAAATTATATAGGTACGTATTAATAGTCCAGTAGCACTAATTTTAAGCCCTATCTCACTAAGCATTAATTTTAGAATAGATATAAAATTTTTTTAAAAAGAGATTCTTGTAGGGATTGCCGAGTAGAACATATATGCAAAATGTTAACTCCCGGAAATGTTTTTTTATATTGTTTAAACAATATTGAAAATTCATGAATAGCGTTTTTTGACTTTTCAGTGCTTATGTAGCGAAAACGGTGATAGATACATTAAAAAGTGTTAAGACCTTTTTTGTAGAGAATCGAATCCGCGAGAGCACCTGTCTATTTTGTACAGGTGAAAAAATAAAGCGCTCCAAACGCATATGCATACCACTTAATATGTTTGTTGGGTAAATCACAATGATGCCAGAGCATTTATAAAAAAAACTTTGATAGCATAAGTGTGTATACACAGGCTGTTTGAAAATATGCATATACATGTTGGTATGAAAACTAGTACGTACCAACATCTATCCACTAATACAGACAATAATGACATAAAGTTATTTTGGTTTGCAATTTTTTCTACTAGCATGTCACAATCATCTTATTCTAAACAGTCATCAAAAAAAAGAAAAAAACCCCGTGAGCAGCGGGGCCCCATCACGGAAGTCGAATTTTTCGCTACATCTTCGGTATCTTCAAGATATCTAAATATGATTGAAAGTCTATAAGCGATTTGTCATTTTGGTGATTTCAAAACTGATGATGGGTCTCCGGCTGATCGGGGCTTAAAAAAAAGGTCTTAAGTCTTAAATTTTATGCCGATAGCAGTTAGCAGGAAAAAGCCAACACAATTCGTCCAAGGGCATTCCTACCCATGCTTATCCGTCAATTGTCTTGGTATTTTATTTTTAAATATTAAAAAAGAACCTTAAATAGTGAACTGGGAGCCCTTTATGAAGATATTTTTTCTTTCCAAAAAAATCCAAAATTTCTACTTTATAAACAAAAATCCAAAATACTTACTTTATAAATAAACTTTATAAATAAACAGTGACTTTAATAACATTATTAAATTACTGAATATTTGTGTATTGCATTTGTTATAAAAGTAAGTTCATTTTTTTTTTTGGATGTGGCTATTTATACATACAGTATGTATACGCAATTGGCTATTTATACATACAGTATGTATACGCAATTGGCTATTTATACATACAGTATGTATACGAAATTGGCTATTTATACATACAGTATGTATATGGAATATTTTATTTAAACATGCAGTATGTATACGCAGCTGACTACTTATTCAGAATTACCGTAATTTCTGATGTATAATGCGCACATTGAGCACCAAAAATATCGTCAAAATTTCGTGGTGCGCGTATTAAAATGGACTTTTCCACTGGTGATAGTAAAATAACTTATAATAACAAATTTATCCATTCTAATAATAACGAAATTCTCGCGTACCACCGATTGAATTTTGTATAATCTTTTTAGCTTAAGAACGAATTTTTGGCGACGCGAACCGGAAGTTGCATATCTGAGGACTAAAAAAAGGTTTCCTTTGCTATGGTAATAAAAAATTAGAGGCAGATTCTTTTAGAATTTGATCAATGGAACAAAAAAGGAAGAACAAATTTTTTTCGATATCCTGTTTAGTTTTCGAGATAATATGTGTTGTATTTCTAAAACTTACTATAATGAGATAATAAATTGTATATTACACACATACACATATACGTAGTATCAATTTTTACGGATATAAACTCAGTTTTAAATATAATTTTCGAATGGTATATTTTGGTTTTTATTCATAGAAATTAGTGAAAAATGAACGGGACATCACCAATGAAACCTCATTCTTGGGCAAACGGTAATTATTTACAAATATGTCTCGGCGTGTAATGACTTCAAAATTATTTAATTACCCTTTTTCTGAAAAGGAGGTTTCAATGATGTTGTCCGGTCCATTTTCCACTTACTTCTATCAATACAAGCCGTAATATACATACCGTAATTGTCTATCCAATATAGTAAGTTTTTCAAATTTGACACGTAATATCACGAAAATGAAGCAAAATATCGAAAAACTTCATTGTTTCTTTTTTGTGCTACTCACCAAGTTCCATAATAATCGATCTTTAATTTTTGTTGCTATGGTAACGGAAAACATTTTTTAGTAATCCCTAGGCTTGAAATTCGAAGGGTTAAAAAATGCACTTCTGGTCCTCGTCGCCAAAAATCCGTTTAGGGGATAACTTCTTAAGCCAAAAATATTATGTAAAAAAATAATTCAGCTCAACCGGAGGTATTCGGTTATTATAATTGTGTAGTTATTAAAAAAACATTAATTGTAATAATAGCGCATTCAATCAGTATGTATAAGTAGCCAACTGCGTATACAGTTTAGCTTTAGGTAGTACATAACTACATACTGTAGGTTTAAATAGCCAATTCAGTATACACATAATTATGTATAAACAGCTAATTTCATATACACACTATATATGTATAAATAGCCAATTTCGTATATACATACTGTATGTATAAATAACCAATTTCGTATACATACTGTATGTATAAATAGCCAATTGCGTATACATACTGTATGTATAAATAGCCACATCCTTTTTTTTTTAATTTTAGCGAATTTCCAGAATGGAATTCAGCTATTACAGCCACTGTCATGACGCGACCTGAACTCGGGACCATGGCAGAAATTTGTTTTGAGGTCCCTAGGAACCGAAAATAATATTCACTAAAATTTATATATATATATATGTATATATATATATATATATATATATATATATATATATATATATATATGTGTCCGCACGATAACTCTCGAACGAATTGTCCTAGGCTTACGAAATTTGGTGAGAACGTTGGAAGTCGAAAAATCTTGGATGAGTTCTTCAGCCAGACACGTCGGATGCCAGGAACATGGTTTTTGTTCTTGCAAAAAATTAGTTTTTTGCCAAAATTTCCACTTATTCAAAAATTTTTGCGGAATTTTTTTACACCATTTAAAAGAGAAGAAAAAATTACATAAAAAAGGTCTTTAAACTTTTTTTCTATGTCAACTAGTTTCCGAGAAAAACCTTGTTGTTTAGAATGTGATTATTTTATCGTATAAAGTGTGAATTTAATCACATTCTAACTAAGTACATATTCCACACAATATGGATATTTTGTATATAACATATATTATATGCATAAGATATCCTTTTTGACACGATCACATAATTTTATTGTGATATATGTATAAGGGTACAAGACCATTTCATTATCCGTACTACCATTATGCGTACGGTTTGTGTGTGTTGTATATACATATACAGTCTACGTGAGAAAATTTTTAAAGAAAACAAAGATTTTTATGTAAACAAGTCTTAAATTTTAGCGAATTTCCAGAATGGAATTCAGCTATTATTTAACATATACAGGCGATTATTTTGAAAGTTAACATAAATATATGATAAAATTTCCAGAAAGGAATTCAGCTATTACAGCCACTGTCATGACGCGGGGGGCATGACCTGAGCCCGGGACTATGACAGAAATTTGTTTTGAGGTCCCTAGAAACCGAAAATAATAGTCACTAAAACTTATATATATATATATATATATATATATATATATATATATATATATATGTGTGTGTGTGTGTGTGTGTGTGTGTCCGCGCGATAACTCTCGAAGGAAGTATCCAATTTTTACGAAACTTGGTGAAAACATTGGAAGTCCCAAACCCTTGGGTGAGTTTGTCAGCCAGACACGTCGGATGCCAGGAACATTGGTTTTGTTCTTGAAAAATATTAGTTTTTTGCCAAAATTTCCACTTATTCAAAAATTTTTGAAAACTTGAAAGTCGTCCAAGAATGGAATTCAGCTATTACAGCCACTGTCATGACGCGACTTAAACCCGGGACCATGGCAGAAATTTGTTTTGAGGTCCCTAGGAACCGAAAATAATATTCACTCAAAGGCTATTGGCGGATAAGCATGGGTAGAAATGCCCCCGCACGAACTGTGTTGGTTTTTTTCTGCTAACTGCTTTCGATATAAGATTACAATTTACTGAGTTTCAACCCTTAAAAATTCACCCTTTGGGGGTAAAAAATTATTTTTTGAAAATCACAAAAAATTTATAACTTTTTAGTGGCTTGACGGATTTGGCTGGAATTTTTATATGTTTTAGATACCTCTATAGTGTACCTCAGAAAAAATTATCAGCTTCAAAAAAAAAATTATAACCCCCCCCCCCAAAAAAAAAAAAGAAAATTGTTTAATTTTTCAATATTTTTTTTCATCACCTTGTAGCTATAGTACAATCACCAAAATTTTTTTGCAGGCTTCCTACTATGACCGATATAACATATAATTTTTTCAGATTTTTTCTCCGGGTGCGTCATAGTTAAAAAAAAATAAAATGTCCAAAAAGATTTTTTTTTTTCGAAGTTATGTTCGTTGTACAATCACCAAAATATTTCTACAGGCTCCTCATTATGATTAATAGAACATATAATTTTTCCAGAATTTTTTTCCGGGTGCATCATAGTTAAAAAAATTGAATGTCCGAGAATATTTCTTGGAGATAGGCATAGGCTTCCGGGTACTCAATCGATTGGAAATCGTTTACACATTTTGAATCAGCCAAACACTTTGGTGAAAAAAATTTTGGTGATTGTACCATAGCTACAAGTTGATGAAAAAAAATATTGAAAAATTAAACAATTTTTTTTTTTTTTTGGGGGGGGGGGGTTATAATTTTTTTTTTTGAAGTTGATAATTTTTTCTGAGGTACACTATAGAGGTATCTAAAACATAAAAATTCCAGCCAAATCCGTCAAGCCACTAAAAAGTTATAAATTTTTTGTGATTTTCAAAAAATAATTTTTTACCCCCAAAGGGTGAGTTTTTAAGGGTTGAAACTCAGTAAATTGTAATCTTATATCGAAAGCAGTTAGCAGAAAAAAAACCAACACAATTCGTGCGGGGGCATTTCTACTCATGCTTATCCGCCAATAGCCTTTATATATATATATACATATATATATATATATATATATATATATATATATATATATATATATATATATATATATGTGTGTATTTATATATATATATATATATATATATATATATATATATATTTGTATTTATATATATATATATCTCTCCGCACGATAACTCTCGAACGAAGTATCCAATTTTTACGAAACTTGGTGAGAACATTGGAAGTCCCAAACCCTTGGATGAGTTCGTCAGCCAGACACGTCGGATGCCAGGAACATGGTTTTTGTTCTAGCAAAAAATTAGTTTTTTGCCAAAATTTCCACTTATTCAAAAATTTTTGCGAAATTTTTTTACACCACTTAAAAGAGAAGAAAAAATTACATAAAATACCCCTGTCGCAGCATCCTGCATAACATAGCGAATTTCCATTTACAAAAGTACGCTTTTCTCGGAAACTAGTTGATATAGAGTAATTGTAAATAAAAAATACCCCTGTCGCAGCATCCTGCATAACATAGCGAATTTCCATTTACAAAAGTACGTTTTTCTCGGAAACTAGTTGATATAGAGTAATTGTAAATAAAAAAAACCTTCTTTATGTGATTTTTCCGCCTCATTCCGCCAAATTTTTTCAACGAAAAATGTCCAAAACCCCGTAAACGTTTTCACGAAATTTCTTAAAAATAAGATATTTCGTTCTTGAGTTATCGTGCGGACACATTTATATATATGTTTACTAAGTGTCCGCACGATAACTCAAGAACAAAACATCTTATTTTTAAGAAATTTCGTGAAAACATTTACGGGGTTTTGGACATTTTTCGTGAAAAAAATTTGGCGGAATGAGGCGGAAAAATCACATAAAGAAGGTTTTTTTTATTTACAATTACTCTATATCAACTAGTTTCCGAGAAAAACGTACTTTTGTAAATGGAAATTCGCTATGTTATGCAGGATGCTGCGACAGGGGTATTTAAAATTACTATCCGTCTACTTGTATTAGAATAAAATAATGCATTTAAAACACATTTCACAATACCATTGAATTCCAATGTAAAAATGGGAGAATTAGGGGGGGGAGTAATGTGGAATCCCTAAAAGGCACTAGCTGGATACTAACTCAATACACGTACAAAATTTCAGCCCTCTGGGTTTCCTTAGAGAGTCTCTAGACGTATTAGAATAAAAGCAAAAAATCAAGGAAATATTGGCGTGAAAATCGTGGGGGTAAGGGTTAAAAGTTGAAACCTCCAAAAAGCAGTGGCTGGCTATTAGCTTAACCTGTACACAAAATTTCAGCCCTCTAGGTTTATTTGAGGAGATTTTGATCCAAACGAAACTGTTAAAAAACAATAAAAATCATGTTCTTTTTGGTATAAAAATGGTGGGGGTAAAGGTTAAAAGCTCAGACCCCCAAAAGGCACCCCCTTGATACTAACTCAATCCGAATACAAAATTTCAGCCTTCTAGGTTTATTTGGGTGACCTGTGCGAGTGGTACAAACTTCGAAAACGTCAAAAAAGCATGAACCCCCTTAAAAGTTCGGTCGGATCCAAAATTTGGCCGTACTTTGATAGTATTGTTGTGCATTGGAATGAGCCCCACTTACCAAATTTCAGCTCTTAACTTCCATAAGGGGGCCCTACATATATTAAACGGTAGCGGGAATATATATATATATATATATATATATATATATATATATATATATATATATATATATATATATATATATATATATATATATTAGGGTGGCGCAAAAAAACCATGTATTTTTTTTTTTTGGTCTCATAGGAAAAAAAGTTAATTTAGCTTGATTTAAGAATGCTCACCAAAAATTAGCTCGATAAAAAAATTTTTAAAGGTCGCTCAAAGTGTTTTAAAATTTGAAAATGGGCCAAAAATCGATTTTTTTTTTTTCATCAAATTTTTTTTCTCATACGAAAAAAAGTTAATTTAGCTCGATTTAAGAATGCTCACCAAAAATTAGCTCGATAAAAAAATTTTTAAAGGTCGCTCAAAGTGTTTTAAAATTTGAAAATGGGCTAAAAATCGATTTTTTTTTTTCATCAAATTTTTTTTCTCATACGAAAAAAAGTTAATTTAGCTCGATTTAAGAATGCTCACCAAAAATTAGCTCGATAAAAAAATTTTTAAAGGTCGCTCAAAGTGTTTTAAAATTTGAAAATGGGCCAAAAATAGATTTTTTTTTTCATCAAATTTTTTTTCTCATAGAGAAAGAAGTTGATTTAGCTCGATTTAAGAATGCTCACCAAAAGTTAGCTGGATAAAAATTTTTTTAACGGTCGCTCAAAATTTTTTAAAATTTAAAAATGGGTCAAAAATTGATTTTTTTTCATCCCTGCATAATATGTTTGTACATTGAATAATAAAAAATTCCTCCAAATTTTAACTCAAAAAATTGATAATAATAGGTCGCTCAAGAGTTTTGAAAAATTTTCAAGTAAAAATATTTAATATTTTTTAGCGGCTCTCAAATATCAATGTTATGAGATAAATTTAAAAATTACTTCTAATTTATATCCAAACGAATCAAACTTTCAAACAAGACAAGAAAAAAATATCAAAAATAGATCTGGATGCACTTTTTTACCCACACCATTACTACTTCAATTTTCTTCAATTAACTTAAATATTTCATTGATATCAGTCAAATTAATTCACAATATTGTTTAATTATTCATAACAAATTATTATTCTTATAAACAATCAACAATATTTATTGGTTTCTAGCTAGCAAATTATTTTTATTAGTGATCTTCTTTTGATAAATTTTTTTTATCAGTCAATTTAAATTAAACAAAAAATAATGAAAATACTAAATAATTATTTTATATTACGTTTATTTAATATATATTTTCCAATAAAATATCGCGTTACGTTAATAATTTTATATATCAACTACATTGTTAATTTTATATTGAAATAATCAATATAGTATTTTACAATATAAGTTCGGTAAGTTGCTTTTACTGATCGGGAAAATGTTGCAAAAACGAGACCCGTAGGGTCGAGTTTTCGCAATTTTCGAATATAGGTATGTCAAATAAAAATATAGTAAGAAAAATAACATTCGGATAATATAGGTGAAATTTAAATTTCTGTTTTATGACATAGAATGCCATGAATAAACAATTGACAACTATATTTGTAAATAAAAAATTAAATGTCAATATTTGTTTCAATTGGCGTGAATATTTTTTTGAGTTTTCTATTAAAAAAATTGAGGAAAGTAGTTTGTAAATATATGTAATAATGTAATATGTATATTAATTATATTATATTATATTAATATATTATATTAATATATTATATTGACTTAAATGATATTTACTTGTAGATTCAAAATGAGCTCAAAATTAATGTTAAGATCAGCAAAAGTAGAAAGACCTGGTGAATGGTTAATTGGCAGCTATCACGAAGAACTGGATACCAAGTCTTCATCCAAACTTCAAGTGTTAAGTTATTTTTTATATCATCATTGTGAAAACAAATTAACAATTGCGGAAAGTTTAGATTTAACTACACGAAAAATTATGGACTTTTACAAGTCAGAATTTGTTATTCAAGATTTTCATATAAAAAACAAAATAAAACAACTTTTCGACACGTGGCAAAAATTGAAGAAAAATCGTTGGAGAATTTCAAAAACTCAACGAGTAAACGAAGAATCATTTTTAAAATCGTTACGCGATACATTCAACTGTACATTACAAACAAAATCTACTTTATATCAGAACGAATCTTCATTGTTGAATTATTCTCCGTCAATTTTATCGTCTTCTCAAAAAAGTAATGTTTCAAATTTAAGTGTATCATCACATGAAATTTACCCATCTCCTCCTCAAAAAAGAAGAAAAAAAGATTTAGAGAAGAAAAAAAAAATAATTTCTCCAGAATTATCAGCTATGTTAGACCGTACCAGAACATCAAATCGAAAAGCGACATTCATCTTAGCTGCATTATCTGCATTTTCAACGAAATTAACAGATGTTAGTATCAGTAAAGACACGGTTCGTCGAACACGTCAAAAACATCGAGCAGAAGCTGCAAAATATATAAAGGACTCTTTTAAGCCAGATTCAGCTCTCACCGTACATTGGGATTCTAAATTAATGAAAAACTCGAATTTCTCTGAATCTGAAGATAGGCTAGCAGTATTAGTATCAGGACAAGGAATTACAAAAATTTTGGCCATTCCAAAAATTAAAGGTTCATCAGGTATCAACCAAGCTATGGCTGTTTACGAAGCAATTTCTGACTGGGATTTAAATGATCAAGTTCGATCAATGTGTTTCGATACAACTGCTAGTAATACAGGGAAAAACCAAGGAGCTTGCGTTCTTTTAGAAAAAAAGTTAAATAAAAAAATGCTTCACTTCTCTTGTAGACATCACATTTTAGAACTGATTTTGACTGCAATATTTTCGTCACAGTTGGAACACGTAGTTAGTGGCCCTCAGATAAAATTGTTCGAACGCTTTAAAACTATATGGCCAGAATTAGAAAAAACTAAATTTGAGTGTGGAGAAATGAAAGATACAACTGAAATCAAAGATTTTATTTATGACCAATTGAAAAATCAACAACCTAGAGATGATTATAAAGAATTATTAATACTATCATTGATTTACCTCGGCGAAAATAAGGGTTTTACAATAAACATACCCGGTGCTTACCATAGGGCTCGATGGATGGCTAAAATAATTTATTGTTTAAAAATATTCATTTTTCGCAGTCAATTTCAATTGTCTCAATCAGAGTTGAACGGACTAGCCGCATTTAATGAATTTGTTGTAAGAATATACTTAAAAGCCTGGTTCCTTTGTCAAAATCCCACAGTAGCACCAAGAATGGATTTACAGTTGTTAAAAGATCTCGTACAATATAAAAAACAAAATAACAAATTAGCTTCTTTAGCAATAAAAAGTTTTTCTCGACATTTATGGTATCTGAGTGATCAATTGATTGGATTAGCATTTTTCGATCGTGCAATTTCAATTGAAAAAAAAATTAAAATGGTTTCCGCTTTAAATAAAAAATGTGAATCATCAATGAATCGTATTATTATCAAAGAAACTGATATTGAGAACAAAGAAATTCATCATTTTGTTAATGAAAATACGAATTTTTTTTTTCAAGCATTAAATCTAGACAACGATTTTTTGGAAACTCATCCCAGCACTTGGGACTCAAATGAGTCATATATAAAAGCTTTAAACATTGTTTCGGCATTAAAAATAGTAAATGATACAGCTGAGCGAGGTATCGCATTAATGCAGTCTTATATTAAATTTGTCAAAGATGAGGAAGAGATGCAAAAAGTACTACAAGTTGTAGAACGAAATGTTAAGGTTTATCCTAACTCAAATAAAACAAATCTAATAAAAAATTTAAAGAGGAATAGAAATAATTAATATTCCTCAAAATGTACTTCTTTCCATAATATATGACTTCTTCATAGAAAAAAAAAAAGTTCCTATTTGAAATTTAAATAATATTATAGTAGCGAACTTATAAGTAAACAAAAAGAGATATTAACATGTTGGAATCATTATGTATTGTTCAAAATAAAAGTTTAATAAACGTAATATAAAATAATTATTTAGTATTTTCATTATTATTTGTTTAATTTAAATTGATTGATAAAAAATAATTTGCAAAAGAAGATCATTAATAAAAATAATTTGCTAGCTAGAAACCAACAAATATTGTTTATTGTTTATAAGAATAATAATTTGCTATAAATAATTAAACAATATTGTGAATTAATTTGACTGGTATCAATGAAATATTTAAGTTAATTGAAGAAAATTGAAGTAGTAATGGTGTGGGTAAAAAGTGCATCCAGATCTATTTTTGATATTTTTTTCTTGTCTTGTTTGAAAGTTTGATTCGTTTGGATATAATTAAGAAGTAATTTTTAAATTTATCTGATAACATTGATATTTGAGGGCCGCTAAAAAATATTAAATATTTTTACTTGAAAATTTTTCAAAACTCTTGAGCGACCTATTATTATCAATTTTTTGAGTTAAAATTTGGAGGAATTTTTTATTATTCAATGTACAAACATATTATGCAGGGATGAAAAATAATCAATTTTTGACCCATTTTTAAATTTTAAAAAATTTTGAGCGACCGTTAAAAAAATTTTTATCCAGCTAATTTTTGGTGAGCATTCTTAAATCGAGCTAGATCAACTTCTTTCCCTATGAGAAAAAAAATTTGATGAAAAAAAAAATCGATTTTTGGCCCATTTTCAAATTTTAAAACACTTTGAGCGACCTTTAAAAATTTTTTTATCGAGCTAATTTTTGGTGAGCATTCTTAAATCGAGCTAAATTAACTTTTTTCCGTATGAGAAAAAAAATTTGATGAAAAAAAAAAATCGATTTTTGGCCCATTTTCAAATTTTAAAACACTTTGAGCGACCTTTAAAAATTTTTTTATCCAGCTAATTTTTGGTGAGCATTCTTCAATCGAGCTAAATTAACTTTTTTTCCTATGAGACCAAAAAAAAAAAAAAATACATGGTTTTTTTGCGCCACCCTAATATATATATATATATATATATATATATATATATATATATATATATATCCGTTTATATATATATATATATATATATATATATATATATATATATATAAACGGATAGCGCCCCTACTCTCGCCGTTCTTATCGTATAGGCTGTATAAGTCTAATTTTTTCAAGGAAAAATTCGACAAAAAAATGCTAATTGGTTATATAATACATACCTGTATGTTAATTTGATAATATTTTCACAGTATATAATAGATATTTTATAATATAATCTAATAAATTTTAAGAAAATTTTAACAATTACTCCAAACTATCAAATTAGAAGAGAATTTTTTGCGTCCAATTTTAAAAATGTTACATAATCTAAGTTTATTTGAAAGATGTTTTTGACCTGTTGATAGTCATAAGTCATTAATCTTTTCCATAAATTATAAAATGTATTTTTAACATTAATGTACGTATATACAAATATATAAATTTTGACAGATAAAATTATTATTTTAACCGTTTTTTTGATAATTTAAAATTAATAATTTTTCTTTTTCTAAATAACAATTTTTAATCATTTTTTTTTTTTTAATTTCAAAATAATTTTTGGCTGTAAATTACATGAACTCAATTTCCAAAAAATTTTTCCACTGTTACAATACAACTTTTCATTGAAGCATTTGTAAATTTAAGTTAATAGTTATTTACATTACAAGTACGCAAAGTGATGTTTTATTGGACGAGTGAATAGATTTTAGCACGCGAGCCTTACAATTAAGTAAAACAATTTCCCGATGCGATGTGTTGAATCGTTAACCGTTAAAAATAGTGACATATTCTAGACAGACAATATAAAAAATGTGTCAAAAATATCTAGATTTCTAGAATATATTATTAAAATTACAAGCGGTATACTTCACTTTGACTTAGTGTCCTCATCTACGCCGTGCAGCCCTTTTCGACGGTTTTCACCATTATGAAACCATCCAAATCGTCTGGTTGTTTAATTACATGATTTTTACAAAATTCTCGATATACTGTATGAATTACAGGCGGTATTAGACACTGAGAAAAGTACCTATAAAATTTAACATTTTTTTACCCGCGTGGCAGTGACTAAACCTCCACTTTTTTTTTTCTAACTTCAATGAGTACCGTCAGTTGGGACGAATCTAGACGATTTTTTCAGTTTTTTGGCAATAAATTGTTTAGAGTTTATCTAAAATATCCTAAAAAAATAATTTAAATTCTTTAATATCACGAGCATATAGGGCAGTAATAAAAATATCAAAATTGGCACTGCAACATTTTTTTTTTTTTTTGGTTATATAGTGTCTAGATTCGCCCCTATGTGTGGGGCGAATCTAGACACTCTATAAAATAAAGCATGAAATTGTAGCTTAAAAAAGAGGGGGGGTAAAATATTAAAATCTCCAAAAAGCACAACCTAGGTATGAACTCCAGCAACACACCAAATTTCAACGCTCTACGCTAATTCTGGGGGGCTGGGGGCGTGTTAGATCCAGCGAAAATCATTTTTTCCCCCTCTACTCTCTCCAAATCATCCTAAGAAGCTGAATTTTGGATATGTTGTAGATAATTGACCGAAAAATTATTTCCAACCGGCTTGGAAAAGTTTTATTGCTTTTCCGCCACCCACCACCCCCTTAAAGGTTGGGTCGGATCCAAAATTTGCCCAAAATTTGACCCCATTTTGATAGTATTGTTGTGCATCGGAATGAGCCCCATTTACCAAATTTGAGCTCTTAACTTCCATAGGGGGGCCCTACACAAATTAAAAGGTGGCGGGAATATATATATATATATATATATATATATATATATATATATATATATATATATATATATATATATATATTTATATATATATATATATATATATATATATATATCAGACATTTTTTTTCTACATATTCGTGTTCTACGGGTCCGAAAACGGATAGCGCCCCTACTCTCGCCTCTCACCGTTCTTGTCGTATAGACTGTATAAGTCTAATTTTTTCAAGGAAAAATTCGACTAAAAAGCTTGAGGCGTAATCATTAATTATTTCTGTTTTGAATGTTTTGGATATAAGTGTAGCTATCTTACTTTTCAGAAGTTACAAAACTTTATTAAACGCATTAAACGCCTCAAGCTTTTATAAATTATGTTGCATATTGCTTCAAACTTTAGTCAAAAGTTATTTTATTTTTTTTAGCCCATTTTTAAGTAAACTTTTTTCTTAAAAAAAATTTTTTTCCCTTTAATTTATTTTCTACTTTTTAGTCTGATCACAATGAATTTAAAAAAAATGAAAGAAGTAATTTTTTTACCTATATTTTAATCGGTTAATTTACCCTAATCGAACATAGCTATGGAAACAAAAAATTTCAATACAAAATCAATGGACAATATTTGACAATTCGAAATGTCAAAAAGTTGCACAGCACTAAAAATCAAGAATTTTGGTTTGGGGTGATTTAGGGCAAAACTAGTTATACAATATTACATTGTCATCAAGGTTAGGCACGTATGCAAAATTTGAAACCTCTAACTCAGTTAAAACCTGTCTAAATTTTAATTCCAAGATTTGATCTAAGCAAACATACATACTAACATAGTAAGTTAAATAAAAGCTTTTAACAATGAATATGTATCGGACATCTTTTGGATCAAAGAGCAGGCCGGATCTAGGGTGGAGGGCGTTTTTCATAATTTAAAAAAAAAAAAAACTTTTTTATATATAAAAAAAACATTTAAAAAAAATTGCTTTCTAAATTTTCTTATTTTTATCAAATAAAAAATGTCTAATTTAGTATTCCAAATGGTATGAAACCAAATTTTTGACTGGTTACATTCATTCATATGTGTACAATTCCATCTAATTTAGTTGGAAAATTTTAATGTAACAAGTACGGTCCAGACTTGTCCGAAAATGTCCGCTTTCTAATAGCTGAAACAGTGATAATGAGCCGGTATAAGGTGGGTAATGAAAGTATACCGTATTTACAGATAAAAATATAAATATGATTAGGTAAGTAACTATGTGTACAAAACAATGATAATAACACAAGAACACACATTTCGTATGTATAATAATAATAATAATAATAACAGTTAAACAGTGTTGGTGGGTGGAACAGCCAGTGTAGCCAGTATAGGTCAGTAGCTATAGAGTGGGAGCTAAAGGGTTGTTAATTTTCAACTTCCTTATTAAAATATAATATATAATGTACTATAAAATAACCATATTATACACACAATATTTATACATGTACAGTTAAACCGTATACTTACACGTTTTTGTTTTTTTGTTTTTTTTATAAATTGTAAAAATCACTAGATAATTGAAATTACGAATACAAAGAGAAGTATAAGGTAACTGCAGGTAATAAGGCCTAGCTAAGGGAGATCTTAAGTAAAATGGAAAATACTACAGATAATAAACTTTTTTATTAATATATCAACTCCAAAAGTGTCAATCAACCAACAAAAAAATTTAAATTGGAAACTAAAATGTTGGATTAGAAAATATTTAACATTTTTGAAAACTCTGTTCCTAAGCCTTATTTTACTATGGTAAGATATTAAGGCCTATTATAAAAATTCAACAAAAAATGACAGAAAACAACAAAAACCAAAATTCTAAACAATATTTGGTAAGAATCTTCATCATTGTCATCAGAATCCAGGGAATAAACTGTGCGATAAAAGCTTCTTTTAATACGCTTAACTGATATTTGACCAGAATGAACATTTGCTTCAGATGTTGATACCACACGTAATGAATACGGCTTTGGTTAGTTGGCTTTTCATCCTTAATTGTCAGGGATCATTTCCACTGAAACTTTGGACAATATTGAGGGTGTAAAACAGTTTCAGGTATTAGGAGCATTATAAAGCTTATGTAATTTTGATAGGCCTTATTTGCCGCCGACACCCAAGTAAACAAAAAAAAAATTAATTATTTTGGCAGATATAATAAAATTATTTAACGAACTGAATTAATAAAAAGAAGAACTGAAGAACATTAGATAAACATAAAAATAATTAACAGCATTAATATTATAATTACCTAAGATAATTTTCGTTGAAATTTTATTATTCGAGTGACAAAATCTCATTTTATGATATATGGGTCGTTACTGGGGACAAGGCGCGGGATGGCGACAAGTGGCACATGCTTTGCAACATGTTGGTGTCTGAGGCTTGCATGCGTCAAACATTGATACGACTGTGTGAATGTTTGAACGATTTATGAAATTTAGGCCTTATTACCCGCAGTTATCTTACATATTCATTATTTAATTGTATGATTGCTATTTCAGGAAAGTCACCAAATGCGTGTTGGTTATGCATTTAAAGTAAGGTTCCAGAGTGGCTAGAGCTTTTCACAGTTTTCACAGTACTTTTTTTATCTAAAAATAGATAAATATAGGTATTTGACAATTTGTCCATTTTCTAGCATTTTTCTTAATGTTTTGTGACTTTAATCTTGGGAAGATGTTTTCTAATACCGGTGCATGCCTAAATACAAAATGTCGTTTACCTATTAAGGATCACTTTCTCTACTGTAAATTACTTTTGAAAATCTTTGCTATAACTCTTATAAAGTTACCGCATAAACCGAAACAATTTTAATTGAGTGTTTTTAACAAATAGTAGTAACTGTCATATTGTCAGGTCAAATACTCCATTCCGGATTAAATAACTCAAAACAATGAATCTCCATTTAAAAACAGCCTATTTCAATCAAAGTTTACTTTGGGTATTCTTATAAATTTTTAGTCATCAAGAAGACACTAATCAATGAACAAAATTCCCAATATTCTTGGAAAGAACTTTATCTAGCCAACCCTTAAAACAGCAGAGCACTCTTAAATTTTTATTCTTTTTTTGGCTTAGAACGTGCCGAAGAATAAGGTTTAAACCTTAGAACCATAACTGGAACAAATTAGGAACTTTTTTCATCTACAAATCATACGAAGTATATTAGAATAAATTTATACAAGATATGAAATAATTGAGTACAGTTTACGTTGTCGAAATTTACATAAAAAACAAATTACAGTAGTCACTACCAAAGTATTACATCCAATCCACTCTTGTACAACAATCAAACGCTGCATGTTTGTACATGCAGTATATTTGTTTTGTTAGTGTCGTGGTTAAGGTACATAACAGTAAACTAATCACTGGCGTTTAGGTACTTTTTTGCTTATTAAAATTAATAAAACTGAATCAACAGAAAACAAAAATTTAACGTTCTTACCATTGAAGATCGGTTGAAAATTATTAAAAATAAATAAAAAACGGTTAGCCACGTGTATGTCTTACTGACAAATGTAATGTTAGGCGCATGACTACATACAGCCAGACTAATCAAAAAGAAAGAAAATATTAATTTTATTACATTTTGTTTTATGAACTTTACAGTTTATTTTAATTTATTAAATAAACTTCTTAAATGTATATTCAAAATTTTACTTTGGCACCTATCTCACTATGAAACTGTGATTTTAGTCCCGTGCTGTAACAGTTTCATAGTGCCGACTATATATATAACAGGTATTTGCAGCGTATAGTCCGCGGGCCGGGTCCCGCCCTCAACTTTATTTTACCCGACTTGTAACAATTTTCAAATCTTATTAAACCTGGCTCACAAAAAACTTAAAAAGATATTTTATTTTACATTTTTTGAAAACCTGCTGTAATTTTTAGTATTATAGGCGCAAGCACAAAAGACCTCCAGAAACTGCGGTGAGGGGAACACAAATTGTATTATTTACATAGTTACCAACACACAGAAGAGTAGAAGAAAACTAAAATCAAAAAAGTGTAGACCGCTTGGAGTTATTTGTTGTTTTTGTCACAGCTTAGGTTGTTCAGTTGGGCACTAGTTGTAGCGGTGCAAACATCGCGAACATTGATTGTTTGTTGGTCATTGTTTATCAACCACTTGCAACAATTTCATACATACGTACGCCTCGAATACGTAGTACGTATACCACTCAACACCCCATCCGCCTCAGATTGAGTGTGACGTATGACACACACACAAGCGTACCTACCGTGTACATAGATACGAGATTTATGTAGTAACATGTTGTGCGTTTGGAGTAGGAGAGAAATTTTACGTCATCTTTCTGCCACAGTCGTCTCCCCAGAGTACAGAAGTAACGCAACTATCTCTATCAAGAAATATGCAGTGTGCAGTTCTGTGCAAGTTAGGCTACTTAGTAGTCACTCGCTCCGTAGCAGTGGATGAGTGTAGGTCAATCACAGGTCAATTGTTTTGATTGTTGTTGACATTGTTATAACCCCTACACGGAGCCATATACACGCGTTGTAGTGTCATACATATGTATGCGACACTACGGCCAACACATCTCCGATCACTCACACAAAGACAGATCACCGCACAAATACAAAGTAAACCCAGTGCACATATATAACATATTTTCTATCCTTTATTGGTTACACTGGTTTCAGTAATATAGAGATAGATATGTTGTTTCTGGTACTCTGTGGTCATCTTTATGTTATAGAGATAGTTAGTTCGTTTCTGCTCTTCTGTGTATCAACCAACCAAGTAATCATGTTTTTAAAAGAGGGAGTGAGTAAGCTTCTGTTTATTAATATGATAGATAAAGATAAATGCAGATGTGGATAAAAAGGTTCTTTCTGGCTTGTGTTCATAATATGTTAACACCATGGTAGTCATAACCTATAATGAAAAAACGCTCAACTGGCACACTATTTTGAGAACTAATATACTTTATATGGAATTGTTGGTGTGGTACAACGTGGTATCGTAATTAGTCAAGTTTCACTTACGTTTGACAGCGTCAATGACTGTGAACCGGTTAATATAAATAGCGGTAGAATAAAAACAAATCCAATTTATGGCAAGGTTTGCAAACTCAGATTGCGCGGATTATACCGATACACATTATATTTATAATTTATTTTATTGCCACTTTGTTTTTAATAAATTTTAATTATTTAAATTGTTTACACAACACATAATATTACATTGAAGTCTCAGTCAAATCTAATACGTTCTTCTCATATTTTTTTCACCTTTTTGTTATTATTATAAAATTAACTACATTGTAATAAAATGTATTTTATGAGTATGACATTATTTTATCAATCACTGTTATTACTTTCTTCGCAACAAACTTGTTCTTATCAGCAACTAGATAGTTTTATAATGCGTTCGATTATCAAAATTATTAGCTCCATAAAACAAAATAGCAAAAATTGATAAAATAGTAGGTAGTTTTTCAAAATATATTGCGTGAAACAAACAGGAGACTTTTAAATAGAAATTGCAATCTTGATCCTCTTTAATAATACCAGGATTTCCGGATTTTAAAAAAAAATCACAAAAAATAATTACCAATTACGTAACATAACTGGTACATTTTTAATAGTATCAAGTACCGGGTCAAAACTCAAAATGATGAATATCTGCATTATCAATATTGTTACTACAATGCAGTTTTTTCATTGGACGATAATTTAGAATTTAGGGCTGTTATGGATATGAAATTTCGGATACGGATATGGATATTTAAAAACATTTTATTCGGTTTTGGTTTCGGTTACGGATATATAATAATATCGAATAATGTTTCGGATACGGTTACGGTTACGGATAATTGGTTTCAGCGAACATTTTTTTTTTTTTTTAAAAAAAAAGGGGAAAGTTTTACCCCAAAAAGTGAACGCCAAACACAAATCATCAAAAATCTATCAAGAGAAATAAATGCAGCAATTTGCTTAGATTTAACCTCAGTTTTCTAGCGGCAGTTGTCATTATTCGAAACGAATCCGAAACTTTTATTTTCGGATACGGTTACCGTTTCGGATATGTAATTTTTTCGGATATCCGGTAGTTTCGGTTACATATTTAACGTTTCCCCTCCTCGACTTCATCCAAAAAATATCACCCTTAATTTTGGTGAACTTACCTAAGATCGTGTTCAAAAATTTTGAGGTTATATTGTCACATTTAAAAGTTTCTAAAATATTCTTTCCACTTCCTCTTATAGGTACTACTCTTCGACCTATATTTCATCGCGGTAATCCCATTTTACTACCTTTCATTGTTTCTCGTTTAGCACTTTCACCGAAAACAGATTTTGCCCTCTAGCAGCTCAGCAGTTTGACTTACAAGTAATGGTTCCGAGGCCGGATCTATCGATTTTGATGAAACTTCAATATGTAAAACAATTAGTGACACGTATTTTTTTATCGGTGGAAAAACGGTTTGAAAGGGTGAAATCACTCTTCAAAATCTCGGATAAAAATTGAATTTTTCAAATATCTCGAAAACGGTAAAAAATGGAGCGTAAAAGTTTAAATTGACGGTATTACTCTTCAGGTACCATCAACTAATTGAACAAAAATCTAATTGACCTATTTTTCTCAATTTTTTAATATTAAGTCTAGAGGTAATTAAGGGGGACCACTAGTGTGACATTTCAAGTGCATATCTCAAACAGATTTTGAGTTACAGCCATCTGAAGAGCGGATTCTGATTTTCATTGTTAACTTTGAGGTATTGAGAAATGTATGAAGGTTAATAGTTCGGGAGTTTCTGGACGTGGCTGCCAGTCACATGTGAAGCAGCTAGACCCTGGAACATTTAAACGACTCATCTAGTTTTACTATGACCATTATAGTGAGTACATCGTAAATAATTTTAATAATAAAAATTTTCAGTGATTAAAACAAAAAGGTAAGGTAAAGAAAAACTACATTTTTTAAATTTGCTGCAGTTATAACTCGAAGACAAATTATTATCTGATCGATTTAATTCTTAGTGCAGCTTCTTTTATATATATATTTCTTCGTGCCATGAACCTCCAGTTTTCCGATCGAATAAAAAATGTAATTTTTGCAGGCCAAAAATCATCAAATTTTCGTGCAAAATTTGAAACTTTTTTTTAAAAACTCCGCCATTTTGTTAAATTTCAACTTTTTTTCGATTGAGGTTCACGGTACGGGCAATACCTTCTAGTTTAATAGGCTTTTTGGTTTTTTTATTTCAGACACTGTGAAGGTCGCTATCACTGCTGCAGTGGGGGGACTTTTTTTTTGAAGCCTTGGGAGATCGCGAATATCTCACTGAATTTTCAATTTTTTGGTCCAAAAATTTTATCATGAATTTATTATATATCAAAGAATATATCCTTCAAATATTAAAACATTCCATACAGTAGTTTTCTTTAAAAAAAATCACAAAAATCACCTCAGGCGGTCACACTAGTGGTTCCTCTAAAGTAGGGGATTCGACATAATCGTGCTCGTGCTATTTGAATAGTTCGAGAACGCCTTTTCTTCATGGTAAATAGTTTAAGGCAATTGGAATAACATAGAAATGAGATTCTGTCATTTGTTTGTGTGTATGTGTGTGTATGTGGAGGGGGGGGGTACGTCACCCTGTTAAATCAGATACTATTTTTTATGTACTCATTGTTACTATTTACACACTGTTTTTATTATGTTTGTTTTTAAACAGTACCTTTCATTCTCGAAAACTTTGATTGTAAATATCTCATAAACGGTGCGTCGTAACGAAAAAATAATGAAATTTTTGCAAACTTAAGCAAAGCAAGATAAAGAGGCATTTGAAACATTTTACAATTATTAAAATGTAGTTTTCGTTATCGAAAACGACAATATTATTTAAATGAACGCTAATATAAGGAAAACAAGTAAGAACTTTTCCAAACAAGTCACACTTATATTAAATAATACTTTTCGACATCAAAATCCTTCGATTGAAGATACATTGTAAACGTGTTATTCATTGTTATTAGCAATGATCCTATCTCTTACTGTTTTCGAAATATTTAAAAAAATCTAATTTTTACCTCAATTTTTGAGGAGTAACTTTACCCAGCTTCAAACCGTTTTCCCACCGAAATACGTGTCACTATATTTTTTACTGTATTACAACATATTTCATCAAAATCGATAAGTTCGACCTCGGCACCGCTGCTTATTGGAAAAATTTTGTCTAATATTAAAACACGGAAATTTTCGGGATTCATTTACTTTCATTATTTTATATTAATTTGATTCATTTATATAATTAAACAATTACGAACCCCAATCAATTTAATAAAATGGCATATAGGTACTCAAAAACAGTAACCGGCTTCTATTAAATTTTCATTCACTGTATATCAACTTATTGGACGTTATAAGGCCTAAATAATTTTAAATAAAAAATGGTGAGAAAGGAAACAATTACCGTACTACCTACCGTTAAATCAATTAGAACAAATACAGTCAAGCAAACAAATAAACTGTACCTATGTATGTGTACTGTTGTTATTGTATTATGTTATGAGCAGTTAAGAGCAGTGTCGTGGTAGTGTACAACAACCATTTTAATTATATTTAATATTTTTCCCTCCAAATAAAATATATGTATAAATGAATTACTTAATTTCTAACGATGATTGTTGTCTGTCATTGCATCGTTTTTGGAAATAATTAGAAAAATACTTACAGCCGGTCACATTGTCCGCTCAATACAGATACATAATTAAATAATTATAAATAAAAAAGTTTGTAGGTATACTTAGGATATGACACGCAAGACCAGTGGTCTTATGTTCTTTATATTTTCACTCGATTTTCTTCTTCACTTGCTAAACAAAAATTATTTCACCAGTCTCGATCATAGACTATGATTTAACATACACACAATAATTGACATTTCTAACAATTGGGTATTTGACTGATGTAATAATTGATAATAAAATATTATGAATAACATATGGCGTATGATTCAGTGATAACGATTAACTAACCATCTACCATGTGAGTTTTTTGAGAGTTGCCATTTCTATTACAACCAAATTTTTATGATAGAAATTGTACTGGGAAAGGTTCTTTTCTTGGATGTAATGGAAATGTAACAAAAAAAAAACACTATCGGTTGAAGTAGCCTCAAGTACATATGGATATTTTTACCGCCTAACTGATAAATTAAAGAAAAATTAAAAAATTAAACTTGGGTAAAAAAATTTTTTTTGCTCATTTATGTTGCTAATTAATGCATTAGGTCAGTTTTATCGAAAAATTAATATATAGTCCCATTTAAAAATCTACAAGTTTGTATCATAGCTCGAAAACCATAAGAGCTATAAAGCTCCTGACTATAGCAATCGGTTTGTATCGGCCCCCATCGATATCTACAACTCTTATTTGAACAATTTTTCGATGAAATCAACGGTTTGGCTGTAATTAAAATGGCAACTCTCAGAAAACTCACACAGTATATTAATTTTTTAAAAAAATATATAAATGCATCATTTTTCTAAATAAAAATTACGAATTTGGAATTGTCGGCTGAAATGATAAAAACCATTTATTCGAGCATGTGACGTCACAGCACAAAACTAAAATACTGAATACAAGTCTGAATAGATTTCTTGTAGTCTGGAATCATTTCCGTCATTAATCGAAATAACATTTGATCGTGTAATATGAAATCGTGAAAAAAAATTTGAAAAAAAAAATTGAATTTTTCATTCAATTTTGTTTATTCAATTTTGCTCCTTTATTTTTTAATTCGGAAATTTTGAACAAACGGTTTAGGAAAACCATTCAATAGATCGATCTGTCGATTTACAGGGTTATTGGGGGTACAGTGAGGTATAAAAATTCGTACAAACATTAGACTCCCCATCAAAATTCGCAGGGATGCTGACGATTTTTCGCAACAAGGAAAAAAGTCCCTTTTTTCACATTTTTCAGATTAAAATTAAGGATAAAAAAAATTTTTTTTCCTAAAGTACGCGGCACAGACTTGTAGGAAATTTATTCCATATCCCGATTTTCTGTCCGATCACTGGCTACTGAGATATCGATGGTTAAAACAAAAACGATCCTTTTTCATTCAAAGTTGGATACCTCCGGAACAAATCAACGTAGAGAAAAATTCTAAAAAGGAATTTGAAGCTGAATAAGCAGGCTATCAGGTTAATAGCATGGTTTTACTGTAAAAAAAATTTTCAAGCCCGTACATCAAAAGAAAAAAGATAAAAAAATTTGCAAAAACTTTTTTTGTGTTATTCCTTATAATTGCTCGATAACTGTCACTCCTAAAAATTTTTCGACGAAAGGTCTGAAAACTAGAATCTTGAAGCTTCAAAACGCTTTTTTAAAAATCTCGATACGACCATTTTTCACGTAAATACAGCTCTTCAAAAATCACAAAAAAATTAACAATTTTTTTTGCTCCCTTAATTGTTTGTAGTAGTATAGTTCGAAAACTAAATGAGCTATAAAGTTTCTGGTTATGGGAATCGATTTTCTCCAGCAGTATAGTTACAACAATTTATAGATTATCTAAACAATTTTTTCATTAATTCAATAGTTTAGCCATAATAAGAATGACAGCCCTTAAAAAACTTATTTGTATTAAAAAAACGGTGTATCTATAGGTATAAAAAGAAATAAACTACATAATATATCGTGTGATGTAAGGTATATCAATTTTAATATCGCTTTAATTTGTACATAACAGTCTCATTCCAAAAAAATAACCCGATAAAATAAGAGATTGACAGTGGGAGATGAAATATCAGTGATTCTAAGTTTTAAAATTTTTTGAAAGTTCAAATGGTGAAAGGTTCTTTGTAAGTTATTTAAAAAAAACGACACATTTTTCTTTTCTGAACATAATGACCAGAATTATAATGTCTAGAGTGGGGACATTGGTCCGCACAAACGGGGTGACCAATTTTTTATAGCGGATTTTAGCATACACTACGTCGTCAAAAGTATGGGGACACTTTGGCCCAGGGGGTGTCCACACTTTTGACGTGGTACTGTACTTAATGTTATTATACACTGCCGTGTCAAAAATGTGGGCACCCCCTGAGCCAAGGTGTCCCCATACTTTTGACAACGTAGTGTATGCTAAAACCCACTATAAAAAATTGGTCACCCCTTGAAAACGCGTTTGTGCGGACCATAGAGCATCTAGAGAGAAAATACATATTTCTATACTACTGGAACCTGTGTAACCACTTGAGATAGAAAATATGTTGTATACGTGCACGGTGTTTACTTTGTATTTGTGCGGTAAACTTTGTTTGTGTGCGTGGTGATAGCCGTCACGTGACCTTTGGTTCACATACATGTATGTGATGTGTGTGATACCACAACGCTACTTGTGCCGGTTCAACAATCAAATTTATTGTTGTTTGACTGACTTACACTGAACGACGGGTACTGAGTAACTGACACCTAAGCAGCCTAAGATGCACATACTTCCACATAAGTGATTGCAGAAAAGAGACAGTTATATTCGTTCTATTTGTTCTGTGGTGCGGACCAATGTCCCCACTCTAAATGTCTGTTAACTTACTACATCTTTGAAATATTACTGTCAGTGATTAAGGAATGATTAACGTTAAATTTTAGATTAATTATGTATTTAAATTAAATACATAATTTCCCCTGCACTTCCACCATCGTGAAAGTGGTTAGAAATATTATATTGTAGTATACAGGCAGGCATCTAATTATGTTAAATTTTTTTGTAGTAGTGATTCCAACTCTCATTAAAATGTATCTGTTGCTTGCCCGAAAACTGAAGGCGTTCGATGCAGTGCATCACCGAAGGCGAACTGAAGGCATTCGATGCGGTGTAACACCTTAGTTAGAATTTATTTTTGTCTATGCTATTTTAAAATGTAAAATATGAGAAATAGGTTATAAACGAAAACTCTCTTTACTTTTTTGACCACTTTTAATACTACCGCAAATTGACGTACAAGCAATATATACATACATATATATTTTTAAATGTGTATATTTCGAGAGCAATACATAATTGGCATTAAAATGATTTTGTTACATATTGAAATTAATTTCAATTACAGGTAGGTGCTGTATTATGAATAAATAGTAAATACAGACTAAATCACATAATTGGTCGTCAATGTTTTTTAAAATCAGTATTTTAATGATAAATTCTAGGAAACACTTTTTTTTTTATATAATGGTATCGTTTGATATGAAATTTAGTCAAAAATTGTATCTCATTTCCTACATAAGAAACTATTTTGGTCTTTTTATCGTAATTTGCAATTTCATTTTAATTAGTTAATTCACATTTAATAATTATTATTAATATTTTTGTTCAAGTTCCAAAAATAAGAAACCATCTGTTGTATTTCAATTTGAAATATTATCGAGTGCTTGTGTAACATTACTAACAATAAGAATGGCGAACTTTTGTTCGTATTTAAAGATATGTAGGTTAATATTCATTTGCTCACTTATCGTTCAGCTAAACTGGAACTTGAACTGTAGTGGCTTTCGAACAAGAATCGTGTAGCCTAGAGGGTAAGACACTTGATTAGTTACCAAGAGATCCTGAGTTCGGGTCCCAGCCAATGTAGTTTGGTCATTTTTCAATTACAATGTGATTTTTAAGCTATCTGCAATTTAAGTGTAAAAATATTAAATAAAGTGTTTTTCTCGAAAACTCGCTTACATAGAATAAGGATTCAAAAACATAAGTACATGATTTTTTCTGCTCTTTGCCATGGTATGAAAAAATTAAAGTTTTAGCAAATTTTTGTAAAAAACTCAATTTTTTAAGATTCCGGGCATCGGACATTTCTGATATCATTACCATTACCATTGAATTTTTAGGAAAAATCATACAAGCGCCATCTAATTACTTAAGTAATTAGATAATTTTGCAACTACATGATTTTGCAACGGGAAAATATTGCAATTAACTATATACTTACTTTTGAAGCAGTTTCGTACTTTTAGCTTTAAAATTAAATAAGAAATAGATGATTTGAAAGCGTCTAGTTGGTAGTTTTGAGTGCAATTTTTTCCCTGAGCAATAATCTGTAACTATAACTCAAATTTTTAAAAAGTTGGCAATTATCTAGATGGTTCTAAAACCATCTAGATCAGGGGTGGCCAACCCAAATGATCTTGCAGAGCACTTTGGAAGCGTATCATAACTCCGCGGGCCGCGTATACGGTAAAAAACATTTGTGTTTGTGTACAAAAAAACCAGTGGTTAAAATCTTTGTGTTAAATAAGTAACAAAACCCTGTGTTAATATAACATTTCGTGTTTGTGTTAAATTAAAATATTAACAAAAATTTTGATTTAACAGAATAAAAATGTTAATCTGTTTTAAACAACAAAAATTAACATCATATTTGTGTCAAATGAAAAATAACATCATATTTGTGTAGTTTCAACACAAACAAACTGGTTTTGCGCGCTGGTTTCGTATGGTTGAGTAGCTATGACAATACCGAGTTGGTGAACACCAACAACACCAGTCAAATAAATTCCTCCAACGGCGGAGGTACATTGGCAGAATAATACAATATATAGCACACACATTCATATTTTTTCATATTCATACATATGTGCTTAATAATTTTGTATTTTCATAGACTTAATAGTCATTACATTATAAATATTCTAATTCGAAGCATCAAACAAAAAAAAAAAATTTTTGTTATTAAATAATAAATGCGTTTGTTTGCAGAGTTTATTTCAATTAATTAAAAGATTATCGAATATTCGACGTTTAAGTGGTACGTTCCATTTTGTCTTCCACGTTAAGTTTGACAACGATCTTCACAATTTTTGGGTATTGCTTCAACATTATTTTCATCAAATACCAAGTGAAATTCACCAATATCATCGTCGAAATCTTTACAAAAATTGTAGAAATATTAAATAAAAAAGTTTAAGTAGGGTAAGAGACCCGATGACCGATCACTATTTTTAGCTGTATCATTAAATTAGCTTAAAAAAATTAAAAAATAAACAAAACACCCATTTTTTTTTTCTTAATAAGTATGAAACCAAGTTTTTTTAATCCAATAGATATGTTTTTAAGAAAATATAACCCAAAAATTTTGATTTATTAATGATTTTGTTTTATAATTTGTTGACGTCTATTAAAAAGCATACAGAAAATATTAACCTCCATTGAAAGATCAATACACTTACCCCTATCAAAAATCACGGATTAGTCCGATTACTAATGTACATCAGTACAGTAGTAAATCTTATACTATCGAATATTTGAACCATTCTCTTTCAGTCACTTTGACACTCTATCCACTACAAGAGGTCAGTCTGTGTCAGAGAGTATCACAGAATGACACCTTGTGAAACATAGCAGCAATTACAGAAGGGTTTAAATATTCGATAAAATAAACCACTAAAATACTGTATTTTCTTTCGCCATCTATAATTTTGCTTTAAAAAACATTGTGTACATTGTGACATGATTCTAACTTACCTATACGCCATTGTGAATTTTTAAACAGTTAAATTGACGATAGATGACGTCAAAAATGTTTATAAAATAGATATGGAATATCTGTGTGATTCTCAAAATACCCAACTCGAAAACTTGGATCCCAACAAGAATCAGTCATACAAATAATATTTAACACATATAAAATTTAATTCAGCTATCCTAATCTCTTAAGTGGACTAATAACAATTATTTGTATACTTTTATTATGCTAATAACTTTAAAAATTCGGTGAAAAATGTTACAATTTATAACCCATGTGTTTTGAAAAATGATCATCCACCATATTAAAAATTCATGAATTCAACAAAAATTGTTATATATATATATGTATTTCTTAAATTAAGTGAGGAGACATTAAATGTGATGTGAATTTAAATTGAAAAATAATCATTGTATTAACAATAATTTTTTTTATCAAAGGTTTCTTTCAGAAATAACTTCATTAAAATATAAATGTCAAAACTGATCGGACTTATAACCCCGATCGACAATGGGGTCTTTTACCCTACTGAAAAATTATTTTTTATTTTTTACTATTTCCTTTCATTTACATAATAAATAAATAACAAAATACCTATACCAACACATTTATTGCGTAAACTTCTACATTCTAAATCAGTTAGTTTTACACATCATTGTGTTAAAAAGATACACTAAATAATGGTTATATTAACATATTTACTGGTAAAATTATAACTAAGTAATTGTGTAAAATTAACACAAAATATATGTCTTCTTGTGTGTTAAATCATTGACACAAATCTTGTGTATAGATTTGACACATATGCTTTGTGTTAAAATAACACAAAAAATTGAGTGGACCGTTCTGGACATGTGAAATGTGTTAATTTTAACACAAATTTTTTGACTGTGTATAAAATTATGTAATTAAAATTTTTGAATATATAGATGCATAAGTAATGTATTTTTTTAATACATTGCTTTTCATTACCGTGGTCATTATAAAATAAATATATTTTGTATAAGTGAATGAATCTCGCGGGCCAAGAAAAATTCCAGGCGGGCCGCGGGTTGGCCACCCCTGATCTAGATAATCAAAACTCATCGACTCATATTGGATAATTTCAGAACATATTTTGAATTAATACAAAATATTACAATATCACATAATTTATGATGGTAATTTTTCATGATTTGTTATCTGAAAACATAAATTTTCAATGGTAAAAATTAATATTTTCATATTAAAAAGATAAATTATTTATGAATACATTCCATACAAAGTATATAGGCGCGTATATGTTGCAATCATATTATCCAAACTATTGGCGAATATCCATAGTCTGTTTCAACGAAGTAAGAACATACAAAATTTAACATGGGAAAAAATTGTTGAGATCAGAGTATGCTTGTTTTTTATGGGTATCATTTTTATAAAGGTATCCATAGTTATTAAAATTTTCTTTAATTGCAAAAAGGTAAATTTGAAAACAAAACAGTAGGTGTCCAATTTTCGACTAAAGCAGTATTATTTGTTAATAAATATTTCAACATTAGATTAAGATTTATTTATAATAATAATAATAATAATAATAATAATAATAATAATAATAATAATAATAATAATAATAATAATAATAATAATAATAATAATAATAATAATAATAATAATAATAATAATAATAATAATAATAATAATAATAATAATAATAATATTCTTTATTTATAAATAGTTTATAAAAAACTACATAAAATACGTCACAATAGAAAGTTATGTGGAAAAGAATTCCTCAGTGGCATATATGTAAACATCTGTCTAACAATATGTTTTTCATTTTCTTTAGAAAACACGCGTGATTTAAGTTTTTAACCTCATCTGGAATTGCATTAAACACCCCAGTAATCATATTAGTACAGCTCCTATGTATGACAGACCTAGAAGAATTCATCACTGTAAATTTTGTTTTAAATCGCGTTTCGTATTTGTGGTTTTGCCGAAAGTCTTGAAACAAGTACAAATTTCTTTTTGCGAATCTAGCACATTCATAGATGTATAGTCCATATTATGTAAAAAATTTTAAATTTTTTGAATAACGGTTTACAAGAAGTTCTATTTCCGACCCTAGCAATGGCACGTACTGCTCTCTTCTGCATTCTGAATAATGAAGTACACATTACGGAGTTCCCCCAAAATATGACTCCGTATCTCAATATAGATTCAATTGTACCGTGGTAGATATTTACAAGAGTTTCAGAAGGCAAAAGAGATCCAAGTGACCAGAGAAGGTATATATTTGGACTAATTTTATTAACAGAGTGCTTTCAATGTGAGATTTCCAATTCAAGGTCTTGTCGAGGCATATCCCTAAGGCCAGGCGCACATTGAGCTGCGTCACGCAGTAAACGCAAGGCAGGGCAGAGCAGAGCAGGGAAGCACGTGCGGTCGGGCGCACATTGAAGACGCAGTTAACGTAGGCAGGGCAACGCAGTTTCTGCGACTCTTGTTGTAGAACGAGATAGCACGAATTTAAAAGCAGAGCAGAGCAGAGATGCACTATTTTTCTTCAATTTCTTCAATTGTTTTCATTTCGACGAAATAGAACCAACTAAAACTCGAGAACGTGTTACAATGTCGCGTAGCATCGCGCAGTGTCTGTGCCACATCGGTCTCGTGCAACGTAGTGCTGCTCTGCTCTGCTCTGCGTTTCAATTCGCGCTGTCCCGTTTTACAACACGAATCACAGAAACTGCGCTGTCCTGCCTGCGTTAACTGCGTCTCAATGTGCGCCCGGCCTAATCATTTGATTGTGTCAGTCAGTTCAACTTCACCAACATCGCTTAGTGTTAGTATGTTATTGTCTAAATGTCCAACATTGTTAATTTTTAAAGCTTGCGTTTTTGTCAAATTAATTGCCAGGCCATTGTCATCTAACCATCTAAAAATATTTCTTAGAGATTCGTTTACATTTTGTTCAAGTCTCTTTATATCACTATCACTAGATGTTAATGTAGTGTTATCTTATTTATTTACGTCAAAAATCATTCGAAAATCTGTCATAAAATCGGCAAATTTTAATTTACCGAAAAAATCGTACGACGGTTACTAGAGAAATTCATTATTAAGTTTCAATTAACATTTGGACTGAATCGGACAGAAGCTGAAGGAGTTCGATTTCCACCAAAGGAGGAAAATGTGTTTTGTTGCAAAAATTGTTGCGTCCCAATTTTGTTTTTAAAAAATATATAAAAGATTTGTTTATGTACCTTAAGACTTGTACTTTCATGTATACGAAACAAAATATTGATAAATAATTTTATTTCTTTCAAATAAATTGACTACGTGAATTTGTGAACACAAGGTTAAATATTAGCCGTTAAGGTCCATTCACGAAATGTTGAGCTTCAAACTAACGTCTAATGTCTCTCCCGTCTTTAACTTTTCAACCTAAATTTTATTAAGGTAACGGGCCTAGTTTCTGACCTTTTAAGAGTGACGGCTGAGGTTAACCGACAGTAATAAATATAAGTTTAAACTTAAGAGACAATTAATAATTTTATCAACTAGTTTATGGCTTTCAAAATAAAGTCATACAAGTAAAATAATTATTTGAATTGAATTAATAATTTAAATTAATGTTTTAAAAATTGACAAAAAGGATCCAGTTTCTGACCTTCAAAATTTCTCATGTGACAGTTTCTGACCCCGACAGTGGCCTAGTTTCTGATTCTTAAATTTAAAAATACAGTTTTTTAAAATTTAATTTTAAATAATTTTTTATTGATCAAAATGAATGTTTAATGTTATATACGTTATGAAAAATAACAAAAACTATTCGAAGATAACTATAAATAACAAAATAACTAACAAAAACTGGTTAGAATTTAATTGGGCCATACCACTTTAGAAGTGAGCATAGTAACTGACCCTCATATTTCAATAATAAAAATCATTCTAAGGTATTTTATAAATATTTTAAAATAAATTTTAAACAAATATTAACCTGCTCATATATTTTTAATTAAGTTTTCATACTTACATGATGAATATTGCACAGATCAAAATGAGTACTTTGTAACATAAACTGTTAGGAAACTACCAAAAAAATTGTTTTTACACACATTTTAAACTTAAAAATTTTTTTTTATTTAGTTAATATATTCTAAACTTTTTAAATTGCTGTTCATTAGACACAGAATAGATTACTTTAAATTAAGAATTTATTTTTTTTCTTATTTAAAATATAGTTTTTTTATTAATTTATAACAAAGTTGAAAAGTTCAGAAACTGGGCCAGGGTCAATTACCGGGTCTTTTACCTTACTCACTTAAAATTTTATTTTTTAAGTTTAAATATACATATACTTGTTCCATGTGACAGAAGGTTATTATAGTAAAATTAAGTCTTAGGAAATTCGTTATTCACTGTATTCATTATAAAATATAGATACAAGTTCTGTGACAGGGGTATTTTATAATAACTATAGTTTAAAATAAAAATACCCCTGTCGCAGCATCCTGCATAACATAGCGAATTTTCATTTACAAAAGTACGTTTTTCTCGGAAACTAGTTGATATAGAGTAATTGTAAATAAAAAAAAACTTTCTTTATGTGATTTTCCCGCCTCATTCCGCCAAATTTTTTCAAAAAAAATGTCCAAAAAACCGTAGACGTTTTCACAAAATTTCTTAAAAATAAGATGTTTCGTTCTTGAGTTATCGTGCGGACACTTAGTAAACTTATATATATATATATATATATATATATATATATATATATATATATATATATATATATATATATATATATATATACGTGTGTGTGTCCGCACGATAACTCAAAAACGAAACATCTTATTTTTAAAAAATATCGTGAAGACGTTTCGTGAAAAAATATTTGGCGGAATGGGGCGGAAAAATCACATAAAGTTTTTTTTATTTACAATTACTCTATATCAACTAGTTTCCAAGAAAAACGTACTTTTGTAAATGGAAATTCGCTATGTTATGCAGGATGCTGCAACAGGGGTATTTTAATAACAGATGCGTTTATGTACAGGGCCGGTGAGAGAAATGACCGGTGAAATATCTATTATACAAATTATGTATTGAACTGAGTCTGTTTAAAAGAAGTTTTAAATATTGGATGCAAATATTAGAAATGGAGGAGAATCGATGGCCACGAATATGCTATAAAAAACAACTTGAATTGGATAGGAACTTATTAGCAACAAAAATGAAGTTTAACTGGGTAACTTATTTTAAAAATTATTTCATTAGCAGTGACTATATTAGTATATGGGAACAACAAAATGTTGATCTTGCTCGACTAAATTTTAAAAAAATATTAGATGAGTATAAAAACAAATTAGTTGATCAGGATCTAGATAGAATATATAATTCTAATTATAATACCATGTATAAAGAAATCATAATGAATAACAGTACAGTGTCACGTATGACATTACTTAATAATATTGAAAAGTACAAATTAATCAGTCAAATTAGAATATCGAGTGACGACTTCATAAATATCTATACAAAAGAGCTCCAAGTTAAAATATTTACAAAAGATACTTGCATCTTATGTAATTATGGCCAAAAGGAAACAGTGCAGCATATTATTACAGAATGTCCTGCATATGATGAAATACGCAATCAATACTTCTATGATAATAATATACAACCATCTATATACCTATTGGACGTCCATAACACAGAACAATTAAACAGGCTGTATAAATTTATAAAGGAATGTCTAAATATAAGACAAAAAATTACAAATTATTAATTTGCATATAGAACCCCAATGTCTCTGTTGTAACTATGTTTACCATACAAATTAAAACCTACTGTATAGGAATTATATTTTTAGATTGTTTATGAAATATTGATTGTTTATGAAAATAATAACAAAAACATAATCAAAATAATTTGAAATATTGTAGCTAATTGTAATTTATCTACTATTTATGTAGTAATTATAATTAAATTATGTATTATGGACTCATGGTACTACCAATCTGTAGAAAAAGATTGTATGAATATGTTATTCAAAACAATAAACTATTATCTATCTATCTATCTACAAATTATGTGTATTTTTATCACCAATTAAACATATACGTATTTTTACTTGACACTAGGTCTAATTTTACCACCAGAGGCGCAACTGAGAATCTTTGCCTTACCAATACTGAATTTAATATTTTGAGCTAAATTTTTTAACGGTTACGAAAAAAAATTTAGAACGGAATTTATTTTCCAAACGTAACAAAACATTTCGACTGTACACCGAAAGAGTGACACAACTCAAAAATTTACATTTTCGAGTTTATTGTGTAAATGTATAGCAAAATTTGCATATTTTTATGTCCCAGAACGACATATTGCTACTTCCAAAATTAACCGCTAGAAGGCGGTTTTGTCGTTTTTTCCTTACTTCAAAGTAGCGAATTTTTTTTATCAAAATCTTTAATGTTATCAAAATTAACTTGTTATTTTTATTGTTGGAATACAAGGTGAGTATCAACGGGTTATCTCCAAAAAAATTTTGAAAATTTTAGAAATCCGAAACTATGATAACTTTTGAAGTAAATAATAAAACTTTTGAATAGAGATATTGAAGTAGCTGTTTTTTTTTTTTTTGAACTGTGTCACTCTTTCTGTGTACCGACGATTTTACCTTTTTAAATTCTCTTGCTGAAGAAAATAACCATTCGACACGGAAACAAAACTAAAGTTGGACCTTTATTCAAGGGCTTATCCGGCATGTACTTAGTTGATGTTTTCCTTCTTAATCCAAGTTTTTAGTTTACTGTGTGTTCTCTTTTTCTTCTTATTATATCTTTAAATTCACCATCCATGTTTTAAATAGGAATTTATAATACATAAAAGTATTACTGTTGATATTAACCTTTTAACATGTACATTCAAATTATTAGAAAAAATTCAATCACAAAATCCACAGTTTTTAATAGATATGTATTTACCTTATTATGTTGACAAATTCTATTAATAATTGCCTGTTTAGAATTTATATTTTCTTTTTTATTTTAGCTATATTCTTCTCGTATATAAATAACATTTGCTTCACGGTTTCATGTAATTTTTAATGTGGTTTTAAATTTTTTACCTATATAAAACAAAACAAAAAACAAATAATAGGACAAATATTAATTACTATTTGATTTTAAAAATGTAATATATAAATTAACATGAATTATTACCTATTTTTCTCAAATATCAGTCAAATATCAGCACCGAATCTATATGTCAACATTTCAACACAAAGACGAGTTGATTTGAAATTCTGATTGTTGAAATATTAGTTTAAATTCAAGCTAATTTATTTGGCAGTATTGTACATACCTGTGGTGCTATCTGGTTAAAAACGCTGACACAATAGAATTTTTAAAATAAAAAATTATTAAATATATTTAAAGAATTTGTTTAAATAATTAAATTATTAAAAATATTAATAATTTTAAAAATATTATTATAATTTTTTAACGTAATGTGTTAAATAAAGAGATTAAAATAATGTGCAGTATTTAGGAAAAAAAAATCAATTCTACTACAATTTGAATTTGAAAGCAAAAATAAATTTTCGAAAACAAAATAACAGATCTAATCTACCAAAGAATAATCTACTTATACTAGAGATATTATGTTTACAAATGCATAAGGCTATTTGTGCACTACCAAAAATATAATTTTAAAATTTTATTTAATCAAAGAAATATTATAGTTTAATTAATTAAATTTAATAATATTACATTTATATAACCGTAGAAATTTATTAAGGCATTATTCTGAATATTTATCCAAAGAAATTTGAAATATGATAGGTAGTAGAAGTACTAAGTGTAGTAATACCCTTAAAATACGTGTATAATCAAAATAAATAAAAATAGGATTTTTCCAATACAACAGAAAGAGATAATACGATAAAAAGAGACTCTATATAAAAATTATTTTTGATTTTTCTTGAAAACCAGTTTATACAGAGGAAAAGTTTAAAAAGCTCGCTAATATAACTTCTTACAATTTTTTTGATAGTATAACAAAATTTTTGAAAAAGTTATAAATTCTGATCAAAAAACACAAAAAAAGACTTTAAAGCCCAAAATATCCGGTCTGTGGCATCGGATGTGTCTGGCTAACGAACTTAGGCGAGCGAAATTGAATTCAAACCTACACACCAAATTTCATAAGCATTAAACGTTTTGTTCGAGAGTTATCGTGTACACACATAAATACATATATATATATCTATATATATATAAATTTTAGTGAAGTAGATTTTCGGGTTCTAGAGGCTCCAAAACAAATTTCTGCCATAGTCCCGGGCTTAGGTCTTACCATAAGAGCTGCTGTAATAGCTGAATTTTCATTCTGAAAATTCGCTAAAAAAATGGAATTGTTAACTGATGATGTTTCTTATATTATAAGTAACTTTCGGTGTTACTGTCATTTGCTAGATAGCCTTAGAAAAATTGTGAAGTAGTGATTTTTTGAAAATATTACTGAGTCAGTTCACTAGTTGTATTGTGGTAATAAACTTGTATGTGGAAATTAGGGATTGCAACTTTTAGTATTATCAGCGCATCTTGAAAATCGAACAATAAAGCCTCGGTGTCTTTAATTATAATACACAATGACCACTTAATTAATACAAAGAGTTACAAGAGTTTATTTTTTCTCATGGTATCGTATAATTCCGCCAACATTTTAAAATTTAAAGCACAACTGTTGGATAACAATATACAGATGCCGTTATCCTTTAAAAAAAAAACAAAAAAACGTACATAATTCGTTGTTAAATTGGCTACAACAGTGGTGTAATTTAATAAACACATATCTCTCACGCCCCTATATTTTTTGAGATAATTACTTTGGAAATTTAACATTTACAAAACGACACGACACGACACAAACTGAACAGTAGCATGTTAATATATTTTTTAAAACGGTTATATTATGTTTATAATGACCTGTTCTATGTTTTTAACAAGACACTTGAAAATGTCAATTAACCCTTAAACATACTTTTATGTAAATAGTGAATACACTAAATAGACCGGTATTTTATTTTGAAATGCTTTGTAATTTTTTTAAATTTAAGAATTGACCGAACTTGAATAATAAAGGAACAATAGAGTCTTCAGTTACTCTGCTATTTATATACGTATAATATTTTTCCAATAGTAAATATTTAGTTCACTTTTTAAATGCAGTTTTCAGGTTTGCTACACCGAAAGTGGTCAACAAGGTAAACTTACTAACCAAGTAACCGTGCGTGTTAAGTTACTATTACTTGAACTGGGTCGACATTCAGTTCCCATATTATGCTTGTGAAGATATTTGTACAGTTCCTTTTCACAATTCCAAATTAAAAGTAGGTATAAATCCTTTGAAAAGAGCCAGCCCCATATTTATTAATAAATTAATAAAATGTAATGTGAATTTTACTAAAAAATAGTGAATATTTTTGTAAACTGCTGTACCAGATAATTTCACATATGTATCTTTTTCAGAATTAGTTGTTTTACTTATACCGTTATCCTTTAGTTTTATAAACTGTGAAGAAAATTTTTAAATAAATATTTACAACCTAATAATTTTATTGTGCTCATCAGGATTCAAACTTCATAATAATTTACAGAAGCTGTCTTGTGATAAAAAACAAATTAGTGATATTCAACATTTACTCTAAATTAAAATATATACCGTAGTAGTAGGTATTTGCTGGCGTATAACGTGCACCTTGAACACCAAAAATTGTCCCAAATTTAATGGTAACATACGTTGTATGCCGGATATAAAACTGAGTTCTATAAAAATTATGACAATTTTTATTTTTAAAATTATTTTAGTTAGGTATATAATTCATGATTTTATTATCAAAGTTCCAACATACGAAAAAATTAAAAAATTATTCAAAATTGCGGGGTGCGCGTTGTACACCGGATAGTACGGTACCTAATCAAGGTTTAATTAAAAGTTATGTTTTAAAACTTCACAAAAAATATAAAAGGTATAAAAGAGTTTAAAAAATTAAAGACTCGTTCACAGTTTAAAAGAGAATAGATGAACAAAAATTGCAGGTATACGTAATTAGCATTACTTCACAATTTTTTAATATATAAAAGTACAGAAATAGTTACTAATTCTAATAAAAAGTTTCCCGACTATGTGGTACATATCTAATTGCAAGAAACTGACCCTGTCACTTAATCATTTCAAATCAATGTATGCACGTATTAATATGTACATAATTTAGTTTTTAATGCAAATTAAATATATAATATGATCTAACTGGACGATCTAATTTTACTGTAAGTAACGTACTACGCAAATGTTTCATTAAAATGACATTATTTTCTTGTTTACAAATATTTTGAGTGCTTTTTAACATTACTTACCTACATGTTTAATTTTACATGGTTGGTAATATTATTACTTTTATTTTCTTAATTTCACCTGTACTTAAAATTAAAAGAAAACAGTTTTAAAATGTGTAAGCAAAGTCATTTCACATGATATGCCATTTGATATTGTTATCCCAATTTTAAATTTAAATTCTCCATTCGTTTAGAATAAAAATAAAATTTCCAAAGTTCTTTCGCACCTGGAGTAAATGTGGCCAAATGAGTTCTACCGATATGTCAGATTTCAGTTTGATATGATCAGTTATAGTTACTGACCGACATCGATGGATTGACATCAAAATTTCACCATAAGAATGGGAATCCTTTTTTACTTTTCATAAGTTGCATATTACAGACGAGCGAAAAAGTTACACGGGAGTGTGTAAAGTACAAAATTTTGTATAGCTGTACGTAAAACACAGCTTAAGTACCTAAGTAGATAGTATTTTGTACAATAAATAAGCATAATTTCATGGTAGTCGTAGATAATAGTATATTACGTGATCGAGGTTGTAAGTTGCATATTACACACGAGCCAAAAAGTTAGGCAAGAGCCGCATAGCGGCAAGTGCGTAATTGCGCGAGTGTGTAATATGCTTTGCAACCGCGTTACGTACTATACTTTATCTACGACTAACATGAAATTCACAATAAACGATAAAAATTTGGTACAAATTTACAAATACAATACGCGGGGATTTTGGGATTTGATGAAGCTCGGCAGATTAATATAACGGGGGGGGGATACCTTTCACCCTGTTGAGTACCTCCACCATATATGAAACCTATATATATGGCCGACGGCCTAGGATAGCGGATCAGATTAGTAAAAAAAAGTTAATCGTTAGAAATAATCGAGCGCGTCAGATTAAGGTAAGGTGAGTTAATCACATGCTTAAAAGTGTGCATTTAAAAAACCTGACGATTTTAGCTTGACGTAAGAGAGTGGGAGGGTTACTAACTTGAAGAAAATAAACGTCATCTCGACATTCTCGAGCGTGGTCGAGGTTTTTTTCTTTTCGAAGGAAATAATTTAAGGATCATGGGAAAAATATAATCTGACGACTTCCACAAGCCGAAGTAACAAAAATCGTAAATAAAGTTTAGTACGTGCAGTTTGAGCGAAGCAATGTTTGCAGCCAAAAATACACAGGAGGTTTTGAAACTTATATCTATTAAAAAATAATTTTGTCTAGCTAGCTTGTATTAGACAAAACGCTGTGCAACTAAATCGGTTAAATAGTTAATTTTTAGCGCTTTTGGACCCCCAGGACCCTGACGGATCTCATATAGTACCTCTAGCATATATGCATTTAATTAATTTAACTTTTAAAAGGTGAAAAAATTTTCAAAATCGGTTGGGTAGTTTTACTTTTAGCGTTTTTGGGACCCCCGGACACTGACAGATCTCATATAACATAACTTATATCCATCTGAAATAGTTTAGCTCTCTAACAGTGAACAAATTTTCAAAATCGGTGATGACGGGTTCTTGCATTTTTATTTTGAAAAGTGAAACAGATATAAATATTGTTATTGTAATGATAATAACGGTGCAAAGCATTTATTGTAAAGAAATTCAGCAAATTTCTTAATTTTTCTCAAAAGCTAGTTCACTTACAAGGAAAGGATTTGAACTGTCAATTCGCAATTTTGATGAAATTTCTATCATGGTCCCGAGCTAAAATCTTTTCATGGCACCCGCTGTAATAAGTGTATTTCCAAAAAGGAAATTCACGTAAAATGAAAATTTTTTTTTTCAAATTGTCAGGTTTAGTAAATCCCTTCTGTTTATCGTCAGATTATGTGTCAGCACGTTTCGGGCATGAAGCTGAATCGTCTATATAAAAATCTGACACGCTTGAGTATTTCAAAATGACTAATTTTTTTGCATTTTCAAAAAGCCGTCGCGAGCTTACGTTACGTCCGAATCGTCAGAATTTTGAATCGGAGTTTCTTTTGGGGTCACTTAGCTTTCCCTATAAATGTTTGACGAGCTCGAATAAATTTATTTTTTTTCTATTTTCTACCCTTCCATACGGCCACCCATCGCCATACAAACCGGCAGATTAACATACTTCCGTTATCAGAGATACGTGGGATATATGCACTATCAATATCTGACGCGCTCGAATATTTCAGTGTCACAGTTTTTTTTTTACCTTTTTGAACATCTGTAGACGCTCCCCCCACCACTGAAAGGATATACATCATATAACTTTTTTTTCTTCATATCATCTAATCTTCAAAATCAATAGGTCTCAACGACGCTCGAGAATGTCCGCATTTAGCATCATGGGCTCCCCTACTATAATATATATATGTAAGAGATATAATGTAAGAATTAACAAAAGTGTAGTAAGCGTTGGTACTTTTAAGTATACATGCATGTAAAGAGCCGCTTTTTGTACAGCTGGTTATATGGCTGTATGTGAAATGTAGCTTACTTAGATAGTATTTTGTACAATAAACAAGCAATTTCATGGTAGTCGTAGATAAAAGTATTTAGATATTAGACTGTGAGCCAGCGACAGGTGAAAGGTTGTGATTTTTTTTTACCTGCCTTTTTGAGGAGCGGTAATTCCCACCGTGCCAATAAAGATAAGCAATGTAGTAACCGTGGCCCCGGTAACGCAAAAACGGAAAATGGATTTTTTCCTAAGCACATTTTTTGGATTTTTTGATGTTTTCTTTTTACCTGCTATGTCCATCGAGAAAAATTGGCAGGAGGTTACCAGTGGCCGTAGGAATGGAAATGAGGGTGAAAAATTTTCCGCGTTACCGGGGTCACGGTTAATACACTGCTTATGTTCACTGGCACGCTGGAGATCATCATTCATCGCTCCACAAAAAAGCAGGTAAACAAAATCACAACGTTTCACCTGTCGCTGGCTCACGGTCTATATCCATAACTGCATTTTATTCCAAAATTTCGTATTCATAACATCTCTACTTCTTACTGACAAACATTTTTACTCGGCTCTTCCTCCCATACCTATAAAACAAAGAATAAAACGTTTCTTAAATTATCGGAAGAGTTTTTGCTTTTTTCCTCAAAATTTTCGATTTGGATAATTTAATACATTATAATAGCATTACACTGTTAACAATTCTAGCAATCAATAAAATGTTACGTAGTGAGAATCAACGTGAGATATATCAAGTTTCTGTTTATATACCTTTATGTGTACTAAATTCAACAATTACTTATACACAATTACACATACTATATGTATACATACACACATACATACAAGTAGTAATATAATAAGTACATACATAAATACGTTTATAATAGCGATTAAGTTATTAAAGTGGTAATCACGCGTGCTCATCTTAACAATAAGTACACTTACTGCCCACATTTAATTTAAATTCTGTCATTGGAATGATAATCTTTAACTATACTAGGTACCACATAAATGTACAAAATGTTTTGTAAAGAATAGACAATGCACGTATATAGGTGCATTAGGTAAATTATTTCATGACGATAAAAAAGCTACTACTAGGACATATTATTAGACTCCATTAGTGGAATGCACTAAAATGACCGAGTATGACCCGGTCTTAAAAGTTTTAAATATGTATTTTATGTAAAATGGTGTAAGCGCTGGAAACATTCAGTCCTATAATTATTATATACTAGCCGTACCCGTGACTTTGTTCACGCGAAACGTTGAGTAGTTTCTTTTTCCAATTTGTAGTTTCTTGCAATACAAAATGCATTAAATTGTCTCCAAATTGACAATTGTGTATTTATTGTATTTTTCGGTACACAATTAGCAACATTTTTTTTGATTTAAAATTCAGAAAAATTTCCAAACTACAAAATTTATTTACAATTTTTGTTACTATAGTTATGAAATTTTTTATGAAATATGTAAATTGGCGTAATGTGTACATGCTCAAAATAGTTTTTCCATTTTCCCGTGGGAATGAGACATTTTCCCGGAATAAAAAGTATCTTAGATGTTGACCCAGGTAATAAGTTATCATCACACCAAATTTCATTAAAATTCGTCCAGTAGTTTTTACGTGATGCGTGAACAGACAGACAGACAGACAGAAAGATTTACAGTTTTATTATATGTATAGATATGCAAGAAAATCATCACAAAGCCAGTATGCCCAATAATTATTTAAAAAAATATCTAACATTGACTGTTGACTTCGAGCATTATTATATATATTACGTGGGGTGCGTTTGGACCCCAGTCATGAGCTTGAGGGTTAAGTTTGACCAAATTACCCAACAAAAGGATGTACAGGAATCATCCCTGTACATCCTTTTGTTGGGTAATTTGGTCAAAGTTAAAATCGGCCTTATATATTTAAGTTATAGTGAAGTTTCTATAAAAGAAGTTTTTTAACATTTCTATTTTTCAATAATATATTAACATAAAATCACACAACTTGTTCAGTTTGTTACTTTTTTGTAGTCATAATTAGTAACTATATAAAATTTAAACTTGGTTGGTTACAGAAAACTAAGAAGCTAAACAGGCGGCGCAAAACGTACCTTAATTTCAATTTCCATTATCCTCGACTTTTCAACCTGAATTTAACTAAACGCGTTAGTATTTTCTTGTCCCCAGCATGTGGTGCTCCTATAGACGTTTTAAATTCAAAAAAACTTTGCTCTATGGTCCAGAACGCTAGACCAATTTAAATTTTGATTCACTCCTTTCTTTATAACAAAATATTATTTATCTTAAAAATTTCTGTCTTCAAATTTTACTAGTTACCTATCATTTTAACGTGGTTCATTCTCCAATGAACATTATATATGCTATATATTATTGTATTTTATGTGTAAATATATGAGAGAATAGATATTTTAAAATGGCATAAAATATAAAAATGGAGTGTAATTTTTCTAACGATTATATGTGTATTGTGTTCAATTTTAGCTAATGATCTATTTATTTTATTTTGATGATCATTAACAAATTCTCAAAGAACATAATTTGATAATGTAATTCTTATTCACAGTTTGTTATTAGATGATATTATATTACAAATATTTTTATTGTTAACAGAGTATTTTAATGAAATCAAAAAAATGCCTAAAAGCCCTGTTTTTGCATATTAGTTAAGTAATTTTTTTTATTACTCGTGCGGGATAAGTACTACATTGACGTATGAATTTTTGTTCGACAAATAACTATTTGTACACGTGGCTTAAGTGTATTTCAGTTGCTTTTTTGCGTGCGTAAATCATATTTTTTATTACTCATGCGGGAGAAGTACTAACTTGGCGCACACATTTCTGTACGCAAAATAGCTGTTTTCCCACTGTACTCTTCCCGCATACCTTTTTGCGTGTGGTAAGTAACTTTCCACACGCAAAAAATCGTCAATTATATTATTACTATGTATTTAATCGAATAAAAATATTGAAAATAATACAATGTGTGGAAAGTTACTTTCCACACGCAAAAAATCGTCAATTATATTATTACTATGTATTCAATCGAATAAAAATATTGAAAATAATACAATTTTGCTTCGCTGATAAAAATTTGAAAATTAATTATTTTGAAGTAACGGCGAGTTTTTAATGATTTGAATCATTGTTGAAAATTAACGATTTTCAAAACAAAATTTCTAAATAATTATCAGATATTTTTACGTTTCAACATTTCTTCAAATTATTAATGTTTTTTACTTTATATGCTATTGTTGTAATTTGAAGAAATTAAAGCTATCAGTGTGAGAAACTTTATATAATACCTGTTAGGCCCCTATCACTAAAATAATTGTACAGACATGAGCCATGAAATTTTAATTTTTTTCAGAAAAATGTGATTTGGCAAAGTTACATTCAAAAGGCAAAGTTATCAGGTTTAATGGTACCTTACATACTGTCGAATATCAATTAATCAGTTGCATTTACATCTGCCTATAAGAAACCATCTATAAACTAAGTCACATCTTAATTAAAGAAAAGTTTATAAAGTGAGAAATGGTGAAAAATAAGAACAAATACATAAACGGATAAAAGTGAAAACCGCTGTATTTATGTGACACGGTTTACGGATGGCTCGTAAGAGACAATTCTCAAAATTCTCAAAAAATTTCTAATATTTTTATCCAACCATAAAAAAATACTTCCCTGCGCTTCTTCCATTACTTTTTTTTCAAAGACTAGTAATTTTATTTACCTATATAAGTTATTCATATTATGTAACAAGATATTCATTACATCCTGGCTCCCCTGAGTCACCACTTCGCTCTTCCTGAAAAACCGATATTGTAGATAGCGCCTTTTAAGTTATGGGGTCACGATCCCAAATGTAATGAAGCGAAATATTGGCATCGTGAAAATTAAATTCGAAAATATTTTCAAACTAAAGTATAAATGATTTATGTATTTATTTATATGTTTGAGGTCGCCTGAGATATCTGAGAATCTAATACCTGAGAATCTAATACCACGAAAAATCATATAATTAAAAATGGGATTATGATTTAAAAAAATTCAGTTAGACACGCATTCAATCAGAATTTCATAATTCAGTAGCTAAAGTTTTTCACAATTCTCGGGATAAATAGTATGTTATACACCAAGGGACTAAAGTGTGAGTTTTAATCCCGAACGTGAAGTTTGTCGCCAGAAGGCCTGCAAGGGTCCAAGGGCAACAAATCACACGAGGGGTGAAGAAAAAGCACTTTAGTCCTGTGGTGTATATATACTATTTTTTGCAATTCCGGATAATTTAAAATTATAAAAATTTAAAAAAAATTCTAAATGTCATTCCAATTGTATGTAATAATATTCCATCAAGTATACTTTGGATAAATCAATCGAATCATACAATACAATATAACTGTTTGTCTTTGTCTACAAGTTTGAATTTGTTTATTATTTTCAATTACCTAGCAACACTATTTAATTTAAGTTAAATTTCTATAAATTGTGCTTGCTGATTGGTTTAAAAGCGGGAGCAAAATAATTTTTTAGTCCCTTGGGACTAAGAGTGGCACTTTACTCCCTATTATGAGGGACTAAATCATGTCTTTTAGTCCCAGAATTGCAAAAAATATTTTTTGTTTTTATTTATTAATATTAAAATCAGCCTTTAATTTTTTAGTAATATAGTTATCTAAAGCTTTTATTCTGTATGAGTTTAAAAAATTTCAATAATAGCTTTGAAAAAATGGCCTATCTCTTAAATTAGATAAAATTTAACACTAATGCAAAGTGTCAAGTGCAGGAGACCACCTAATGCGATGAGAGAAATAATAACAATTTAAGAAGCGTTGTTGTGGATACTTTTTAATAAATAAATTCTAGCTATGATACAGTGTTTGTATTTACGTGTACTATATGTTAGCATAATTGAATGTGGTTTCCAAATTGATTTTAAAGTAGACAAAACTAATACATATATTGCTATTACGAGGTATGATCAAAAAGTAACGAGAATTTTGAAATTGCGGGCTCTGTATTTTGTTTCTCGAGTTGAGTCTTTTATGGAATTCAGCTATTACAGCCACTGTCATGACGCGACTTGAGCCCGGCACCATATATATATATATATATATATATATATATATATATATATATATATATATATATATATATATATATATATATATATATATATATGTGTGTGTGTGTCCGTGCGATTACTCTCGAACGAAATGTCTTACGTTTATGAAATTTGATGAAAATATTGGAAGTCCCAAACCGTTGGACGAGTTCGTTAACCAGACATGTCCGATGCCCGGAACATTTGTTAACATATGTTTCCTAGAGATACCACAGGCATTAAATTGTGAAGCATGACTCCATTTTACTAAACCTGATGAGCAAGATGTACTTTAAGGTGTTTGGCGATTTCTTGTGTAGAAAAATGTCGAATAAAAGAATTTGTGTGAAATTTTGTGTTAAAAACGGAAAAGTGCAGTGAAGCATTCAAAATGTTAGATAAAGCCTTTGGCGACGATACTATGTCACAGACACGAGTTTATGAATGGTATAAGCGCTTTCAGGAAGGTCGAGAAAACATTGATGATAATACAAGATTTGGGCGTCCTAAAACATCCATCAATGATGAAAACGTAGAAAAAATTATACAGATTTTTACCGACTGGTCACAGTCAATAAGAAGTACTACCTACAAGTTTTACGCAATTTGTGTGAGGTAATCCGGGAAAAACGACCCGAACTCTGAAGTCTGAAGAGATAACTCGTGAATTTTGTCACACACCGGAGCATACCGCTTTGCTTATCCAAGGGTTTGTGACGAAACATAACATCACTGTAATGCCGCAACCACCCTATTCTCCAAACATGACACACCCTGTGACTTTTTTCTATTTCTCAAACTCAAAAAAACTAGAATATTTTTCAACAATAGATGAGATAAAGGCGAAGCGAGTTCAAGACCATATTTAAAAAGGCGTTTCAACAGTGCTTCTCAAACTAAAAATTACTTTGAAGTGAGACTACTTTGAAGGGAATGGAATAAACATTGAAGATTAAATGAATCCTTTCTGATTCTGAAAAAATTAAAAATTCTCGTTACTTTTGGATCACACCTCGTAGTTAATAATTACAAATACGCTTGTACAGCTGTGGATAAAACTAAATATCACATAATTTAAAGGAAAAACTTATTTTCGTAAAGAATAACTTTTAATTTAAAATTCTACACGTGTAATAAACACCTAATTTTCAACAAAAGATCCTTATACTATATATCATATTTTATATTTTAATATGGATTTCCTTCATAAAATCAGAACTTGGCTCCTCTACTACTGATACAAATGCATTACCTATTTCTGTGTCGAGATAATATGTTTATGATGTATTATTGTATATCTTGTATATCATACAAAGAATGTAAAATGTTCTCTTCCTTTATTGTGCAATATTTATCGGTATTAAGATTATTAAATGATACAAATTATAGTTTAATCAATTTAACCTAAATATTTCTTTTATTACATTTTAAAGGTATGTACATACATATCTACAAATTTTTATAGTTTACTGTTCGATAAACAGTTATACATAAATATTGTAAAAAATATTAACAAATTTGTACTTGAAGAAATTGATGTATGTAATCAGTAATTGCACATCTACATATAAATTATCCTGTATAAAATTAATTATAATTTATAATTTTAAAATGAGGAACATGCAAATTGTGAGAACTGAATATCTTATTGGCATGTGAAGCACCGGGAAGCTGCCGCCTGCCCCACCTGGCTGTTTAAAATCACTGTTTTTATTTTCCTCATCTCCGAGAATTAAAAATGGAACTTATAGAACTTGCAGAATGTTAAACTCTGTGTTTAATCTCAACGTTTTTAGGCTCTAAAGCTCATAATTTAAGTTACAAAACAAAGATGTTTTGTGCTAATTTTAGGTTTTTATTCTGGCTCTTTTAATTTAATGGTTCTGAAATATCGTATTTCTAGGCTTAATTTTGACATTTTGGCAATAAAAATAAAAATTTATTCCCGTATTTCGAATATAATATTAATTTGATATTTAATTTACAAAATAGGTATAACCAGGCACAGTAAGAGAAATGATAGGCTCCCAGGGTACAGCAAAAAATTATTTTTTCAAAAATACAGTTGACGAACAAAAAAAGGGTTTTTTCACTTTATCCAGACCCCTAACAGAAGCACCGGGCAGCTGCCTCCAGGGCCGTGGAGAAAAATTGCGGGCCCCGGGAATGAACCGCATTTTTTTTTAATTTCCTCTCCAAAAATACACGGTGAACAAAAAAGAATTCTTAATTTTTTCCGGGCCCTCTCCTCAAGCTCAGACCCCAGGGCTGCACCACCGGCTACCTCACGCTCTCGTCGGGCCTGGCTGCCCCACCTGGCTGTTTAAAATCACTGTTTTTATTTTTAGCAAAATTAAAGTCATAATATCAATTACAAATGCATTTCTAAACCAAATTTTAGCATTCTTATGGAAAATTCATTTTAAATTTTTAGAAATTCTAAATACCCCTGTCGCAGCATACTGCATAACATAGCAAATTTCCGTTTTTCTCGGAAACTAGTTGACATAGAATAATAGTTTAATTTAATTATTCATTATTTTCGAGCGAAACCTGCTAAGTTTGACGCTTCTCGTAAAACTGGCTTACACTTTAGTTCAGTTATCGCTCCTGCTAGATCTCCTTTTCGGTCTTCCCGTAATTTTTCGGCATTTTTATAAAAATGATTTACTTTTCAAGGGCTTCAACCCATTCCTATTGCAATTTCCCCATTTAAATGATTTTCCGCAAAATTTTCAAATATTTACTTTATTATATAAGTAGCTTTTCTCAACGAATTTCCATAAAGTTACACAAAATAATAACGAAACTCTGATAAACTGACCACAAAAGTAATGTCGTACACACCTATATTAATTTTAAGGCGAGTTTGTCCCATAATGCTCCAAGGAAAATAAGTGAGGGTAATCAAGTGTCGCGCTTCAAATATACAAAACATAGAAAAACCTATTATTCTGTACTTTAAGGATTTGATTACTTCTCTAACTTTGTCAGGCAGAATAGAAGTCAAAAGTATTAAATGTTTTTATATTACTTTCTAATAAGAGCCATTGTCTTTGAGACTTATATAAAAATTTTAAGTGAGGGTAATCAAGTGTCGCGCACTGTATATACAGGATGTTTCAAGCAACTAAGAACATATAAATTTTAACATAAGAAAAATTTGTTGTGATCAAAGGGTGCTTTTTTTATTATTATTAAATATTTAGCAAAACTTGAAATGATATCGCGTCAAAATAATGTTTAAAAGTAATTAAAAGACAATACCAGTATATTTATTGAGATAACTATAAATAAATCTTAATCTAATGTTGAAATATTTATTAACAAATAATACTGCTTAGTAGAAAATTGGACACCTGTTGTTTTTTATTCAAATTTATTTTTTTGCAATTAAAGAAAATTTTAATAACTATGGATACCTATATAAAAATTATAGCCATAAAAAACAAGCATACTCTGATCCCAACAATTTTTTCCCATGTTACATTTTGTATGTTCTTACTTTACTGAAACAGACTGTATATACTGTGTGAGTTTTTCGAGAGTTGCCATTTTTATTACAAACAGTTGATTTAATCGAAAAATTGTTCAAATAAGAGTTGTAGACATCGACGGGGGCAACCGATTGCTATCGTCAGGAGCTTTATAGCTCTTATGGTTTTCGAGCTATGATACAAACTTGTAGATTTTTAAATGAAACTATATGTTAATTTTTCGATAAAACTGATCTAATGCATCAATTAATAACATAAATGAAGAAAAAAAATTTTTTACCCAAGTTCATTTTTTGAATTTTTCTTTAATTTATCAATTAGACGGTAAAAATACGCATATGTATTTGAGACTAGTTCAATCGACAGGGTTTTAGTCGGTTACATTTCTATTACATCCAAGAAAAGAACCTTTCCCACTGTTGTATTTATAGCACAAATGGTAGTTGAAATAGCACAAAACAATGAAAATTTAAGTGTTACTGGTAGTTTTGAATCATAAACAAATTTTTGAAAAACTTTAAACATACGTTTCCATTTAAAAAACTATAAGTTTGCATCATAGCTCGAAAACCATAAGAGCTATAAAGCTCCTGATTACAGCAATTGCTTGCCCCCGTCGATATCTACAACTCTTATTTGAACAATTTTTCAATTAAATCAACGGTTTAACTGTAATAAAAATGGCAACTCTTGAAAAACTCACACAGTATATATATATATATATATATATATATATATATATATATATATATATATATATATATATATATATATAAATTTTAGTGAATATTATTTTCGGTTTCTAGAGACCTCAAAACAAATTTCTACCATAGTCCCGAGCTCAAGAGTTGAATTCCATTCTGGAAATTCGCTAAACGAAAAAAATACTAAAAAGAACTTAGTACATAACAAGTAGTAGACACAAAAAATTTCTATTATTTTTATATTGTTGGAATTCGTAATCATAATATTTTATTTGTTTGTTACAGTGTGCAGCCGGATGCAAGCTTTGGCGAAATGCTCTAGATTCATCATGCCAAACAGTTTGCGTAAGTAATAATAATACTAATAATTTACATTAGTGGTGGAGAACTATCGATAGCACTATCGATAACTATCGATAATTTTGACTATCGAAAACTATCGATATTTTATTTTTTACTACCGATAGTTTTCGATAGATTTTTTTCAATCATTTCGTTTACCTATAAATACTATAAAGATAATAAAAATTATAGCCAGAGATATAAAAACAACCATTTTAAGGGAATTTCCGGCGACTTTCTTTATTTTTTTGCTCACCGGCTATCGAAATGCCACCCAAGTCAGAAAACTTGACCATCAAAAACTATCGATAACTATCGATAGTCGGGACTATCGATAGTTCTCCATCACTAATTTATATCATTTCAACAAAAATTGATTTTTTTACTCTCTTGCCCTATTAGTCTTAACTATTGTATATCTATATTCAAATAAGCTTTTATATACTAGCTTATTTATACTAAATAAGCTTTTATATAAATAACGGTATCGATATCGTATCGTACAGGTTTGCATCAGTATGCAGTTTGCATCATCTTTTCAATGTAGTGTAAGGCGAAAAATACCGTTAGATTATTAGGCGAAAATAAAAACAATTTCAACAATTTTTTTTTGTTTTGAGGAAAACATGTTTAAAATTTCAGTATGTAGGTAATAATAAAAATGTAACTACTTTGACAGACATGCTATGGAAAAGAATTCATTTTTTTTTCATTCTAAAGGTATTTCTTTCCTTAAATTTACTCAGTGATGCGTGTATTATTGTACGTATCATATCGCTTAGGTTTGTAACCGAGCTTAGAGGAGTGAAATTGACAAACCTAAGGAATATTAATAAGAAAAATGCCCATGTATTTTTTAGAAGCTCCTTAAAATTTTGAAAAAATTTAAATAAATGTATTATTAACGTTTAAAAAGGAGTAATATTTTAATAATAACTCTGACAAAACTGAAACAATTACCGTTACTAAAAAATTCCGCTTTTTCATTACTTCTATTAAAAATTAAACCATATTCCCTTAAAAGTAGTGCAAAATCTCACATGAGTTACTCCTTTCCCCAATATTGAGCAAAAGATTCGAATTGTTTAACAAATTCATTGTCCGTGTGTCCACATTATGTATTTAGAATAATAAATTTTTAAAATTTATAATAGTACGGTGCAGTTATTCAAAAAAACGGCGTAACCTCAACATCCAAAGTAACAGTTTCACTCCAACTCCAAATTGTTCTATACAGTCCACATATTATTTGGCAAAAAGTTACACCATTTTGAGCGTCGGCTTTTGGGGGGAGGGGGGTAGAAGTAGGCAAATTAACGGATTTCATCAGTTTTTTTTTTATTATTATTAATATTTCGGAAACTATGGGGTTTAGCGTAAAAAGTGTCATATACAAAAATAATCTACATTAAATTACGAACAAAAATGGTCCTGTGCATAATCTTGCTAAAGTGAACAGTTCCAGAGTTACGGAGGGTGTAAAAGTAGCAATTTTTAGTATTTTTAGCCACTGCCGCACCTATCACCAGGCGCAGTAGTGGCTGAATAAGAAGAAAAATCTGCTCGAGTGGGGGTGGAAGAAGATTGACGAACACCTGAAACCAATTACAACAGCACGTCTTGCAGCTCCCGAGGAATTACTTTCCCTCATAGTGTGCGCTTGCAAAGACGAATGCGTCCGTAACTGCGAATGCAGAAAGAGTGATCTAAACTGCTCAAGCATATGCGGTAATTGCTCAGATCTAGGATGTGATAACAGGGATACGAACATCATAGATGAAGATTTAGAAAAGGAGGGTGCTATGTTTGAAGAGGACTAATCGCAATTTCCTTTTACAAAACACAATCCTGTATAAAAAAAAAATTAGTTTCCTTAGTGATAATGTGTCATATTTTTTCCAAAAAATCTAAAAATACTAAAAATTGCTACTTTTACACCCTCCATAATTCTGGAACTCTTCACTTCAGCAAGATTATGCACAGGACTATTTTTGATCGCAATTTAATGTAGATTATTTTTTAATAGGCACTTTTTGCGCTAAACTGCATAGTTTTCGAAATATTTAAAAAAACTAACGAAAACCGGTAATTTGCCTACTTTTACCCTCCTCCCTCCCAAACCCGACGCTCAAAATGGTGTAACTTTTTACCAAACAATATGTGGACTGTATAGAACAATTTGGAGTTGGAGTGAACCTGTTACTTTGGATGTTGAGGTTTGGGTCTAATTGCACCGTACTATAAGGGCTTTTAAATTATGTAGTGGACATGTAAATTAGTAGAATTTGCAAAGAGAAAAAACAAACAATATAATATAATCGGTCAGCTATAGATGAAAAATAAACCTAAGAACGTTTTACTGTTTCGCCTGTTTGTGTTACCAATTATGTTTTGAACACGTTCAGTTATGAAGGTTCTTAGGGAAAATCGACTCTAGTCATTGTTACATAGTGTGATGATTTCGATTGTTTCATTTTTTATGAAAAGAATAATACTTATCGCAATAATAATACGAGAATGGGCTTAATAATTTTTAATTTGTAAATAGTCATTTTAAAATAATTGTTTTGCATTCATCCGTTTTACATATTTATATAGTTAGTTCATTCATTTGTGTGCACATATGTCAGCATTAATTAACTAGCTTGTATAATTAATTAATTAATCTATATTTGAATGAGTTTGTGTTTAATTATTGTCATTTTTTTATTTAGAACGGAACACAAGAATTGTTGCCACCAAAACAATTATACTGTATAATTGGTTGCAACGATGCTGTGAATCGCTATGTGAGTCAACTTCGATCTGAACTGGGAAAACTTCCGGCTCCAGCGCTAGTGGCTGATTCATTGAAAGCGACATCGTTAAGTCTCGAATGGTCATGGCATCGGCGACATCCGTTAGCGAAAAAAGCGCATATGAAATATCTGGTGCAATGGCGTTATGAGGAATTAGCGAATGCATGGCAATATTGTCGTAATCAAACGTGGAATTCAAATCATGATATTGTGTTCGTTGATAATTTACAACCGCATACGAAATACAGGGTACATAAATAATATTCATCTCAAAATATTTGTCCAGTATAATAGGATACTTGACTATGTTTGAAAGTGTTAAATAATTCTCTGAATTATCATTAAATATGTTTGATTTTATTGATGAAAGGTAAAAATACTTCGTAATTATTCAGAAATTTTATTTTAAATTTGAAATTCGTTAATTTTTCGCAACAATTCAAATAACAGAAACGTGCGATTACTTCAAAATGGCGTCACAATTTATAAGTAAACATATTAATAATTCTGATAATTTTCATAGGCGAAGCGAACTTACGTTTTATTTTTAATATTTCTATTATTCTATTAGTCTGAATACACAATAATAATAATAATCAACTAGAATTAATATAAATATATACTCGATTTTCCTTTGATATGTTATAAATATAATCAAAATTTTTAGGTTATAAAAATACTTATAACTTTTATTAGGTATATCTTCTATTCTATATTTGTTTGCATGTTCGAGGTAAATTGAAAAAGTACTGGACCGATTTTGAGAATTTTTTCACTGTTAGAAAACTCAACTATTCCAAATTAACATAGGATATGCTATATAAGACTATGAGATCTCCTGGACCTTAAGGACCCAAAAAGGATTTAAAGTAAACAACTCAATCGATCTTAAAATTTTTTTCACTTTTAAACTGTTCCAAATTGATATTAACTATGTTGTATAGCCTACCACAGTCCTAGGGATCCCAAAAGCTCCAAAATTAACACCCCATCAATTTAAAAAAAGATTTTACTATTGGGAAGGTAATCAATTCCAAGCTGACATAGGGCATAATACATTAGATTGTCCAGAATTCTGGAGAAATTTCTTCTCAAATACTACTGAATTATGAGAGAAGTTAACGTGAGGTCGGAATTGTCCGTCAGTGTATTAGGGACCCAAAAAGAGCTTAACTACTAGACGGAATTTGGGTAGTAAGATCGTAGTGATCATGGAACGCTGGGTAGTAAGATTATAGTGATTGTGGATCACTTGGTAGTAAGGTCATAGTGATTAATGATTATGTACTACTGAGTAGTAAAGTCATAGTGATTAAGGCCAAGGGTCACTAAAATCGCAAAATAAATTTTGATTCTTTGTAACGTTTGAGCGGATTGGTGTTTTTCATTATGTTTTCTTTTTTTTTTTAATAGGCTATTACTCATAGAAACTTATATATCAATCCCTTATCAGTTACTGAGCCGAACCCCTTCCTTTGAGAATAAGACAAAAAAAATACTTCCGGCGACATCTCCATTTTAGAGTTGCTTAGCGAGCGAAACCAATCACTATAAATAACATTTCGTACAGAATTCTAAAGTATGTAACAAATGTAAAATATAAAATATTTATGTAGGAAATTATATAAAACATGGAGACAAAATAGGCACCTGAGCGAAGCCAGGATAGTCTGCTAGTATTATACATAATAAATAAAATATAACTTTTGTTTATCTTTTAAGTGTGACGTCATTAAGCTATTTTTCGAAGAAATTTTTTTCTTTTAAAGTTAAATATTTATTGAAAACATTTACAATATTTATCAAAAAAAAAAAAAAATCACATAACTTATGCAAAAATAAAGCTTTTAGAATAGCTTTTTAGTTTCAGTCAAGTATCCTATTGAAATTACAATTAGAAGTGGTGGTTTAAAAACGGTTAATCGAGGGAGTCTATCTTTAATTTTTAAAAGATTGATTCGTCAAATCAGTTTGAAGCATTGAGTCAATTCTCAAAGCACAAAGACTGAATCAAAAAGTTTTTCATAAATAGTAGAATAAAAATTGAATCGATCTAAGAATCGATTTTTTTCAGAAAAAATTCCAAAGAATAAAAAAAATTTCAATTAAACCAAAAAATAAAATAAATAAACTCTTACAGAACAGTACTGATAATAGAATACTTAAGAATCAGAAAAAAATCGTCTCAAATCTTTAATTAAATAAGTTAGGGAGCGTCCATAAATTATGAAGTTCCATTTTAACTTCTTTTAAACTCTTCCCTTCCATGAAGATTACAGGTGGCTTTTTCCTTGAATTCCCCCCGTAGTCGTAATCTATTTTTATACACAAAAATAATGCACAAAATTTTTTTTATTAAGAAAGCATTAATCTAAGCACAAGAATTGATTACAATTTTTAAATATTTTATTTGATGTATCTTAATTTATGGTTGAAAATTTAAAGCCGGTCCTGTTTGTCCAACCCAACCTGCGCTCAGTGCTTTCTACATGATCCTTCCATCGCCCCAATCAGGTTACGTAGCTTATGGACGCTCCGTTATTTAACAAGTGTCAGTAGCTTTTATTAAAGAAATACACAGTTGTCTGTAAGTGTAAGTGCAATGCACCTTTAATTCTACAGTGACCTTAAAACTTTAACACAATAAGATACAATGAACGTTATCGTATAATCGCATTCTAAAAATTGAATGAAAATATTTTACTGTTTCAGTTTCGAGTGGCTGTTTTACTTTGGCCAAGTTATACTGGAGAGCCCGTAGTGTCTGAACCAAGTGTTGTGATCAGTACACTACCTTTAGGAGTACCTTCATCACCTCCAGTTATTGTTCGTGCTGTAGCGGTAGACAGCTCACGTATCAGCATTTCCTGGGAACCTGGGCCCTTTCCTAACGGTCCTATCCTATCCTATGTGCTACAAATCGTTTCACAAGATCATCATCCCGTTTTAAAGGTCAGACCAGATGTATATACGCAATGAATGAGATGTGCAACACCAACTTCTTTCTCTCTCTACGTTTCATATAGTAAATGCTTTCTCTTTCTACTATTTCTTTATTGTAAACAAAATTTTAAATATGAATTTTTTAGTGTACATTAAAAATTTTTGTTTGTAATTTAACTAAATTTTACTTTGTCTAAACAGGAATGAAATGTTTTTATTAAAATCATAATAGCCAAGTAAAAAAACAAATTTTATCATCTATGTATAAAAATACTGAGAGAAATTCTAATTAATCACTTTGTCTCAACTTTCAGAAAAAATTAATTTTCTTTTCTAATTATCCATGTTCAAAGCCATTCAATTTGATTACCTTTTCTAGCAAGCTATTACATCAATGTAGTTATAATAATTTAACCATGGTGGTTTGACTTCAATTTCCTTAGAGCATATAATGATCCTATCTTGCAATTTCATAACAAAAGTTTCTTAAATTTTTTTTAACTAGGGGTTAACATTGTTCGCCTCAAAAAATTTTATGAAATTAAAGACACTCAAATTTTTTTCCGCTTTTATTAAATAATTTAAAGCATTAATTAGAAGAAAACAGTTTTGATATTTTTAATTTTATTTAATTTTCTGAGGTAAACATTGTTATGTAATCCCTCTAGATCAAAGTAACCCATAATAATGGAAAACATTTTGGTAACATCCTTGGGTAATACCGTCATAAGTCATTAATAAAAAATTGATGTCGCAATTTTTTTTTTAAAATTTAAGAAACTCAAATTTACATACGATGCATGAAATATAACGCTTTTGTTTGAATTTTACTACCCAAAATGTAATCCTTTTATATGTATTTTAAAAATTATTAATTTTTTAGTAGCTCATATATGAGATACTAAATGGTATTTGGCGTCATCTAAAGATACAAGAAATTACTAAAGTTTCATAAAATAGAGAAATCATTCTTTCCATCAAATACAGTTTGTTACTTACATTAGAAGGATTAGGTAACTTTTTGTATGACACCGATTAAAATTATAACTTTTATAATTTTAAATTATCCGAAATTGCAAAAAATAATATCTATGCCACAGGACTAAAGTGTTTTTTTTTTTGCTCCCTCGTGTGAATTGTTGCCAGAGGGCCTTTACCGGCCCTCTGGCAACAAACTTCACACTCGGGATTAAAAGTCACACTTCAATTTCCTCTTTAAAAAGATACAAAATTTTTTGAAATTCTTGATGACAATAATGACTTTTTAATTGTATTTAGATATCCAGTTAAATACTACATATTACAGTGGAACCTCTGTTAATCGGACAGCATTTTCACGCGAAAATTTCCACTGGAATATGAAAATGGCAATTTTGAGTCCTTTAGCGAATGAAATGGAACACTATAAATACCCTAGTAACCAACTTGACGTCAGACTGACATCAGATCTACGTACTTAGGTCTACATTACCCTTCGTTAGATTGACGATCTGCGCCGTTTCTGACGAATATACAGACGGCAGACTATCGACAGAAAGTCAAGACAAAAAATAACAAAATAACCTTAAAATGTAAGAAAATTGTTTCATTTTTAAACGTTTAATAAAACTATATTCGTCAATAACTGAAAAAACTTATAATTTTTCAGTTTTGTTTAATAATAAGAACTACTCTAATCTTTTTTATTATATATATTTTGGTACATATATATGGAAACAAGAATTTTTACAAAGGACTGACACTTTGAATTAACAAAATTAAAAAAATGAAAATGAGAACCGCTGAAAACTTATGGGAGGGGAGAATTTAAAGTAGATAGCTGCCGTCTTCCTGCCGTAAGTCTGTCGACCGAGTTATTATAAAAATTATTCGTCAAACTTACGTATCTCTGCTGTTTTTTCCTACCGTTAGATTCTCTTGATAGTCTGTCGTCTATATATTCGTCAGAAACGGCGCAGATGGACGTAAATCTGATCTAAATTTCTGACGACAGGACTGGTTACTAGGGTAACTGACTTTGTGTAGAATTTCGCCGTATTTTATTTAAAATAAATTTTCGCGTAAAATTAGTATCCGGCTAACAGAGGTTCCACTATATTACCCTTTTTAATTGCGATGATTTTGCACGTAAATTTTCTCATCTCCCATTTTTTTTTGTTTAAACAAGGAAACCCTCATTTTTCTCGTCATTTCTACTTCATAAATAGATTCATTTTAAAGTCTAAAATCCGCGAGCCGAGTAGAAACTTTTCACAAGCCACAGTTGGCCCGTGGCCCAGAGATTGCTAACCACTGAACTATGCAAAAAGTTGCGTTATCGTTAACAACAGTAACAACAGTTAATTTTTTTTTTTTTTTTTTGAAAAGTGATTAAAAATTTCAAAACTTAAAAATACACAAAAATATTGTCGCTTTTGAACATTTTCCTAAGCTACTGTAGACAAAAATCTTATGCAATAAAACTTCTTATATCTTTAGTTGACAAATTAATTTAAAATAAGTTAAAATTTGCAGAGCCGTATGTAAAACACAAATCACATATTTTCAAAATAATTGTTTTTACTACGTCACTATTATACAACAATTATTGTGTAATACGGCTCTGTGTATTAAATGAGCAATAATTAGTGAAATATAGATTCGGTTTTAGGACGTTCCTGTAACAAATAACACCGATTTCTATATGTTTAAACATTTGAAACCATCAAGAAATTATACGGTATCAGTTGCCATGCGGAATGGTTTTGGTCAAGGGCCATATGCTAGTATAACTGTTGAAACACCTTCAGAAAATATAGTAAATCAAACTGATCCAATTTTAATTTTGGGGACGAAATATACGGTGATTCAGCAGAGTGGAGACATGATCGAAGATCCAATCATTCTTTATAAATCGAAAAGTTTAATTAAAGGTATTTAATAAAGTACTATGTATTAAAATTAATTTCTTCCCAGCGCTCACATCATTATTATATTTCCACACTCCTAGGGGCACTTTTAAATGATTATAACATTATTACATTTTTACGCAGGGCCGGATTTACACTAGGGGCGCGCGAGGCACTGACCCAGAGCGGCAAATTTTTAGGAGCGGCAAAATTTGGAACACACGTGATAATTTTTTTTTTTTTGCTCGTCACTTATTTTCTGATAGGAAAATAAGTAATGGTACCTTTTTTTGGCTCGTCACTTATTTTTTGATAGGAAAAGGTAAAAAAGTGGGAAAGTACATATGAATTTTTTTAAATTTTTTTATCAAGGGCGGCATTTTTCACAGTGCCCCAGGCGGCACTTGGGGTAAATTCGGCCCTGTTTTTATTTACACTTTTACTAAATTTATGGCACTGTAATTACGATAATGACTATAGCAACTAATAGCACTTTTCATTAAAAATGAAAATATATTTCTTTTTTTCGACCAAACCCCTAACGAAATAATATGCCCAATACTAATTTTCATTATTTAATTCAGTATTTCCCAAACTGTGTTCCGTGTGTGCCATAAAAAAATTTTTAAAGATGGCATCCAGGAAAAAAGATTATTAAAAGTGACGAAAGAACAGCATGATATGCTTTTATGTTCTTTGAGTAATTTATTTATTTATTTTTTTAAAGTTACAAGTAAAGGTTAATTTTTTAAATAGGAAGTTTTTATGTTTTTGCTGGCCAATTGTTTTTGAGCTAGTGTACCCAGCACTGGATTTACACTAGGGGCACTAAAGGCTAGTGCCCAGGGCGGCAAATTTTCAGGCGGGCGCAAAAATTTGGAATGTGAGAATGTAGAGGCTCGCGTATCACATGTGTTACATTATATTTCGTAATTTCCTTTTTTTGCTCGTCACTTATTTTTTTTTTTTTTTTTAGAGAAATGTTAATAATGTAGTTGTTTCTGTATTTTTTGCTCGTCAAAAATGTAATTTCTTCCTAAGAGAAGGATCTTTCATGGAGCCCTAGGGCGGCACTTAGGGTAAATTCGGCCTTGAGTCTACTATACAAATTTTGAGTGTTCCACGATGAAAAACACTGGTCTAATTTACTACCATGTATTCAATTCACTCAAATTTGATCGCCCATAATTTATTCTCAGGTACAATCAATCATTCTTTATAAATCGAAAAGTTTAATTAAAGGTAGTGAATAAAGTACTATCAAAATTAATTTCTTCCCAGCGCTCACATCATTATTTTACGATATAGCTTATATACGAAGTATTTCCACACTCCACTAATTTAGGTTAAGTGAACTTCAAATTAAAATAAGAATATTCGAATTTGTAACCCTTCACACTTAATATCTTATTCATTGGATTACTTATAGTCTTGCCGTAATTGCATAGTAATTTAATTTTTTTTCATAGGTGTCGCAATACATGTAAATTACAAGTTATTATTTGTATCGGATTCAGAGGGCTACGTCTGGCAAACGTCTTTAGAGCACCACCCAAAAAAACATCGCACACCAATCATTAAACCAGAATCAATGAACTCTTTACCACTAGATCTTAGCATAGATTGGTTGAATGATCATTTATACATACTAGAAGAAGTCACACATTCAGTTCACTCCAGAAAATGGCAAATAACTCGTTGCCAACTGAATGGCCACAGTCGAGTAATTGCCCTGGCTGGACTGTCGATAAAACCGTATCATTTCGAAGTTGATCCTTTCAATGGATATTTATTTTGGGTGAATAGTATAGGGCTTTTTCGAATAGATTTGGCTGATATTAGTAACGGAATCCGTCGAGAAGTGTTACCGCAAGAACTGCTACATTCCACTAGTTTAGGGGCGTTTACTGTAGATTACACCCACTTTCGCCTGCTTGTACCCCATCAACAGAATAATACAGTCCTGTCTGTTTCTTTGGATGGGTAAGTTTTGTTTAATCGAATCTAAAAAAGGCCTTTAAATGATTATCTTTGACCTTTAGGCGAGAAGTTATCGACGTACGCGTTAATACTCAAAGTCCCATGTTCAGCAGTGTGACTTCACTGGCTATGGCAAACGGATTATTTTACTGGACCAATGGAATTGAAGTAATTGCTGAAGAGTACGATAAGAAATCTGATAATTACTTCCATAATACATTTCCAAATAAAGTTGATAATTCATTTATTAGCCTAACTATAAATCTCCCAACATCCCAACCGATTCCCGTTCCTGTCAATCCTCCGACCGCTGTCCAAGCCATACTCGGTTCTTCTAAAGCCAAAGTATCTTGGCACACCCCACATTTACTTGGCGGCCAAGGAAAAGGTGCTTGGCAAAATTGGTCGTATGAATTACAAATTCGAGATACAATTCATGAAAAAATATTTAGTTATCGGAATATTAATGTAACAGCATTTACTGTTAATAATTTAATAGAAAATACTGAATACGTGTTTAAAGCAACAGCGTACACGAAATCTGGTAGAGGTCCATGGAGTTCAGAATTTCGTGGTCGCACTTTACATAAAACATCCAGTGCTAAATTTGTATGGTCGGCAAAAGAAGGATTACTTTGGTCTGACGTAACTGGCGATAATGTTCATATTTTATTACATAAAAGTAGCATTTACCACGTTACTGATATAACATGGTTTGAGAATACGTTGTACATGGTAACGAATACAACTCATGTATATTACTACGACATCACTGCTAAAAAATTAGTCCAGATGATTGATATCGATTCGGCCAACAGCATAGCAATTGACTGGATTGGCAAGAAATTGTACTGGTCAAATCCCAAACAACAACTGGTAAGTTGTAAATGTTAATTTGCATCTGTCTGAAAAAGATAAAATTTGCATATTTTTCCAAAAGATAACTCGTGGAAATCTGAATGGAGGGAAACAAGAACCATTACCTATTTTAACACTAGCCAAAGAATTAAATGTAGATTCAGTGCATGCATACATTTATTGGTCAACTGGCCACGCAGTTGAATGTGCTCGACTGAATGGCTCTGAGCGACGAGTATACTACCCAGCGCAACTATTTTCGGGCAAGCAAGGTACAAACTATTATTGAGCGATCTTTTACAAGTGATGTGCTAAAAAAAACACTTGGGAATTTTTTTTTTGGCGAAACTATTAATTGTAATAAAAAAAAAGTTTTGTACATTAAAGTACATATAATTAAGTGTCTTGAATTTTTTTTCTTTTTGTCTGGCCTTCCGTCTGCTCTTGTAGGCCTGTTGAATGTCACATGTAAATATTGTAATTCGAGACGATGACAACGATACAAAAAAAAAACTATAAGTCCAATTGGACTAAAATTGGATGCATTCTCTTCATTATGAAGTTTTCTGTAAGAATCAATCCATCAGACCTGATACTTTTTTTGCGTCATCTTGAATAAAAAAGTACGAAAAATTGTTGTTTTTTGACCTTTCAGGCGTTCTAAAAAGTCGAATTTTTTATATTAAAGGCTGATTTTAGTCTTACAAAAAACACCCTAATAAAGAGAATGCATCCAATTTTAGTCCAATTGGACTTGAATCATTGACACCGTTTTTTTTTTGCACCTATGACCTTCAACAGGGTTGCAAGGGCAGATGGCTGATCAAAAATAAAATAAAAAATATTCAAGATACACTTAATTACATGTATTTTAATGTACAAAAGTTTTTTTTTTTTCATTACAATAAATAGTTCCCCCGCCCCCTCCCAAAAAAAAATCCAAGAAACTGTTTTCTTTTATAGCACATCATTTGTAGAAGACCCCTTAACGCAACCAAAAACAAATTTTCTCATAAATAAAATAAAATTACAGTAATGGGACTAACAATCGACATTCAACAACACACAATATATTGGATAGTCAGAAGTTACGAAGGCGCCATATTATTTCACGCCTCAACGGCTGAAAAGCTAACGTCATTTTCGGAACCTATAACGCATCAACAACACTTGCAAGATAATGATATACAAGGACCATTATGTTTTTTTAGTCAACGATTACTTTGGCTTCAAGATCCAAACAATACAATTATCGCCGATTTGAGTGGTCAAAATACGGCTGTTCTGAGTGGCACACGATTAAATGGTCTGAAAATGGTCACTGTAAAGGATGATGCGCTACATATCTATCCATCTAATTTAAGCAAAAATGAAATCAATGTAATACCAGAATCAGTAGCTCCTGCGTCAATTCGTATTGAAGGACCCTGGAATTTATTCAATATAACGTGGGATCCTGTTACAAATGTGAATTATGGTCAAGTATTCTATGAGATTCAAAGTAGCGATAAATCATATTTGGAACCAAATGTAAGTTTTTGTAAGGTTTACGCATACTGTATTAAAATAATAATAAAATAATATTTTTAGTTTACTACGGAAACATCAATTTCATTTTGGAAGGAATTGCCACCTTATTCGAAATTAGAAATATCAATAAGAGCATTTACGTATTGGGGATCAGCACTTCCTACTCGAGTTCATTTACGCTCACCACCATCAACTCCATCCAAACCTGAAGCAGTTCGGGCATTCATTACGGCAAAGAAGAAACCATTTTCTAAGAAGGAAACAATCGGTGTTATTCGGTGGTCACAACCACTTTATACCAATGGCATTATTCAAGGATATCTTCTGAATGGTTGGGCTGAAGACATGAATGGTCGGGAAAACAAAATATATGATAATTATCAATTGAATGCTACGTCTTTTGAATTCTTAACAGGGGAATTGTTAACGAATTACACTTATTATTTTCAGGTATTTATTTTTGTTGCTTCTAAAAATGTATACAGCTGAAACTTTTTTATGCGGTGGATAGGGAGCGTATAAAAAAAATCGGACAAAAAAAATATTCAAAAACTTTATAAATAGCTATAAAAAGTATAGTTCGCTCCAGACTCTAAAAAAAAACTTGCAGTAGGTCGGTACATCATAAAAAAGTTTCATAGAAAATACATAACTCAAAATGCCCAAAAGCTTACGATTTCCCTCGAAGTTGCTTTTCTAAACAAAATAAATCATTAATTTACACATGAGAACATTTTATTTCATTTTTATAATATTCTCAAAATTGTGATGAATCCATCTGTTAATTAAAATTCACATAGTGTTTGAAAAATTATCAAAATTGGATCGGCTGGGACTCGAACCCGGATCTCTTGGTTACTAGCCAAGCACCTTACCAATTAGGCCACCGACTGTTCGTTCGAGTACCACTCCAATTCTGACAATCAATCAAACACATCCTCTCTTTTAATGCGAGACGCAGTTACACTTTTTAATTTCAAATGTTATCGAGTGCCTGTGAAACATTATTAATGTATGGCGGACTTTTGTCCGTATTTTAAACATACACCAATATTCATATGTTCACTTAATGTCCCAGCCGATCGAGTCCCAATCGAATGTTCGAGTCCCAGCCGATCCAGTTTTGATAATTTTTCAAACACTATGTGAATTTTAATTAACATAATGAATTGGCCATTTGCCAAGGTACATCGAGTGTTCAAGTATCAGCCAAAGCTGGACATTAAGTGAACATAATATAAATATTGGTGTATGTTTAAAATACGGACAAAAGTCCGCCATACATTAATAATGTTTCACAGGCACTCGATAACATTTGAAATTAAAAAATGAATCCATCTGTAAAAAAAAAAAAAAAAACTTAATGATGCAATAATTTATATTTTCGTGCAATGTACTGATTAAATGCTTAAAAATCATCAATAAGTAATTTTGTCAAAGTAAATGATTATAATTAATGTTTAGGTTTCTTACTTTCTCTTGCTTTTGAGTTACATTATGCATTTTAATGGCCATTTAAAAAAAAAAAAACGCATAAAAACAGTCACACAAAGAAGACCGTATAAAAAAAAGGTTCAGCTGTATTACAATTATTATAAAATAGATGTCCGTTTTATATTCTACACTGCGAAATCATTCTACAACTTACTAATTATTTGGTAGATTACTGAATAACAATCCAAAATCTTTTTAAAAATAAATTAAAACTATCTGGCAATTGGGAAAGGATCTATTTTATATTATTAGCTTAAAGTCTTAATGAATTGTAAGGCAGCACTAAGTCCAACATTCATCATCCTTAACTATTCGAATTAATCTAAATTAATCAATTAATTCCATTCACTATAATCTAGAGATCATGTCAGGATTCAAACTTCAATTTGGATTTTTTTACAGCTACAAGCTTACACGGAAGTCGGTTATGGTGAATTATCAGACATAGTTTCTATAAGAGCCGAGGATGAAATTTACTTACCCACATTACTGGTCGCCTCTGAGGATACAATATTTATAAAAGATTGTGACAATGACAGAAAAACTGTTTTGGCAAAAAGTAATGGAAAAATAATTGATATTGCATACTTGTACAATGAACAGAAAGTTATTTGGTTGAATGATCTGCAAGAAATATTTATTTTAAATCATAACCGAACAAGTCGACTTAAGTTAGTGACGTTGAACAGTACCGGAGTTTGTATTAGCGTCGATTGGATTCAACGTTTTATATATTGGGTGCAATTCGATATGTTTAAACAGGAGTCAAGTATTCATGTTTACGACCTTAATACAGTAAATGATGGCATTGTACATACACGAACGATACTTACGCTTCCAACAAAGATACATCATTTAGAAGTTTCACCAACTAAAGGGTAAGTCAAGCGCAGATACGGACGATACTCCCCCCTCCCCTGAACAGAGATAAATTCTAGTTTTATCGTAATTTATATAATAACTAGCTGTTACCCGCGGCTTCGCTCGCGTGGTTTTTGAAATTATGGCATCTAGTTAAAACATATAAAGTGTACTTTAATCACGTCGCTATTACGCATCGAGTAGGTATTATTACTTTTTTCTTTGGAATTTCCCCACAGAAATACAATATTTTCCCCGGACAAAAAATAGACTATAACATTCCTTTAACAACATGCCAAGTTCAAATGAAATCAATGATTCTTTTTTATACTGTTTTAAATGTATATTTTCCCACGGGAATTAGATACTTTCCCGGGATAGAAAGTAGTTTATGTCCTTTCTCATCGTCTCTGTAAACAATATGCAAAATTTGAAATTAATCATGTTTTTTTTAATAGTCAGTTGTTATTTCATTGTTTCGTTTTAAATACATATTCCCTCGGGAATGAGATATTTTATCGGGATAAAAAATAACCTATATTTATCGTTGTATATCGTCATATTTGTCTATCATTATTTTTTGTTTCATTTAAAATATATTTTTCCACAGGAATGAAATTTCCCACGGGAAATTTCCCGGGGTATAAAGTAGTTTGTGTCCTTTCTCATCCCTTCTGTTAGCAATATACAAAGTTTGAAATCATTCATCCGTTCTTTAGTAGTAGCTGTTGTAATTTAATGCATATTCCCTCGGGAATGAAATGTTTTCCCGAAATAAAAAGTAGCCTATACCCGTCTCTGACCCGCAAGCAACGTCTGTGCAAAGTTTCAAGTTGATTGGTTAAGCTGTTTAGGCGTGAAAGCCAGTCAAACAAACAAACAAACAAACAAACTCACTTTCGCATTTATAATATGAGTAAGGATATCAAGTTTACTAAAATTTTCAGTAATTTAAAAACTCTAAATTAAATGACAAAATGATGACTCTGGAAACAAATTATCGGTTTTCGAAATTTTTTTTATTTTCACCAAAATTAGGCACACAAGACCACAAGAAACAAACTTCTGTCGGATCGGTAACATTTTATAAACGGAATTGAGTTAAGCTAACAGCAAAAATGAAAAGTTCACACTCAAATTACCCTAACTGAACCAATCGCCTTAACCAGCTTACTTTGAAAAAAAAAATTTTTTAATTTGGTGACGTCATCAAAGTTACTAATATACATTGTCTTAAAAATCGTAATTAAAATGATAAAATTCGAAGCGAATTATAGCTTTCCGAAACCGTTAGGAAAACGACTTCTGTGGGGTCATATTATTCTGAAAATAATTTTGTCATTTTGATAGTTTAAATGAAAATTTCATATCCAGGTTATGCTAATTCAACCAGTCATCATACGTCAAATTACTCACATAAAATTTTATTTAAGAAAAAAAAATGTTTTAATTTGATGACCTCGTAAGTTTATTAAAATTTTTCAATAACTTAAAAACCGTTAATGGAATAACAGAATGATGAAATTGAGAGAGAGTTATCGGTTTTCGAAGCCGTTCTTTTAATGCTAGCTTTAACACACATTCTTTTAAAATTTTCATTCTTTAAAAAGTATTTTTAGATCTTTAAAAAAACATGACCCCTACTAATTTAAAAACTGGATCCGCCCCTGGGATAATTATTTCATTTATTTTAACCCTTTGCACTCGATGGGCGCCGCCACAGCGACACAATAAATATTAATTCCACTCGTTAGGCGCCGCAGCGGCGCCATAAACAATAGGTACGTATTTTATTATTTACAACACGCTAGGGGACCTAAGGCCCGATTTACATTAAGGCCCGATTTACATTAACGCTCCGCTCTCAGTACGATATCACTCCGCTCCCGGTTCGATAAAATATTCTTACATAATAAATAATGAGTGTATTCACATCATCGCTCTGATATCGGTCCGATATCAGTCATGGTTCGCTCTCGCTTCAATACCGCTCCAATACCAATACCACTGAGATAATATTTTATCGGATCGATATCAGACCCTATATCGATGATAGTGAACACGTTTTTGATTCCACTTCGCCCCGTTTCTCAGCCTTCTTCATTTATTTGAAAATTATTATATTAGGAAAACATGATACAACACAACGACGCAACGTCTTGCACAATACATTGTGATACATACTACTAAAATTAACTAATAGATATATTGTATTATGCATATTATGTTCTCCTAATACAATAGTGTTTGCAGCGTTTTAAAACTACTGTCGAGTAGCTGAGTACCCATACTAAAAAATGGTTCGAATGCAAAGGGTTAAAATCCTACCAGTTACCTTTATTATTAGTAGTAAATTTCCTACTTCAAACATAACATGGATTTTAAAATTCTATTTTCGGTACAATGACTTTAATTTTATCAAAAACGAAAAGAGTGATAATTAGGGTTGTCAGAACATCTCTTTTGAAGATAATCTGCTCTTTTTATGACTCTGATCTTTCTATTTCGCTTTTTTTATACAAAATTGTTCATTTTTACTCTGTTTTTGGGTTTTTCTGTTTTAAAATTTAAATTTTCCTAATTTTCATTTAATATTCGAACTTAAAGCTGTAAATTCTCTTACCATTTAGTGCTATTTTTCTTTTTTGAATAGTCTTAGTCTTATTAAGGAGTTCTGCGACGTATTTTCGATGTCCATGGCCAGATTTTAACTACTTCAAAAGGACACTTTTTAAACAAGAAAAAAAATTATGTCCAAACATACATGCATAAAAAATATATACATCCAAATTAATCCACTAAAAATTAACTACTTAACCGATTTTGAAAATTGTTTTACTGTTAGAGAGCTAAACTATATTAGGTTGTTATATGAAATCCGCCAGTGTCCAGTTTTTGGAAATTCGCTATGTTATACAGATGCTGCGACAGGGGCATTTTGTTTTAAATTGCTTTCTTTATACATTCAGGATTTCTGGCAAGCCTAATGATAACACAAACTCATAATATCGTAATTAACAGTAAATACTTAGACTCTCTCAATAAAATTATCAATGTTAACCACCGTGAAAATTATCATGAAGTAATAATTGGAGTATAATTTTTAATAATTTATTTTAGCACATTATACTGGATGGAGTCATCACAAGTCGATGAAAATATCAATATTTTAAAATCCAGCGATCTTGAAGGCCGGAATATACAAACATTTTTCTCTAACGAACCAGGAAATTTATGCAACTGTTCATTTAATGTTAACATTGATCGAAGTTTTAGTTTACGAATGGATACAAGCAATAATTTAAAAATACTATTCATTAACAAGAAACTTCAAAAAATTATTGAAGCTGATATGACCGGTTGCTATTGTAAAGTTTTATCGGCAACATCAGTCAATGATTTTTCGCGGTCATTAACTGCAGATCCAAACAACTTCTACTATTTAAATAACGGAGAAATATATTCAAATAATGGTTTATGCACTAATGAAATACTTATCGAAATAATTAAATCATTTGGACCAAATAATCAGTTGTATCCAGTTGAAGAATATTGTTTGAAACCAAATCAAACGCCGTTACAAGTTTCATTGCATAATCGTTCCGCAAACTCATTAATATTAAAAATGCCAGAACCGGATCGTGATTTTGAGTGTAACATTTACAAAATGCCCTCGACGCAATATATTATTTATTATAAAATTTACAATAATGATGATGTGAAAGAATGTGATAACTCTTCAAACGTTACAGTCACATATGATTCGTACATAAAAATTGGCAAATTGAAACCTTTTACGAAATATCTATTCTGTCTAAGTCTTAGTAATTATTATACAAAAATTGCTAATGAAAATGTTATAATTGGCGATGGTGTAATTTTCCAAACAGCAGCTGGAGGTAAAATTAATTTAATTTAATTTTTTTTAATTAGACATTTTTAAAGCTCCGTATAGCAAAACTTTAACAAATCTTTCAATTATCCGTTTGTCCTTTACAAAAATTTCTAAATTCAAATCGAGCCATTGTAATTTTGTATATTATTTGCGCAACCAGTCTTGTACATAATGACTGTGACAAGCTCAGCCAGTTGGCTAGTACATTAAGATAAAATAGTTTCTTTATAATTCGAGAGCTCGCCGTATACAATCCCTATATATAAGATATACATGAACGACTTTTTGTGCGTGAGTAGTACTACTACAGACTTAAGAGGAGCCACCATTTATCTAAACTAATTTTGCCCTCGTCACAGATGTGACGTCATTTCTGGTTATGATTTTTAATGTTTACTTAACCCTTTTATTTTAACCACAGAGAAAATTTTTGGCCTCAAAATGTCGAACTTTTTACTGCCAGTGACAAATACAATAGATAAGGTTACAAAAAAAGAAAGAAAATCAGATGTGCCAACATCAAAAAATGATACCCTAGGAATTTGCAAAATATAAATTATACTAAACTTTGTTGGTAAAACTGAACATTACTTACAATCATACTGTATTTCGATAAATCTGTTACAGATGGCGGCACATTATTATTGGTGAATATATACATATCAAAGCATTTTGAGTCGCCATATTGCATGACGAGTTAACTCGTCTTAATCATTTAAAGAATTAAATCATGGAAAACATGGATGAAATTTACGTCAAAATATATAGGTTTCAGTGCATACAATGGCATTATAGTGGGATGTCAGGCTTAATTAATCTACAACCACGCGGGTTAATTAATCGATATGCTATGCGGCTTAATTAATGGCACCTCAGTATAAACCCATTGTATGCATTGAAACCTACATCTTGATATAAACTTCATCCATGTCATTTCTTGAATTAAGTAAAAATTAAAAATCGTAACCAGAAATGACGTCACATTCTGTGATGCGGGCAAAATTGGCTTAAATAAATGGTGACTCCTTTTTAGGTCTGTAGTAATAGTACTACTCATGCATGTCATTCATGTATGTTAGACATAGGATGTATGGTTCATTTCAGTTAAATTTAACCATGCTTCGTCACTTTGAATTTAAATAATTTCCGTTTTTTTGGCTTTATCTCTTTTATTATTGCATTTATGTAAATGTTAAATTTGCAGTTTACTTTTAGAAAAGAATAGAAGATTGACTTGTCTCGAATATAAGAATTATTTAATTTTTTAACGAAAACTCATGATCAATTGTATCTGAAATGAGGTATATATGGCAAGCTCTTGGGGTACTACAATTTTCTACAGAGAGTTCAAAGATTTTGTAATAAATTTTCTAATGTACGAAACTCTTGGCGCCTAGAACAAATTTAAATTTTGAAATTATTTTTTAGCCCCATCAAAAGCTGAAAATATCACTGCCGTGGTACTAAACCCAACAACTGTTAAAGTCAGTTGGAATCCACCAAAAAAAATCAATGATGAAATGGTTACGTATGAAGTACACTGGTGTACTGAAGAGTCTGCTGTTGGTGTTCGATCAAAAGGAGAATTCGAAACGGTTACCGGAAATGAAGTTGTTCTTCGCAAATTATTACCAAATCACGCGTATTCCATATTGATACGGACACATTCGCCAAACAGTGAAACGTTTACAGATAGTGATCCAATACGAATTGTTAGTTATCCTGATCCAAATAATATAGAAATTCGAAACATAACAGCATATTCTATGGATATTTCTTGGGAAAAATCAGAAAATATTACTTCGCATTATATAAGATACACTAAAGTTGGCACTAATTCTTGGATTAAACTCACAAACGATTCACTAACTAAAATTGACGGGAATAAATATTATTATAGTGTCACCGGACTAAAACCGAAAACACAATATAAATTTGTTTTGGTGCTTGAGTATTTAAATTTTAATGACACATACACCTGGCCCAACGACGCACGCTTCAAATTTCAAACTCAAGGTATGAACTAATTTGAGTCAAAGCCAAATATTATTGCTCTATTTACACTTCATTTAATTTTTCTTCTAGGTGATAAACCGTCAGCACCAGGAAAACCAATAATTGAACAAGTACGAGGAGATGTGTTTCGCGTAATATGGGAAATCCCCGATGACAACGGATCTCCAATTCGCGAATATCGTTTAGAAGGCCATAGCAACACATCACCAAGAATCTCATACACATACAAACCATTAGAGCGCAAACGTCGTAATTCAAAATTTACAAATACTTCAAATATTTCAGAAATAGTGAAAAAATTCATCGATTCAGAAACAATCCAAACAAACGAAAAAAGTCCAAGGAATATTCCCGATAATTACTCCAAATTACATAACATTGAGCCTTACGTTGATGAAGATGAACCTGAATGGGAATGGGAGGTATATTATAACGGGTCAGAAAATTACTGGTTAATAAGAGATTTGATTCCGAATCAAAAATATTGGTTCCGAGTATGCGCGAACAACGAATACGGTTGGGGCCCATATAGTGATATTAGTGATGCTTTTGAAGCGATTGAAATGTCAGGAGCTCGATTAGCCCACCATTCACAACAGTTTACAATATTTTTGGCTATTGCAGTACCAATACTAGCAACCGTTTGTGTTATTTCATTTTGCACCCTATTTTGCAGTAAGTATTGCAAATACCTTAACGAAATTTAAACATAGTACCTATAATACATTTTCTTAATATTATAGTTTGTAAAAGAAAAGTGAAAAACAGTAAAACTCCACCAACTATGGCACCGATTACAACATTAAGACCTGATGTCGAATTAGCAATTCTACGGGATATGCCAAGAGGTCGACCTGGTGGAACTTTTGTTCACAGCACTAATGTACTGTACACCAGTTCAGACATTCCACTCGGAGATTCTCCTGAAAGTCTGCCGCACATAAGAAGAGATCAGATCACGTTAACCAAATTCTTGGGAAGTGGTGCCTTTGGTGAAGTGTTTGAAGGGAAAGCTAAAGGTTTAGATGGACAACCTGGAGAAACACGGGTAGCTGTAAAGGTAATTCAATCCCCAAACCTTCATTTTTATTCAATAACTAGCATTTACTCGCGGCTTCGCTCGCGTGACTTTTGAAATTATGAAATCTAGTTAAAACGTATAAAGTGTACTTTCATCGCATCGCTATTGAGAACTAGATAAAAAATAAACTATAACATTATTTTAACAATATGCAAATTTCGAATGAACTCAATGATTCTTTTTTATATCGTTTTAAATATATTTTCCCACGGGAATAGGACTTCCCAAGGGATTTAGATATTTTCCCGGAGTAGAGAGTAGTTTATGTCCTTTTTCGTCCCCTCTGTAAACAATACGCAAAATGAAATCAATCACCTTTTTTCTAAGTCAGTTATCGTTATTTCATTGTTTCGTTTTAAATATATTTTCCCTCGGGAATGAGATATTTTCTCGGGATTAAAAGTAACCTATGTTTATCGCTGTATATCTTTATTTCTGCTAACAATATGCTAAGTTCGAACAAACTCAAATAATCGTTTTTCGTTTCATTTAAGATATACTTTTCCACAGAAATGAGATTTCCCACGCGACTGAAATATTTTCCCGGGGTAAAAAGTAGTTTATGTCCTTTTTCATCCCTCCTGTTAACAATATACAAAGTTTTAAATCAATTATCCGTTTTTTGAAAGTCAGTTGTTATAATTTAATATTTTCCCTCGGGAATGAAATACTTTCCCGAGATAAAAAGTAGTCTATAATCATCTCTGTCCCGCAAGCGACGTCTGTGCAAAGTTTCAAGTTGATTGGTTAAGCTGTTGAGGCGTTAAAGCCAGTCAAACAAACAAACTACCTCACTTTTGCATTTATATTAGTTAGAATGATCAAATATGTACTGAAACGCTTCTTTTTTTTAAATAGACTTTACGTAAAGGAGCCTCCGCTCAAGAGAGAGCAGAATTTCTTCGGGAAGCTCAATTAATGGCGCATTTCAAACATAATCATATATTGAAATTACTGGGTGTTTGCCGAGATAATGATCCACATTTCATTATTATGGAACTTATGCAAGCTGGCGATCTATTAACCTATCTCCGAACTTTGCGACCATTAGCGGTTTGTAATCTATAACAAATTTTAGGCATAAAAATATTAATTTAACTTTTTATTATTTTTTTATTACAGCAAACACCACAGGCACTGACATTACGAGATCTTGTGGAGATGTGTGTCGATGTTGCTAAAGGGTGCTGTTATCTAGAAGAACAACATTTTGTTCATCGAGATCTTGCATGTCGAAATTGTCTAGTATCTTCAGCGGATCCAGCTACTCGAGTTGTTAAAATTGGTGATTTCGGTCTTGCACGTGACATCTATAAAAATGATTACTATCGAAAAGAAGGCGAAGGTTTATTACCGGTTAGATGGATGGCGCCAGAGTCTCTGGTCGATGGCGTATTTACATCTCAATCGGATGTCTGGGCATTTGGTGTTCTTATGTGGGAAATTATGACGTTAGGTCAACAACCATATCCTGCAAGAACTAACTTGGAAGTGTTACACTATGTACGCACCGGTGGACGATTACATCGACCCAATGACTGTCCTGAAGAATTGTTAGTATTTTTCTCGCTTATGTACTTTAAAAAGTTATTCGAGGTTGCAGAAAAAAATTTATTCCTGTTCCTTTATGTGTCAATCATCAGCTAAAATTTGAAAATGAAATATTGAGCAGTTGTCGAGTTATCTATACTAATAAAAAGAGAAAATTTGTTTTTATGTCCGAAGAAAACTCAAAGAGTACTGAACCGATTTTGAAAATTTTTTCACTGTTAGAAAGCTGAACTATTCCAGATAAACATAATATATGATATTTGAGGTCCCCTGAACCCTAGGGGCCTAAAAAGCGCCTAAAGCACCAATCATTTCTGAAAATTGTTTCACTGTTAGACAGCTAAAATATTCCAGGTTAACACAGACTGTACTATATAAGATTATGAAGTTTTCTGAATGCTAGGGACCCAAAAAGAATCTTAAGTTAATTACTCAATTAATCTTGAAAATTTTTTCATTGTTACAAAGTTAAACTGTTCCAAATTAACATTAGCTATGTTAAGCATTAATGGTCAAAAGCTCCAAAATTAACTATCCAACCGATTTTGAAAATTTTTTTACTGTTGCGAAGTTAAACAATTCCAGACTGACAAAAGCTATATTATATTAGGTAGCTCAGGATTCTGGAGAAATTACTTTTCAAATACTATTGAATTATGAGAGAAGTTAACGTGAGGTCAAAATTATTCGTCAGGGTATTAGAAACTCAAAAAGAGCTTAGAATGATCAGCTAGATGAATCTTGGATAGTAAGATCATAGTGATTATGAACTACTGGGTAGTAAGGTTATAGTGATTGTGGACCACTGAGTAGTAAGGTTATAGTGATTATGGATCACTGAGTAGTATGATTAAAGTGATTATGGGCCATTGGGTAGTAAAGTCAAAGTGATTATGAACCAATAGGTAATAAAGTCATAGTAATTATAGATTACTGAGTAGCAAGATCATAGTGATTTTGGATCACTAGTAGTAAGGTCATATTGATTATGGAATACTGAGAAATTAAAGATCACTAAAATTACAAAATAAATTTGGATTCTTTGTAACTTTGAGCAGAATGGTCTTTTTCATTGCGTTTTTTTTACTATTATTCATAAATACATATATATATATATATATATATATATATATATATATATATATATATATATATATATATATATATATATATATAAATCTCTTGTCAGTTACTGACCATAACCTCTCCCTTTTGGAATGGGTGGGAATGGGACAAAAATATTATTTTCGGTGACATCTCTACTTTAGAATCGTTTAGCAAGCCAAGCCAATCACTATAAATAACATTTCGTACAGAATTTCGGAATATCTGATTTAAAAGTAATTGACCTAGAAAATTTGTTTCCTTCAAAACCCCGTTTGATTTTTTAATTTTTGATCACCCCCTGAAGCTGTGTATTGAAGATGTTTTTTTAAGCGTCGAATAATGCGTCGTCATCGGACAAAAGCAAAATAAAATTTTTCTTGATACCTAAAAGAATGTCTGATAATGTGTAAAAGATTTCAAATCGATTGCATATAAGGTCTCAGAAAAAAATTATTAAAAATGTTTCTTTTTTTCCCTGAATTTTTTCTTAATTCTAAATTATAACCCCTTAACTGAAACACCAAACTATTTTTTATTTTTTTTTATTTTTCACAGACATCAACTGATGTTAAAATGTTGGAGTTATAATCCTGAATGCAGACCGACATTCAAATACTGTTTAGAAATTTTAGAAAAATTAAAACAGAGTATCATAAACAATACATTGCAGCTGAATGCAAGAGCTGTTAATGGTTCTCTTCAAAATCAAGGCAGTGGTATGTAAAATTCATGTATCTGTGCATGATATCTTTCATTTTTAATTTTTATCAATTACTACAATCATTTTGCTTGCTGATTTGTTTCCGAAGACTACCATCTTTTTTTACATCTTCTTTGTATGAAATATATAATTTTTTTAAAAATAGTTTATTGCAAATTTAATTTTCTTTATTCCTTCTAATACTCAGAATATTAATAGAAAATTTCCAGTGTTTTTTGTTATTTTAACCCTCGAAAGACCAAGCGAGGGTTAAAAGACGATATCTGGTAAAAAATCTTGTGATTCCCTTGGTCTATCTAGGGTTAATATAAATGTTTATTGCATGAATTCTAATTTAATAATTGCTTTGCTTACAGCTGAAAATTGTCTGGCTAATCCATCTTATATGCTTGACCACAATTCTAATTTTTCAGAAACATCAGGTATATCATTTTTAACTTTATGCATATTAATATCTCTGGCATATGTGCTACCGACTAGATGAAATTAAAAGACACTTTGGATAATTGCTTGCACTTTGTTATTTATCATATTATTTGAACGATTTGGTCAGTAGCGCACATATAATAAATAGAAAATTCTTAGTTCAGCCATTGTTTTATGTTACAAATAAGCAATTATCTAAGAATTTTCGACTAGTTTATTTCCATTTTCTGTATTCATATTTCTAATTCAGTCATAAACATTTAAACAGTGTCGAGTCAGAAGAATTTCAAGTGAGAGATTCATCTTCGTACGTGCAGGTGAAATACGTAAAATAAATATTCTGACTGGTAATCCATCACATACATATTAGTTCGAGAGCCCGTCGTATACAAATCCTATGTATAAGATACATGAATGACTTTTTGTGCATGAGTACTTCTACTACCGGCTCAAAAGGAGCCACCATTTATTTAAGCTAATTTTGCCCGCCACAGATATGACGTCATTTTTGGTTACAATTTTTAATGTTTACTTAAATCATGGAAAGCATGGATGAAATTTACGTCAAAATGTAGATTTCAAGGCATACAATGAGGTTATAGTGGGATGTCAGGCTTAATTAATCTGTAGCTACGCGTGTTAATTAATCGAGAGTGCCAGGGGGTTGCGCGCTAATTAAGCCTGGCACCTCAATATAAACTCATTGTATACGTTGAAATCTACATTTTGATATAAATTTCATCCATGTAATTTCTTGAATTATAAAAATTAAAAATCGTAATCCGAAATGACATCATATTCTGTGAGGCGAATAAAGTTGGTTTAAATAAATGGTGGCTCACTTTAAGGTTCTTTAAGGTTCTAAACTTCACATTCGATTACATTACAAAAAACAACAATGCTTGTTCACTGTTCAACGTTTAATCCAACACTGCATTGGCCGTTTATACTATTCCAGTGGCGCTGGAATGGGCTAACTAAAATGAAAAGTAGACCGTCAATCCAATCACTGGACTGGATTGCTTACTGGAATGGATACATTCCAGTGCATTCCAGTGTCGATCTACATTATTCTAGTGATATTCCAGCACTGGTTTCGATCACTGGACTGGAATGCTACTGGAATAATGTGAACGGGCTATCATGTATCTTATACATAGGATTTCTATACGGCGAGCTCTAGGACTAATATACCTACTACTGATTTTGACAGTTGTCAACTTTACCTTACATTACTACGATCTCTCATTGTAAATTCGTTTGATTCTAGACTAAGGGTGCTACACAATCAATGAAATAAGGAATAAGAAATAAGGAATAAGAAGTATGCCATCTAGTGACGTTGAGTGGAACTTTAACGTAACTGCTCATAGATATAAATATGTAGGTACTTTTGTACGTCAAAATTCGTGATTTTTTTTCACTTTAGTGACAAAAAAAGTCATCACGAACGTTATTTTTTCATGAATTTTAATGTACAAAAATACCTAAATACATATACCTATGGCCAGTTACGTTAAGTTCCATTCAACGTCACTAGATGGCATAATTCTTATTCCTTATTTCTTATTCCTTATTTCATTGATTGTGTATGACCCATAATATTTTCTTAAATACTCTTAACTTCGATAATTGTCAAAAATCGATATGACACAAGTACAAATTAACACTAAACCAACAATTAACTAATCAAATTCTCATGCCATTGTATGTTGGCATAACATTTATCGAAGTAATACTGTAATTAGCTTAATTTTTAATTAAAGACGAACAAACAATAAAATTAACTTTCTTTTTAAATAGGTGAAACCAGAGCATTAACATTTACTAATAACAATCAACCAGACATACAAGAGACAATAACATCTTCACCAAACGCTCCTGCAGAAATACCAAAATATCTAGAACTTATTTATGATGCTGAAGATACACCCCCAGAACCAATCACCTCAATAGACGGCTACGAAGTGCCACGTTCGAGTATACGCAGTAATAAAAGTGTAACAAGTGTAACAACTGAACCAGCCATAAACAGACTACGGCCATTATCGGCCAATGCTTCACTACAAAGAAATAATTCAGCACACCGGTTCCAACCTCGCGTATATCGTTCGAACAGTACCGTGTCGAATCGTACGAGAACAACAAGTCTTCCTAGAGTTCCATTACATTCCATTGCTCGCTCAAACAGTTTAATACGACCAAAATCAGGGATATCAAGTGCAAATTTTAATCATAGAAATAATGATCATATCTCTAGTAACGGTGATGTAACTAGTATTACATTGAGAAATAATAGTGATATTAATACATCTGAACGATTATTGCCATCACAAAATGCAATTAGATGTAGTACGTATAGTAACGTAACGCAAGCGCAGAAACCACTTTTAACGGAAATTACACCTATTACATCCGTAACTAATGACATTCGACATGGTAATCGCAGATCATTTAATAGTCACTCAATTTGTTAACTATGAGATTAGAAATTCATAAATTTTGTTCAAAGTACAAAAGATATGTAAAATATATCTCACAAAAAAGTATTAAATTTCCTAGCTTTACTTTACAAATTATTTTTAAATTTTAATTAATTAATTTAAAAGTGATATTAGCGATGTTATACGACAAAACACTATTATAATGAGTCATATTTTATTTTATAAATAAAATATACTAAGTTTTAAGACATTCAGAGATTGTGTTTAACGAATAAGTTTCATTTGCATTATAATTAATAAAATAAAGTATTCGAGAAGTCCCTGTACACTTACTGTTTTACGTACCGTTATGGGCGCATGTCTACAGACCTCTAATGGGCATTTTCGAAAGTTGTTGTGAGAGAAAAGTACAAATTCATTTTGTTGGATGCTTTTCCATTGTACGGTGACTTTTTGGATACGCTATTGTAAACAGTTTCTATGAAACTGCCTATATTTTACAAAATATGGCGACATTTTCTTTATTTTTATATGAAAGTAAAACATTTCACATCACAGTAAATTATACACCAAATAAATAATACCTTTTTTTTTACTTTATTAATATTTTTTATTTTAATTGTTTTCCTATGTCTATCGTATAAGCACAAATTTTAGTCAAAAGAAACAATAAAGTTCAGTTTGAAAGTCGTGTAAAAATGAACATTTAAAAATATTGTATTATATTTAAATTATTTTAAACTTATAGAAAAAAAATGTATAATATTAAAAATTGTTGTAAATCTTGGTTGTAAATACGAGTAGTATGAATATCTTGTAAATATATATGTAATAAAATTGTACATACTTAAATTATATCTGACAAATAATGTAAATATTTTTTTATGTAAAATAAACGATTCAATTTAATTTCAACTTTTCTTTAAACCGCCATAAATAAAAAACCTTACGTATCATAAACCGGAATGTATAAGAATTCAGAGTTGACTGGGAACAAAACCAATAATTTCTTTTAATTACTATAACTTCTGTTTTATAGCTTGAAGATGGTATTTGAGTTCATCATATCATGTATTATTCAAAATGCTTTGATATGTATATATTCACTAGATATTCACTAATACAAGTGCCGCCATCTGTAACAGATTTATCGAAATACGGTATAATTGTAAGTAATTACCAACACACTATAGTATAAATTCTATTTTGCAAATTCCTAGGGTATCATTTTTTGATGTTGACATCTCTGAGTTTTTGTTTCTTTTTTGCAACCTTATACATAATTAATATACAAAAATAATGTTAATATAAACTGGTAGAATATTAGCGGCTTTACCCTCACCCCTACTGAGAACTAGATTTATCAGTAGTGATCTCACGCATGCGCTACAGTATAAAACAATCTTTTTTAATGTTTTTAAAATTCTGTCGACCTGACCAATTATTATTTAAAACCCTATCGACTGCTATTACGGTTTTTGTTTTTCTCTTTATACGAGGTCATTTCAGTTTAGATGGAGTGCTAATATAATAGAGCCGTGATGATCAATGGCACTTACAAAAGCTTCTTAATTCTTTTAAAACCGTTAGTTAATTGTAATAATGTTATCAAAGTGTAGACCATGTTCCTGTCACTCTTCATAAACCTTTGAGGAGAAAATGTACAGCTTACTGCCGCCGCTGTACAATAATCCACGAGAAGGCGTTGATGATACTTGTAGGCTAGAATCCCTATACTATCTAAAATAGAGTCGGGACACGAGTTTTGATAGTCCGCCATTTTTCATCAAAGGTTCATCTAAAATAAAATGGAGTATTATAAGATGGAGATCAAGGCACCAAATTAGAATGTCTATCAAACTGTTCCACTTGTCGCCAGTGGGTACGTAAAATCTCCCCACTATGTTGTGTACGTACACACTGTTTGCAATGGTGTTGGTTTGGTGTTTTGTGAATACGTGTGCGTATTCACACACACGTATTCACAAAACACTTATTATGGGACAGACCAACCTGTCCAATTCAAGTAACAATGTCTAACAATGTATTACAATGCACTGTGTGTTCGGCGACGGACACCGACTGACTACATGTCTTAAGCCGTGTTGGGCACACTCTGGACTCACCACTAGTTACAATTTTCTACACTTACGCTGAGGACTTGATGGAGATCTTACTTATATGGGAGGAATTGACAAAATTGGTCACGAAAATGGTACATATAAGGCTTTTTTTACCACTCGTGACGTTAATAATCCACGAATACTGATGTGAATATAGCGAATATAATAACATAAAACGGATAAAACAGAAAGTAAATACAGTACTTATTCTCAAATAGAAACACGCCGGGACTGGGGAAGTGAGTGTTTCCATTTGAGAATCACCAATGTCGGTTGATGATATTTAATAATAAGGAAATATATATATAGAAATTACATAGGTATGAAATAAACTCTTATAGTTTAAATTACTTTATAAAGCGGATATCCAATGGTAGTGACTCCGATTTTACATAGTGACGTCAGCGAATTGTATAATATACAATATAAATGATACGACGCAAAATAAAAATTGTTAAGTTTATTTTAAAAACGATCGAAAAACCCACTTTATAACTGAGTTGAACATTGAAAAAGATTCCAGAAGATTCTATTCAAAAGCTAACAAAGATAATATAGAAGCTCGCGTTTCCATTTGAGAATAAGAACTGTACCGCTTTCGTATCCGACGAACACGAGTGCCATCTTTGATTTACACTTTTTTGAATACTTTGAGTTTCGTCTCCTTGTCTAATCTCTATATAAAATAAATTGGAAATAAATATATAAAAAAATCATTTAATTTAACCTAAAAAGAATGATTAAATTAAAAAAAATTTAATTGTTCATTAACACATAACTTACTAACGATAATTATGTATTCAGACGTATGATAATTAATTTTGACATTTATCTGATGAAAAATGGCAGCCAAGTCCCAACTCTATTTCGGATAGGGACTTAAGCCTACAAGTACCAACAGAGCCACATGGCGGACCGTGACAATAAAAATTGGTCCTTGAACACAAATGACAGGGAAATGATGTAGACTAGCCTGTACTAGATTTGCAGTAAATGAAAATAAAAGAAAGCCCAGCCACTTAATATTTAACAAATAAAAAAAATTAATTTTCGCTAATTTTTTAAATTTTATTTGAATTTTATTCAGTACAAAAATTATATTTTATTGAACAACCCATGACTTTAACTGTCACGTACAACATTAACAAAAGATGACAACATATCTTCTTCCTCTTCATCGACAATTTCAAAATCAATTTTTGCACGCTTACTTCGATGGCCCACATCAACCGATGACTCGTTAATTTCAATCACATCCTTATTAATATCTTTTTGTTTCAAACTAAATTCTGATCTCTCTAAAACTAGATCATCATTTTGTGGAAAATTTTGTGGCGGACGATTTTCATTATTGCAAAAAACAACAGATCCATCTGATTCTTCGTTATTGCTTTGTTTAATACCATTAAGCATTTCCTCTTTGTTGTCCAAATTCATTTCGTAGTCTGAATCGATTTCTTCTATATTATTTAAACTGTCTAGTTGTTTTAAAGTTTTTAGATCTAGATCTAGACCTGAATTATTGTGCGTAGTTTCATTTGCTTCGATAATATTTACTTCATCTTCTTCAATATTAATTATCTCATCTTCTTTGTCTTCCATAATTTCAATTGGTTCTTTCGCTTCTTTTAGTTCTTTTGGCTCTTCCATAATTTCTATTATTTCTTGTCTTTTTTCATTACAATTAGTTAACTTAGTGAACTCTTTGTCTGCGTAATAGTCCTTCGGGAAATTTAAAGTAGAACAAACGGGGTGTAGAATTTTATCTATTGACAGTAGAGCATCAGCACATAATTTCGATATTGATTCATTACGGCTCGTTTGTCCTACTGAAAATATATGAACCGCATATTGAATTGGTGGTGGAAGAGTTGGATGTGGACACAGAACGGTAATTAAGAGACATCTATACAATTCGACACAACACTGTGTGGATTTGTAATAATTGTTTTGTTTTTGTTGCATGTCCAACAATTGAGCAACAACGAATTCTTGTAACATCTAAAAGTTAAAGATTTAGATTTGAAAAAATTGTTTTGCTAGAGTAAAATAAATATAAACAATCTATGAGACCGGGAATTTAATATATTTTAATATTTACTATTAAATAGTATATTTCAACTATCTTTTAGAAAACACGTCATCAATTAGGTTTTTGAAGAAAAATTTTTTTTGTCATAAATGGAAAGATCATATATAAGTTTTATAAGAAAACTCTTTTTATTTTTTTTTTAAACGTAATAATTAAGAAGTTATATTAAATTAAAAATAAATTTTCAAACTTAGAACCGATAACGGGCCGATAGTTCACGAGCGCTTATGTGACGTAATAAAGGTTATATAGTCTGAACATAGCTAAATTAGTGTCTTTTTATTTTCAAATAGATTATAGACCAAGAGTTACTGGCTGATTTGCGATGGTCATTTCAACACGCGTTAAATTAAGAAGATAAAATCTTGGATACTTTACACAGAAATTCAGTTCTGGCAAGCCTATTCGACTCAACCCGGCCGAATAGGCTTGCCAGAACTGAATTTTTATGTAGAGTAAATAGTATCCAAGATCCTATCCTCTCAATTTAACGCGTGTTGAAATGACTATTGCAAATCGACCAGCAGCTCTCCTACTATTACTGTTGCTATGAAATTATTGTTACTATGAAATTATTGTTGCTCTGAAATTCTTGTTTCTATCTAAATTATTGCTTGCTATAAACTTCACTGTCGAAATATCGAAACTAAAGAAATATTGAGCTTGTTTTGTACCACTTTGTGATAGCAATACAAAAATAAATCCGGAAAAAAATATCCCTCAAGATTTTGAACGTCGAAATTAATGAAACAACCATCAATAATTTTTCCTACTAAATTTTAATAATTTTGACACTTTTGACATATTACCTTTATGACGTCACAGATTTCGCGATCTTTTATAGTGCTGTTTTTAACCAAATTTAATATTTTTTAAAATTTTTCAAGTTTTAATTAATTTATTATTTATTATACCTATATCATTTTTAAAAAATTTTTCGTATCGGTTATCAATATTATTTATGATGTAGAATTGAAATAAAATAAAAAAATGATATTTATTTTTTATTCAAAAACCCAATTGATTAATACTTTTCAAAATGACGTCAATATATAGATTTTATACCAATAAGTGCAACCTTAGACCTTAAAATATTGCTTCAGGTCAAAATTTGGTCACCCCATTCCTGAGATAGTTACTCGCATAACAGCAAATATCGGAGAAAATACAATCGTAAAAATTTGTCCTTTAAAAAAATTGTAATATACCCTTTTAGTATACCATAATCACCAAATATTTTTATATTTCACTACTAAAATTAAACTAAGAAGGTGATTAAATGACTTTAAATATTAAACATATCCAAAAATTACCATACCTTATGGAAATGAGGTTCAATAAAACACCCAATATACTTGAAAATATTTTGCAAAGATTTTAAAGCCCAATAACTGATATCCTCGGCTCGTACGTTTAATTCGGTAATACTCCTGAAATAATAAAATATAAAACAATTTTCTTTTCTTTTTAATTTAGGAAACTCTTGTGTTTACCTTTGCATCGAAATTGAATGTAACTTATTTTCAGAAATATTTTTATTCTTCTTCTTTGAATTGTGTTTGGAACTTTTTTGTAACGTTACTTTCGGTGCTACTTCTTCTCTTAATGATTTTACATCTCGTAATATTATCGGTGTCAATTCTTTAATGAAATAATGTAAGGAACAACCGCCTTTTGCTACTAGAATCCACTTATTCAAACATTTATATATGGTTATTTTTAACGTCCTTCAAAAATTATTCAAATTTAGAATAATAAAAACTTAAATATTCTTTTTTAAGAGACAAAATGACAGTATTCAAATATATAGGAAACAAAAATTATAAATCAATATAAAATTTCATAAAATATACATTCTTTTCAATTAAATTTTTATTTGGTAGGTTCACTGTTCAGTTTAAAAATATGGCAATGTCTCACACGTCAAGGGGTATATTTCTGATAAAATCTTTTAAGTTGATATCTGAAATCTGAAATGAGCTACTATGTCTTAAAACCTTTCTAAATTTGTTCCCTGTAATATTTATCAGAAAAAAGAAACATTTCCCTCACATTCAATCTGCAACAGACATCAAAAGATATCTAAACTATTATTATTAAATTTTATTACGTTATAATTCAAGAAACAAACAATATTATGGGTAATGTCATTACCAAACATATGACTGGAGTTGTTATAGCGCATAAGTGTCTACTTGTTATTTTTGTTACCATATTTATAAATATACCTAGAATTATTACCATATAAAAATGATACTGAGTCATTCCATTTGAAATCAACAAATGAGCCGTTTATTTTGAAAGTGGGGCGAGTCCATATTTTGTTATTGCGAGATATTTAAGGGTTTGCGTTTCAATAAATTTAAAAATATTGGTAAGTGTTAATAGGCATATTTTTTGTATTTTGTATTATTAGATAATGTAAGTTTATAATCCAATAGTGTTTATAGTGCTGGCTAAAAAAAATAGTGGTTTTATTATAACTAAATGGACTTGCCTCACTTTCAAAATTAATGAATTATTGTAATCGTTAATTTAAATGGATAATATTTTAGTTTTATCATTTAAAAATAAACATAATAAAAACTTTTCACACGACAGTTCAACTTCAGAAGCACGTACTGTGACATTATTACCCTCTGCCAGTGCCTTAGTAGTAGAAATGAGCGTATGAAAATAAGTATATACTTTAAAAGGGCGACTCATCCCCTTTGTAGTGTTGCTTAAAATGAATTTTGAAAATTTATTCTAATTGTTTTAAACTATTATCCTTGTAGAAGTTTTTAATTACTCAAATAGTACGATTATGTCGGCACAGTCATCCCCGTAGTTAACTTCCCCTGGATTTAATATTAGGGAATTGAGTAAAAAACAGATCGATTACATTTTTTTACGTACATTTGAAATCTGTAAATAAAACTTTATTATATTTTATCTTTTACCCCTTTTCGCAAAATTAACCCCCAAATTTTAACCCTAAACTACCCCTGTTGGTGTAATTTAAGCAAATTGCACATCAATATATAGCTTCTTAAAAAAGAGCAATATGGCTAATTTAAGCTTTTGCTCTATTTCCGTTTTCGAGATATTTGAAAAATTACATTTTCACCCCAATTTTTGAAGGACGATTTCACCTCTTCAAACCGCTTTTCCGCAGATAAAAAAAATACGTGTTACTTATTTTTTAGTGTTCTACAACATATCTAAGTTTCATCAAAATCAATAGGTCCAGTCTCGGAAATTTTACTTGTAACATGGACTTGCACCACTATCAAAATAAACATATTTACAATACTGTTAAGAGCTAAAAGAAAAACTTCAATCTTCCAAATATTAGGCTTCTGAATTTTTTTGACTATAGATTGTTGACAGATAAAAGGATCATATTAAGTCTTATCTGTAACTACCATTATCTTCATTTTTTTCAAAAATGGACTTGCCCCACTTTCAAAATAAACGGCTCAAATCAACATTTATATAATGACTTTATTAATTCAACAGTCCATTTTTTTATTTGGTTATAGTATAAAAAATTTTGTTTCGATTTTCCTAAAAGTAATACTTTTAAAAAATTATATTTCCTAAAAAAGTGAAAATAACAGAATGGCACTAATTGGATATAATGAACGAAAATATAGACTATATTTTCTGAAAATATCAGATTTTTATTATTTCCTCCACATGGATTTTTTAGAGGTCAAAGTTTAGCATCTTTCAAAATTATCAGTTTTCACAATTTTTTTCGTAGAAGATATCATTCTAGGACAATGATAATTACGTCATAGGATCAGAAAGGTTAGTACTTTATTCCTAAAAAAATCAATCCTTAATGTGCAACAGGGTTGACACAGGATTCAGTTAAAAATCGTAAAAATGAGAAAAAATTGGGCAATTTCAGATAGCCGCCATTTTGGTCTTAATTGTTACAGTTCAGTTTTATTTTATATAATATGGAATGCACATTTATTACTCTATCAAATAAAGCAAAAGTCATTTTTATACCTATTCTAAATAAAAAGCTAGAGTCAATTATGTACAAGTATGAAATTGACCCAATTTTTGACTTTGGAGGGGTACTGACCGGAAGTTACACAATAAAAAAATAAAATGATAGTGGTTTAACGTTTCCGGCACTACAAAGATTATCCTCATTTTTTTTTTTATTAAAATTAAAAAACATGCGGCACACCCATTTGTTGATTTCAAATGGAATAACTCTACTACAATACAATAAAAAAAAAAAAATAAAGATTCAGTTTCGGTTCATAGAACGGTTCAGTTCATGTAATGAAGAAATATCTGTCATAGCCTCATCTGTGTGAACGGTGTAATCTCATATGTAAGAGAAATAACTTGGGCCGTGTTCAATCCATAGTATACGTCAAATCAACTAAAAATGATCTGACGTTTAACAAACAAAATAATTACCAAATTAAGCAAAATTACTATACTATAATTTATTAGGTAGAGAGACAGAAAATTAGGTATTTTTTAATAATTTTACTTCATTTGTTACATTTGTTTTTAGTTAATTTGACCTACAGAAAAAATTCTCGCATATGTGTACTATTAACTTGCGCAAACACATACCAGCAAAAATCTGACGTCTGCTACCATGAAAGCCTGTAGAGATTACATATTAACATTTTTGTTAGTATATTTACGCGGTTTAGTAGAACACATGCGCAAGAATTTTTTCTACCACGGATCGAATGCGGTCCTGTGTATAAATGAACGATTACATCACCAATTGTTTTAGCGCTATTTTTGAAAGTAAAACAAAAATTAATTGTTTCTGGATGAAGTATACAAAAAAGGAAAACTGAAAGTATTTTTTGTTACTTATAATTCATCCAAATAAGTCGTTTGAAATATTTTTTGACAAATTGGGTGAGTTTTTTTTTTAAAAAACAAAAACTCTTAAATTGTAATTACTTTATTACTTAAAAGCTATCAAATTTATTAATAATTAACGACTGATTTAACTTCCAAGATTACATTATAAACTACATGAAATACTGATTTCTATAATATTTAATTGAATAAAGACATTTTAACACGTTGACGGTCTAACGGATTCGGTTCGTCGTCGGTTGTTATGAATCGGTTTATCACTTACTCGTGGGCTCGTTTATTTATATAATGATGTTATTATTTGTTGTTATATATTTTTGTAAGTCCATTGTAATGAATAATAAAACTTAAACACAACGAAACCGCCGTTATGATAAAAATGTGTCCCTGTGTTTATTTTGTGTCCATATTAAAGTTAAGAAAACTATGAAAACAACCACTTCAACAATATTAAAATCTGCTGTGGTGTGATACAATTTACAACAATAAAAATTAAAAGTTAAATGAGTTAAGGTCCCACAGCTTATTGTTGGAAAGACGGGCTACTTCCCCTTTCCATACTCAAACCCTAATTGAATTCTCTTCCCGACGACCATCAGTATAAAACCCACATACAATTCCATCCCGCTCCCCTCGCACCACAACGACACATACAACCCTAGACGTCGCCGTCGTTGTGATGCAAAGTTATGCTATTGACGATAGTTATTACTGGGAGCGTGATAGAGATGTCGTTGGCCACACTTAGATGCATGTTACAACCAAGTCAGGTAAACGTTAATACATATATGTGATGTAGGTTGCATAAAAACTTTCGCTGATGTATCCCGGTTACAACGGTTATGGGCGCGTGGGAAGTAAAGTGAAACCTGACTAACTACGAAGCAACGCTGTACCGCGTCAACAATTCCGTATAAAGCGTACACCAGTAAGATATACAAACATAACTCACTTTCTATCTAAGTACCGCAGCAGTGAAGCAAAACTGTGGTAACTATCGGATCTATCATACCTATTGTGCCTAAACAGAGAGCGAACTACGGTTGTTTATGTATTGGTGTATTATTTGTCAAAACAGTGTATCAGTTGAGCGCTTCATCACGATGCCTCATGACCATTAACGTGTTAAAAAATCAAAGTTAATCATGAAATTCTGAGTTTATTTTTCTTATGTATCATATATATCACGTGTATCCTACTAGTCTTATCTTTATTATCTTGTTTTTAAACCGTATCACTATGACTGTCATGAATGTCCCTTCGCACAATGATTAGTATAAAATTAAAGACATACCTACATGGAATATAGTAGCCAGACTTTTCAATCCATGATAATTCTTTTAAGAAATAGTTACACAATTGAACAGAGTACGGCAATAAATTGGTCCCTAGACTAAAATAATTATTAAAAAAAAAAAGTTGTTTTTAAAATTTAAATCAAATCCAGATATTTTAATTACGTATATTTACCATTCAATAAGTGAAATTAGAACTTCGAATAAACTAGTATGAATTTTTGAAATTAATGTTTTTAATGTCAGTGTATCCAGGCTGGGATTTTTTACAATGTCCGACCAACAAACTGATAAACCACGTGATACAAGATTTAAAATCGCATCAACGTTAACCGTTTTTATTGCTGGAAAAGGAGTTCTGAAATTAAACAAGTTAAATTATATTTAGTGGTCTAAAATAATTTGAGTAAGTAAGATCAAATTTATGAAAGCTATTGTTGTCTTATATTCGTATAAAAGGTTTTCAGTAGTTATTAAATGGCTTCAGAACACTAAAGTCATACATTCGATTCCTGGCTAACAATGAGACGTAGTGATAGGATGTAACGCTCATAACGATGATCATAAAACAATATACTATATTGTAAAATTAAATAAATATCAATTAACATTGAAATAATTATATAGAAATTATCAAAAATTAGAATTGTTTGTGTAATATAAACTTTATATAGGTAAGTTTGTTCGCATAGACATAGCTTCATATTAAATATGAAACTAGAGACCCGAGAGAAAATGAACTGAGAGATGTGCAGAAACGCATTTTAAAAGGGATCAATCTAAGTCATTTTGAAGGTAAGGTCGATATCTGCCAAATACATGTGTTTTATGAACCATAGGCCAATGAGTTGATTTATTTTACCCAAATGAAGACAGATCTCTTACTTCAAAATAATTTGGCTATATAACATTTTAGTAACGAAACGACAAACGTTTACATAAAGGGTATAGCCGGATTTGTATAAGGAATATAACCACAATAGCAACTCATATTAATAACTGTACTAACGGTATGGTGAGGTTATAAGTAATTGATATCTACTACCTTCCCGGCCAAAACCAAGTAATTACGTAAAGAACTACAAAATAACCAAAAATGATTGCTTTTTTCAAAAAATTTTTTCTCAGTAACTGCTCAACATAGGAAAGTAATTCCAAATCCACATAAAGGCAAATACTCTCGAGAATATTTATTAACGTTTCAATCTTCGTTATTAAGGGTAATAAACGGATAAAATCCGATCTAATGTTGTTTTTATAGAGTTCCTATTAAGTGATCACTTCTAAAAAAAATGTAAAAGTATATTAAGGATGTTTGGGAGGTACAATCGGAGATAAAAGTACATGAAATTAGAAATTCGTGAATAATTGCGTTGTATAACAAACTATGAGGTAAATAAATAGTTATCTTTGTTAAATAATAGCTATCACTACAACTGATTGTACAATACATCAAACTATAGCTCTCAGCTGACTACAAGAGCTGAGTACATTCTGAGGATTTTTCGGAGGAATTTCAAAATGCTACGAGACGATTGAAAATTTAGTAGAATGTTCCTCATTAAATACTAAGGCCCCTGTGAAAATTTCAAACCGATTCACTAAGCCGTTAAAAAGTTATTTAATCTGTTCTGTTTTCGAATTTCCATAAGAGTACGTGTAAAATTAGTTTGTTTTTTTTAAATAACTTTTTAACGGCTTAGTGAATCGGTTTGAAATTTTCACAGGGGCCTTAGTATTTAATGAGGAACATTCTACTAAATTTTCAATCGTCTCGTAGCATTTTGAAATTCCTCCGAAAAATCCTCAGAATGTACTCAGCTCTTGTAGTCAACTGAGAGCTATAGTTTGATGTATTGTACAATCAGTTGTAGTAATAGCTATTATTTAACAAAGATAACTATTTATTTACCTCATAGTTTGTTATACAACGCAATTATTCACGAATTTCTAATTTCATGTACTTTTATCTCCGATTGTACCTCCCAAACATCCTTAAGACACAGTAACTGTGTCTTAATGTACTTTTACATTTCAAACCTCGCTATTAAGGATAATAATAAGAATAAAATCCGATATAATGTTGTTTTTATAGGGTTCCTATTAAGTGACCACTTCCAAAAAAAAAAATGTAAAAGTAATTTAAGACACAATAACTGTGTCTTATAATGTACTTTATTATCATACAAAATTTCATCTAAATTCAAGGGGCGCAACATAAAAAAAATATTTGCCCCTCTACTAGGTCCGACCCTGGAATTAAATATGTCAATCAAAATCCTTTTAGTGTTCCTAATAAAGTGTTTTTATCTATCTCCTATAGTTTTCGAAATAATTCAGGAAAATTGAAGAAGGACATAGTCAGATATAGGGGAACTGCTGATTACTTGATTATATCGAAAACTAAAAAAAGTCCTTTATTAGACACAACACTTTATTTCTAAATGTCTTTCGATTGACATGTTCAATTCCGGGATCGAACCTACTGGAGGGGCTGTTATATTTCTACACATTTTCTACCCATTTCTATACATTTGAGGTGTCCCTTGAAGTTTTTAAAAGCAAAGGAGGTCGCGAGCTAAAAACTTAAGAATCACTGCTTTAAAGCAGTGTTTTTCAACCTTTTTCATGGTGCAACCCCTCTAGGATAGAAAAATGTTTCGCGACCCCCTAGTATAAAAAAAATTTCGGGACCCCTACCCTCTGCTATTTCTAACTTTTATTTTATTTTGTTATAAATATCGAATCCGTTTATCATTATTGATTATTTTCAGTTCGGTAGGTGTCAATTAAATATATACGTAACAAAGGATTTGGAACAGGCATATTTTTATATCGACATTGAAGTTGACAACTTATAGTAGCTTCTGAACGTGCACGCGACTTGTGTGAGGGAGACATAGCACAACGCGATGAGCGCTGTGTGGAGCATCAAGCGAGTAAAGGATGGCACTTTTGAATTCTATGAATTGTGAATTCGCTTTGAATTGTGTTTACATTTATTCAATTGACTTGTTTGTTTAGCAGTTGCTCACTGTGTTTCACTCTTTAATATCCAAAATTCTGTGTTCAAATATTGGTGTATGTTTAAATACGGATAAAAATCCGCCATACACTAATAATGTTTCACAGGCACTCGATAACATTTGAAATTAAAAGTGTTTACATTTATTCAATTGACTTGTTTGTTTAGCAGTTGCTCACTGTGTTTCACTCTTTAATATCCAAAATTCTGTGTTCATTGTAATTATTAAAAATGGATGAGTTTCTGGAAAGACATGCACAACCGTCAACTTCAAATTCCAATGAGAGTAATGAAACAAAAACAAAGGAAAAGCGTCTATATGACGACAGTTATTTAAAACTCGGATTTACTGTTATTGAAAATAAGCTGCAGTTATTTGTTTTGAAATTTTATCAACCGAAAATATGAAACCATCACATTAATATAACCTTTACTTAACCTTTTCTTTATTAAATATTATATATTGAACTAGAGTGGTTTTATTGTTAAAGTAACTGCGACCCCCCATGGGGTTGCGACCCACAGGTTGAAAAACACTGCTTTAAAGTATAAGATGGTTACTGTAACATTCTATAATGCCAAAGAATATCCTGCAATCGTACGGCAATTGAAACACCTCTATAAGATATTACTAGCTTGTAAGTCATACAGGGTACTTCAACAGGATACTTAAACAATGATGAAAAGAAAATTCAATAGCTTTCAAAATAATTATACAGGCTGATTTTTTGGATCTCGTAAACTACAAGAGTATGAGTTTAATTTAACATCATCTTCCGTTTTAAATAAACTAAAAGTTTATAATTTCCTTACTGGGGAAGTCCCGTAATGTACTATCTCGTAATGAGATGATTCCAATTAATTTTCGATATAATCTACCGTTTTTGAGTTATAACATGAACTTTTTTTATTGGAATCCATATTATTTTATAAAGGTGTTAAAAAGTTGGTACCGTTGACACTAAGAGTTTTTCAGTGATATGCAATACATATTTTTATTACACCAATACCTCAATTTGCGTCGTGGTTACGTTCCAAAAAAACACGATGCAAATTGAAACGACGCAAAGTGAATTATGATTTTCTATAGCAAACCATGTAAAGATCGAAAATAGGTTTCAGGGTTACGAAAATACTACTTTTTAAAAAGAAAATTGAACAAAGTAAACATTTAAAAAACAAAAATAATATAAAATTTTATTACATACATACAAAAAACAAAAAGACAAAAAAAAAACAAATTTAATTAAAACAAAATAAAATAATCAAGTAATTTATAAAAACAAAGTAAAAATTAATCACTGTCTGATGAGTCCATAGTGGCTATTGTCGTAAGTCGGCTTTCTTTCACAAAAAATTGGTCCAATGTTTGCGTTTGTCCAAAAAATTTCGAAAAAGAAATTAAAGACTCGAACCCAAAACAACGCAACTTCGAAAATCTAACGACGCACAGTGAATATTAGTACTAATTCAGCAGCGACGCAACTTCGAAAAAACGCAAACCGAAACGACGCAAAGCGAGGTATTGGTGTATTACAAAATTTAATTTTAAGTTATTACAAAATTTAATTTTTTACTTCTGTTAAAACGACATGGTATTTAGGGAATTAGTTAGAACTATGAGTTAGAAATATATAGAAGTAGGTAAAAAATGTGTAGAAAATCGGTATGTAATCTGTAATCAATTATTTCTGCGACCCACTTAAATAGTTTTGGTGACCGCTACTTTGAGAATCACTGATCTAACTATTAAAGTTTACGAGGTCTCGATGGTTACCATAAAAAATCAGCCTGTATATATATTATCTACTTCAATAAAATAAATTGTGAATTAAATATCTTACAATAACATATTTTGAAGACATTGTGCAACATTGCAAAATCGCAATGCTACACTATTCATATATTTAATTAGATTTGAATCTTCTCGTAGTTCTGGTAATTCAAGTGTTTCTTGGTCTTTTGAACTAGAATAAATTTCATCTAACGACTCATATAACTTATTTAATAATAAATGCAAAGTTCCACATAATTTTTCTTGCTGTTTTTGCCACTGGATTTTATGATTTATTCCTTGAACGCTACCACCACTGACCTAACAAAAATTAAATTTTCTGTTGTACTTTTTAACGTAAAAATTTAATGTGTCTAACTCTGTGTCATTGCGACTGAGTGCTTTACATCCGAGACTTAAAAGTGGGGAACGTTGTTAACAGTAGTTAAAGTTAATAACCACGACTAACGCGAATGTATCTCGAAGTAATTACTGCTCACGCAGCAGAGCCAGTGTATGTTAAAAGTGCAACATGTTTTGTTAAGTTTAAAAAATTTAATTTATTTATTATTTTTTCAGTACAATACTACTATTTGCTTGTCAAAATTTTATATATTTGCCTACCGTAATTCCGGTAATTGTGCATTAGTGGGGCTCCACCTATTTTTGCCTCTAAAAGAAAAACTAATGATCCGATTTAATGATTTTTTTTTTTTTTTGAAATGTTCACCGCTACGGCGGATTAGTTAAAAAAAATACTTAGAGAATATCCATGTATTTTTTTTATTACTTAAATCGTTAGAGGAACTAATATTATCTCTAAAAAAATATCAGTACCCTTATGTAATTTTAAAAAATAATTTTTTTATTGTTATAATCTAATGTAGTTTAAACAAGATTGCATTGCGCGCGCCGGAAATGACGTATCCTGGCATAACTAGTACTTAATCTTGACACTAGAGTTGCTAATAGATAAATATAATTAAATATACAAAGAAAATAAAATAAAAAAGAAATAAAGGAAATTTAAGCAACATAAAAACAACCAACCTGCACAAGACATCTTTATGACGTTTATTAGTAAATAATAAAAAGAAACGAAGTTTGTTTATCTATTTCCGTTGTTTCTTTTGGAATGTACTTCCATGCCGAGTTACGTCAGCAAATTTAGTTGTTTTTAAATTCAATTTAAAATTTTATATCTTAAAATATTTTTTTTTTATTAAAATTTACGAATTGAAAGGTTTTTTACTGTCACAATTAAGTTTCCATATACTACTAGAATATAAAAAAAAAATATTTAATATTTATTTGAGTTATATGCATATTCCCTATTTTGCAAAAATGGAATTAGCAGCACTGGAACCTCATTTTCGGACAAAGGGTAATTGGAACTCTTATTTAATTACCCCTTGCCCGAAAATGAGGTTCCAGTGATACTCCGCCGTCCATTTACTTCCCAGCCTTTCCCAACATTTCCAACATCAGTATTGGCAATTTTTCTAGCTTCCCCCAACCTGAATTATCTTTTTTTTAACATCCAAAACATACTACAATTGTTAAAAAATTTGTTCTCACTAAAACTGGGCTGGGGCCCCACTAATCCACAGTTACCGTAATTTCTAATTTCGAGACAAGAAAAGAAATTTACATATTTGTAAATAATAAACAAATACTTTACTTTGAAAAATACGACTTTTATTTTTGAAACTGTGGCAATATTGTTTCGAACCGTTAGTTCATTTTCAAACAGAATAAAAATTACATTCAATACATGCCTTATATACCAATTTTATTTACCTATACTTATGAAGGAGGGAGTGGTATGTGATGTGGAAGTGGAAGGGGTAGGGGTAGTGGTAATAATATATCAGATAAAATTGAAAAAATTCTAGAAAAATCAAACGTAATTATAGCACTTAAATCAGGCTTTAATCTAAGAAACTTAATATATAACAGTAAAACAAAAATTGATAAACTTGAAAAATCGGGTATCTACAAATTAAACTGCCAAGACTGTAATAGTTTTTACATCGGCCAAACTGGCAGAAACTTTGAAACCCGAAGAGCAGAGCATTTCAGATCCTATAGAAATAACAAATCCGACTCTGCTTGTGAGAGGCATTTAATTAACATCGAACACACACACCACAACGAGAAATTACCGTATTACATGAGGCAAGCAAAGGACAGAAGTTAAAAATTGTAGAAGCAATAGAAATAAATAAACATAACTCCGATCACCTTTTAAATGACTACACCGATATTTACAGTTAACTTTATTTTCAATATTATAATTTATTTATACCCATAAAATTGCATTTTGCTGTAATATTGTCATTTTGACAATTTCAATCTTTCGTCACGTGGTTGTTTGCCTTTTGTCACATATAATGTAATCTTGCTTTTCTTGATTTTCGGATTCTCCCACTACCCCCACCCCTTCCACTTCCACATCACATACCACTCCCCTTCATAAATATAGATAGATAAAATTAGTATATAAGGCATGTATTGAATGTAATTTATTTTTATTCTGTTTGAAAATGAACTAACGGTTCGAAACAATATTGTCACAGTTTCAAAAATAAAAGTGGTATTTTGCAAAGTAAAGTATTTGTTTATTATTTACAAATATGGAATACCATAAAGTAACGCTCAAATCTATTAATGAAATTTACATAGTTCATATTGACCACACAAACTCGGACAGGATTAGCAAAAACAATCGTTTTGTGGTATTAACTACGAAAGGCTAAAAAAACTGTCCTTTAAACTTTATTCTTTATATGCTATGTGGGTATAATATACCCATCAGTAATGACCGTGTTTCTTTTATACACCACAACGACACAGAGTTAACCCTTAATTCCTCACATTAACACTAACCTGTTGAAGTAAATGTAAACATCGTGCGACCAACTTCATTTGGACATTATTATCGCAATCAATATAACGTAGTAAATACTTTTCAATAGCATTTTTATTTTGGCCACATGATCCACCAAATATTAGTAAAGTCACTTCTAAACATTGCAACGCAGCAATATTTTCGACAAAAGTGACATCTTTTGATAATAATAAATCAAATACTTTATTGAAATGTTGACTAAGACATTGTTTCTTTAAATCTGGAGATAATTTGGTCAGTAAAAGTAGTTTTCCTAAAAGCATTAAATTTTAATGAGTTAAATATTTATTAGATTGCTACTATTTATTGTAAATTTTACTTAGCACGTTGAATGATATCGACGAATTCGATGTGTCACAAGCTTTTAACACATAAAACATCCATTGATTGTAATTGTCTGTAATAATTTCTAAAGTACTTTGCGATAATAATAAATTTAAATAATGAACGGCTTCATAACGTTGTTTTGCACTATTTAATTTTTCATTTATAATTTTTACAATACTCTGTAATGACTGGGATGACTAGAAATTGAATAATATCAACTGATTCGACACATATTAAATATTTTATGCCACTGTAAAAACAAACATACCTGATTTACAAAAATTTGGTTTTCATCAAACGTTTCTAAAACTGACTGATTTACGGAGGTACTAGCAATAGCCGATAATAATTCCATACTTAAAATCTCACAATTAACTTAATTCAATTCAAAATATTTGCGATTATTTCTTATTAACAGTTATTTTAACAAAATGTTAATAAAAAGGTACACATGTTTCGATTTTAAATTTTATAGCATGTGAAAATCCGATTGTTAGCCGTTAGGCATCATAACCATAAATTTTTCTTGTCAAAATGACCGTGTCAAATCGAAACGTGATCGATACAAAGGTGTTCGCCACACAATTTTGTCACCTAACGTTACGTAACAGAGCTTACACCGTTACAAACCAGAGGGCTCGATAATAGGTTTGTTCCCGTACCAGTAGGAAAGTGAATGTATTAGCATGAAAATGTAGGAAGTCGTTCCTGTACACTAAAAAGTCATTTAGGAGTTCACTTCCGCCCAGTAGGAAAATGTAGAAATTACCGGTGACTTCAGAGTTCCTGCTTTTTCCTTCCAACTCTCAAATATAAATTTTTAAATTTATTAATCATGTTAATGAAAATTATTGTACATAAATTTAAAAAATTTAGTGATATTAAACTTTTTAATGAATTAAAAATCTAGTAATATTTTTTTATGATATTTAAGCTATTGAATAGATGTCTAGCGTTTGAAATTCAAAAAATTACTTATGTATCAAAGGTATCAAATAGGTGCGTACAAACACAAGTCGAATAACAAACAGCAACCGTCGAATCCCCAGTCTAATCAGTTACACAGTTTTGTTTTACTGGTTTGTTAAGTAGCTTTATAATTTTTTTTAAGTGTCTAAAATTACCATAATATTTATTACCATCAAGGGGCCAAACTACTATTATGATAGTTCGTATTCCGACTGTAGCAGAAAAGTGACGTAAAATTCCCTCCACTTCGCATCACTATGTTGTGTAGGTACACCACCACTGCTTGTAGTGGTGTAGATATAGCAACGTCCAGCTCAAGTAACAATAGTCTTATAATACATAACAATCGTAGTGGATTCGGTGACCGATACCGACTGACTAAATGCCTTAAGCTGTGACAGACTAACAAATGACACCAAGCGAGCTACACTTTTTTGATATTAGTTTGCTTAGCTTGCTTCTAGTGTCCTATGTTTATCATTAACCGATATAACTGTTTAGACAAATGTTAAAAAGCTGTTAAATTTGTTTTAATGCAGTAAGTGCAGTAAACTGAAGGAAGTCGTTTCTTTACTTTCATATTTTATCCCCACCACATAAAGTAGGAACTTAAAGAAATTAGCAGGTAAGAAAAAGTACGGGAACAGACCTACAGTTGAAACTAAACTCTGGTAATATTTTTAAAATTTTAATATAATAGCTTATTTTAGTTAATCTTACAATTAGTTAATCTTAGTTTTTAGTTGATCCGCTAAAATCTGATGGATTTAATTAAAACTATATTGGTGAGTTGATAAACAGATCTAATTTTTATAGTATTTTTCATTTATATTAAATAAAATATTTTCATAACATGGGTACTTAATTACAAATGTTACTTTTAATGTCATTCAAATATTATTTAGTATCCGTCAGTATAAGATCTGTGCATATTTCACTAACAGAACTGTTTATACACATATCGAATATCTTTCAATATATTAAAATATCCAAATACCATACTAGTTATGAATATAACTGTTATAAATAACAGTTATTTTTCAGTAATTGTTATTGCAATAACAGTTATTAGAAAATAACTGTTTAGTTCATCTCTATTCGCTAGTATAGAGATAGGAATGTACGTTCTGTATTCTGTGACATTAGCTAACAGAGCTTGTAGTGTTACAATTACAAACCAGAGGGCTCTCATTCAAAAGAATTAACACGCATTAGATAACAGATATTAAAACTACAATTTCTAACTAGTGATGAATTGTTTTTATTCCATAATTTTTTAATGTGACTGTACTTCAGAACTCAAGTATTTATACCGTGAAAAACCCGAGAAAACCATGAAAAAATAATTAAGGCGTATTAATTTTTTGAATCAGAACCCTCTGGTTTGTAACGGTATAAGCTCCGTTCCGTAACATTAGGCTAACAAAATTTTCTGGCGAACGCCAGTACCATCTTGGTACGGAAATTTGAAACGTTTGAAATAAAAAATCCCTACTAATCAATTCATAATTCGAGGTTAGTGAAATTTATCGAGTTCATAGATATGTATTTTTCCTATATTTTTCCCATTTTTCCATTTTTCTCTGTGAATCTTTTTTCTCTATAGTTTGTCATGTAATTGTCAACCTATCTAACTTTTGAAAGCAGTAAAAAAAATACCATTTTATAAAATTATTCAAATAAATAATAATATAGACTTGTATTACATCTTTTTCTGCTAAGTTTCTTGTAGATAAGGTGAAGTTTTAAGATTTTTTGTCATTTCAATTACGTACTCAGTTTTGAATCAAAATATCTTCATAGAAATAGATCGAATAGACAGCTGTATAATTAATTGTCACTCAGTTAAAAATAATGGATAGTTATTAAACAAAAATTAAAGAAAATTCAAAATGAAGAAAAAGAAATATGAAAGTTCAGATAGTTCCGAGACATCTGATGATTCTAGTGATAGTTCAAGTAGCAGTTCTAGTGAAGAAGTTAAAAAAAAGTCTGTAAAACGAAAAAGTCGAAGGTCAGAAGACAGCCAATCGAAATCTGATAGTGACGACTCCAGCCCATTACCAAAAAGAAAATCAAAAAAATATTCCGAAAAAAATAAAAAGCGATCGCATAGCAGTAGCTCAGAAAGTTCAAAAAGTTCAAAAGATGCACATAAAAAGAAAAGGAATAAACATTCTAAAACAGCTCATAAAACAAAAGAAATCAGTGAAAGTGATAATGAAGATACTATGAAAGATACAAAAAGGAGCTTAGATAATTCGAAAGATAAAAAACCACGTAAGGAATATGAATCGTCCAAATGGGACAGCCCTGTAGACAAAGATAAATATAGTACAACATCTAGTAGTCGCAATAATACCCAAAAACGGGATAGATCATCATCAAAAGATCGTAGTTCAAAACGTGATAGATCATTGTCAAGGGATCAAACTTCGCACAACGTTCAAAAACGTGAACGATCTCTATCGAAAGATCGTAATTCACACAATAAAGATTGGGACAAAAGTCGACACAATAGAGATCGTGATCGTTCAAGAGACGACAGAGATTACGATCATCGATCAAAGGACGATCGAGATTATGATCGGGCAAGGGACGACAGATCACGAAGGACGAACGATAACAGAAATAATCGCTACAATCGTTACAATAATGACTATCGTCAACGCAACGACGATAAAAATTACGATCGATATCGCGATCAAGGTAGACGCGATGATGATCGTAGAAATGATAGTCGTCACAATGAAAATAGAAGTCGAGCCAACTACCATGAGCGTTCCAGTGATAATAGAAGACACAGCGATGATTATAAACGGGACAAGGATAATCGGGATAACAGACGTGATGACAACTACAAATATAATTCAACAGATCAACGCAGTAATTCAAAAGATCGAAATTCTGAACAGAAAGGCCGCTCAAAGAGTAACGATCAACAAAGAAGGTAATTTTTTTTATTGTTAAATTACTAAAGTAAACCGGAAAAAGTTAGAGCTTTTTGAAGATAAACTTTTTAGTCGAATTTTTCAACTGAAAAAATTAGACTTATACAGCCTATACGATAAGAACGGCGAGAGGCGAGAGTAGGGGCGCTATCCGTTTCCAGACCCGTAGAACCCGATAATGTAGAAAAAAAATGTCATATATATATATATATATATATATATATATATATATATATATATATATATATATATATATATATATATATATATATATATATATGGGCATTTTCACGTCAATTCGGCCAGTCTTAAAAGTAAAGTTCTCAGATTTTTTTCATATTCACTATAATTTATCTACCAGTAGAGCTATGTCCAATTTTGATATTCATTTCTCAAAATTGTTATCTAGGCTCGAGATATTTTACTTCGAAAATGGCGGTAATTATCACGTTTTTTTGCATCTCTTTTATAAAAAATTCTATATTTTCCAAACGAGAGATTTGAATTGGATGATGTTTTGTGGGTAAATTCATGAAACTCCATAGTACATTGCAACATAATAAAACTTGTTCTATATTGTACGGTTTTGTATATCTATGCACTCAAATTAGGTCAAGTTTGGAGAGCCCTGGCCAAAATCTCTAATGACTTAAATAGATGATTTTGGGTTCATTGTGTTCAGAATTTTATGCTCTTTCAAATTTTGCAAAGAAACTGATGGACTTTTACTGGTATCAATGTAAAAATTAAGAAAAACAGAAACTATGTGTAATTATAGAGGGTTCATATACTACATATAACATTATACAGTAAATATTTAACCAAAATAGTCTAACTAAATTACACATAGAGAAAAAGAAAATTGCTACCTACGCTTTTATAAGTGTAAATGGTAAAGAGGCTTATATTAAACGTAAAAAAAATAAATGCGTGAGCAGGGGCGCTGGAGAGTTAATTTGGGGGGTCCCAAAAGACTGAAAAATTGTATTATTGCAATTTCCGGCGAAAGTCGAAGTCAAAGAAAAAATTATCCTTTACAAAAGTTATAGACTATGCAAAAATCTACAACTTTTGTAAAGGTCACTTTTTAACATAACCTCAAAGTTTCGGAGAAAAATGCGAATTTTGTTGTTTTTTTTCTTTATTTCGTTTTATATTTCTCATTTCCACAAAAATAATTTAATTTTTACGAAACTCGGTGAAATTATGCCTTTCTGGGTCTTAAATAACCACAAGTTTTTCTGAGTAAAAAAATTTAGAAGTTTTCGGGATATTGATTTTTTTCAGTTCGGAAAACTTTTTTTTCATGAAAATATTCTACTTAAAAAAATTATCGCACTGAGTTCTGCCAGTGCTCATTTTTTTCGGTTTGACAAGTACTTTTTGGTAAAATAAACAAAATTAGTAGTTGTATTTAAGAACAAAATTTTTTCAGTAGAATGTTTTCTGGAAAAAAAGTTTTCCGGACTGAAAAAAATCAATATCACGGAATCTTCTGAATTTTTTTATCCAGAAAAACTTGTGGTTATTTAAGATCCAGAAAGGCATACTTTCACCAAGTTCCGTAAAAATTAAATTATTTTTGTTGAAATGAGAAATATATAGATTTGTAGATTTTTGCATGGTCTATAACTTTTGTAAAGGATAATTTTTTCTTTGACTTCGACTTTCGCCGGAAATTGCAATAATACAATTTTTCAGTCTTTTGGGACCCCCCAAATTAACTCTCCAGCGCCCCTGCTCACGCATTTATTTTTTTTACGTTTAATATAAGCCTCTTTACCATTTACACTTATAAAAGCGTAGGTAGCAATTTTCTTTTTCTCTATGTGTAATTTAGTTAGACTATTTTGGTTAAATATTTACTGTATAATGTTATATGTAGTATATGAACCCTCTATAATTACACATAGTTTCTGTTTTTCTTAATTTTTACATTGATACCAGTAAAAGTCCATCAGTTTCTTTGCAAAATTTGAAAGAGCATAAAATTCTGAACACAATGAACCCAAAATCATCTATTTAAGTCATTAGAGATTTTGGCCAGGGCTCTCCAAACTTGACCTAATTTGAGTGCATAGATATACAAAACCGTACAATATAGAACAAGTTTTATTATGTTGCAATGTACTATGGAGTTTCATGAATTTACCCACAAAACATCATCCAATTCAAATCTCTCGTTTGGAAAATATAGAATTTTTTATAAAAGAGATGCAAAAAAACGTGATAATTACCGCCATTTTCGAAGTAAAATATCTCGAGCCTAGATAACAATTTTGAGAAATGAATATCAAAATTGGACATAGCTCTACTGGTAGATAAATTATAGTGAATATGAAAAAAATCTGAGAACTTTACTTTTAAGACTGGCCGAATTGACGTGAAAATGCCCATATATATATATATATTCCCGCCAACTTTTAATATGTGTAGGGCCCCCCTACGTTAAGAGCTAAACTTTGGTAAGTTGGGCTCATTTTCGAGGCACCTCATACTATCAAAGTGGGGCAAATTTTGGGCAAATTTTTGATCCTACCCAAACTTTAGGGGGTGATGGGGGCAACAAAACAATAAAACTTTTCCAAGCCGGTTGAAAATAATGTTTCGGTCAATTATCTACAACATATCCAAAATTCAGCTTCCTAGGGTGGTTTGGAGGGAGTAGAGGGAAAAAAACGATTTTGGCTGGATCTAACACGCCCCCAGCCCCCCAGAATTAACGTAGAGGATTGAAATTTGGTATGTTGATAGAGTTCATACCTAGGTTATGCTTTCTGGGAGTTTTAATATTTTACTCCACCCCCCTCATTTTTAAGCTACAATTTCATGCTTTTTCGACGTTTTCGAAGTTTGTACCACTCGCACAGGTCACCCAAATAAACCTAAAGGACTGAAATTTTGTATTCGAATTGAGTTAGTATCAAGGGGTTGCCTTTTGAGCTCTCGACTTTTAACCCTTACCCCCACCATTTGTATACCAAAAAGAACATGATTTCTATTGTTTTTTGACAATTGGTCAAAATCTCCCCAAATAAACCTAGAGGGCTGAAATTTTGTGTACAGGTTAAGCTAATAGACAGCCACTGCTTTTTGGAGGTTTCAACTTTTAACCCTTACCCCCACGATTTTTACGCCAATATTTCTTTGATTTTTTGCTTTTTTTCTAACACGTCTAGAGACTCTCTAAGGAAACCTAGAGGACTGAAATTTTGTACATGTGTTGAGTTAGTATCCAACTATTGCCTTTTAGGGATTCCACATTACTTTCCCCCCCCCCACTTCTCCTATTTTTACATCGGAATTCAACAGCAATATTTCGTAGTCATAATCATGATCCTTACAGATTCAGTAGGTCTGTCATCGTATTAGATAGTCCACCCACACTTGACCTTTGTCTAACAGTCAATGTCGGACTTGACGCAATTTAATTGGCGACGCAAAGATTACACGCACGCCTCTAGTGGGAAAATTAGAACTGGTATCAATAAAAATATACGTATACATTCAGTTGGCCTAGAAATATGTGTTGTACAAATTAATGCGGATTACTACATTTTATAACCCCAATTAAACGTATACGTAAATTTTTACTTGATGTAGTTCTCATTTTACCACCAGAGGCGCGAGTGAGAATCTTTGCGTCGCCAATAAACAGTATGGTATTATTGAAATTTTTTCACTCATACGTCATACTTATATAGTAAGTAAAACGTTCAGATAATCATATTATTAACAAATTAAAGGCAAATTTTAATATCAAAAAATTTGGGGGGGCAGGTCTACCCACTCTGTAAACTTCCCATTGGGTGTCCTTAAAGACTAGAGACTATTGTACATAAATAATTATTTTTCATTTCAGGGGGCCCTCCCCCCGAACCCCCGACAGGGGCTTTACCTCTTGCGCCCCACTGGGGAGCTTCGCGCCCTATATCTCGTGGAAGACTCCACGCCTCATTAAACAAATATCATCATTTATTCTCGAGATATGCGAGATGATAAATATTTCACAAAAAGTTTTTAATTTCGTTTTTTTATTATAAAAAACAAACCGCTAATCCAAATTTGCTGAAACTTTATCCGGTCTTCATTTTTTAATTACGCATCTAATGAAATTAGTTCGGTGTTGATATCATCATTTGTTCTCGAAATATGTGAGACAAAAAAAAAAACACGAATGAACGAACTAACGAACGCACACACAGACATCACGCTAAAAACGATGGATTCGGATTCTAATGACCTTGAAACGTGAAGATATGTCCAAATTAGCGATTCGTAAAATCGGACCCGTTACAATAACTTCCAATGGGAAGTTAATAAAATATATCTCGCAAAAAATATATCTCGCGAATTGTGAAAAACTCGAGCTATTGATAACGAAATCCTGATTTAATGTCTAACACGGATTTAACGAATTTTTGGTTTATACTGTTTTACTAGTATTGTAGAATATATATTTAACTCTTTTGGTGTCAAAGGCAATACGATATTTTACAGTTTTTCAAAAAGGGTTCTAAATTATCTGTATGCATCTAATATAACATAAAAAATTATTTTTGGGGAAAATTTATTGATAATTCGCAAAAAATGTTTTATTATATATTAGTTTAAAATTTTTCTTTAAAACACACACATCTTTCCCGAGCCATCACATCTTTCCTTGATCATCTTCCCATTACGTCAGGTGTAGGGATGGACAATATTGACAAAAAACATCGACATCGGACTATCGATTCTCTTAATTTTTCGTCATCGAACCATCAATGTTCTTATAAAAATATCGAAACATCGATTTTTGACATCGATGTTGAAGACGAGCCCGAAAATTTGAAAAAGTTATAAAGTTATATTTAAAATAGACATACAATAACAATAATTCAAAATTTTCAATTTATTCTTTATTTAAATAATTAAAATAATTTATTTTAATAATGAAATAATTATATCATTAGAACTCAATGTCAAGCATACAACTTTGTTATAAACAAGGAGCCAAACTACTGTATAATAGTTAGTATCCCGCTTGTCGCCAAAATTTTACGTCACAAAAATGGGAGGAGCTTCTATGGTTATATACATATTTAGAGTTTGTGTCTGTATGTGTGGTATAGTTCATGTTCGTGTGTGTGAGCTCGGTAGCTGGAGGGAGATGATACGTATATCCATCATACATCGCATACATCATACATACAATCTCGACAATGGGTCTGGTTTAATATGTATGTACTCTAAGCGCTACGTATTCATGTATTACATTGTTGCAACAATCAATGTCCGAACCGAACCAAGGTGTACGGACGACTGAACCACCTAAGCTGTGACAGACCTACAAAGAGCTCCAAGGAAGCTACACTTTTCTGATATTAGTTGGTTTCTAGTAGTTCATTGGTTATAAATTAAATTAAATACCCCTGTCGCCTACATCCTGTACCTATTCTGCATAACATTGTGAATTTCCAGTAATAAAAATTAAATTATGTTAAATTACCATGGATTTAATGTTTTAAAAGAAATATTTTTTTATTGTATGTTTATGAATCTTTAAAAGTTAAAAAAATGACATTTTAAAACGTCAAAATATTGAATTTGTAAAAGATAAAAATTTCAAAATTATCGTCGTAGTAATGAACGTATTTACTAGTATTAACAGTTCATTAAAAAAGACTTCGCTCTATTTGTAATCCCGTAGCAAAGATGACGTCACACATCTGTATCAGATGAAACAGAACTATCTGTGTAAAGTGCAACTTTAAAGTCCCGTAGCTTTGTTAGTTGTTGAGATATCTTAATTTTTCTTTTATACTTTTGTTTGATTTTGATTTTGTTTTAATTTTTATTTTCACCCATAAAAAAAATGGTAGACTCAGTTTCCAGACATTGATTATGGTTATGCATTAAAAGAGTCACGGATTGTCGATCGCTGTTCTAGGATAGTGTGACTATAGGTGAAATTATCTAAACTTGGTTTGACGTCATTCAACAAATGCAACAAATTCATCAAAATTATAAGCGAGGAACTTACCCTTAAAAAGATGCTTAGAAATTGAAAAAATGACCACGAGCGTTCTAATGGCTGGTTTTTTTTTTAATCGATGCAGAATTTAAAATAAAATATAAAATTCAAATCTTATTTTTTGATTAAACCACGGCTTCAATGCTAAAATATGATAAAAATAAATAATTTGACAAGCATTCTTATAAATGTTTAATTTTAGTCTACGTATTCATTCTAAAATATCAAATTTGTCAATAGTTTTTTCTCTCTCTAAAAAAATTTTATAAATATTTTTTTATATACCAGTTGCTTTTATAGAATACTACTAATAAAAAATTTATACATGTATCTTACCTATTATTTTCATTAATTTCAACTTTTCACAGTGACGCCGGCATTTGATAAAAAAATAGTATTGGAATTTTTTATTCCTTTTTAAATTTTGAATTGATTAAAAGAAAAATCAGCCACTGGAATGCTCGTGGTCGCTTTTTGTTAAAAATTAGAAATCGCTTTTTGTTAAAAGCCTATTCTATTAGGCTATGCGCCCACAAGCAACATTTGTCACGGTGACAAAAAAGTTTTTGTCATTGTAGTATCACTGAACATTTTTTGTGTGTGTACATGGAAAGTGACAGTCGCCGATGTACTTCACTTGCAAACATGGATATCTAGCAGACGGTTGTGCTCACTGCACTTGTTATTAAACGCAGAAAAAAATATAGTGAAAGAGATTACTGGGTTCATCCTCTTTGACGTGATAGGATATTAAGAGGAAAATTTTACACCATGTATGAAAAATTAGGCAGTCTCCACATTCTCGCCGAGGTTGGACGAAACGAGAATGTAGAGAGTCATTTCGTTGCGTCTCGCGGTTGGTGTTTTAATGCTATTCATATGCTTCGGCCAACCTCAGCGAGGAACTTCGACAAGGAACCTCGTCCTACTTCGGCGAGAATGTGGAGACTGCTTTACGAGAATATCCGAAAAAATGTTTCCATTATTTTAGAATGAATATCAAAAGCTTTGACGAATTATTTTAAGTATTTTAAGACCTGCAATAACCTGCGAAAATACAAATATGAGATTATCTATTCCACCTGAAGCTGTATAATTCTATTATAGCTAATGACTAATATTATTACGAATTGAAAATTATACAAGTAATTGGGAAAATTACTTAAATATAATTTAGGAATATTTTTTGTACATATACTTTAAATAAATAGATGGGACATAAGATTTTTTTTTTCGCTAATTGGAATTTGCCTAGAGTCTTTCAATATTCAATTTTCAACCAAATAAAATATATGTATATTAATTATTATATGTTTGTAATTATCTGCAAAATAATATGTAATATACCATATATACGTCCTTTCAACTAAATCAGAGCGACAGTTTTGTCACCGTTATGCGCACTTGTATTGATACCAATGGATACGGTGACAGTTTTGTCCTGGGCATGTCACCGTACCCGCGGACAAAAAAGTTACCTAGTTGTCGTGTCGCTACTTGTGCGCATCTCCATATTAACACATAGACTTGATAAGAGTGATAAAACAGTCACCGTGACAAATGTCGTTCGTGGGCGCATAGCCTTAGGCTATGCGCCCACGAGCGACATTTGTCACCGTGACATTTTTGTCACTCCTTTCTAATCTGTGCGTTAGAAAGAGAGCTAAAAGGAATTTAGCTTTCTTTCTAACACACATATCAGATAGGAGTGACAAAAATGTCACGGTGACAAAAGTCCTTGATATTTTTGTCATTCCTGTCCAATCTGTGCGTTAGAAAGAGAGCTAAAAGGAATTTAGCTTTATTTCTAACACACATATCAGATAGGAGTGACAAAAATGTCACGGTGACAAAAGTCCTTGATATTTTTGTCATTCCTGTCTAATCTGTGCGTTAGAAAGAGAGCTAAAAAAAATTTAGCTTTCTTTCTAACACACATATCAGATAGGAGTGATAAAAATGTCACGGTGACAAAAGTCCTCCGTGTGCGCATGAGGTTACACATAGACTTGATAAGAGTGACAAAACAGTCACCGTGACAAATGTCGCTCGTGGGCGCATAACCTTAGACGTACCAAAATTTTCTGTCTCTTTTCCTTTTTGTTGTTTTTGTATTAGAGTAACTATAGTAACATAAGATTGTACGTCTAATTTTATTTCATTTGTTAATGACGTCAGTCCAAGTTTAGATAATTTCACTTATAGTAATTTTCTCAAATTTTATCATCCCTTGTTACATGCTTATTAAAATTAAACGGTTCCAGGAGCGGTTTAATAAACCAAAGATACTTGATTCGAACGTTTAACTCTTTACACTGGAATTGACAACGCTATTTATTGAATTACTTATTTTATCTAAGCATACAGTTTTGACGATGGATGAGTAGTCTTTCAGAAAAATTTTTACATTTCTAGAATAAAGATATTATTTATACCCTCTGTACGTAAAAATGTATTGATTTCCTATTTTTTTTTTAGGAAGTCTTCAAAGTCTCCCAAAAAAGAAGAATTTGCTTGGGGCAAACAAGATCAAAATAAAGAAACAACTGAAAAAAAGCCAGTGGTAAAAGAAAAACCTAACTTCGGCTTATCGGGAAAATTAACCGAAGAAGTTAATACGTACAGAGGAGTAGTCATTAAATATTCAGAACCTCCTGAGGCACGAAAACCGAAAAGACGTTGGCGACTGTATCCATTTAAAGGCGAGAAAGCAATGCAAACGCTCTACATTCATCGAGAGAGTGCATATTTACTGGGCCGCGAAAGGAAAGTTGTTGACATTCCTTTAGATCACCCGTCGTGTTCCAAACAACACGCGGCACTCCAATACCGTCTTGTACCATTTGAACGAGAGAATGGCACTGTCGGTAAACGCATACGCCCCTATATAATCGACTTAGATTCCGCCAATGGCACATATGTTAATAATGTAAAGATAGAACCTAGAAAATATGTTGAATTATTTGAAAAAGATGTATTAAAATTTGGATATAGCACTCGTGAGTATGTTCTGTTGCACGAGAACAGTAAAGATGAGGCACAAGATGATGATGTTAAAGCTGATGAAGAAGTGGATGAAAAACCGAAAGTTAAAAGAGAAAAATTAGAACCACTTGAACCACTTTTACCACAGGAAGCATCAATTGGTTAAATATACATTTGTCTTATTAGTTCCTTCTTAGCTTTTCAGATGTTTTGTAAGTATATTTTTTTAAAAATCTACGTATGAACAATATGTAATTTTATCATTCTTGTATACATATAAAATTCGATGTATTTTCAAAGTTGGAAAATAATTTTTATATTTTATTTTATTGTGGAATATATTAAAAATTTCATTTGACGTTTTTATACTCCGATTGAAATTATGTAAAAATTATTATAGTTGATAAGAAATTATTGAATTGGATGTTACAAAAGTTTTTTCTATAAATTAAAACTGAAAACTGCTATTTTGTATTATAGTTATTAGTGCCTGATATCTTATTTGCTTCAATATAAATTATAACTGAACATGTACAAATTTTCTTTTTTTTTAATTAGCTCCTATTATTAAATCTAATTAACTCGTCCATCATATAGGCAATCTAAAATGCTTCGAACATTGTACATTTGTACATAGGGTTGATATCATCTATGGTAAAAAGTGATTCTGAAGCTTTATGTAAAAGTTTATCAAAATTCGACAAATAAAAATAAATAGTTATGTCTGTTTAAGCTAGACTTCCACGAAAAAGTTTTTATGATATACTGTTATATGTAAAGTAGGTATATAAAAATACACTTGTATGCAAATGGGTAGACGCCAAAACACATTATTCTTTAAAATTTGATTTTTAATTCAATAATGAAAATATCCCATCAAAAAAATACCTTGCTTTAAAGTTGCTAACTTTATTAAAATCAAAAACATAAATAAATAAATAAATAAATAAATAAATATAGTTTTGGGTAAAAAAAAAACCTTGGACTAATAGATATATTTTTAATCTAGAAAGTAATTTATTAATAGAAATATAAACATATTGGATTTTAAAAGTTCCCGATCGAGTCCATTTGATTTCGTTAACTTTATTTTTTTCCAGAAGATGTCCTCTGGAGTGAAACAATCTTTTTTAGGATTTCGTAGTTCAAGCAACAACGAAATCCTTATGCTTCTATGATGTATGTCGCCGCTTTTAAAATCATACGGCATTTTTTTAGCTTGCTCTGAGGTCGAATTTATTTCTTGTGCAATTCTTTTTATAAATATTTCCTTTTATAACATTATTTCAGTAATTTTACTTCAAAGATTTCATAAATATTCATTTTCTTCATATAACTAAACTTATTAATTTTATTGTTTCTTATTCTGATATTATTAAACGTTTATTTAACAGTTTTTCAGTTTTCGCCATTTTTAGTTTAAGTGAGGGTGTACTCTTAACAATAAAAGTATAAATATTTTTATCTACGACTACCATGAAATTGCTTGTTTATTGTACAAAATACTATCTAAGTAAACTACGTTTTACATACAGTCATATATCCAGCTGTACAAAAAGTGGCTCTTTACATGCATGTATACTTAAAATTAGTGTCAGACCGAAACAGGATTTGCAGCCGAAACCGAAACTTATTTAGACATGTTAAAATTTCTTTAAAAAATCTAGTATATGTTTTACATGTTATATAGTTCATTTGTGTTAAATGAAATTAAATAAGAAAAAAAATAAGGTATGTAAAAGAAAAGTAGATTTTTATTAAGTAAACATTTACATAAATAAATTTTGTTTCTATAGTATTAAATTAATACTACAGAAATCGATACATCAATTTATCGGTAATTATCGTATTTATCGTCGATATTTAAATTTGAATTTCAAAACCGATATTTTTTGGTAAAGAAATAGTAAGTAAGTAACCAATATTCTTCTTTTCTTTTGCTTGCCAGCTATACTTTTGTGGAAAAAAAGATATTTATTATTTTTTGGGAATATCAATATATTGATATTTTTCCGTCGATTATATCTATACTGTTTGAAAATATCGATACGATATAATTATATTGATATTTTTTAATAACTTGTTCATCCCTACGGCAAACTAAGCAGATGACCCTGACGACTACGAGACACGAATTCGCGCGAATGAAGCACGAAAATTCACAAACATTCAGTTTCGGTGAGGCCGAAGTTTCGGCTGATTTTTGGCCGAAACCGAAACCACAGTTTAAATAATAGTTTGTTTCACAAACAGTTACGAAACGAGATGACGTAATAGTGTCATTTGGAATTCAAAAATTCCAAAGGGTTATCCATGTTATGTACCTAAATAATGCATAACATTATGCATACTAATACAGTGAAAATATCATGACTAAAGTAAATTTAATTTAGAAAAATAAAAAAGCAGGTCAAATTATTTTGTGAAAATTTACAGTTGATAATTAGGTAAATTATTTAATTTTGTCTAAGTTTCACTGACTTTTTTAAAATTTTTAACAACGATGGCAGTGGAATTTTAACTGTCATTAAAATTTTTTTATTTAAAGCTTGTCATCAATTATTTTTGATATTTCCTTGTAATTTTAGTGTGTTTTATGATCTGTAAGATATTTCTGATATGTATTTAATTATTATGGTGGCTTAAAATGTCTGGTGATAACTCTTGTGCTGCTAAATTTTGTTTAAATCATTCAAAACAAAATTTCAATTTATGTTTTTTTCTGAGTGCCGTTTGATGCAAATTTTTAAGTATTATTATAATTTGAATGCTTATGTAAAAATTGTAAAAATACGTTAAATAATAAATAATTATAATATTTTATAATAATTCAGTTAATATTTTCGATTTCGACAGTGGTTGGTGCTAATAGGTCGTGACGATCTAAATTCTCTTGTTGAATACTGTCGTCAATTTCGCGTTTGCTCAATTCATTTTGAAGAAAGTTGCTTTTAGTTGTTCATATATAATTTAACATGACCATTATCAACCCTCAATCTCACATGTACAAACACATACAATCACATAAGTAAAAAAGGACATACATAATTGTTTGTACTTATATAAAAAAAAAGATAGAAAGTGCGTTTCGCTACTGCCTATGGTAATAATCTTTTATTTATACTGTGCCGAAACTATGGCTGAAACTAGATTTTTTGGCCGAAACCGAAACCAAAGGTTCGGTCGGTCACTACTTAAAATACTAAAGCCTACTACACTTTTATTAATTCTTATACATATTATAATTATACAGTGATATACATATTAGAATCTGTACAAAAATTTTACCTAACAACTGAATGTTTACGTTTGTTTTTAATAAATTTCAAATACTACATAATTTAATGTATTGTATTTATATGTAGATTTGTACCAAATTTTTATCGTTCATTGTGAATTTCATGTTAGTCGTAGATAAAGTATAGTACGTAACTCGGTTGTAAGGTATATTACACACTCACGCAATTACGCACTCGCCGCTGCGCGGCTCTTGCGTAACTTTTTCGCTCGTGTGTAATATGCAACTTACAACCTCAATCACGTAATATACTATTACATAATATGATAATATGCAAGGCTTAATTTTTAGTTAAAAGTATATTTGCATGCTAGTACACTTGCTCGTGGAAATCTAGCTTAATATGTACTTGTAGGAGAGAACAATATATAACCTTATTAGTTGAGAGCATAGTTTCTAGAATAAGCGGTTAATGATTACGTTTATTTTATGTTGTTCTGACGGTTTTCATTGTAAAATATAAAGAATATAATGCTAGTTTCAATTTATTTTTTAGTAAAATAAAAAATAATTACAGAATATACATTATTTATTTTTATTTATAACTGACTAATTAGTTTAATTATTAACAGCTAAAATTCAAATCATATTTGTGAACCAGCGTTATTTTTGCCAAGCACCGCTTTTGGAGACCACTTTTTTTGACAAAACTAGTGCTGTATGAGTCATTTTCTCAAAATATGTAACAGTCGTGACACCAGAGCGGCGACATGGCTTATTCGGAACTACATCTCTATAGATGGAATATTAATTTCTAAAAAACAAACAATATTCCTAGGTAACCGAATTGGAAAATTTCGTTGCTAAAGTGGAATTAACAGAAGGTGATTTTTGGTTGGTTAAATTAATATCTCGATTATAGACATGTCGCCCAAATACCTGTGTCGCCGCCCTGGTGACAGATTGCTACATATTTGAGAAAATGGTTCATTGTAATTTATTTGTAAATTTAAAAATACACAAGTAGTTTGTTTACTGCTTTGTTATACAATATAAGTTACATATTAAATTTTTTTTCAACCTCTTGAATCGTAAGTTGGCGTTTACCTACCAGGCTTGTTGCGTAAATAACACTTACCTGGCTAGGAATGTAAATAATTTACTTACCTTCCTAGGAACGTAAGTAAGCGCTGTATATCACTGGTAAGCGTTTACCGTCAATAGTAAATTATTTAGATAAAAAATTTAATATCTTTATAAGTGTAATTGCAAGTTTGGTACATTTTGCTTAATTTATTTACAGTATGATCACTCTTTACTGTAATGCCTTCAGTTACCGATATAAGACAATATACATTCTTCAGTTAAATTTTTTCTAAAGATTAGTATGACGAGCTGAGCTCGTCATTAGTCCTAAAGGGGTTAAAATTACATTTTCCATTAATTTTATTATTTTTATTCATTTTTTTCAATTAAATCATCATTTTTTTGGGTTGAAAAAATTACTCATACTCTGGCCATAAGTTTATTTTTGTGGCCATGGATGGTTTAAGAATCCTTGGCTTTCAGCTTCGGATTCTCAGACTGCATTCAAAGCCACAAAAATAATACTTACGGTTTCTTGCCAAGTAAATACTATTATTCTCCCGCAAAATACCTACTTGTACTTAGACATTACAATACCTTCAATTGCACCAGGTAATTTTAAGTAAAAAATATTCTGAATTTAAATTTATGTTATTTTATGGAGATGGTTTTCCAAACCGAAAATTTTATATCTGACTCAGACGTACCACTCGTTGGCTACTTTGCATTATGTGGTTGTATTCTGGTCCGTTTGAATTAAACGACCATTTATGAGCCACTATTTAGTGGTCGAGTGCTGGACCACATTAAAACCAATGGCATATTATTGGTAAGTGGTGGTCGAAAAGTGGTTACATAAGAACTCCAATATAACGTACTCCAATATAACGTACCGAGTGGCGGGGTACCCCTCTCACAGATTTGAAGACGTGAGATTGTATTTGTGTCAAGTTATACATAATCGTCAATTCAGGGGCGTAGCAAATTTATGTGAGGGTCTGAGAAGTTCCCATATTTTCTCACATACACACGTATAGCATTCACACATAGCCATAGGTACTTACACACAAATAAATACAATCAGTGTAAATATATACACATTGACAACTATATATTATGAACTTGTTCAAAAATATTCAGATTCCTGTAACGTTTACAGTAAATTTATGTACAACAAACAATTACACCAATCTACAGACATATAGGTACATATTATTTCACGTATATGCATACCTAGACAAATATGTGTGCATATACAAATCGATTTCACGATTTGATTGATTATGGAAAAAAAGCCAGATAACAAATGTTGATAAAAGTTCCAGAATTTTCTATTCGAAAAATAGCAAAGATGTCGAAAAACCGACTTTACCATTTGATAGTCTACCAAAGAAGGGACTAAACAGCGTAACTCAGCAAAAGTTCTAGAAAGTTCTATTCGGGATCTAGCAAAGATATCGGGAAACTAATTTCACCATCGAATTGGTCTACGAATAAAAGCATAAATAACAAAAATTTAGCAATGTTCTAGAATGTTCTATTCGAGAACTAGCAAAGATATCGGTAAACTAACTTCATCATCGAATTGATCTTCGAATAAAAGCATAAATAACAAAAATTTAACAATGTTCTAGAATGTTCTATTCGAGAACTAGCAAAAAAATCGGGAAACTAACTCCACCACCGAATTGGTCTTCGAATAAAAGCATAAATAACAAAAATTTAGCAATGTTCTAGAATGTTCTATTCGAGAACTAGCAAAGATATCGGTAAACTAACTTCACCATCGAATTGGTCTCCGAATAAAAGCATAAATAACAAAAATTTAGCAATATTCTAGAATGTTCTATTCGAGAACTAGCAAAGATATCGGAAAACTGATTTCACCGTCGGATTTGTCGTCGAATGAAAGCTTGAATAACAAAAATGGAAAAATATTCTATAATGTTCTATTCGAGAATTAGCAAAAATATCAAAAAACCGATTTTATCACTCATCTAATTATTAAATAAAAGATCAAATAGCGGAATTTAACAAGAGTTTAGATACTTTATTAAAGGAAAATGTAAATATTATCTATACTTTTTTGCAATTGTATACGTTGGCGTAAATTTATAACTAAAACTTTCGTATAGCACCACTATTTGACCTTTTTCGCCAAGGAGTATCTACTGATGAAGTCGCTTTCTCAATATTTTTGTTAGATTCCGAATAGAATATTCGAGAACATTTCTTAAATTTCGTTATTTAGCATTTTCTTTGATGATCTATCTGATGCTAATGTTTATTTTTTATATCTATTCTAGGTTTCGAATAGAATGATCTAGAACTTTTGTCAAATTCTGCTATTCAACCATTTCTTTAATGACAAATCCCATAGTAAAGTTAGTTTTTCGATATCTTTCCTAGTTTCCAAATTCTAAAACTATTATTAAATTCCACTGTTTGGTCTATTTTTCAATTGCTTCCAATAGTGAAGTCGGTTTTTTAAAATTTTGACTGGTTTCTAAAAAGAGTATTCTAAAATTGTTGTCAAATTTTGCAGCTTATCCATTTTTCTAATATACTTACAACTACATTGTACAACAGTTGTGTATACATATGTATGTATTTAGCTGAAGACGTGTGTTCTTGTAAACATGCTTTTAAGTAAATGTATACGCGTGTGTATATCAATAATGAAAAGCGTATGTGTTCGGATATTATGTTTCTTTACCCCCTTAAAAAAATTTTACTGACGGCCCTGGTGATCCGATATAACGTACTTCCCCTTATTTTGTACCGACCAGTACGTTATATTGGAGTTCCTATGTATTTTCAGCCATTAATGACAATTTTGAAGGTGATACCGACCACACGTTGCAACAGTCGTTATATCTAATTCCAGTTAGTGACCCACCTGAGTTAAATTATGCGTTTTGATTAATATTGTTTATATGCATATATTTTCAACCACTGTTTTGTCTTTGTCTCTGTGATGTGGTTAAATATATACTGTCGGTCTTAATTCGTCTTAAAAAGGGTTATACTTGTTAATTAAGTGCATAAAATAAATATCATTGGTCTATTAGTGGTGTAATAAAAGTAAAAGGATAAATAAAAAATCATTAAAACTAAAATTAATAAACCTTCCGTAATTGCACGTCGTTTTCTTATTATTATTCGTATAAAATCTTTATACAAACTAGTGATGGGAATAATCGAATGATTTCAATAATCGATTATTTTTAATCAAGTGATTTTAATAATCGATTAATCATTCGATTAATTTTATCGATTATTTTCATTCGATTATGCCCATCACTAATACAAACCAAAAATATTTAGTTGTTCCTTTTGGACAAATAAAACTGAAACACTCGGTATATGTTGTACCTAGTAGGTAAACAATTTTATAGATGGCTGCACTATACAATATCAAACATATCAAATAATCCCTTTCTGAAAGTACTTGAAGAAACGTCATTTATAACATGAAAATAACCTACGTCTGAAATCCCGTGCAAATGACTTTAAACACGTGTTATAAATCAGTTAATCGACTCGTTCTGACTGATTGTGATCAGTTGATGGCTGAATTGCGAGTTATATCAATATTAATATCGAGGAAGTTACTAATATTCATATGAACATAACGTAACATGTAAGTTTCAGTAATCTGCGTAGTTTGCAATATTGTTAACAATTTTCAATATTTCAATCAGCCGGAAACTGGAATAATGAGACGCAGTCGAATAAAAGCTGTTGCAAATGTTCCCGTTCGACGGAAAATTGAGTCTTCGAAATCTGACACAACCAGTGTTGAAAAAAGTAGTGAATCTGGATTGGTTCAAAATGAAAACGGCGAAACTTCTTCTGATGTAGCAACCAATAAACTATGCCCTTCAGCGGAAGGAACAAGCATCGAAGAAATTTGTAATGATACAGCGGATATTGATAAAAGCAAATTAACTGAAAAAACCATTACCAGTGATGAAGTATTTAATTTTACGAAAGAAAATGAAGAAAAGGTAGTTGAAAGCTGTAACTTTGATCTAGATAATTCAGCTTTCGACAATTCATCAAATATAAACGAAAAATTTGATGATAATACATCGGTATTTTCTGAAGTATATTGTACTTCGGAAAATTTAAATGACACTGTATGTTCCAATGAAACTAAAGAAGAAACTCTGATTGGAGTAAATACTCAAGAAAATGTGTTAGATACAACAGAAAATATCGTCGATAGTAATGTGATTGAAAGACCAAAAATTTCACATGAAAACACAAGAGCATCGAACTTTTCAAATTCTGGAATTAAAATACTGTCAGTAACAAATATCACTGATAATACTGATTTATCGTTAGCGTATCGTAAACCACCATTATCGCCATGTAAAGTTCTTAATAGGCCACGAATAAGGTCAACTCCACGTTTAGGTCATCGACGGAATAGTACCAGTGCTAGTGAGTCGGAAGATGATACTAGAAGGTCATACGTTACAAAGAATAAAAGTGATACAGTGCCGGTTTCGACGGTGCAAACACCTAGTGAAGAAGTTACGTCAAATGTCAAAACTGACAACAGTGTTTCCCAATCGTCACCGTTAAAAAGGTTTGTCTCCATTTAGTCTTAATATTTTTATTTTTCCTTTTTAATCTTTTTTTACATTGATTTAAACACAATTGTTCGATTATCTAGACGGATCCAGCTTTCAATTTGGGAGGGGTCACATTTTTCTAAAGACTTCATAATACTTCTTTGACATTTTTAATTATTTAAAAAATGTACCTAAACTAGCATTAAAAGAACGATGCTTACAATTTCATTATTTTATCATTTTATTTATGATCTTTATGATTTTTAAGGCATTGAAAAATTTTAGTAAACTTGTTGACGTCATCAGATTAAAAAATTGCTTTTTTCTCAAATCAAGGTTCATTGAAGTGATTTGAATTAGAATAATTTGGCTGAGTTTTTCTTTCTTTTCTTTTTTAATTAAAATGGCACAATTTAATTTAGAAATATGATCGGTTCAATAGAAGTTTTTTTTTTCTAGTAGTCCGTTCTGTTTAATTTTATTAAAAATTAAACAGAACAATTTCAAAATTTTAATAATAACTGAGGACCTGCATTTCCAATTATTGTTTTAAAAAAAAAATTGTGCACATGTGCGAATCCTTTAGTTTGACGAAGATTCATAACAAACGAGACAAAATCATATATGTAGTATAATAAATATATATGGCTAGGGATGTCGTTTTTTAATCGATAAATCGGGAAATCGATTAATCGGAAGAATGAAAACCTATTTTTAATCGATTATTGATTTTGAGATCGATTCACACATCGATTTTTATTTTATGGAAATCGCGAAACGATTTTTTTTTTCAAAACAAATTATTTTTTTATTTACACTTTGCTATTTATTTATTAATTTAAATTTAAATCTATTATCGGTACTACGATTATTAAATTTTAAGCATCAAACGCATCAAATGTCAAATCAAATTGTCAAAATTGACAAATTGACAAGTGTACCATGTACAAGATACAATAAAGTTTAGGCGGGGAATTTATTAGGTCATCCGGAAAGTTCGTACCATTTTCGGAGCCTTTCGAATGAATTCATATTTCTTCAAGTAGCAACCGCAAAAGAAACATGCAACAACATGTTAGTGTTAGACAGTGTTTAAATAATTTTTTTTTGTCAGTTATAATAAGCAATCTTAGACATCAAGGATCATCATATCATGTTATACGAGTTTAAAAAAGGTACTAATGCAGTTGACGCAACGAGAAATATTTGTAGTGTTTATGGCGATGATGCACTTTCTGACAGAACTGACAAGAAAGTGCCTTTTGTCACGTCCGTAACACAAACTTTATTAGCTCTAGCATTAAAACTAATAATGTTATGTATTTTATATTTAGTACAAATATTGTGTACACGTTTGTCTATCTGTTTAGTACTGAAAATTTATAAGAAAAAAATAACTTTTATTTTTTTTCTTATAAGAAGGCGTGTAAACGGCATGAAAATGTCACGTCCGTAACAAAAGAATGGCTAAATGGTTTTTTTAAATCATCCTAGAAGTTTTTCATATTTTCCCCCCTTTTATAAGTTTTTTTTTGAATATTATATTTAGAATATTTTTGTTTATAAATTTTAGTGTTTTACCAAAGAAAAAAGTTCGAAGATCTGATATCGCTCGAAAAATGGCGGAAGCCAAACGTGATTTTTATAATAAATTTGGTAGTAAGATTCCAGATCGTCAAAAATTAACGATGATGGACTTGATATTTTACAATCCTCCTTCAAATCCCATGCCGTAAGTACAAAAATTAATTCATTTTTCTTACTTTTAAGTTTTACATTTATTTATAAAATCTAGAGTGCGCCCAAAAAAGAAACCAGAGGAAAAAGTTGAAGAAACAATTGAAAATACAGCGATCGCCGAAGAAGAAGCAGCTGATGAACCTGAAGAAGAAGCTTTACCCGTACCACAAGTGAAAATTGGTGAAAATGGTGAAATTATTTTAGATGAACAAAGCTTAGTTATTGAAACAAGTGACACGCGCAAAGCAAGAGAATTAACATCGACAGCGATTAATTATGACGATTTAGATACCGGTTATGGTATCTATAAACGGGCAAAACGCACTAAAGAATGGACGGATGCCGAAACAAAGCAATTTTATCGCGTACTACAAATGATTGGCACTGACTTTACAATGATGATGTCATATTTCAAAGATAGAACTCGTCGGGATTTGAAGTTAAAGTTTAAAAAGGAGGAAAAAATCAATCGCAGTTTAATTGATAAAGTGCTCCTGAATCCATGCACTTTGGATTTAGATGAATTGCAGAAAGCTTTGGATCGAGATAGAGAAATACTTCGTCAGCAAGAGGAGGAGAAAAAGAGACGTGAGGAACTGAAACAAGCTGAAATTGAGAAACGAAAACGTAAACCAAATACGAAAAGAGTGCGTTATAAAACTGGAAGTAAGTTTATAAAAATTTTTAAAATATTAAAAATTGGTGAAAATGGTGTCTTAAACATAGCTACGTAGTATGTACTAGGGTAAAGTGGGGTAAATGCTCCCCCATTTTTTGATAGTTAATTTTCAGACCATTATTGTATCAATGTTGTTAATCGCATCTGATTGTTTATCAGCGTTATCAACTACCTGGTCTTTAAACTTAAATAATCATAAGAAAGAAATTCTAGAGAGCCTCGTGATAATGAACTGTAATTATTTTTTTGAAATGTGTACATATAACGCACTTGCCCCATGGTTTGGGGCAAGTGCGTTATGCTTACATAGAGAAATGCTTACGTAGAGAAAAGTACGCTTATTCAAGTGCGTTGAATAAGCATACTTTTCTCTACGTAACTGTACAAAAAAATTTTAAATATCTTTTTATCTTAAGTGATAAATTACCTTTTATTATACATATTATATTATATTATAATTGAGAGGTATACTAATTTCATCTAATGCAGTTTCCAAGGCCGCTGCTGAATACTGTGTGCTTCTGGAAGTTTTTCTTATGTAATAAATAATTAGGGGCAAAAACCTAAAATAAATAATTATGGGCAAAAACAAGCAGAATTTACATCATATAACACAGTGGAGTAAGTGCGCTCTCTTTAGCGCTACATCGTATAATACATTAAGAGCGCACTTACCCCAATCCAAAAGACGCACTTGCCCCGTAGGAAAAATGTTGGGATAAATGCGCTCCCTTTAGTGTTTCTAAAATAACAGAATAAAAGAAAAAATCTTCTCAATTAATTAAAATTTACCTTAATAACAACTAAAAATATTAAATAAAAAATATAAAAATATTATAATAGACTCTATTAAATATTGAAAATGTACTCAGCAACTCGTTGTTAAACCATAAAACACATTGTTGAAAAATGTGGCGACAGCCGGAATACTAACTATAATATAGTAGTTTGGCCCCTTGGGTTCTACTGTATTTCTTAAATTTTACTAGGAAGTAATTTTAATCACTGTTTTTTTTTTTTTTTTATATTTGCAGGTTGGTTTGCACGTCAAATGTTTATCGAAAAAAGTGAAATGTCTGCACCATATGACACGGTAGAAATTCCCAATATAAATAACAATCAAACTAAGGATGATGAAAATAATTTAAATTCCGACTCGAATTCACCACCACGTAAGAGACGCTCCCAGTTTATAATAGACAACATAAATAATTCAGATGAAGATCCTGATCAAGTTTCTACTACAAAACAACTAAACAATATATTCGGGAAACCCACACGATCTGGTAGGATAATTAAAACTAAAATCAATTTACAAGATGAAAATTTCACGCCGAATAATTTTCAAACAAATCCCGAAATCAACGAGACTACAGAAAACATATCCGATATTACTGTGATTGAAAATATTAACGAAGACTCATTAAAAGACACTTATATTTTACCCCATGATATTGAGAATCCAGTAGTAGAAACCGTTACATCTGATGACATTGAAAGTACAGTTTTAGAACCCACTAGCGCAGTTGCTCCAGTTTATAACGGAGACGTCACAGAGTTAGCTGCAGACGATCTGAATCAACAAACGATTGAAAAAGAATCTAATGCTGTTGAAAACGAGCAAAATTTGATGGTGGAAGCAGTTCAAATGAAAAGTATTATTTCAAACAGTGACGGTGAATTGATAGAAACAAATTTAGAAATATTAGAAAATTATTTGGCAGGTAATGATTCAATTACGTTAGAACTGCCAGTTGTCGATAAAGAAGAAATTGTAGGAAATTCTGAAAATTCTGAGTTACCCAGCTAAAAATCATTAATATTTATGTTATAAAATATTCTCCGTACTATTTCCGTATATCATATAGTCTGATTTGAGGAAGTAAGTCAATTTAAGGTAAATAAGAAAAAGTAGCCAAAACAATGTTATGTGGTTTATGGAGGCTCCCTAAATAAAATGCGCCTTACGCTCTTTTCACATTGTACGGTTTTCGCCGTACGGTAAAAAACCGTACGACTTTCTACCGTGGTATTGTAGCTTTCACATTGTACGGTTCTTTGCCGCTGTAAACTGAATACAGATGGACCTCTTTAATAACAATTTTTGGTTCTAGTTTTTGGTGCGGATTGCTATCAACGATTCTTAGCACAGACGGCTCACTAAAATATTTTAAAAGTATGCAAATTATCAAATAATGTTACCTTATTTATAATTCTAATGCAGCTAAACAAAAGGAATGTATTAAACTAATGTATTTTTACAAATAAACTAATTACATAACTAGAAAATATTCTGTAGGCCTGTTAGAATAAAAAAAAATATTCATTAAAATCACTAATTTAAAAAGACATGTTATATTGTACATGATTATTAACAGCCACTGTAGAATACTGGTAAATACATACATAATTATTTTTATTGTATGTTTGTTTATATTTGATGTCATTCATATATCATTTCATATATGTACTGCACTAACCGCAAGTATTTTATACAATGTCAATAATTTATGACTTTTTATTTGATAATTTTAACAGGTCTAAACAATTTTTAATTGTTTGAACAAAAATTGTAACAAAAGATATGTATATACCTCATTGTCATTTCATTAAATTACCTAGATAAATAAGGAATAAGGAATCCTGGAATTGTGAATTAATAAATTCAAATAAACTCATTAAGAAAAAAAATTTAAAAAAACTGGCAACCAAGTTTTGTTGTTATAGGACATAGGTATACTGGTATACATAATATAATAACCGTTTATTTATTTTAAAGCCGCCACAGAAATAACAGATAAAAATATTTGTACTTTTGTAAACATAAACATGTTTTTTTGCGACTTTTTGTTTATATTAAAGAGAGAGATAAATTAATGAATTGTTATTAACCAGATTGCTTATATCGAGGCTAATGTGTATCTTAATTTGATTTGCAGCATTATACAAGTAACAAGTGGGATTAAAGTTAATTCTATAAATTAGAGGAAATAGAAATTAGAATTATTTTATTTATTAACACACTCTTTGAAGACCTGAAGAATGACGAAAATAAATTTTTCAACTAGTTTCGAATGTGATTAATCAATTACATCTCCTTTGATTAATTACTTGGCGAACTTAAGGATTCGTCAAGACGTCAAAACACACAATTTTGAAATTACATACAATCTATTAAAATGTTGCTTATTACATTCAACATTAGTTTCATCCATTTCACAAATAAAATTAATAATTAACATGAAATTTAACAAAATAATGTTACTGCCGTACGTTAAAAAACCGTCTAATGTGAAAGCATCCATTTAATTACATACACTACTCAACTACTGAATTAAAAACGCCGTACGGCAACCGTCAAGTTTAGTGGTAAGAAACGGCTGCTACACGGCACAGCAACGGCATTTTGCCGTGACCGTGTAATGTGAAAGGTTCCATGTTCTTCTTCACTCCACTAAAAAAATGCGAAAGTACGGTTTTTTGCCGTACTGCAAAACCGTATAATGTAAAAGGAGCGTTAGAATCATTTGTCATTATATTTGCATTTCTTTGAGTATTTGTTTTTAGTTTTTTTTGTACATGATAAATTTTACAAATTTACTAAAGCATAAATCACACATTCCTAATAATCAGCTAACAGCAGCTTCACAAATGGGTATTAAAACTTTTTTTTAAATGGTCACAAATTTAATTTTTTGCTGGCTAAGTCACATAAACTGCTTTTGTAAGTAGATTTTGTGACAGATTATTTTTAACATGAACAAACTTGTATGATTTTCCATTTCTGTATGGCATAGTCGTACAAACTTTTTAATTATATTTCTGTTTAAACAAACTGTTTTAATATCTCTCCTACATAGAATATATTCAATGTGTACAACATTTGAAAAAGAGACATAGCGTAACTAAGGGTATCAGTGTAAATAATATTGTTCTATACTCATATTTATTATTATTATAAGAATATCTTATTTTGTTAATGTAAAGGTGGATCCAGACCAACGCGCCGCGCAGTGCAGAATGCTCGCGAACATTCGCGATCAAAATCTGCTTACTAAACAACTAAAAAGCCGTCCAAACATCCGCGCCGCGCAGTGCAAAACGTTCGCGAACGTTATAGCAACAGCCAGTTTGGACGGGTATACGTGCACATCTGCAACAACTTGCGCACGAACAAACTTGATCCAAGTAAAGTCGGTACTTCAAAGGAATCTCTTTGTTTCAACATACAGTGGCCATCCAATAGTACGTACTCCAATTTTACGTAGTGACGTCAGCGGTTTAGTGGGGTTCTCCTCTCACAGATATGTCGTTGTTTGTCTGTGTTGGTGAAAATTTATGTACCAAGCCAGAGTCAGGACCGTAGGTAATATTATCTGACGGTCTCGTAGCCTTTAAAAAATTTAAAATTTCACTGTAGATATATATGCACATATTCTGTATACGTAATATGCAAAATGTAAATGCAAAATGAGTAACGTAAAATTCTAGAATATTCTAATCGTTAGCTAGCAGAGATATATATATAAACTGACTGTTTTTGCAACGTTCACGAGCATTCTGCACTGCGCGGCGCGTTAGTCTGGACGCACATTAACAAAACAGACGTTAATGTAACAATGAAAACTATTTGGACCGGTATTATAAACGATAGAATAAATTTATCTCTGTAATAAATCAATTTATTCTATAGATTTCAGTATTATAAAGGAAAGATAAATATATCTGGTAGTTAAATCTGTGGTATAAATTATCTATAGAAAATCAAGCGGATAAATTTTATCTTATTAGAGATTAATATTCAATATGTCTGCCCACGTGTCTGCCATATTCGCTCTATCACTAGCCAACATTCTAGCGAAATTAGATTCTATTATTTTTTCTCTGCATAAATTTAACCTTCAAATTTAATAAAAAAAATAACTATAAAATTGCGTTTGACATATTTGTGACATGTATATACAGAATTTATAGCGTAGCGTTGGGCATAATTAACTTAAAAATATAATCGATCATTCAATTTTTAAAACATCTCGAAATATAATAAAATCATTCGATTTATTTTACAAACTACCTAAAGATATAATAAGAATGATTTTAACAATCAAATGAATGGAAAATAAGGATTTTGACGGCCGAAAAGTCATTCGATTATTGAAATCACCAAAGTAATACATAATAATCGATTATAAAAATCATTCAATTATTTCCCATCGCTACTATAATGTTGTTGCTAGGGCTATCTGGTGGGTAATATTTATAATCATGGTTCAGTCGGTAAATTAAAAGGATAACTATTTTAGTTGCAGAATGTTTTATAATACCCAGTTAACTTTTATTCATCAAATAAATTTAACCTAAGGATAGTTATCTACCGATTTATTTTAGTTTTATAATACCGGCCCTTAGATCTCTCAAAAAGAATTTCTGGAAGTTTTCTTTTTCAAATATTGTAGTTCTAAGGTTATGTTCCACACTTCATTTAAGAATACACTGTTTACTCGTTGTAAGCAACTTGAAATAGAATCATATATCTTACTCTTTTTAGATAATAAAATCCGCATATACGTAAAAAGAGTAAGACATATGATTCTATTTCAATTTTGATATTGCTTACAACGAATAAAAAGTGTATATATTTTAGATGTATATTTTTTACATTTTTAATTGAAACGTTGCATGAAAATCATAGATTTATTTTTAAATTGACTATTTCTGATCACAAACCCATCAGTTGTTTATATTTCTACGGTGTCTACTTATACTGTAGAACCCCTCATAAGTTATAAATCTCTCGTAAGTTATATTTTCCCCTTTTTTTGCTGCTCCTACTACAGCTACAAGCGCATGCGTAGTTCTATAGTAGTGAACGCGTGGGAATGCGCGGTTTGTTAAAGTACATAATACGTACTCTAAGAAAGGTATAAGTATAACACACATGTGTCAAATTTGTTTAGCCATTTTCTCATATTTTATATTATGAGAATAGGGGAAATATAATTTATGGGCGGTTTGCTGGTCCCATTAGTATAACTTATGAGGGGTTCTACTGTAGTTTACATGTGAATTGTTAGAAAGTCCGTATTTGTGGTTTGAAAATACGTAAAAGTTAACTATTCTGACTTGGAAAATTCTGATTTTAAATAGTTCACACTCCCATAAACTGCGTATTCATTTTAATAGGTTTGTTTCTGCAGCAAATTTAAATTTATACATTTAAACAATTTCAAATACTGAATTTATATCGGAATTAGCCCTCATTTAAATCTCGGGCAGTATATGATGAAATTCGCCCGCGAAATTAGTGTCACCATTTTGAATACATAATAATGTTTAAAAGAATATTTAATATATGTATCAAATTTTAGCTTAATAGCTTAACGGGATATGGGTTAAATTAGCTTTAAAACTGCATTTTAGTGCTAAAGCTAATAATAAGTCTGAATATTATTAATTGTTCATGTCCAATGGCCGTGTTCAACGGTGACATGCTTTGTCAAGTGCTTTCACTTTCTACGCTTGCGCAGAAAGCGAAAAGTTTGATGTACGATACCGTAAGAACCAAGTTACGAATATACTTTCATTTTAACTTTAGTACTGATTAGATTAGTTATTAATCTATTAAATTTTTGAAATAAAATGAAAAGTACGTTTATAAAACAATAGCATGTCTACAAAAAAAAGATAAAGAATTAAAAAAAAAAAAATACAAAAATAAATAAGTGCCTGATGCTGTTTTTGATTTAATTCTGATTTCTTCACATATTTATTATTTAATTCTACATATATGTATACTTATTTTTAAGTATTTTTGTGATATTTTTATTTTGTAATTGCTTTAAAGTGTACAAATTATGTTATTATAAGAATTTTTTTTAATTTTCAAATAATTAAATATTATATCGCTTTATCAAGTTAAATAAAGCATAAAAAATTCAGTAAGTTATTTTATTAACATTAACCCATTTAGACCCCAGTAGTTGTACATATAACACATTGAGTAATTATTATAAAATGAGCATGTTCATGTTTAAAATGCTCACATCATAAATAAGCTACCAAATTTTGAATAAATTATTATTCTTTTGTTATATTGCATAATATTTACATTGTATTTATACTTAACATAAGGGGCCATCGATAAATTACGTACGTAAACAATGAAAAGGGGCAGTACCCTAACGAGCGAGGAGGGAGTGCGGTTCGAGCAAACGTGACATCATTTTTGAAAAAACTTACAACTGACGAACAAAAGAAACGATATCTTTCCAAAAATACAATCGGAGAAAAAAAAATACAAATTACAGTTAGTGACCAGTTACAGCATAGTTTATGAATAGTCCCTAAAAGACAAGTGACAAATTGACCACAACATATACATATAAATATTTTTTTGACCGTCAGCGTGTTAAATTTGACATATGAATTTTTATATACTGTTAATCTACACTCTATAGTGGTCGTAAATGCAATCCAACTGCTGATTGTTAACTCTTTAAATGATTAAGACGAGTTAACTCGTCCTGCAATATGGCGACTCAAAATGCTTTGATGTGTATACAGTAGCCGTCCAAGATAGTCACTTCCGAGATAGTCACATTTCGAGTGAAATAGACATACACATACGTCATCCACATACTATGTTTGCTCTTGTCTATACGCACATATGCGTCACATGTAATATTTGCTTACTCAGGAAATTACATACCCCGTGTACCTGCCGTGTGGTACCTTGTGAGGTAGCTACCGTGTAATGTGTGTGATGTGTGTCGTGTGTGATACATATGTACATATATTAGTCTATGTAGACTTCTAGAATGAAGACATTGGTCCGTACAAACATGATGACCAATTTTTTATAGTGAGCTCTAGCACACACTACGTCTACACACTACAAGGGTCTCAGACTAAAAATTTTTAAATTTTATTGCATACATATATGCACATATTCTGCATACGTAATATGCAAAATGCAAATGCAAAATGAGTAACGTAAAATTCTAGAATATTCTAATCGTCAACTAGCAGAGATATCAAAAAACAAACTTCACTATTGAATTGGTCACTAAAAATGAGATTAAGCAGCACAGTCTGATAAAAATTCTAGAATGTTCTATTTGTTAACTAGCAAAGATATCGGAAAATCAATTACAGCATTTAATTGGTCATTGAAAAAGAGGCCAAACAGCCTATCTTGATAAATGTTCTGGAATATTCTATTCGTAAACTAGCAAAGACATCCAAACACAGACATCGCCATTGAATTGGTCACCTAAAAAGAGACCAAATAGCACATTTTGGTAAATGTTCTAGAATATTCTAATTGTCAAGTAGCAAAGATATTGAAAAATTGATTGCACCATTTGACTGTCCAACCAAAATTAAACTAATATAAACTAAATGTTCCATTTTGGCCAACATTCTAGAATTATCTGTTCGTCAGCCAAAATAGAATATTCTAAAACATTTATCAAAATGTGATATTTCGTCTTTTTTATGACCAGTTAAATGGTACAACCGGTTTTTCGATATCTTCGTTAGTTGACGAATAGAACATTCTAGAATTTTTGTCAAATTGCGCTGCTTAATCTAATTTTTAGTAACTAAATCAAAAGTGAAGTCTGTTTTTTGATATATCTGCTAGTTGACGAGTAGAATATTCTAGAATTTTTGTCAGCTTCGGCTATTTGGCGTCTTTTACGCTGATGAATCCGATAGTGAAGTTGGTTTTTCGACATCTTTGCTAGCTTTCTAAAAGTCGCACTTATATTCATTAATATAACTTTCAATTCCGTTTATCTATAGAACTGAATTTTAGGTGTAAATTGTTTCTTAGAATAGTTTTGTTTTAAATAAATTCAGATAAATAATATTTACCAACCCCCCGCATAAAATTTAGCCGACACCCCTGATCTTCCAATTTTACGTACTTCCCCTTAAAGCACCGACCACTACGTACCATTGGATTCCTGGTGTAAGCGTTTACCCCACCTGACGGACGTCTATGACTTCCAAGATAGTCACTAGAGGAACATTTGTGTGACTATCTTGGACGGCTACTGTATATTCACTGATACAGGTGCCGCCATCTATGACAGATTTTTCGAAATACGCCAGGTAAATTCAAGTAATGTTTACCAACGTAGTTTAGTCATATATGTATTATAACTATATGGCCAATCCCTATAAGAGGCAGTGGTTCCGATGAAGTGAGACGGATAGACATCGGGTAGAGGCACTTCAGTTGTTTTGCGCAGATGCGTTAATTAGTGTTTACCGTGTTTACTGTTCAGATTGGTTCATATTACCACCAAAAAAGTCGCATTTGCGCAAAACGAACAAAATACTTCCAAATCTGCACCGTGATGTTGGGACGTTTTTTTCATATCCATTTGGCTATATATTATTACGAAAAGGTAGTTAAAAAATAAATTTTTATTAAAACTGCTGAAATAAACAAAAAAAATTTGGCGCAGGTAAATATTAAAAAAAACTGAAAATTTCAGATATAGATCACAATTTATTAAAAATTAGATTCAGGTACATTTTTTTGTTTTAGTTTTAATTTTATTTTATTTTAAAATTTGTTAATTTCATACATAGTATCTTTGCATCCGGCTTAGCTCATAGATGAAATAAATACGTTAAGTTATTGCGTGGATTATGATTGAACCGTGTAATAGATAAATACAATTGTTACAGATATAAGGTAGATTATAAAAAGATAAAGGTATACATAGGCAATTTAAATAACAAGAGAGTGTTATTAATAGAGTTAATTGACCGAAGTTGCTAAAAGCTGTTTAAAGATAAGAAATTTTAAGTTAGAAAAAAAAAATGATAAAATTGACATAATAATAAATAGATATCACAACTCATAGCATCTCCTGTAATAATTAAGTAAGAAAATTATAAATAAGCGAATAGAAAAATTAGTGAACTTGTTAGAACTAGTAATCTTATGAAATTTAACAAACTACTGAATTTAGTAAAACACAAAATTAATTAAAAGTAAATACGGTAAGTTAATTATGAAACGTTAGTAAGAAAAAGTTATAGCAACAAAAGAAAAGTTTTCCCAATCACAGATAGAATAGATTTAAGTATTGTAACACGTGTTAGCGTTACCCAAAAAATTGAAAAAAGTTACTCATCTTGATGAATTCAGGCCGGGTAGATGAATAGCGAACACTCAAAATAAATGAAGAAAATCCACGTTGGGGTCCATTAATGTAGACATCAGTTCGTAATTAACGTAGAATATTGTGTATCGACATGTAGAAATCTTGTTCAAGCTTAACGTTGGAAGTTGTTTTCCGGCATGTAGAAATTTTGATCACCATTAACACTGAAGATTGGTTACCAGGATGTGGAAATTTTGTTCATAATTAACGTAGAAGATTACTCAACTTTTTCCCATTGAATTTAAAACAAAAAGAGTCCAAAGGGGAGAGCCTGAACACAAAATTCACTTTTAGATAAAATTAAACACACAATCGTCAATTCAGTTTACAGGTTAGAATCCACAAAAAAAAAATTGCAAAACACAATGAGCCATGATTAAACAAAGTTAAATTACAATAAAGGAACAAAAATTTATTTACGTACCTGAATTGTCCTTACGAGAAATATAATATATGAAATATAAAATTGGAATGAAAGATAGATCTGTAGCTGCAATCAAATTTATACGGATCAAATACCGCCAAATTTGACGTAAAATGAATGTCTACCAACTTAAGATAAAAAAAAATTACTGTGAATAATTTTTAATGACAGATATGAAATTACCGTACGTTGGAGTAAATCGAATCACAGCAAAATGGAATACATTGTAATGTATCTAAGAAACTAAAATTTGAGAGAAATTTGAATGTTTTAGTTAAAAATAAGTACAGGAATGTAACATTGGTGCATAAATGGAAGGGGATAGGCATCTTTACGAGTTAAGGCGTTAAGCTTGCGCAGGTCTAAACAGAACCGAAATTTAGAACTTCCGTCAGTAGATTTTTTATTAACTACTACTATAGGATTATTCCAAGGACTTTGCGCAGGTTCAATAATGTCTAAAGTTAACATACGTTGAACTTCTTGGACGATAAAGTCATGAATGGGTTTTGATACTATGTAATTCCGTTGTTTTATGGGCTGAGCGTCTCCTGTATCGATTTTGTGTACGATAGCTGTTGTGCATGGTAAATTTTTTGGCTGAGGGAAGCTTTTAATCAAATTATCCAGCTGACGCTGTTGATCAGCGGTGAGTGACTGATCTTGCTCAAGTGAACAAATATCAGAACTAGTGAACCGATAAGTGTTACTGGCAGAGTCGATGGTGATACCAAATTTCTTAATGAAATCGATTCCTAATAGGAGATCGTTTGACAGACCGTCAATTACAAGTGTAGGTACGGTGTAAGTACGATCATGAAATTTGTATGGAATAAAAGCTTTACCTTTGATGTTACATGACGAACCATTTGCAACGGTAATTTGGGTAAAGGGACTGATTTGACACAACGGTGGAAGGTTATGTTTAATCTGTTCATAAAATCTAGAATTAATGGCAGTTAATGTTGCACCTGTGTCAATTAAACCTAGGACTTTTCTTCCAGAAATTGACAGACTGACATAGGGTCTGGAGTCCTTACTGACCGACACAAACGGATACGTCGAATTTATACAACTATTAGTATGTACGGTTGAAACACAAAATTTACGAACAGTAGATAACCATAATTTCCATTCATCGGAATCGCGCTTCAAGGAACGAATCGGTTTGTTTACGGAAAGAGGTTTCCGACGATTCGAACAGAAACCTACTCGTTGTTTAAAGAAGGGTTACATTTTGCACATGTCCTAACAGTAACGTTAGGGGTGCCACAACGATAACAGTACCGATTCTGTGGTTTTTTGCAATTACGGAAGTGATGGCCTTGTTCGCGGCAGTTAAAACATTTTAGCGCCGATACAAAACGGACAGACTTATTAGGAACGGTAGTAGTAGATGTTTTCGACGTAGAGGGTTGACTAAAAGAAGATCGTGGCGTAGTATGTTCCGCTTTGACACGATCAAGCTGTGCACAGAGTGTGTATAGCTTATCTAAAGTGTCGCACAAACTAGTAGACACAAGTAAACTATTGTCTCTCGACATGGCGGCAATAATGATATCAATTTTACGCGCCTCATCAGGTTGTACGGACAATTTTGAAAATAGCTGTTTCAATCTGACAAATAAGTCAACTGTTCTTTCGTTAGGACCCTGCTTTACACTGTAGATTGTCTTCCAGATGGCGTCATCGGAAGTGAATAGACCGTAATGTCTACGTAAAGCATCCAGTAACTGATCCCAAGATTGAAAATCAGCTTTAGAAGCCCTATACCAATTCAAAGCGTTACCCTCGAATAAATCAACGGCTGAGACGAATAGATCGTAATGCGAAACATGTCGTGCTTCCGCAAGTTCATGTACACGTTCAATAAATTCTTGAACGTTGCCCTGACCGTTAAATTTAATATTCCACTTATAAACTGGAGGTGGTTTATAAGTTTGTACGGCGGGTTGAATCGCCATAGGAATATTAGCGGTAATGTGTCTAGTTCGTTCTAGTAACTCCGAGTCAAGCTCAATAAAAGAATTTTCAAGAAGCGTGGCTTGTTCAATAAGAGGAGCTGTATTATCGTCTCTATATCTATGATTTTTAATGAGGACAATACGCCTTAAAAAGTGTGCTATTCGGTTAGAGAGGTATTGGTACTCAAGCGATTCTTCCGTACCAACAAACAGACGGACTTCTGAACACAACTGTGAATATTTAGCCTGTATAGTGCCAACTTCTCCGACAAGTGGGGGTGCAAAAGTATTATCCAACTCTAAACCGGAATTTAACAATACAGTCATTTGTCTGGCAGTAAGAGCTGTGGGTTTTCTACCATGACGCAAAAGTTCATAGGCGAGTTCATCCCTTTTTAGGCCAGCGAAACTAATTTGTACGTCCATTGTACTACTCGTCAATTCAACAGTCACGTATAGACAGACAGACAGACAAAATAATCAAAAATGGGATACATTGTAATGTATCTAAGAAACTAAAATTTGAGAGAAATTTGAATGTTTTAGTTAAAAATAAGTACAGGAATGTAACAATATGTATACTACATATATGAGTTTAGTATAATTTATATTTTACAAATTCCTAGGATTCACTTTTTTGATGATGGGATCTGATTTTCTTTCTTTTTTTTGTAACCTTATCTATTATACTTGTCACTGGCAGTAAAAGGTCCGGCATTTTAAGACAAAAAAATTTTCTCTATGGTTAAAATAAAAGAGTTAAAGATGTATACAAAAAAAGAATTCCAACTTTTTCCATTGAGTTTGAAATATGTTAAACAATAGACGATTCTGCATCGATTAGCAAAAAGAAAATTGTATGTCACGGACAAATTAAACGAAATAATTAATGTAAATGTTCTCATTTCTCGTGTGTTGTTTGAGCCGGAAGTAGCTTAGCTATGAATAAATTTGTAAAATTTATCATGTTTTATCCAACTTTCGTGAGAAAAAAAATAGTTTTATGAACCTTATACTTTGTATTATTTTTTAATGAAAAAAAAAAACCGAACCCACCGGCCTATCTTTTTCGTAAAAATTAAAATAAAAATTAGAAACCGGAACCACGCGGTTTTGACATTATTTCAAAAAACTGTGCCCGGCATTTTCGACGACAAATGTGGTAAAACACAGACGACACAGTGCATTTTTTTTTTTGCACAAAAAACTAATTTTTTTAAATTTTAACTTTTTAATTGTTTTAGATGCAATTAAAAGATTAGTTTTGCAATAAAATTTAAAAAAATTAGTTTTTTTTATGAAAAAAAAACGCCGTGAGCAGCGGAGCCCCATCACGGAAGTCGAATTTTTCCTTTCATCTTCGGTATTGAATGTCTACAAGCGAAATGTAATTGAAAGTCCACAAGCGATTCGCCATTTTGATGGTTTCAAAATTGATGATGAGTGTCCGGTTGATCGGGGCTTTAAAAAAAGGTTTTAAGTTTTTAAGGGCTGAATCTCAGTAGGGGAGAGCGGGGCTATGCCGTACACTTAAGGGAGAGCTGTTATTGTTCATCTAATATCGAGTATAAAATTATAAGAAAATTAGCAATATATAATTTGGACAATTGGCTACTGATTTCACACAAAGAAATTTGAATTATTCCACTGTTTACATATTTAAATTAAATTACAAAAAAGTGTCCCTGTACGAAATAGCCCCGGGGGTCGGAACTATTCCGTACGGTAGGAGGGGCTAGACCGTACAGTAAAAAAATCATCTTGTTAAGGAAGTAAATAAGAGTAATGCAATAAATTATTGTAAAAAAATCATCTTGTTAAGGAAGTAAATAAGAGTAATGCAATAAATTATTGTAGAAAACACATTTTGTTATTTTTGTCGACTCAACTAAGAAACAACATAACGTAACTTGTATTATCGGTATATTTAGTTCAGCTTATAAAAGTATAAAAAGTGTTAGGTTAACCTTTAGTAAAAAAAGTGATAAATTTTAGAGAACGAAAGTATTTTATTTAAAGTTTATACATTTAAACAAAAATCACAAGTAAAATTATTTGCAGACTCGGCAGACTTTATTGTATTTCCTGCATCAACTACAATTTATTAATGTTTACATATTAAACCATTTGGGGCTAAGTCGTACACTTCTGTACGGTTTAGCTCCATCCTGTACCTTGTGGGAGTTTCATAACCTAACCTCAAATTCCGTCGCCTAACTAGTCTTCACTAGTGATCAAGAGAGAGCTTAAGAAAAGTAATTTCTCATGATGTTATCGCTATTAGCTCATAAGTAAAGGTTCTCCACCCAACTCTTATTTGGCAGTGCCCCAAAATTATAAGAGAAATAATAAAAACAAGTTTTTTCACCGTCATATTGGCATTTATACGCACAGCGGAACGAACTCAATCCTGTGATTTTCCGCGGTCAGCCGCTAGGTTGCGACAACGATTGGACTTGTCTAGCTTGAAATCTAGACACGAAAAATGAGTGTACGGTTTAGCCTCGCTGTACGGTATAGCCCCGCTCTCCCCTAAATTTCAATTTTATACCGATAGCAGTTAGCAGGAAAAAAGCCAACACAATTCGTACGAAAGCATTCCTACCCATGCTTATCCGCCAATTGCCTTTGTGTTTTAAGTATTAAAAAAGGACCTTAAATAGTAGACTAGAAGGCCTTTATGAAGGTATTTTTTCTTTCCAAAAAAATCCAAAATTTCTATTTTATAAATAATAAAAATTCAAAATTCCTAATTTATAAATAAACAGTGACTTTAATAACATTTTCAAATTACTTAATATGTATGTATTTCATTTGTTAAAAAATTGTATTCACTTTTTTTTAAATTTTTTAAAATTACTATTCGCCTACTTGTATTTAGAATAAAAGTAATGCATTTAAAACACATTTAACAATAGCATTCAATTCCGATGTAAAAATGGAAGAAGTGGGGGGAAAAGTAATGTGGACTCCCTAAAAGATACCCGCTGGATACTAACTGAATACACGTACAAAATTTCAGCCCTCTAGGTTTAGTTAGAGAGTCTCTAGACGTGTTAGAAAGCAAGCAAAAAAATTAAGGAAATATTGGCGTAAAAATCGTGGGGGTAAGGGTTAACAGTTAAAACCCCCAAAAAACAGTGTCTGGCTATTAGCTTAACCTGTACACAAAATTTCAGCCCTCTAGGTTTATTTGGGGAGATTTTGACCCGAACGAAACTGTTAAAAAACAAGAAAAATCATGTTTAATTAGGTATAAAAATGGTGGGGGTAGGGGTTAAACGTCGAGACCCCCAAAAGGCACCCCCTTGATACTAACTCAATCCGAATACAAAATTTCAGCTCTCTAGGTTTATTTGGGTGACCTGTGCGAGTGGTACAAACTTCGAACATCGAAAATGCATGAAATTGTAGCTTAAAAATGAGGGGGGTGGGGGTAAAATATTAAAACCTCCAAAAAGCACAACCTAGGTACGGACTTTATCAACACACCAAATTTCAACCCTCTACGTTAATTCTGGGGGGCTGGGGGCCTGTTAGATCCAGCGAAAATCGTTTTTCCCCCCTCTACTCCCACCAAATCATCCTAGGAAGCTGAATTTTGGATATGTTGTAGATAATTGACCGAAACATTATTTAAAACCGGCTTGGAAAAGTTTTATTGCTTTTCCGCCCCCCACCACCCCCTTAAAGGTCGGGTCAGAAAAAAAATTTGCCCAAAATTTGACCCCACTTTGATAGTATGAGGTGCCTCGAAAATGAGCCCCATTTACCAAATTTCATCTCTTTACTTCCATAGGGGGGCCCTACACAAATTAAAAGGTGGCGGGAATATATATATATATATATATATATATATATATATATATATATATATATTCCCGCCACCTTTTAATTTGTGTAAGGCCCCCCTATGGAAGTTAAGAGATGAAATTTGGTAAATGGGGCTCATTTTCGAGGCACCATATATATATATATATATATATATATATATATATATATATATATATATATATATATATATATATATCAGACATTTTTTTTTCTACATATTCGTGTTCTACGGGTCCGAAAACGGATAGCGCCCCTACTCTCGCCTCTCGCAGCTCTTATCGTATAGACTGTATAAGTCTAATTTTTCAGAGAAAATTCGACTAAAAAGAAAATACATTGTGTCACACAATGTTTTCTAAACGGAACATTCTCTATACGTCAACTGTCAAAATAATAATTCCGATGGGTGCTAAATCCAACGTCAACCATAGTCAAATTAAATCTCACTGAGCACTAAATCGAACATATTAACGTAATATGTTTCCTAGAGATACCACAGGCATTAAATTTTGTAGCATGACTCCATTTTAGTAAGCCCAACTTGTCACCACGGAGACTTGTTCATAAATATTAGATAAACCATTAAATTAATGGTTTGACCGCCATTAAAATAATCCCATCTGTCAATTTTTTTGTTCACATCAGTCAATTTTTTTGCTTCAATTTCTTAATGTATTTGTAATACACAGCATTCTCTCTAGTCGATTCACTCCTCAATGTTAAATCTTTATTTTATAGAAAAAATTTATTAATTGATATAATTCTTTTATAAGTACACATCTTAATTCATAAAGTAAGTGTTTCTAGTAATAATTTAACATTATGATTAATTTTCAAAAAATTTTAGATGTAGTACTCGATTTTACTATATATACATCCTTAAATTATATAATTATACAAATAAAAAAATGGTAATTATATAATTTATATACTTTCTTTATTATTATTATAATTTACAATGTGTTTTCTTAATCCTAAATGTATTGATTTAAAAAAAGTTACAGCTAAATAATTTTCATTCAAGCAACTTCCAAAACTTCACATGGTAACCATTTCGAACTTTCAAGAGCATCCCATAATAGTTTATCCTGTTCTATTTGTTCTTTGTTTAATTTATCAACATCTATTGGAGTGGAATGTTCTAAAACAAAAATTATTACAAACTTAGTATGTACTATAAAATTAGCAATCCCTAACATAAATTTTTTGCGTCTGCCTGTTTATAAAAAAAAAAATAGTATATTGTGCAATAAGTGCGGGCAATCGACAATCCCGCACGAGTTGCACATACTATTTTTTATTACGAATTTCACATACTTTTTTCTATTATTATTACTATTTTTGACATTTTTATTACTTTTTAAAATAATATTTTTAAGTGTTCGTCTTTTTTTTTCTGAATTAAATCTTGTTTAAATTATTTTGTTGGTGGTTTCTATAGAAATAATTATGAAATATTTATTAAATGAAAAATCAAGAGGCGACTTTGCGTGTTTTATTGTCAATTTGCGTGTGGAAAGTTACTTTCCGCCCGCAAAAAAGTATGTGGGAAGAGTACAGTGGGCAAACAACTATTTTGCGTACAGAAATGTGTGCGCCAAGTTAGTACTTCTCCCGCATGAGTGATAAAAAAAAAAATGCATCCATTCTCAGTAAGAACGGGAAACAGAACAAAATCTTCCAATACATGAGGCAAAGTGAGTTTGTTTGTTTATTTGACTTGTTTTCGCGCCTCAATAGCTTAATCAATCAATTTGAAACTTTACACAGAAATAACCTGGGGGCAGAGATGGTTATAGGCCACCTTTTAACCCGGGAAAATTTTTCATTTCCCAAGGATAATGTATTCAATTACCAGAATTGACTATTAAAAAGCGGATGACTGATTTTAAACTTTGTATTGGGAAATCAAATGGAGGCGTTGTTTTAACATTTAGCCTATCGGTAGTAGTATCTTCATTCGTCACCAGATGGCAAAAATTGACGCCTAAAGAAATGGTAGCAATTTGATATTGTTATTTATTTGGAAACAGTAAATTCTGAAAAAATAAGAATGACATTCAAAAAAACGCCAGTTTATATTTTGTAAACCAAATAGCATAAATTTTGTGAACTGTCAAGGCCTAATAAACAAACCTTGCCTACTGGTAATAGTTATCTTTTTAACCACTAGTTCGCGTATTTGAGTTTTATGATTCCCAATATTGTTAACAGGGGGACGAAAAAGAACACAGGCTACTTTTTACTCCAGGAAAATATCTCATTCCCGAGGGAAAATATATTTAAAACGAAACCATTAAATTATTAAATACTCCTGTCGCAGCATCTGCATAACATAGTGAATTTCCAAAGACTGGACACTGGCGGATCTCATATAACAATTTATATCCATTTAAAATAGTTTAGCTCTCTAACAGTGAAAAAATTTTCAAAATCAGTTGAGTAGTTAATTTTTGGGGCTTTTTGGGTCTCCAGGACCCTGGCGGATCTCATATATGTATTTAAATGAAATTAAATTTTTAAAGATTGGCTTCCAAAAATCGGATGGATCTGACTGACGAACTTATCCAAGCTATTGGGACTTTTGACTTACACACAAAATTTCGTAACAATTGGAAAATTCCTTCGAGAGCTATCATACACACACACACACACACACATATATATATATATATATATATATATATATATATATATATATATATATATATATACACAAATTTTAGTGTACCGCATTTTCGGTTTCTCCGGGCTTCAAAACGGATTTCTACCATAGTCCCGGGCTCAGGTCTTTTCATGGTACCCGCTATAATAAATGAATTTTTTCCAAAATGGAAATTCACCTAAAACGGATAATTAACATCACATTTTGTATATTGTTAATACAGTGGGGTTAAAAGAACACAGGCTACTTTTTACCCCAGGAAAACATTTTATTTCTGACAAGATATGAGTATACTTTATAATATATTAACTTGATGTCATAATTTCAAACACCACGCAGGCGAAGTCGCGGGTAAGTGCTAGTAGTATATAAAAGAAATATAGAAGTAGTTAAATCTGTAGATTTACCGTCAATACACCTAACTTTATTTACTGACCATATCACACTTATGTTAGAAAAATTAAAATTTCATGGCTTAAAATGCTTATAACATTTTTTTTAGTGACAAAGCTATTTCTAACAAACTACTCGTACCTATAAATTTTTTAACTGCCACCATTTCTTAGTGCTTGTGGTATATTTATGTTTTCAGCAAGTGCACAAACTCTAGTTGATATTTCAGGGTGTCTACACAATCAATGAAATAAGGAGTAATAAGTATGCCATCTAGTGACGTTGAGTGGAACTTTAACGTAACTGCTCATAGATATAAATATGTAGGTACTTTTGTACGTCAAAATTCGTGATTTTTTCAGTTTAATGATAAAAAAAGTCATCACGAACGTTATTTTTTCATGAATTTTGATGTACAAACATACCTAAATACTTATACCTATGGGCAGTTACGTTAAAGTTCCATTCAACGTCACTAGATGGCATACTTCTTATTTCTTATTCCTTATTTCATTGATTGTGTATAGACCTTCAGAAACTATTGGCTATGGTAAAATAACCTAGCGACGAATCGCGAAATTACCGTATAACAGATACTTACCAATTAATTCTAATTCATCTTCAATTTTCTGTACCGGTTCTACCATACCGCTATGGCCATTCAAAGCCGTTGTATCCATCACTACCGCCTCTGCAGGTGCCACCTGACTAAAATCGGGTGCTGCTTGCTCGTAATAACCTTGCCAAGATGCATAATTTTGCCAGTAAGCAGACGCATCATAATATTGTGTGTAATCTTGCGCTGCCGTATAGGTTGTCGCTTGTGGGGCGGTGGATGTTGCAGGCGGTGAAGTGGTTGCACCGGTAGTCGGTGTTGTTACTGTGGCACCTTTAGGCTTTGGTACAGCATTACAAATTTTCAATGCTTTACTACCCAGGCCAATATATCCGTTCATTGCTGTTAAACTATTTTTTTGTTCTTCCTCACTGCCAAATCGTACGAATCCGTATCCTTTACTGAATCCAGAATTATCTAAAATAACTGCAAATGAAACCGTATAATTTAGATAATTTGTAATTTAAAAATCACATAATGATTGAAAAATTATCAAACTGGGTCGGCTGAAACTCGAACACAGGATCTCTTGGTAACTAGCCAAGTGTATTGCCCCCTAAGCCACATGATCCTTGTTCGAGAGTTCATTGATGCGAGAAATAATTATTTTAATTTCAAATATTATTGAGTGCTAAATACAAACAAAACTTTGCCATACTTACAATCAGTAATGTTCCACAAACACTCGATAATATTTGAAATTATAATAATTTGTAGCGTGAATTTTTACTCAAACAAATTTAGAATGAGAGACCTCAGTGGAATGGATAAAATAAATACACTGGAAAGTAGTTTATGACACATAAAATATACACTATTGAGTTTGACAGTTACCGATTTTACCTTATAAAAATGACAGATTGTCACAGATCAATGAACATATTATATATTATATTATATAGACTAATTATATAAATGTATAATTGAGGCAGTCAGTTACGACCAAGTTCCGGCCTTAATAGTATATAGTAATGGATGGTATCCGTAGTAACGTTTTCAAATAATTATTGTAAAAATATAATATTGATAATAAAATTTTACTTTTTTGAGAAGAAACTGCAAAACTTATTCGCTTTATTTTCAAAATACGTACGTATACAAATTATGTCCTGCAATAATTATAGTCGCATTTGCTCAAAAATTGAAATTATATTATATTACTTAAATCTCACCCTGTTACTTGCTTCAGGGTTAGTCCATATCAAATCAACCAATAAAAACATGATTTTAAACATCAATGTTTTTAAAATGCATGATATTTGGTGAATAGTTTCTTCCAATCAGTGTGGCCAAAAATACCAAGTTTTATATTTTTTTGAATATTCGTATTTGAGTTATAACAATTTTTAAAATCCAAAAACCGCAATTTTTCGGAGCGCTTTGAAATATTTAAACATATGTAGCTCAAACTATTTGCCGTAGAAAGTTGACACTGGTACCATTAATTTCAGAATTAAAAGGGCTTTAATTTGACATATAACATGATAATGCAATTCAAATTTGACCCTTTCTCCACAATCCAAAAAACTGATTTTTATAAAAATCCAAAATCTGAATTTTTAATTTTTTTGAAAAAAATATGTGTTATACCCAACCTCTTAAGTAAATTGTATACAAAGTTTCATGATGGTATTCCAATGGTAACACACTGAAATAATTTTTATTCTAAATTAAGACGTGTGGAAATCTGATTCATTTAGTACAGTATATGTTACTAACAAGTAAAGATCCCAAGGACGGACCTATCGATTTTGATAAAATTTGCATTAGTTGTAGAACACTAAAAAATAAGCGACACGTATTTTTTTTTATTTTTAGGAAAACGGTTAGAAAGGGTTAACTCGCTCTTCAAAAATTGGGGTAAAATTTAATTTTTCAAATATCTCGAAAACGGTAAGAGATAGGAAGAGATAGAATAAAAGTTTAAATTGACGATATTGGTCTTTTTTAAAGAGCTATCTATTTATTCAAATTACACCAACAGAGGTAGTTGGGGGTTAAAATTAGGGGGTTAAAAGTTAAATATACATTTGGTTGCAGATTTCAAATGTACGTAAAAAAATCTAATCGACCTGTTTTTGTTCAGCTTTCTAATATTGAATCTAGTAGTTACATAATTAGGGGGTGACTGTGTTGACATAATCGTACTATTTGAGTACCAAATCGTATGTTGATCGTAAGGTTGAATTCGAAAACTTCATTCCTACATTATTTTAATTAAAACAAGGGATCGTTGCTTTGTTACTTTTCACAACAAAATCGTAGAAAAAACACGAGTCGACTTTCGGCTTTTACACCATCGTCAGGTGAAAAACATAACTCACCTGACGATGGTGTAAAAGCCGAAAGTCGACTCGTGTTTTCTCTACGATTTTGTTGTGAAAAGTAACAAAGCAACGATCCCATGTTTTAATATGGATTTTCACAAAGTAAACCTATCTAATATTAATTATTATTTTAATTGTTTCTATTTTCCATAAAGAAATAAATTTTAAATAACTCAAATATTACGATTATGTTGACACAGCCACCCCCTAGTTAATTACTCCTAGATTTAATATTAGGGTGAGCTGAAATAAGTTTCTCCCACGTATTTTACACTATACTTTTTCTACGACCACATTTTTTTTCGTAAAATTTACATTAATATTTATTTAGATAAATAAGTAATAAAATTTTTTTTTATTACTCATACAAGAAAAGTACTAACTTGGCGCACACATTTTTATACGCAAAATAGCTGTTTAACCACTCTACTATTCCCACATGCTTTTTGCGTACGGAAAGTATACTTTCCACACGCAAATTGACAATAAAACATGCAAAATTTAATCAAAACACGCAAAGCCTCCTTTTGATTTTTTATTTAATAAATATTTCATAATTATTTCTATAGAAACCACCAACAAAATAATCTAAAAAGTATTTAATTCAGAAAAAAAGACAATTACTCAAAAATATTATTTTAAAAAGTAATAAAAATGTATAAAATAGAGATAATAATAGAATAGAAAAAAGCGAAAAAAGTATGTGAAATTCGTAATGAAAAAAATAGTATGTGCAACTCGTGCGGGATTGTCGATTAGCCACTCGAGCGAATGAGCGCACTCACTACGGTCGTGCGCTTAACTTCGCGTTCGTGGGCAATCGACAATTTCCCGCCCTTATTGCACAATATACTGTTAATTTATAATATCAGTTGTAAGATGTTCATTACCAATGTATACTTTGAAACTATGGAAACAATAATCTATAATTAATATACATGTATGGATATTTTCAGAATTATGTATTTACATTTTAAGCAGTGGCGACGCGTGAGAGTAGACAAGGGAGACAGTGTCTCCCCAAAAAAAACTAACCTTCACAAAATTCAAAATTTTTTATAAAATTTAAAATAATTATGAAATTTATACAATAATATTGTCCATTTTCATACATTCACATTTCCAAACAAAACGTATTTACTTTTATGGCTATCCAATATACATATGTTTAGAGACGTTTACAATAATGTATACCTATGCATATACATGGTAAATATTTAAGCTTTTATATTATGTGTATGTGGTTAGAGAGAATGAAATACGTACATACGTATGGATACAAAATAGAAAGCCAGGAGAATCAAACTACAGTTTGATTCTCCTGGCTTTGTGTGTATGTGTAACAAATATTCTATTTTAATACATCCACACACACTGACACAATCTGTATCATGCATGTATGCAAATCTTCTCCAATTTTTACACCATTATAACTCAAAAACTAAGAAAAATTTTGCAAAAAATTTTTTTTATTTCTATGTAAAATGTACTAGTCTTCCTAATAGTACAAAAATTACTAAAATATAATCAGTATTTTTTTAATAATAATAAAAAAACTGAAACAATTATTCAAGGTAAACATTCTGTTTTTTGTCTATCTATAGGCATACGTACATATTTACTATTTGGCACTACATGCGTACACGTACAGGCACAGTCTGTGAAGTGGTGAAATTCAATATTTTTGAACTTGTGAATAGACCGTCCTTTGGTTTAGTCCAGTTTTTTAATTTTATTTTAATTTTAATAATATTAAATTTATCAATTCATTTTAGATTTAGTTGTTTATTTTTTATAACTTTTTATTAAAATATGTATTTATTTTTAATTTGTTTTTCTTCACTATCTGTTTAAATTTTTTACTTATGAAGTTTAATACTTTTGTTTTACAATCGAAGTCCTGAGTCAGAAAGTCTTGTTAGAATAAAATACCCCTGTCGCAGCATCCTGCATAACATAGCGAATTTCCGTTTATAAAAATTACTTTTTCTCGGAAACTAGTAGACATAGAATAATAGTTTAAAGACCTTTTTTATGTAATTTTTTCTTCTCTCTTAAATGATGTAAAAAAAATTTTTAAATAAGTGGAAATTTTGGTAAAAAACTACTTTTATGCAAGAACAAAAACCATGTTCCTGGCATCCGACGTGTCTGGCTGAAGAACTCATCCAAGGGTTTGGAACTTCCAATGTTTCCAATGTCGCGCGGATACATATATACATATATACATATATACATATATACATATATATATATATATATATATATATATATATATATATATATATATATATATATATATATATATACCTATATAAATTTTAGAGAAGAATAGAATTTTTAGAGAATTTTCGGTTTCTAGGGACCTTAAAACAAATTTCTGCCATAGTCCTGGGCTCAAGTCCCGTCACGACAGTGGCTGTAATAGCTGAATTCCATTCTGGAAATTCGCTAAAAGCTTTAATGAAGTTCATTAGGGACCAAACTAAAAATAGATACAAAATCAGTCTATTTAAATATGGCAAAGAAAACTGTGTCTCCCCAGGAAATAATTTCACGCGTCGCCACTGATTTTAAGTACTGATTGTCTGAGCAGTCTGAGCCATGAAGAATCCTGACGCTGTCATTGCCTATATTGTGATCTGTCTTTTTTTAACATATCTTTTTCTATAAAAGTAACAAATAATATTTTATAATACAATTTGTTAGTTAAAATATTGAAATTTATACGTACTTTAATAAAATATTAATAATTAATAGCATTAATTTGCAAATTAAAGGATTTTTTATATTTAAATATTAATTCGAATAGACAGCAATAAAAATTTGGCAGATATATTAATTTTTAGCGACATGGGTAATTAAAATCGATATTAATTTTAATTTTTTTAATTATTAATAGATATTATAGTATAAGAAACAACATATTTTCCCTTGAATTTTAAAATTTTCATACTTTTTTTTTCGAAATTCATATGATTTTTATTATATAAAGTACGTTTTTAGTGTTTCCGTTAATAACAAAAAAATAAATTCTGTTGATAAAATATGTATTAATCGAGAGTATTTATAATAGTTTTAAGTTTTTAAATGCCCATCTCTAGCGTCAATTTTTCCCCCTCCACCCTTCGTCGTGCTATTAGGGCCCTTTATCGCTCAGATAATCAGTACAAAATAGTATATTGTTATTAAATCAACGAAACTGTCTACTTTTTCATTTTAGTAAGGAAGCGTTATACATACGATATTGATTGGATGAAAATTGAAATAAAAATCGTTTAGTGATACTTTCGGGTTTATACCCATAAGATACCCATACGATTTCTTCTTTCGATTTTAAAAAAAGAAAATGGCGCTTCATAGAATATCAGCTTATTTAGTACTCACATAATCTCTCTTAATTTTAAATGTATATATAAATCATTATACCTAAATGACAATTATAAAATATACATACATGAAATATTATAATACCCCTGTCGCAGCATCCTGCATAACATAGCGAATTTCCGTTTATAAAAATCCGTTTTTCTGTGATTTTTCACCCTTTTAAGTGATTTTTCCTCCTCTTTCTAATGGTGTAAATAAATGTCGAAAAAAATTTTTAACTTTAGAAAATTTTGGCAAAAAACTAATTTTTTCACGAAAAATGGTCAAAAAAACCATGTTCTAGGCATCCGACATGGCTGGCTAACGAATTTGTCCAACGGTGTGGGACTAAATATAAATTTAATACATAAATTTTAGTGAATATTATTTTTGGTTTCTAGGGACCCCAAAACAAATTTCTATTATAGTCTCGGGAGATTTATTTCGGAGCTCTAAAAAATAGAACTTTCTTCGGAACCCTAAAAAACGGCATATAAGTAACATACAAACATATGTATACATATGTATGACGTATATGACTTATATACAATCTATCTTCCTGTACCACAAACACATTCTTTCATATAATTATGCATATAGGTATACCCCTGTCGCAGCATCCTGCATAACATAGCGAATGCCCTTTTATAAAAATTAAATTTTCTCAGAAACTAGTTGACATAGAATAATAGTTTAAAGACCTTTTTTATGTAATTTTTTTTCGTCGTTTAAATGATGTAAAAAATTTCGCAAAAATTTTTAAATAAGTCGAAATTTTGGCAAAAAACTAATTTTTTGCAAGAACAAACACCATGTTCCTGGCATCCGACGTGTCTGGCTAACGAACTTGTCCAACGGTTTGGGACTTCCAACATTTTCACCAAATTTCGTAAACCTAGGACATTTCGTTCGAGAGTTATCGTGCGGACACATATATATATATATATATATATATATATATATATATATATATATATATATATATATATATATATATATATATATATATATATATATATATAAATTTTGGTGAATATTATTTTCGATTTCTAGGGACCTCAAAACAAATTTCTGCCATGGTCCCGGGTTCAAGTCGCGTCATGACAGTGGCTGTAATAGCTGAATTCCATTCTGGAAATTCGCTAAAATGTCAACCATACAATTGCATTTTTCTTTATTTTTTAATCTTATTAAAAATTGAACAAATTGAAATGTCAAATGTAATCGAGGTACCTGAAAATAAATTTATTTAAAAAAAAAATGTCAATGAAAAAATAAATTGCACGCACACTTATCTTTAAAATAATAATAATATGCACATGATCTTTCTTAATATTTTAAGTTTGCGCCATTTTGATTTTCAAAAAATCTAACTTAAAATAGAATTACAATCTATTTTTATAAAAATCGTTTTGAAATCGAAGGCAATACGATCATAATTACCGGTTTACACATCCAATTGTTATAAGATTTTTGTTCGATTCGATTAACATTCGATTGAAATCGTATGTCTAAACGTAGGGTTACAATCTATTTTTAAAAAATCGTTTCAAAATCGAAGGCAATACGATCACAATTCAATCACCGGTTTACACATCCAATTTTTATACGATTTTCGTCTGATTCGATTAACATTCGATTAAAATCGTATGTCTAAACACGTGAGATATTATTTCTCACGGTTATTCCCGCACGCTATGGGCAATCGTCAATTTTTACATCTAGTTACCCGTACACAAAATGTTACTTTTAATCACTGAGTACTGAATCCAGTGTCGCCAGATTTTAAATCGACATATTACTACAGAAGAGGGTAGAAAAATACTATTTATTACTACTCCCACAGCAAAAAATACTACCTTATTACTACACTGGCGGCGCTGGAGTCTTTGAATATTAGAGGTAAAATCTGACAAATTCTGGCGGTAAAATATGATATTAAAAAAAAAGAAAGATTTAACGCCATCTGTAGACTTTTCGATTATTTATGGATTTTAAAATTGTATTTAGAATACTTTTAATAATATTTTTGTTAATTATAAAACTTAAATTCGATGTATTCTTAATCAATAAACAATTATTTCGGTAATTTCAAAGAAATAAGGCTATCTATAAATTCGATTAAAAATTATAAAACAAAATTTACAAAACACTCGTAAGGATTTTGTATCCACAAAAAAAATGATATGTGTAATAGGAAGATTTATAATGAATCTATTGATACGGTACTTGACAGAAAACCATTTATGTATGTATGTAAGTGCCTTGTTTTTGAATATCATAATATATCAGTCATTTTTTTTTGTATTTTTATTTTTGATAAATTTTGTAAAAATTAACGACTTTCAAAATAAGGGAAATAAATTATAAAAATGATTACTATTGTTTTTTTCTTTTTCTTTTTATTATGAGCTTATCTAACCTTATTAAGAAATATTTTTTAGTATTTCCAAATTTGCAAAAATTAAGGAATTTTTCGTATTCCTGTAATTATTTGCCATTTTTTATTTTTTACAATACTTCCGTACTTTAAGATTAATTACTCCTCTGCAAATAAAATAAAAAATATCCAGATCAAAAATATCCAAATCATAAATGTGTAAATTTTTAAATATATTCGAAAAAATACCGCTAAAATACTATATTTTTTAAAAAATACTACTAAAATACTACATTTTTTTAAAATACTACTAAAATTCTACATTATTACCAAAATACTACTAAAATACTACAATACTACGTCATTACTACAACCCAAATCTGGCGGTCAAATATTACTACGGTAGTAATGAAAATACTACATATGGCGACACTGACTGAATCGAACATATTAACATAATATTTTTCCAAGAAATACCACAGGCATTAAATTGTGAAGTATGACTCCATTTTATGAAACCCAACTTGTAACCACGGAGACTTGTTTCAATAATAGGAGTATAAAAAAACTATAGTTACCTTTAGCCGTTTTAATTGTATTATATCTTGAAGCGAATGCACGATATAAACTGTAATCATCTACATCAGGACTAAGATCTCCAACCCAAACCGAAAATTCTCTTTCTAATAACGAACGGCCAGTACTACTAGCATTATTTAATCGAAATCTGACCACTGGATTTGTTCCTGGAATTGGCTTCCCGTTCAACTTGTGCATTGCATCAATTGCCTGTTCATCGGTAGGAAAATGAACGAAACAATACCCAGCCGGCTCACCGGTAAATTTATTTCTCATAACTTTGACATTTTGGGGATGTTCACCCATTTTTTGAAATGCCATCATTATAAAACTTTCTGTCATATATGGTTCCAACTATAATTGAGGAAAAAATATTTCAGACATCGAGATAAACATTTTATAAAAAAAAAAAGAAAAGAAAAGAAAATATAAAATAATACTTACACTGCCCATCCATAATTGGCAATGTATCATTCCTGTCATTTTTACGAATTTTATTAACTTTTTATAATTTTATATAAAATAACGTTTTTAATACTGTAAGTAAACTGTAAACGTTGTAAACTTTATTCACTATTCAGAGCATTGAGAGATTCAAAGATATTCTATCTAGAATAGGTTATATTTTTTTCATACTGAAATTACCGATGACAAGGAGACGAAACTCAATGTATTCAAAAAGTGTCCAAATAAAAGATGGCACTCGTGTTCGACGGATACCTAACGGATACGAAAGCAGTACAGTACTTATTCTCAAATGGAACACTCTCAAATTGAAACGCGAGCTTCTATATTTGTTAGCTTTTGTCACTATGTAAAATCGAAGTCAGAACCAACGGCTATCCGCCGTATAAAGTAATTTAACCCTTTTAAATAAACCATATGGGAAATTTTTTTGTCTCAAAATGCCGGATATTTTACTGCCAGTGTAAGTACAATAGATAAGGTTACACAAAAAGGAAAAAGAATCAAAGATCCCAACATCAAAAAAGTGAACTTTAGGAATTTACAAAATATAAACTATACTAAACTATGTTGATAAAATTGAATATTATTTAGATTTATACCGTATTTCGGAAAATCTGTCACAGATGGCGGCACCTGTACCGGTGAATAAATACATATCGCAGCATTTTGAGCCGCCATATTGCAGGACGAGTTAACTCGTCTTAATCATTTAAAGAGTATAAGAGTTTATTTCATACATATGTAACTTCTATGTATTTCCTTATTATTAAATATCATCAACCGACATTGGTGATTCTCAAATGGAAACACTCACTTCCCCAGTCCCGACGTGTTTCCATTTAAGAATAAGTACTGTATTTACATTCTGTTTTATCCGTTTTATGTTACTTATATTCGCTATATTCACATCAGTATTCGAGCATTATTAACGCCGCGAGTGGTAAAAAAAGAAAGCCTTATATTTGCCATTTTCCTGACCAGTTTTGTCAATTCCTTCCATATAAGTAAGATCTCCATCTTATAATATTCCATTTTACCGATTATAAACATGACCGTCATAACTAATAATTTACAACTAATTTAAAATACCTAATTCTCTTTTAATTATTTTTATTGTTATTATTTCCCCTTTTAATTAAAAAAATTCATTATTTTTGTTTCTATACGTAAGTATAAAAAGGGTATAAAAACTAAATAAACATTTCCATCAACTGCATAGGTTTTTGCAATAAATCATACATATTTTTACTTAAAAAAAGTTTTCATAAATTCGCGCCGTTATAATTATTATCAGGTTTCTATCTTGTTTAAATATGTACAGGAAATCGTCGATTTCAAATATTTTTTTGGCTTTTCAAAATTTGGTTTGACTTTTAAGAAACAAATAAATTTTTAATTTAGTTTATGAACCACCATAAAAATAACATACATAAAATAAATAAAATTTTTTTGACGTTATGCAATAGTAATGACAGTTAATAATGAATTTGTCAATACGCCATTTATTAACAAGAAAATTCAATCTTAGATATAATTTCCAATTATGTATGAAATATTCCAGAAAAAAAAATGCCACGGGTAATAATGGACCGTATAAAATAGTGAAAGCTGAAAATTCCTGTGATGGTAAGATTATTTGAAATTAAAACAGAATTATTACTGACGATTTTAAAATAATTTCAGATCTAGGAAATTTAAATCAAATAAGTAATATTAATTGGGAATTATTTGCCAGCTATGGATATCCGTTTTATATGCCAGGTAATATTGGCCCAGCCTGGCAAAACACCGAAACTTCAGAATTTTATATTCAAACACCACTGTTAAATAGTGCATTGACAGATGTAAATAGGTTTTTCCATATTCCATAGTTAAACTTCTTTTTTTAGACAATCATTTAAACTGAATTCTTTAAAATTCTAGAAAACATCAAATGTTGAAAATTCAAAAGAAGACACTGCCAAGAAATTCCAGTGTATAGTACAGGAATGCCCATTAGTGTTAAGGAATGGCGTAGAAGAATTATTCGTTGGTCGCGATTTGAAAAATTCAACAATAAGTGTAGTAACCTTGATACAGCGACCAAATTTAAAACAATATAGTAATAAAGAATTAGAAATTGAAGAATTAGCTAAAAGTGTAAGTGTAATTAGTTTGACCAGTGAAAGGGCAAGACTACTGTTTGTACGGCGCCACGATTTGATGATAGTTCTTTGTAGAACTCGACAGACTAAAATGAAAAACAAGAATAAAATTTTTCGATATCTCGCTTCGTTTTCGAGATATTGAACGTTAAACTTGTCTTTAAATTTGTATATATTGTATGTATAGTACGACGTAATATTTTGACAATGAGCGTGTTCCATTTAGAAAACAAACGACACTGTTTGACCTAGTTTTTATAACAAAGTCGAAGTATATTGTCAAAACTAGCTAAACTAACCTAACCTAACCTCAACTAACCTCACCACCTAGTTTTTATATCAAAGTTGAAGTATATTGTCAAAACTAACTCGTCATAACTAATATTGTCGAGTGTCGGGTAAAAATTTCAAGTGATTCTGAGCATTCCCATTTTCGGAACTCCAGCCCCAAAAAAATTAGTTTTTTTGTAAAAAAAAAAGAAAGTAAAAAATCACTGAAATTTGGTTGACGTTACTTTTTCCGTGTGCACTGTCACACAGTGTCGTTTGTGTTTTTAAATGGAACATGCTCATTGTCAAAATATTACACATAATTATTATACGTACAATATATATGAATTTAAAGATAAGTTTAGCGTTCAATATCTCGAAAACGAAGCGAGATATTGAAAAATTTTATTCTTGTTTTTCGTTTTATTTTGTCGAGTTTCTACAAGGAAGTGCCATCAAATACTGACATCGTACGAATCGTAGTATACCCAGTTCAACTATTAAAAGCATTCTCTGAACTTATTCAGTGCGATTTATATGTTTCAAACATCCCGATTATCTGGCAATCTTATTAGGTGAAAATTTTTGCAAATACATAACTTTTCTTTGATCTTTTTAGTTTGTGCTAGCTGCTCAGAATATTTGTATGACACTAACTGTGATGGGCTACTGGGCAGATTTCATAAATCCATTTTCGGGTAAGCCTTATCTGTCGCCGATTCATAACGGAGCACTATATAATACGGATGAACGATTTCGTTGTTTGGACTTCCAAATAATAAAACAGCATAACTGTGTTATAATTTTTAATGAATCCGATAACCAAAGTCGTACATTTATAGGTAAGTTTCTTAAACAGAACATTTTAAAAGAATATTTACATTGATATCTGAAATCTACTAGAGGTGAAATTAACTAAACTTGGCTTGGTATGACGTCATTAAACAAATACAACAAATTACATAATCAAAATTAGACGTATAGGTGAAATTATCTAAACTTGGATTGACCAATGACGAAAGAATATATTATGTATTATAAAAGGACCTGTAACAACATTGTTTTATTGAAGCAAAAGTTGTGCTAATTCTAGACAGTGGCGGCAACAAAATTAAATGTTTATATATGTATGTAGAAATTCATTTTAAATAAGTTCACTACATTTTTTACTATTGAATTCACACAAGAAAAGTGGTCAATTTATCTTAGTGAACTTTATCATGCTTTACATCCTTTGCATACTTGATATGTAATATTAAATTATTATCTAACATATAATGTATATACGCAAATATTAAAGAGACGACTTTTATATCTTTTAAAATATATGTCAAAAAAATCTTATCGATGAAATATTATTCCTTGTGCTTTTTTTCTAATAGGGGTTTTACGTTTGTAAGCAGAACTAGTTGCCATAATATTTTCTTTAAAAAAATATAACGAAAAATGCAATTTAAAAAGCTAAATAGTGAAAATTTTTACATTTTTTCAAATTTTTTAATACAAATATGGCTGTCTATGTTTCAATTTTAATTTTAAAGTCTAGGGTATCTTAGAAAGAGAAATATAAATTGGCAGTTTACATGCTGTTTATAATATTTGTCTCTTTTTAACGTGTACGTAATATCTTTCGTACGTAATATAAATTACTGGTCCTTTCATTTCTAATGTCTATGGGACTGAGGTCATTAACAAATGAAATAAAATTAGACGTACAGTTTTATATTACTATAGTTACTCTAATACAAAAATAACAAAAATGGAAAGAGACAGAAAATTTTGGTACGTCTAATTTTGATGAATTTGTTGCATTTGTTTAATGACATCAGTCCAAGTTTAGATAATTCCACCATTTTTAATATTGTTTATTGGAGTTGATCTATACCAGAATTTTCTGTCTTTCCCCTTTTGTTATTTTTATATTAAAGTAACTATTGGAATCTGTCAAATAAGCGTGATTTAATAAAAATGGCTGATGAAAAAGGGCATTGACATTAGTTTTATAATATGCAATAATTAGTGCGATATGAAGAAAATGATAAATATTAAAACTATTTGTACATGAGTTGACACAAGTTCGAAGAAAAGAAATTTTGTTGAAGAAGAGAATTTTGTTACTGAAAAACAGTTAAAATGTGGTAAAAATGTGAAAAAAAGCGTCAATGAGTTAATTAATATTATAATTTACAGTAAACAAACTTCAAATCTGAGTAAATGGTAAACGTCATGAAATAACTGGACAACTGTCAACGAATGGAAAAAACAAATCAATTAATTATATGTACATGTAGATCTATAAAGTTCAAATCATTGACATTTCAGCAAATGCACTTTAAGAATAGTCTAATTTTTAAACACCAGATGTCGTACTCTCATTCGACAGATCTCAATAGTAATATAAAATTTTACTTCTAATTTTGTTTCATTTGTTAATGACGTCAGACAAACTTTATTTTATACAATAATAAAGCAATTCCGCATGTACAAATGAACATGCAGACTACGCATGTATTGTGTTCACATGTATTGATTGTAGCGCTAGAAGCGTTAAAATTAAAAACTAAATTCAGTCATTTTACAAAGCGGCTAAACGTCTAGCCCGCCAGATTGTAGAATTATATATATATATATATATATATATATATATATATATATATATATATATATATATATACATATACATATATATATATATATATACATATATATATATATATATATATATATATATATATATATATATATATATATATATATATATATATATATATATATATATTGTATATCAACGGTCTTTGTGAATCAGATTGTAGCATTTATAAGAAAATCTTAATTAGTTTTCAAAAAAAAAAAATCAGTTTCACGGCCATTGCGGTTTATTTATTAACATTTATTTTTTTTTTTCAGGTAGTCTCTTCACTAATGCACCACACAATATCTCTTATTTACAAGATCTCAAAAATCAACTACTTTAAAATATGTGATGTTTGTTAGAACGTTTTCCCCTGGAAAGTATTTGACTCATATCTGAAATTCCTATGATTTAGTTACTGTAATGTGATTCCCGTATCCATTGTTTTAAAATTTGAATGTTTATGTGAAATATGATTAAATAAAAACAGGTGATATTATCATTTTTTTAGTTGTTTTATTAATGACCATTAAAAAAAAAGAAAATGTAAAACTTGAATTTTTCTGGTGAACATCAGGATTTTTTTCAGTGAACGAACAGGAACAGTTTTAAGCTAACGTTCATTTTTTGGAGATTTCATTAATATTTGAGCAAAATTTAGTGAAGATCCGCCCAGCTGTTTATTTTGAGCCTTTTTTGGCACTGTAATGCACTTAAAATGTAATCTACATTAGAATATATGTCATCACCTATACATCAGTGAAAGAATTTTTGAAATAGTTTGATTAGTTCTTAAAATTAGCCGATCCAAACTAGCAAAACTGACAAATTTTACTTCTTTATTTTATCTATGCGTTACGGCTAATGTTAAAAGAAAATATAATCTTAAGATCCGTCAGGTAAACTTTAGTTTTGATCGCTAGCTGATGTTACTTTTTTATTTTTGGGCAAAGTATAATCTGACATAATTATTAGTTTGGTTCCCAGTCACCCCTGAATTCCTATACATCTCATTTTACGGTACGCATACTACCTTTTGGGAGGCGTGGCCTAGCAGAATGACTGCAGTAGTTGTTTCTATGAACTAATGTCTTGCCTTACAAGGAAAGGTTTCCAGGTGTCCGCCTCCGATTTCAATGCCGCTGAAATATGTTATTCTACGTCGAAATCTAAGGGACACGTATTTTTTTTATCGGCGGAAAAACGGTTTGAAGGCCTTCAAAAATGGGGTAAAAATTTAATTTTTTAAATATCTCGAACACGGTAAGAGATAGAGCAAAAGTTTAAATTGGCGATATTGCTCTTTTTTAAAGAGCTATCTATTGATATTAAATTTGTTCAAATTACATCAACAGGGGTGGTTGGGGGTTAAAATTTAGGGGTTAATTTCGCAAAAAGGGGGTGAAAATTAAACAATATAAAAATTTTGTTTACAGATTTGAAATCTCCGTCAAAAAATCTAATTGACCTGTTTTTGCTCAATCTCCTAATATTAAGTCTAGGGGTAGTTAACTAGGGGATGTCTGTGTCGAATAGTCGTACTACTTGGGTAGTTCAAGAAGTTTTTCTTCATGGAAAATAGTTTGACATTTAGAATAACGAAGAAATTAAATTTTCGATTTCAAAATTCAGTTTGAGCAACATTGGAGAGGGGGTGAGTCACCCTCTTAAATTACATACTAGTTCACATACATTAAATTTTGCTATGTATTAACATATTGACAGTGGGTAATAACAGAAGGTGATTTTTGGTTGGTTAAATTAATATCTCGATTATAGACGTGTAACCCCAACACTGAGTAGTGAATTGAACATATTAACGTGTGTTTCCTAAAGATACCACAGGCATTAAATTTTGAAGCATGACCCCATTTTAGTAAGCTCAACTTGTAACCACGGAGACTTTTGTATAAATATTAGATAAACTATTAAATTAATGGTGTGACCGCTATTAAAGTAATCCCATCAGTCAATTTTTTTGCTTCAATTTCATAATGTATTTGTAATACACAGCATTCTCTCTAGTCGATTCTCTCCTCAATGAATCCCAAATACCTGTGTCGCTGCCCTGGTGACAGATTGCTAGATATTTGAGAAAATGGTCCATTGTAAAAACAGTCGAAACAGTCTTCCTTTTTTGGGAGTTCCGAAGAAAAAAATTCGGAATCCTTATGAATTCGTCGAGTTCATCTGTGTATCTGTCATAAACCCCATAATTGTTACATCCTTCGACCTACGAAAATAAAATTTTGCATGTACATGCTACAGGTGCAAGTCTCAATTAATATGAGGCAAAAAATCGTACAATATCTGGGCTAAAAAGTAGCATATAATGATAAAACATTCTCTGTTCTCCAAATTATCTCTGTGTAAAGTTTAAAATCGAAAGTGAGTTTGTCAAACAAACACGCTTACTTTCACATTTATAATATTAGGATAAGATCCATTTTTCCCAAAGAAAGCAAAGAATATTCCCTTAGCCTTTTTTAACAGTTACCTGTCATCATTCATTGTTTTGTTTTAGATATATTTTCCTTTGGAAATGAGATATTTTCCCGATGGGAAAAGTAGCCTATGTCCTTTATGCTAAAATTTTGGAAAGTTTGAACGAAGTCAGTGATGCATTTTTTAACTCTTTTAAATGATTAAGACGAGTTAACTCGTCCTGCAATATGACGGCTTAAAATGCTGTCATATGTATATATTTACTGGTACAGGTGCCGCCGTCTGTGACATTACGGTATAATTCTAAATAATGTTCAATTTTATATTATCAACATAGTTTAGTATAATTTATTTTTTGTAAATTCCTAGGGTTCACTTTTTTAATGTTGGGATCTTTGATTTTTTTCTTTTTCTTTTTTTGTAGCCTTATCTATTGTAGTTATCACATGGCAGTAAAAAGTCCGGCATTTTGAGACAAAAAAAATTTACCATATGGTTAAAAGTTCACAGGCAACTGTCATAATTTCATTGTTTGGTCTTAATACCGGAATCAGATGTTTTTCAGAAATAAAGAGTAAGTAGCCTCTGTTCTTTTTCGTCTTCTCTGTCAGCGTAAAGACAGTCATTCTTTTTTTTAATAGCAAATTGTTATAATTTTATTGTTTCGCTTTAAATACATTTTTCCTCGAAAATGAGATATTTTCCCCAACTTAGTTTCTTTCTTAAGTAACTTGTTTCTTCCCGTCGATTCTCTTAATAACAATATGCAAAGTTCCAACGAAATCAAAGATTATTTTTTATTTCGTTTCAAATACATTTTCCCACGGGAATGAGTTTCCTACTGGTTTTCCTCGGGATAAAAAATAGTCTGTGTTCTTTTTCGCCCCCTCTGTTAACAGTATACAAAGTGTAAAGTTAATTATTGGTTTTTTAATTTAGTAAATTGTTGTGATTTCATTGTTTTGTTTTAAATACATTTCCCTTGGGAATAAAATTTTTTTTTGGGGATAAAAAGTAAACCATGTTTTTTCGCGTTATTTTGCTAACAATAAGTATAGTTTAAACGAAGTCAATGAATATTTTTTTTATTTTGTTTTAAATATATTTTCCCTCGGGAATCAGATTTCCCACGGAAATTAAATGTCTTTCCAAGATAAAAATTAGTCTGCTTTTTTTCATTCCCTCTGTTAACACTATATGCAAATCAATCAATTTTTTTAACAGTCAGTTGTCGTAATTTCTTTCTTTCCTGTCCTTTTAAATACATGTTTCTTCGGGAATTAGATTTCCCGGAGTTGAAAGTAACCTATGTTCGTTTCCGTCCTTTTTGCTAACAATATACTAAATTCAAACGAAATCAAAGTATTCTTCTTTTCGTTTCAGTTTAAATACATATATAGTCAATTGTCGTAATTTAATACATTTTCCCTCGGGAATGAAATATTTTCCTAGGGTGAAAGGTGGTTTATAACTGTCTCTGTACCTCAAGCTACGTCTGTGTAAAGTTTCTAGTTGATTTGTTGAACTGTTGGGGCGTGAAAACAAGACAAACAAACAAATAAATAAACTCACTATCGGATTTATTTTAGTTAGGATTAGGATATGTAAAATTATGCTAATTGTTTACAGATATTCTGTGTACTTTATCAATATAAAATTAGTTATTGGGGTGAACAGGACCAGAATTAGGAGTCACTGGAAACGCAAGCAGTATAAATAGAAACGTCTGTTAGGTTAATAAGGACGTAAGAGGGTGAACATGGAACAATTGAAACATTACGTAAGTATTTATGTCGTGAAAAACCAGAGAAAAGTCATGAAAAAATAATTAACGCGCGTTAATTTTTTTAAATCAGTGCCCTCTGGTTTGCAACGGTGCAAGCTACGTTACGTACCGTTAGGTAACAAACTTGTTTGGTGAACGCAAGCATTTAATCCACGGTTGGCGACACTGAACGCCCTGAACGCAGCTAATATCGTATATATGTACTAGTGCACCCATAGAGCACTAGAGATAAAATACATATTTCTATACTACTGGAACCAGTGTAACCACTTGAGATAGAAAATATGTTGTAGACGTGCACAGTGTTTACTTTGTATTTGTGCGGTAAACTCTGTTAAGGTGGCTACACACGTAACTGCAAGCTTGACAAGCATGCATGATCAAGCTTTTTGTACAAGCATGCACAAATTCCCTTCGCCACCACACGGTTCAAGCATGCTTGCACAAACGCCAGTTTGTTTTTGAAAAATGTCGAGTTCGAATGGCGATGCGCTCGCCTTAGCTGTTTTTGTCCTTATTTATATAAATAAAAAAATTCATTTCTCTTTTATAATTTGTCCTAAAGGAGTTTATTTTTTTTTATAACTGTATTCTTATCAGCGTTTACATCAATTAACTTATATTGTTTCAATAATATATCCTATGTTGTATCTCTCTTCACTTTATCATGGTATTCCTTCGATTTGATAAGCCAAAGACATTCCTGACTTTGGTATATATGAACAAAATTTTCAGGTAATTCGCGGTTTATTTTTAAATCACTAGACATGATGTTTTAACAATCAGATTTACATCAACAATAGGAAGATGTAACAAACAGATCTCATACAAGATTAATATCGGCTTGTACAATCTTGCACATTGGTACACATACTCAGTTTTGCTTGCGCAATTTAACGCGTTCAAGCATGCATAATTGAAATTCAATTAATCTTCAAGCCGCTTGTACAATCAAAATGATTGTGCAAAATTATCATACAAACGCTCAAGCATGCTTGTACAAAAAGCTTGATCATGCATGCTTGTCAAGCTTGCAGTTACGTGTGTAGCTGCCTTTAGTGTGAGTGGTGATAGCCGTCACGTGACCTTTGGTTTGCATACATGTGTGTGATGTGTGTGATACCACAACGCTACTTGTGCCGGTTCAACAATCAAATTTATTGTTGTTTGACTGACTTACACTGGGCGACGGGTACTGAGCAACTGACACTAAGCAGCCTAAGATGCACATACTTGCACATAAGTGATTGTAGAAAAGAGACAGTTATATTCGTTCTATTTGTTCTGTGAGTACACCCACAGAATAATCAGAAGCCAAGTTGCTATCTCTGCACTAGTGATACCAGTGTAGACAAAAAATCCCCTCCAGTTCCCACCACTATGTTGTGTGGGTACAGATCTGCCGTGACTAAAAGGACCCGATACCTTATCTCTATACTTTGATCTATCCTTTTTTTGCAGTTTGTCTTTTTTTTATATTTATATAGTTGCCACAGTTAGATTTCAGTGACCACCAAACAGTTGTGAATAGAAATTTGAAAAAAAAAAAATAGATTGCTCTTATTTGTTAATTTACTGTTCCTTATATTCTTACTTTAATAAAACACAGTATAGTAAAATATTAAGTATTATTTTATAAACTCAATTTCATAAAGTAACGTTAATATCCATTAAATATTAAAAAAAGTTTGGTTTGAAAACGAATTAAAATAAATATTTGCACATCAAAATCATATTTACAAAATAAACAAAAACCACAAAAATATCTTCAAGTTAAAAAAGTCAAAAAATTTCTGTTTCTTCTTCATAATCTTCATACGTTGGAAACACACTTGCCAACACAGTTATCATCATGTTATCAATAAACTATCTAATAAAATTTTTCAAAAAAGCCCAGAAATAAATTGTATAAAGTGGTTGGGTAATAAAACAATTTATTATCCTGTTTTTGAAGACATTTAACAAAAGCCGAAAAAACTTATGATAAATATGTTAAATATAATCTTTGTTCAAATATTCTAAAAACGAAAATGAGAAAGACAAGAACATTTCATATAAATAATATTATTTGATAAAAAATTAATAAATAAGAATTTGATTTAACTTCAAAATCAGTATTCCAGTTTATTATTGATAATACATAATGTTATTGATAATATGTACAGCTGGCCCACCGATTGGTAATCACAGATACAATGTTTGGTGTATGCTGTTGGGGGTTATTCATACTTGTATTCACTATTCAAACTGTTTATAATTTTATAACTATATTAACAACCATACACGCTCTGTATAGCTGTATAAGATTACAAAGCAAATTAATTAAAAAGGCTTAATTTCGGTTAGAAAAATACTTTTCGCAAGACATACTACACCCATAAGTTAAATAAAATTGGTTTTTAACCTTTTCCTTTTGTAATTAAAGTTATATTTATAAACGTAATTGGAAAATACATTAACTTTATGTGTAAGTGTACAAGCAATTCTGTAAGACATTATTTTCTATGTTATGTATGGTTGCTTTACCTCCTCTCTTTCGTCACTCACCCGACGAAATCGGGTCCAAATAGTCACGGCACATCTGTATACACTGTTTATAGTGGTGTTGGTTTGATATTTCCAACTGTGTCAGTTGTCACACACACAATTACAAAACATGTGTTGTCGGACAGAGCAAGATGGGGTCCAAGCTAACAATGGTCTAACAATACATTACAATGCATTGTGTATTCGGTGACCGACATCGACTAACTAAATGCCTTAACCGGTATCAAGCACACTCAGGCACACTGCTATCCACAATTTTTTACACATACGCTTAGGGCTTGAGTACACCGCTATATCCCCTATATACACGGTAATCGGGGCTAATATCATACCTAATATCGCAAATATGTATTATGACGCCTAGACGCTTAATAAATCCACTCTTTGGTTCGGAACAGCCGGATTTCGGATACCAATTTATGATTTCTGTCATTTCTTTTGGAGAAGTTTATGTTAAATTTTTTTCTTTTGTAAATTCTGATAAAAATTTACAAAATGTATAATACATAGGATATTATAATATACTTTTTAAAACTAACATTATTTGTTTTTAAATTATTACTAAATGTAAAATTTAAAAGAAAGAGTATACATAGGTATATGTTAAAAAATTTATTAGATATTTATTAATATTAGGTTATCGTAATGTATTTTTATATTTTGTATTTTTGTTATTTACTTTAAATAAATAAATATTTTATTTTTTACAACGTATTGAATAGAAAGGTAATCTATAATGAGCAAAAGACGTAGAACAAGTTCAATTGCAAGTCGTGGACAAGATGATGAATTTTTAGAAGATGTAGACGCTTCTACTAGTTCTGGGCCGACAGTTCGTAAAAGAAAAAAACAAGATCCGGTAAAATGAAATTAATATTACATGCTAGTATTTTTACGATTTTATTAACGTTTTTTTTTATCTAGTCGGAAATATGTCAACTATTGTACGACACAATTCGAAATTTTAAGAAGGAAGATGGTGGACTTCTTTGTGATGCTTTTATAAGAGCTCCCAAGAGACGCCAAGAACCAGGATACTATGAAGTGGTATCAAATCCGATTGATCTTTTGAAGATACAACAAAAATTAAAAACAGATGAATATGAAGATCCAGAAGATTTGACCACTGACGTTGAATTGATGGTTAAAAATGCCAAAGCCTTTTACAAAAAGAACTCGCAAGAATACAGGGATGCCTGTGATTTATGGGATTTATTCCTTGCAACAAAAAATAGGTATTTAATAAATCGATATATTAATAACTATTATTTTAAAGCCCAAATTCGTTTTAGACTACTAGATGAAGAAGCTGAATCGAAAGGTAAGATAATATTAAAAGTAAGTAAACTAGCTCGAAGAGCAGCAGCTGTAACTGAAGCTCGTAATAAATCAGATATTGATATCCCGGAGGATACTTCCGAAAGTTCAACAAATCCTGACGACGATGTTAACCAATTTGAAGATCTATTTACAGCTGTCATGATGGCTACAGATCAAGATAATCGTTCTTTACATACTGTTTTCCAGTTACTGCCGTCGAAGAAAAAATATCCCGAATACTATGAAGTTATCGAAAATCCGATTGACTTAAAAATAATCGCTACAAAAATACAAAATAATGAATATAATAATCTAAATGAACTGGAAAAAGATTTATTACTGATGACTAAAAATGCCTGTTTATTTAATGAACCAGGTTCACAAATTTATAAAGATGCCAAAGCTCTCAAAAAGGTAATATAATTAATTAATTTTTAAGGTTAAAGTATAAAAAAGGCAAAAATATTCGTCCATAGATTTGAGCTTTATTGTATTCTACATATTTGTAAATAAAAAACAATATTTTACTTTATAAAGTATTTATAAATTAATAAATATATAAAAATCGGCAAGACTACGTACCGTACGGCGCTAAGATTTGATGACAATTCCTTGTAGAACTCGACAAAATAAAACGAAAAACAAGAATACAATTTTTCGATATCTCGCTTCGTTTTCGAGATATTGAACGTTAAACTTGTCTTTAAATTCGGATATATTGTGTGTATAGTATGTGTAATATTTTGACAATGAGCGTGTTCTATTTAGAAAACACAAACGACACTGTGACCTAGTTTTTATATCAAAGTCGCAGTATATTGTCAAAACTAATTAAACTAACCTAACCTTGACTAACCTCACCACCTAGTTTTTATATCAAAGTCGAAGTATATTGTTAAAACTAACTAAACTCACCTAACATTAACTAACTTCATCACCTAGTTTTTATATCAAAGGCGAAGTATATTGTCAAAACCATATCCCTGCCACTTGTTTTCAAGGACGGACCATTTAATTTCACAGTTCGCTACGTGGCGCTAATGGTATTGGAGCATACTAAAATAGAGATGGGACATGTGAGCATTTTTCATCAAATAGATGTCAAAATTAAGAAGAATTAAATTTTTTAAATTTAATTAATCTTTCTAGGTTGAATTAAAGTATTTTTTTAAATATTTAATTTATTTCCGATTTATTTTAGATGAATCTTTGATGAAAAATAGTGAACTAACAAAACTCATGTCCCGACTCTATTCAAGACCATCAACACCATCTGGTATATTAGTTACAGCGGCGTCAGTAAACGGTCCATTTTTTTTTATAATGGACTATGTGGAGAGTGGCAGGGACATGGTTAAAACTAACTAAACTAACCAAACCTTAACTAACTTCACCACCTAGTTTTTATATCAAAGTTGAAGTATATTGTCAAAACTAACTAGCCTGTAACTATTAACATTGTCGAGTGTTTGGTAAAAATTTCAAGTGATTCTGAGGATTCCCATTTTCGGAACTCCAGCCAAAAAAATTAACTTTTTTGTGAAAAAAGAAAGTATATAAATCACTGAAATTTGGTTGGCATTACTTTTTCCCTATGCGCTGTGTTACACAGTATCGTTTCTGTTGTCTAAATGGAACACGCTCATTGTCAAAATATTACACATACTATACATACAATATATCCGAATTTAAAGACAAGTTTAACGTTCAATATCTCGAAAACGAAACGGGATATCGAAAAAGTTTATTCTTGTTTTTCTTTTTATTTTGTCGAGTTCTACAGAGAACTGTCATCAAATCTTGGCGCCGCACAGTGGGGCCAAATACCATTAAAGGTGGCAAAAATACAAAAAATTAAATTATAAGCTACAATTTATATGACCCCTTAAACCAGTAGCTAAAATATTCTAGCAACGACCTCTGTAATTAACTTATGTAAAATAGCGCGTGGAGTGCAAATATATCAACTATTATTTGTTATTTCTATAAATTGATTGCTTTCTAAACCATATCATTGTATGTAAAGTAGTGATTTGCGGGACGGTTATTTAAGTTATAAAAAAATAAATTAAAATCGGTTATAATGGTCAATGTTCCTCATGGTATGTTATTTATTTTATGTATCTTGTCTGTTAAAATCAGTACTCGTATTAATACTATCAAGTTTTAATGAAACATGGTTGAATTATCTAGAAAAATTCTGTAAAAATTAATTTCTCAAAGAATTTTAGTTACGTATCCATTCGAATCCAACGGATATATTTGTGGCATTTGATAAAGCAGTTAGTCTATTTTGGTATTATGATTGCAGAGTTTGCACCAAATTGCACCTTTTTCCAAAATTTGCTGATTTTATTTTCATTTTGTTTGAGAAAAAATCATCAATAAGAAGCTTAAAAAGTTCATATAAGCTCTCAGTGGTGCATAAAAATATCAAATAATTAAATAAAACCCTCAAATTTATTAGATTTATGTAGGTACCGAATATTCCAGTTAAGTTAAAGCTAAAATTAAGCGTATCATTGAAATTCGTTTTCAAAAATTCCATATTCCATTTAAAATTTATAAGTTGATACCACGTGGCTAGAAACCAGTAACCGGAAATGAAATTGAGTTGTATGAAAAAAGTCTCAACCTAGAGTCAAACAAGATCTGTAAATTTCAAATTCATCCGACGAATGGTTTTTGATATATCATTTGACTAACCGTTATGGGACACCCTGTATAGTGGGACACCCAGTATTTTATTAATAAATATCAAGTAAAAGTAAAATATATTGTTATATAACTATTCTGTAGTCAATAAAAGAACTAAATAATTTTTGCCATCTTTTACCTTCTTTGGCCCCACTTTGCGCCGTAGGAATCCTAGTATTCCCTAAAAATCTTGTGACAGACAGTTGTTTTGACCATTAATGGTTCATTTTCAGTTGTTTGAAAATGAATAACTAATATTTGAAATAGTTAAAATAGCAAAATTAAATCGACAATTTTAAATTGAAACGTAATAAGTTCAAGATATAATAATTTTTTTAGGTAATTACGAGTAAAAAAATTGAAGTCGAACATGGTAAATATATGTCGGGCAAAAGTAGCGAACGTATTCGTAATAAACGATTACGCGGTGTACAAAGTCTCTCAGCCGTGACAGCTGCTTTAAAGGATGAGGAATCAGAAACAGAAATTGACGAACCAGTGGATGAAGATCCAGATATTATCGATTCCGAGGACCCACAGTGGCAGCTATTTGCAACAGTTCGAAACGCAGTAAATCCTCAAGGCGCACTATTAAGTGAACCATTTTGGAAGTTACCCTCAAAACGATATTATCCGGATTATTATAAGGAAATCAAAAATCCGGTATCACTGTCACAAATTCGAATGAAACTTAAAAAGGGCGATTATGGTACAGTTAGTGAAGTTGCCGGCGATATGAATATAATGTTTGAAAATGCCAAGAAATATAATATTCATACTTCAAAACTTTATAAGGTTTATGAGGTTTATTTTTTTTTAAATTTATTGTATGTTAAGTAAAGTCTTGATATAAGTATTTCAAAAGTGTCTAATAGGTAGGGGATATGCGTTAATTTTTAGGATTCAGTAGTCAAAATCTCGCTATTTGATACGGAGAATTGATTTGAAGATGATTGATAAAAACATTTCTGAGATATACTCATCGTTTACCACCGATAAAATATACTCTTTACTGAACGGTTTATTGCTAGTTAATAAAATTTACTTACATAGAGTTTCATAAATAAATCTTTACTTTTTTTTATTTAATCATCTGAAACTATTCCGTATTTAACTTATAAATTCCATTAAGATTGACCGGCGACGGTTTTTTGTAATTAAATCTTCAAATTTATAATTTTTTACTATGGATCATTTTCTCAAGTATGTAGCAATCTGTCACCAGGGCGGCGACACAGGTATTTGGGAATACATGTTTATAATCAAGATATTAATTTAACCAACCAAAAATCAGCTTCTGTTAATTCCACTTTAGCAACGAAATTTTCCAATTCGGTTACCTAGGAATATTGTTTGTTTTTTAGAAATTAATATTCCAACTATAGAGATGTATTTCCGAATAACCCGTGTCGCCGCCCTGGTGTTAAACAATTTTCTCATGCGGTTACATAGCAATTTTTAAATTAAAATTTCAATCATAGAGATGTAGATATTTTGAGAAAATGGCTCATTGTCATAACATGCAGGGTGGCCACTTTTTAGAAAACCTGGAAAACTCAGGGAATTTAAGTAGTCAGGGAAAAGTCAGCGAAATGTCAGGGAGTTCTCATTGCAATTAGGAAAGTTTTTACTTCATAAAATTAAAATTATTTTCTGATGAAATTTCTATGCTAAGCACAGTGAAGTTTCCATTGTATTCCATTTTCCTCTACAACTGCAGTATTCTAAATAAAAAAAAAATTAAAAATTTGGGTCTACAGTACTTACAGTGGACTTTCGGAGATTGTCCAATCGCAAATTGTCCATATTTCAGTGTTAGGGATTTAAACATCGTATGTTTACGTCACATGAACATTGTATTCACAAAAATTGTGTGTTTGCAGTATTCGTGTGACGTAAACGTGCGATGTTTAAATCCCTATCACTGCAATATTGACAATTTTTGATTGGACAATCTCCGAAAGTCCACTGTATTCTCAAATGGAAACACGTCGGGACTGGGGAAGTGAGTGTTTCCATTTGAGAATCACCAGTGTCGGTTGATGATATTTAATAAGGAAATATATAGAAATTACATATGCATAAAATAAACTTTTATAGTTTAAATTACTTTATACGGTGAATATACGCAATTCTGGTACGGACTTCGATTTTACATAGCGACGTCAGTGAATTATATAATATACAATGTAAATGATGCGACGTAAAATAAAAATTGTAAAGTTTATTTTAAAAACGATCGAAAAACCTACTTTATAATTGAGTTGAACATTGAAAAAGATTCCAGAATATTCTATTCAAAAGCTAACAATGATATCAAAGATCAATTTCACCATGTAATTAGCCATCGAGAAAAATTCCAGAACATTCTATTTGAAAACCTGCAATGCCATTAGAAAATCGACTTTACCATTTGATTAGTCATTTAAGATAAGGCTAAATAGTGAAATTTGACAAAAATCTTAGAATATTCTACCCGTCAACTAGTAGAGATTTTGAAAAACCGATTGTACCATTGGATTGGTCACCAAAAAAAGAGACCAAAAACCACATTTTGACAAAAGTTCCAGAATATTCTATTCTTCAACTAGCAAAGATATCTAGAAATCGATTGCATCATTCGTTTGGACACTAAAGATGGGACAAAATAACACATTTAGATAAAAGTTCTAGAATATTCTTCAGCTAACAAATATATCGAAAAACAGATTGCACCATCGGATTGATCATTGAAAAAGAGATCAAAGAACACCTTTGGAGATCTGCTGCAGAATACCTATTTTATTTGGCAACCAAAAAAGTTATCGAATATCGACCTCTAGAACTTTTGGTTGGTCTCTTTCTTGGTGACTAATTCAATGATGAAGTCTGTTTTTTCAGTTTCTTTGTTGGTTGACAAATAGAATGTTCTAGAACACTTGTTAAATTATAGTACTGGTTTCTCTTTCGATGACCAATGTGGAAGTGTAATCGGTTTTCCTATATATTTGCTAGTTTACGAATAGAATATTCTAGAATATTTGTCTGGTTTCGCTATCTGGACTCTTTCTCGATGACCAACCCAACTATGAAGTTGGTTTTTTGGTTTCTTTACTAGCAGACGAATAGAATATTCTAGAACAATCGTTAAAATGTGATATTTGATCTCTTTTTCAATGATCAATCCACTAGTGCAATCCGTTTTTCGATATCTTTGCTAGTTAACGAATAGAATATTCTAGAACTATTGTCAACTTGTACCATTTGACGTCAATTACAATGATTAGTAGATTGGTGAAGTCGGTTTTTCAACTTCTTTATTAGTCTCCGAATAGAATGCTCTTGAATTATGTGCTCAATTATTCCTTTCGACACCTAAATTTGTAAACATACAGGTATTTTAGGTATATAAATGTTATCATATTTTCAAAATGGAAAACCTACTTCTGAAAAAGAAAAATAATTATTTCAGTTTGACACTACTTTATACAGTGTTTTAGTACTAAAACATTATTGTGATTTATATTATTTCAATTTTTTTTGATAATAAACATTTAAATTTCCAAATTACCATATATTTTTTATATTAAAAATATTTCAAGTAATAATTTAAGTTTGTGGGTTGCAATGACCATAGTAAACTTTTGTGATACCGCTCCTGCTTCGTGCAACAGCCATAGCCATTAGAGGGGAAGTGATGACGTATCAGTGTTTAAGTGTGGTGTGGGTAGCTCGCGTTTCCATTGGGGAGTGTTTCCATTTGAGAATAAGTACTGTATATAGAGCGCTACTAATAGCCTCGGTATTAACGGTTTGATTGTATCGAAAATGAAAATACTGCGGGCTCGCGCAACAAACTCATATTCGTGAGAAATAAACCTCTTTTCCCACTTACTGTACAATATACTATTTTAGTAAAGTGAGAGAAAAGTTCAAATATTATCTGAAAAATCGGGAAAAGTCATAGAAATTTGTTCTTGAGAAAAAGTGGTCCCCCTTACATGACTTTTATGAATATAACAATAAATTTCAATTTCAGTTATGAACTAACTGTACGGTTAATATTAATGAAATTTATAAATAGATGAGATATAATGGGGTATTTGACTAATTTTGGTAAACTATTTTAAAATACACATATAGTTTGTTTATTATGTTTGGAATACGAACACCATATTTCCTTCTTTGTTTTGCAGAATAGAAAAAATGTGCAAAACAGAGAAAGAAATATGGTGAGCATATTCCAAACATAATAAACAAATTATATTTATACATTATGCATGTACAGTTGATCCTTTTTTTGTGCGGTGGAGAGGGACCGCATAAAAAAAAATATATTAAAAGTATAGTTCGATCCAGACTGTAAAAAAAACTTTTTTTATGCGGTGGAACTCAAAACGCTCAAAACTTAGAAATTTCCTTAGAAGTTGCTTCTATAAACAAGATAAAGCATTAATTTACACGTAGAAACATTTTATTTTAATTTTATAATATTATGAAAATTTTGAAAAATAAATCTGTAAAAAAAATTAAATGATGCAATAACTTATGTTTTTATGGCTATGTATTGATTAAATGCTTAAAAGCCGTTAAAAAGTATTTTTATCAAAGAAAGTTATTATAGTAAATGCTTAAGTATCTTACTGTCTCTTGATTTTGATTTATATTATGTATTTTAATGGCCATTTTTTTAAAAACCGCATAAAAAAATTGCATAAAAAAGAGTTCAGCTGTATGTATTTTCATTTTTCAAAATTAAATCGTTAGAAAAAATTAATTTGATATTTACAACAATATTTTTTTTTGGGATATATAAATTTCACGAAGAATTTTTTCAACCTTCTCCCAAATTGCGTGGACTAGCTTTATAGAAGGATGGACATAATGAAACCAATATCTTCTATTTCATAGCTTTTCTTTATTAAAATTGCCAAAATATTTTCGATATGTTTAATATCATCTTCAGTGGCAGAAATTATCTAAATTTCAGATTGTCATTCTTGGATAACAACCAACCATACCAACAATCCATTAGAACAATTTAACTAGTTTTTTTGCATTTCACATGGAAATTTGTCAATCGAAAAAATTTTTTATAAAATAATTACTTTAATTTAAAACAATTAAAAAAGTCAAACATATTTAAAATTTTTTTTTGATTTTACATTTTAAATATGTTTGACTTTTTTAATTGTTTTAAATTAAAGTAATTATTTTATAAAAAATTTTTTCGATTGACAAATTTCCATGTGAAATGCAAAAAAACTAGTTAAATTGTTCTAATGGATTGTTGGTATGGTTGGTTGTTATCCAAGAATGACAATCTGAAATTTAGATAATTTCTGCCACTGAAGATGATATTAAACATATCGAAAATATTTTGGCAATTTTAATAAAGAAAAGCTATGAAATAGAAGATATTGGTTTCATTATGTCCATCCTTCTATAAAGCTAGTCCACGCAATTTGGGAGAAGGTTGAAAAAATTCTTCGTGTAATTTGATATTTGTTCTCGAAATTTTCGCGTAAACATTCATTAGCTGTCAGTTACGTCACATTCTCTAAATAACAACAGATGTTCTGTAACTAAGAAGAAAAAGATTTGGCTAACTTCAAAAATGCATCACTGCTTGCATGAGGCAGAGTCAAAAGTTCAAAAACGCATCAGAAGCATCACAACGAAAAATCAAAAGTTCATTTTTGCATTTGATGCGTCAAAACAATGCATCAAGAAATTTGGTGATGCGTGTCCAAGATGCTTGTCATGTGTAGAATTATAACTACTTGCCATATTATGTAGATATTAACACCAACAGGAATAATTCCGAAAAAGAAACTGTTGAAAAAGATTAATGTATTTACCTTTCATTAAAATTGTTTAAACTATTTGAATACATCTTGCACTCAAAATAGGTATGTAATATTTTTTATTCAAATAATTTCAATATTTTCAATTTCAAGTAAGTTCAAGTTGAAATTCAAAGATAATATACCTATACAAGGACTGTATTACTATATTATCTATAGTCCATCATGCTACATTGGCTACCTTGGCTACGTTGTGTGTCTATTATGCTACATGCATCATGATGCCAATATCCCATTCAAAAATATCTAATGTGCATCAAATTTCAAGAGAGCATCAGCATCGCATCATGCAGTATTAGACGCATCAGAAACGTCATGATGCTGCATCGATGCGGTAAAGTTTACATTTTTGAACTTTCCCTTTATTTTTCTTATAAAGCTGAACGTCCACTAGGTCGGAAACGCAGCGCGGCGCACTTACGCTCTCGGAGATAAATACATCTGAATAAATGCAGGTTCGTCCACTAGGTCGACAGAGGTTGATGTAAAAGCCGCACGGCGCCGCGTTTCCGATGAACGCTCAGCTTAACTAGGAAAGGAAAATGTTGACTTGTTTGGACTAATTAAATTTGGCTTAATTTTCATAGTTATCTTTGATAACTGGTATTTAAAGTAGCGACTCTAGTAACGATAGTGTTGAACTATAAGAGAATGTGACGTCACAGTTCGTTTCTAATAACGTGATTAATAGGTATAAAAAACCTTTTCTTTTAAAATTAAGTAATAATAGATAGGATGAATTCTAGCGCGGGCAGACAAAAGGACTTAAGTCTAAAACATTAACTTTACAGTAGAGAGTAAAAACTAAAATTGAATGTATGCAACATCAGTTTTTTTGAATTATCTTCAAGATTACATGACATTTTGTACATTTTTTTAAATTAAATTACTTTCTTAACATGTAACACAGTAAATCATAAAAAAAATTAATTTTAAGCCTTAAACTAAATTTTTTAAGACATTTTTATGGACTTAACATATAAAAAACAACAATATATTTCATTGTTAAAACCATTTGCGGACTTAATCCGTTTTAGCCGGTAGTTGTTGTCATAAAAATATATTTCCAATTTAATTAAACTATGTACTTATTTATTATTTTATTAAGAATTTTAAGAAATTAACTTCTTTTGTTAGTTTCTGAAAAGAATTTTTTTTATAATAAGTGCATAAAAAATGATTTTAGGGGTGGAATTGACTTTTGTCCTTTTGGAAATATATGAGATAGACTCTCGTGGTTCTTACTATAAAATAAAAAAAGTCAAAAATGGACTTAAGTCCTTTTGTCTGCCGGCGCTAGAATTAGAATAGTAAATTGTTTTTTTATTATAAATTTTCATTAAAAAAATGTTTTGATTGATTTTTCCTTGATACTGTCAAATATCCCATTTTCAAATGAATTACAAAATTTGAGACCCTAAAGTTTATTTTGAAAAACTATATAGTAATTACCTTAATATATGCAATAGCAATAGGAGAATATTATTTTAACAATAAATTTTGTTTGAAGTTTCACAAAGTATATATCAGTTTTAACTCTTTATAGCACAATAGAAAATATGACGTGTATATTCGGTCTTAGCGTAAAGAACATAACACATGTGAATTAGTTAAGTATTAATCTAGGTGTGAACGTGTTAATATAAATTTTGTCTCCAATTTTAATCAAATTCTTCAAAGAATTTCAAATTTAAGTATATGTTGATTGTAGATTTTTAGGAGTAAATATATTCCATATAATATATATTGCTTTATTTAAGAATATAAACTTTACTAATACTATAATTTTTATAGGACGCAGCAAAATTGCAAAAAATTATGCAAGCAAAAGTTCAGGAACTACTTGACATTGATCAGGTAACACAATGTGACACTAACAAATTACCTAAGGTATGCACGCTTCTTTTTTTGTTAACATTTTTTTTTATAATTATTACAATAAATAGATATAAAGTTACATATACATATACTTATATTTTTTATGACAAAATTTTTTATTATTTAAATATATAGTCTGCTTTATCTAAAACCGACGTCAAATTTTAAATCACTGAAAAATGCTTGATACTTATTATGAATTAATTAATCAGAAAAGTTTTTCAAGTAGCATATATCGGAATATGTATCTACTAGGGACACAGGCCGAGTTTGAAAACATTACTACCCTTTAGTACCAATTTGAAATATAAATACGATTAATATTAATGTAAATTTATAAAAGTCGTGTCCAATTCCCTGCTAAAATTCATTATAAAGTTCAGTTAATGTAAAACATTTACACTTTTTCCAACATTTTCAAATATTTTATGACCGTTCAAACATTTGACGACTTTTTGTAGCTTTTTGATTATATGTAATATTGTAAATTAAAAATCACAAAGTGATTGAAAAAATTATCAAACTGGATCGGCTGGGAATCGAACCCAGGATCTCACGGTAACTAGCCAGGTGTCTTCGCCACTAGACTAACGATCCTCTGTTCGACAGCCGCCCCAACCCAACAATCAAGCGGAGCGTCCACTAGGTCGGAAACGCGGTGCGGTACCGCCCCGGAGATCTTATTGATGTAAGAACCGCGCCGCGCTGCGTTTCCGACCTAATGGATGCTCAGCTTCATTCAACCACTTATGTGTATTGGTACTCTCTCTAATGCGAGAAACAGTTACTATTTTCAATTTCAAATATTATCGAGTGCTTGTGAAACATTACCACGTATGACGAACTTTTGTTCGCATTTAAACATACGCAGTATTCTGACTGCGTATGTTTAAATTCTCACTGTGCGAGTGATAATTTCTGCGTTGTCAGTTGCAATTAGCCGTAATTACAATTGTTAAATTGAAAATGCTAAGCAGTCCTCATTTGTAGTATATGATATTAACTCGTCACTATCAGCTCCAGTGCTGTAGTTTGTAGTTCAAGCTCGGCCCTTATAGAGATTACAAAACTTTTGTTTATAGTTCAAGACCATAGTTGACCATACAAAAATGGAATATTTTACGAGAAAAAGCAATTGAATCTTTTTTGTAGTAAATTTGATAATTGTTTTTAAGACACCATATTTTGCTCTTTGTCATTCAAAAATTATTATTGTAAATATAAAAACCAGGACTCTAAAAGTATCAAAATTCAGTAGTCGTCTACCATTTTTTTTTTTTTTAAACTTTAAGTCGTATGATTGTATGTATATTTCAGTGTTTCTAATCAAACAATTTTATTAGAGTAAGTATATTTTTAAAACTAATTATTCTTTTATTGGTGAATATTCTGTTACGCAAGTAAAGATTATTTTTTTATTTAGAATATCCAAATATTTTTTTATACGATGCTTATCAATACAATACATACAGCTCACCAAATTCAACTTGGCCGATGATGCACACGAACAAAAGAGACAGTAAATGTTTTAAGAGAAATAAGTGAGTATATTTATTTATATTCCCACTTATTTCTATATACATATGTATATGTATACCATGTATACTGTGTATACGACCTTCACCGGCCAGGTTTTAGTTGACGAGCTGTAACAATAAGTGAGAAAATTATGTAATTTTACAGTTGGGCCATTTTTCTTTTACTAACAAGTACATATTTTACTATAATAAAATCTGTCATACAAAAATTTTGCTTTGGCAAATATTTTTTTCTTCATAATTTATCTAACAATCAGTTTTCCAAAAAAATTTTGAAATATTGCATTTAGATGATATTAATCATCGTATTAAAAAGTGAATCCACTTAATTTGCAATAATACACTAATTTCAATTGCATTTGTAATTTTGGTACCGTAAACTCAGCCAACATAGCCTAAATTTTCGACTTAAATTTGAATAAAATGAAGATGGAATTAATTTAGTTATATATTATAAAAATCTTTGATCTGAATCATAAATTTTTCAGATACTTAAATGAACAGTGAAAAACTAAAATAAAAAAAAAAAAAAACAAAAAACAAAAACATAGTAGGTGAAAATGGCAGCGAATTAATAATTTTGGCTACCCATATTTTTTACTAGAATATCAAAGATATTAGCTTTGTTTTTGCAGTTAGTTCTATCAGTTCTAAACTGGTTGAGTTTTTCGCAAACTAAAGCAGTGTGCTCTCAGAGAAGAATTCCGAATTCAGTACTACTAGCATGGTGTTTTTTGAACAATTGAACTAATTCAGACTGGTTCTAGAATTACATTAACAGTACTAGCTATAGAGCAAGTATTACAAATTCGTACATGCGCATTATTGTATAACTGTCATTTTAAGTAAATTCCCTAAAAACGATAATGAATGCAATATGTATATAAAAATGAATCCGTTAAGTTAGGTATCCTAGATGGCATCACGAAATGTAAAATGTTCTTAAGGTGGCTGTACACCGAAGGTAACATTGCTAATAACACGTGTTTTTAGCAATGTTTTTAACATTTTTTTTTAATATTGGTTAAATTAATGTTAATAACATTTGCTATTAACATTTGTTAATAACATTTGCAATTAAAATGTTAAAATTTGCTGAAATATATAATAACATTTTTGCTATTAACTTTTGTTAATAACATTTGCTTTCCGCATTTGTTATATTTTTCACTAACATGTTAAAAAAGTTGTTGATAACATTGTTAGCAGCACAATTTTTGCTATCGATCTGGAAGCGGCCTAGATCAAAGGATGTCAATAACAAAATGTTAAAAACAAGTTAATTGTGAAAAAAACATATTAACAACATTCTACGTGCATTTTTCGGTTAGTTAATTTGTAGTAGGCGATTGCGTACATATCAGCTGTTATTATTTTGTAGATATATTTACAAAATATATGTCTCTGCACATTTCTTGTAAATTTATTTTTTATTAGTTCTTATAAAAATAAATTATAATATGATAATGTTTATGACTATTAATTATGCAATGCTTGACATTCTAAAGAAAATGAAAACTCTTAATTGACAAGTCTCCTAGTTTCATTTATCATTCTTTTTTTTTTTTTAAACTACTTAATATAATTCGTCCATTATGTGTGTCTCTTTTTTGAAGATACGGACGAATCCTTAATTTTTTTTCATTTTACTTTAATAATCATCACAGGAGCTACTACAATAGCAAGCTAGTTCTTCCTACAAAATCATTTTTAAACTAAAAGTACTAACAGTTCTATTAAAAGTATAGAAAGTTCAAAGACAAGTATGTTAACACTTTCAGTCCCATGGCATCGGCATCCGAAACCAAACAAAACATCCTCAGAGGCCGACCGCGATCAATATTTAAAATAATAAACAAAACGCTTAAAAATATTTATAAAAAAGTTTTTATATTTTGTATTCTTATAAAAATAATTTATTATGTACTACGTACCGGTCACTTTTCATTTTTTATACATATAAATATACATAATATGTTTTATCATCAAAATATCTAGGCTTGTTTATACAATAACATTTCTATCCACATATGTATGTATGTGTGTGTTGTATGCTTGTATGGATATGTGTGTTACTCATCTTTTGTCCTGCATAAGTAACACATACATTTTGAATCCTTTAATGTTTTGTGGAAACATTTTATGTACTTGTTTACATAAAATTTGCTTAAAAATATTGTCGGCTTCCGGGGAAGTTTACTGTGAAAGTGCACGGGTCTCATAGTGTTAATAGCATAATGTTTTGTTTCTAACTAACACTGTTAGTAAGGATGTTAGTAACACTGTTATTAACTTTATGAATAACAATGTTATTAACAATGCCACAACTATACTCATTGAAGTAATTTAAAATGTTACTCATTTTATATCAAAAACATTGTTATTAGCAAATAAATGTTAACATTTTCAAAAGATATTTAAACAAATGTCAATAACATTTTTGTTTTCAACATGTTTTTGCTATTTTTTCGGTGTACAGGCACTTTTAGAGTAAAATTCCGATATAAATTCAGCATTTGGAATTATTGCATTTGAACTGAATTGTAATTCAAATGTATAAATTTGCTCCAGAAACAAACCTATTGTAAAATTCTTAAATATACCTCTGTTGTTCACACTTTGCTATTAATTCCAAGTAATATCTAATAATAAAACGTAGTAGAATGGAAATTTTGGGCAGTTGGTCTAGTAATTGCATATTTGTATTAAAATGCAATGTTTTTACCGTTTGTATTAGGCGTATATGGGTAATGTTACCTGTTGTTGAACGAATGTAATTTTACCAAACCGACAGTAACCATTACTTAAATGAATTATTCGATAATGCCCGTACAAATAAATGTGAAAATTATTTAATATATTTATAAAATTATGAAATTTAACATATGTAACATATGGATATGACACGCCTACTACTGTAACTAAGTTTTAAGTTTTTGAAATACAAGTTAAAGTTTGCAGACTCGTTGAAAACACTAATTTACCACATGAACTGAAAAAAAAATTGATAATTTGAAGAAATTGGGGCTGCTAATGCCAGAAAAATGTGTATAACATCAGCAATCTGTTTAGAAATAAATATTCCTATCACAAAAAAAAAAAAATGCTACGGATAATATAAGCCATTAAATTTTGATTTTTTTTTTAACACAAAAGTGTGATATGGCAAAGTTGTCTCCAGTAGGCAAAGTTGGCTGACTTCACGGTATATTAGCATTAATTTATTAACAGCAGACGCAGCAGACTATATATATTAATTTTTATTTTATTTGTGCAAACAACTAATGGTTTTTAATAAAAAGTTAATTTTTTTAACTTGAATACGTCTAATTCATAAATCAGATTCTATCAATAAGAACGGTTTATGAAAATATTAAAAGTTAAGTTTGTAGTGAGTAACTGATGTATTTACCGCTCGTTTTTTATTCGGCTAGTTTAGCAATGTTATATTAAGCGGCCTCTTACACGCTCAGTAATATTGTGCAATTTTCTCGAGTTGGATTTTTGAAAGAAATTTTTTTTTGTCATAAATGGAAAGATCATATTATGTAAGTTTTATAAGAAAACTCTTTTTATTTTTTTACCTAATATTTAAAAAATTATTTTAAAAAAAAAAGCTTTTACACTTAGCACTCATTACGAGCCGACAGTTCCCGAGACCACTCGAGCGCATATGTGACGTTATAATGTTTATTTATCGGAATACACAATACGCACAATATTATCTTTTTATTTTGAATTATTGTTGCTATGCAATTATTGCTTGCTATAAACATTTTTGTGTTGAATAACTTTGAGAATCTCTAATTAAAAGGGCTATTGAACTTGTTTTGTACAAATGGTAATAAATACAAAGATGTTAGATATTCTGTGACCAGCCTTTTATTGACCAGCCTGTGATTAGCCTTTATAAATCCTTTGTCGCATATTGCTAATTAATTCAATAACCACCAATAATTATTCACTTATTATTACACGAGAGGTTTGTATTTTTTCGAATAAATTTGGGTTTGTTTAACGAAAATTTGTTGCCTAGCAATTTAAGGAGACGAAAGGTCAACTAACAAAAACGCGACAGTTCTTCGAGTTAAATTGCTTTAGGCAAGAAATTTGAGTTGTAGGAAACACAAATTTATTCAGAGAAAAATATAAATCTCAAGTGTAATACGGTAGGAAAATTTAACGAATAAAATAAATTAGTATAATTCATATTATTATTTAATACATTGTTACCATGGTTTTGAAATCATTTTTTATCAATACGAATTTTTGTTTCGTTTTTATCGTGTTTACCTACAGTGAAATGACCAATGAAATGTTTTGTACTAGATTTTATACCTCCAATTAATGTACATGTATATTTTTACTTGATACTAGTTCTAATTTTACCACCAGAGGCGCGAGTGAGAATCTTTGCGTCGCCAATATGTACAAGCTGTCAATAATATTTGACACATTAATATATGACGCTGTTTATCCTGTTTATATTAGTTTGTGATGCTGTTTATCCTGTTTATAACCAAATGATTTTCTTTAAATTTTATAAGCTTTAATTAATTTATTATTTATTATATATCAGTGATAATTATTTTTTATTCAAAAACTCAATTATTGAACTATAAATTCAGAACTTTCGAGAAGTTCTTATACTTATTGTACTCAAATAAAACTCATCTTTCTTTGATTTATTCTAATCACAGACGTATTCACGTTAAAAATTTGCAGCTGTGTTCCGACACAGCTTCCTTCATTCGTTAAAATTGCTACTTAATGCTTTAATTTGCTTAACTTAAAACAGGTTTATAATAATTTTGCTTGTGATTTTACGTAATTCACAATTCACTTATGCTCTGAATATAACAGCTTAAGGAATGCATATTAAACACAAAATTACAATTTTTACTATTTAATAATAAATTTGATGTTCATTTTTCTAGGAAACTGACAGTGATGCTGAATCAGAAGATTCGCATGGTGTTAGACGAAGAAGTACTAAACGTCAGGGAACACCCAGTTCTGTATCTCGTGGTTCTGGTTCTGGAAGGATTAAAGAAAATTTACCACTGAAAAAACGATTACATGCAATTAGTAAATCATTGATCGATTATACGGTGAGTTTTCTAGTCAAAATTGATGAAAAAAAAATATTTTCTAGATTTTTTTTTTAATATTTTTTTTAGTGTGAAGATGGACGTCAACCTATGTTACTGTTTATGGAGAAGCCTTCCAAAAAATTATATCCTGATTATTATCAAGTAATTTCGGAGCCAATTGATGTACTGACGATCGAATCGAATATTAAAAATGAAAAGTATTCAAGTGAAGAAGAATTAATAGCTGATTTCAAGTTAATGTTTGCTAATTGCCGACAATATAACGAAGAGGGGTCAATGATATACAACGACGCAATATTATTAGAGAAAGTTTTAATGGAGAAAGTTAATATAAAAGAAACTAATCCACCTCCTGAACGGAAAAGTGTTCCGAGAGTGTAAGATATTATATTTGTATTCTCATCAATTTTTTCCACGATCAGTGTAATTACAGTTTTTACTTATAACTATACAGGGTGTTTCAAAACCCCTAAACATAGACCTACCACGTATTCTAGAGGTCAAAATAAGTAGATTGGGGTCAATTTATCTGTATAACAAAATGCACTGTTTGCCCGTGAAAGGAGTTCTTAGTTTACTTAAAAAAATTACATTTTTTGTACGTTTTTCAGAAACGTGTGAATCGATTTTAATGATCAGTGTTTGAATAAACTTTGTTTCTTCCGAAACTATGCGAAATACAAAGTTTTTTACAATAGTAAAATATGAAGATTATAAATAAATTTTCCCTTGAAAAAATCTAAGTAATACTGACAGTATTACTGATCGTGTACAGGCCGCCTTAGGACCGCATCATCATTTTTAAGAAAATTGTGAAAATTTTGAAGGAGTTAACTAACCCTTCTCCTTTACTTTGGGATTTGTACCGACACAGTGGGGCCAAAGTAGGTAAAAGATGGCAAAAATTATTTAGTCCTTTTATTGACTACAAAATAGTTATACAACAATATATTTTACTTATATTTGATATTTATTAATAAAATACACTATACAGGGTGTCCCATAACGGTTGGTCAAGTGATATCTCGAAAACCACTCGTCGGATGAATTTTAAATTTGCAGATCTTGTTTGACCCTAGGTCGAGGCTTTTTCCATGTAATTCGATTTCATTTCCGGTTACTGGTTTCTAGCCACGTGATATCAACTTATAAATTTTAAATGGAATATGGAATTTTTGACAACGAATTTCGATGATACGCTTAATTTTAGCTTGAACTTAACTAGAATATTCGGTACGTACATAAATCTAATAGATTTGAGTGTTTTGTCTAATTATTTGCTATTTTTATGCCCCATCTGAGAGCTTATATGAACTTTCTAAGCTTCTTACTGATGATTTTTTTCAAACTAAATGGAAATAAAATCAACAAATTTTATATCCATACCGCAAAGACGTTTCATTATATTTTTTGTGAAATTAAAATATGTAATTCAGTGTCACTGTACTCTTCGGAATCCACTTCGGATTAGGTATATATATTATATCCTGATCAGTAGATTTTTGAAAAGCATTTTTATACTTTGAAGCACGATTGGGAGAGCTTGCAAAATCTTTTAACACATCAGACGCGTCAGTGGAACCAGCAGCTCTAAGACTCATTTGTGTAGCGAAGGTTAGCTCTTCCGGAATAATCTGCCCGTAACGATTTTGTCTTTTGGCGTTTTGATCGTAGGCCCGCAGCGTCAAAAGATTTTTGTGGCCTGCCAACATTTTTTTTTGGACAATGTTTTAAGAACTTTAAGGACGTATCAAGCCATTCCTTATTTTTTCTTAAAAATTTGTCTTCTATTCTACAGCATTTACGCCACTTAATTTTAAATTGAAATATAAATTTTGAAATAATTTTATTTAGTTATGGTATGTGTGAGTACTTGGACAATTGGTGACGTTTATGAGGTAATCTCTTAAAAAATCTATTCGTTTTTGTAGAGTTTTAAAATTAGATTTCATTTGGCCGTATAAGGTTCGTCTTGAAATTAATAATAAGTGAGAATCCAAATCTGCACGAAAAAGAAATAAGGAAAGAAAATTCTTATATTATGTTAAAAATATGATATATACGACAACTTCTAAAAGTATTTATTTATCCGGCCACTACAATTCTAAATAGAGTATATATATATATATATATATATATATATATATATATATATATATATATATATATATATATATATATATATATATATATATTTCATATAAATTATAATAATATATTATATATTAATAATAATAATATATATAAATTTCAAATAATGTGAAAGTTGGTATATAGAATTATATATATATATATATATATATATATATATATATATATATATATATATATATATATATATATATATATATATATATATATATATATATATATATATATATATAATTCTATATACCAACTTTCACATTATTTGAAATTTTATTCCCGAATTTTACGTAGCGGTTCCTTTATTCAGTATGTCGAACCCTGGATTTATACAGATCATTAATTCTCGTTAATCTTCAAAACTGATAATAAATTTACTACATATGGTAACTTAGGTAGCACCACTCTTGAAAATTTCTCTCTTAATTTTTTACTACATAAACTTGTTAAGTAACAATCAATTTTAAATTTTAAAAAAAATGATTGTTATAATTGTTCTACATATACTAACGGATTTTTTTAAATTTGTCACATTTCATGATTGTTACTTTGAGACAGTTTAGAAATTATCAAAATATAAAAAAATCAAATTTAATTATTGCTACACGAAGTAAATTTGTCTAATTAAAATTACATATTTTAACAAATGCGTTTCTGTTAGTTATGCTTTTATATATAAATTATATTACCGATAGTATTGCTTAATGCTGAATAAGAGAAAAAGGAGCAATTTGTAGCAAACTCTGCAATCATAATACCAAAATAGACTATTTGCTCTATCAAATGCAACAAATATACCCGTTGGATTCGATTGGATACGTAACTAAAATTCTTTGAGAAATTAATTTTTATAGAATTTTTCTACATAATTCAACTATGTTTCATTAAAGCTTGATAATATCAACATAAGTACTGATTTTAACAAACAAGATATATAAAAAGAAATAACATGCCATGGGAAACATCACCCATTATAATGGATTTTAATTTTTTTTTTTTATAACTTAAATAACGATCTCGCAAATCACTACTTTACAAACAATGATATCGTTTAAAAAGCAATCAATTTATAGAAGTAACAAATAACAGTCGATATATCTGCACCCCCCGCGCTGTTTTACATAAGCTAATTACAGAAATTGTTGCTGGAATATTTTAGCTATTGATTTAAGGGGTCATATTAATTGTAGCTTATAATTTAATTTTTTGAATTTTTGCCACCTTTAATGGTATTTGGCCCCACTGTGCGACACAAAGATTGCCGTGAAAATGTAAATTTCCTAATTTTGGAAATTTTAATATTGGCATTTAGTTTGCCGTGTAAAATATAAAAATTAAAAATTATTACTATTGATTTAGTTTTCCTAGCAACTAAAAGAATAAAATAAATAGGCTAACAACTTACCCTTAAAAAGTTGCTTAGAAATTGAAATAGTGACCACGAGCGTTCTAGTGGCTGGTTTTTTCTTTCTTTTTTTTTTTTTTAATTGATGCAGAATTTAAAATAAAATATAAAATTCAAATACTATTTTTTGATTAAACCACGGCTTCAGTGCCAAAAATTGATAAAAATAAATAATTTGAAAATAAATAATTCTTATAAATGTTTGATTTTAGTCTACGTATTCATTCTAAAATATCATATTTGTCAATAGTTTTTTCTCTCTCTAAAAAAATGTTATAATTTTTTTTTTTGTATATCAATCGTGCTTAGAGAATACTACAAATACAAAATTTATACATGTATCTTACCTATTACTTTTATTAATTTCAACTTTTCACAGTGACACCGGCATTTGGTAAAAAAATAGTAATGGAATTTTTTATTCCTTTTTAAATTTTGAATCGATTAAAAGAAAAATCAGCCACTAGAACGCTCGTGGTCGCTTTTTGTTAAAAATTAGGGTTAAGTTGCTACTCTAAAAGGGCAGTCTAGTACTGCAATTGAAAGGATCTAGACGTGTTTTAATTTCACTGCCATATTACTGGAGTTTTCGTTAGCGATTAAAGCCGGTACGGGGAGTCGTCATAGATTTTTTGGTTACGAAAACTAATGGCATCTGTTGAGGTGCTCAGGTGTCAAATTTCGTTAAAATCGGTTTACGCGTTTCTGAATAGTGTACAAATTTTTTTTTTTTTAAAAAACTTTTTCACGGGCAAACAAACCGTTTCGGTATATAGGTAAGGTGGGTCCAATCGACTTATTTTGACTTACCTTTTGATGTCACTAATATAAACTATTATTTTTATGTTTTCCATATGAAAACAAAACATATTTTCTTTGCTTTTATATATTTTACTAATCGTTTTTCTTCATAATTCTTTTTAGAATTAAACCTCGTAAAATATTATCACCAACGGAACAAAAGTTAAGAACTCTTTATGACGCAATCCGAGATTATCGAGAACCAAAATCAGAACGGCAGTTGGCATTGATATTTATGAAATTGCCATCGAAAAACGTAAGTAAATTTATTAAAATAAAAGTAATAAGTAAAAATTGTTTTCTCTCAAAAACATGAAGTTTTTGTTGCAGCAACAAAATCAGAAGTCGAAGGTACGATTTCTTAATCATATTTGTGGCTTTCTATATACTTTTCACAATCATTTTTCATTATTATTTGTTTGAAAAGTGCTGCTAGAAAATTTTCCCCATCAAATTATTATTTTTGTTTGGAAAGTTTTGTAGTATGCTAAAAAATTCATTTCATTTACATTCAGTGGCCCGCAAACTTTATACTTTTTTTGTATAATAAAAATTTTGATTTTTTGGTTATTTGTGGAAATATTTTTTAATAATAATCAGTTTGCGGAACATTGTACTTCATTTTATAGCTACTTAAACTTCATGTTTTTATTTTATTTTTAAAGTTATTTTTATTTTGTAACATAAATTAGATAATGATTATCCTCGACGTATTTTGGAGGCTTTATTCGCTTTTTTCATTATTTATTTTTTAACATTTTAATTCTTTATTTCAAAACTTTAATAGATTTGTGCGTTACTTTATGGTATTTCATACTTGTTAACAATAAATACATTTACAGTAAACACTATGAAAGTGTTACAGCACGGGACTAAATCAGTTTCATAATGAGATAGACGCCAAAGTAAAATTTTGTTTATACATAAATATTTTTGAATTAATTAAAAAGCACAACAAAATGTGCATTATGTAAACAAATAAAGTAAAAAAAAAATAAAATTATGGTTCATTTCACTTAAATTTAACTTATGAATTTAAATAATGTCCGTTTTCTTGGCTTTATCTCTTTCATTATTGCACTTACGTAAAATTTAAAATTGCAGTTTGTTTTTAGAAAAGAATTGAAGATTGATTTGTTTTGAATAGAAAAATTATTTTAGTTTTTAACTTTGACTCATGATTAATTGTATCTGAAACAGGGTATAATATTTTCTTTATTGTTGATTAGTCTGATTGTATGTAGTCATGCGGCTAACATTACATTTGTCAGTGAGATACACACGTGGCTTACCGTTTTCTATTTATTTTTAATAATTTTCAACCAATCTTCAGTGGTTAGAACGTTAAATTTTTGTTTTTTGTTGATTCAGTTTTATTCATTTTAATAAGGAAAAAATATCTAGACGCCAGTGACTAGTATACTGCTAGGTACCTGTACTACGACAATAACAAAACAAATATTCTGCGTATACTAGTGATGGAGAACTATCGATAGTCCCGACTATCGATAGTTATCGATAGTCAGTCGTGAAACTATCGATAGTTTTTGATAGTCAAGTTTTTGTTGCCAAAATCATATTTTATATTTTATTTTTGGTCTATGCTTTTGAATTACCTGTATTATTTTAAAATGACTGGCCGGAGGGGACCGCTTGGAAAACTTGATCTAGGGCTTCAAAATTCTTAATTCCGGTACTGACTATGTTTGCTTATGGGACAACGGTTTAAAAATTTTTGAACTATAAAATTATTATATTTTTAGTCGAATTTTTCCTTGAAAAAATTAGACTTAAACAATACCATTGAATTCCGATGTAAAAATGGGAGAAGTGGGGGGAAAAGTTATGTGGAATCCCTAAAAGGCACTAACTGGATACTAACTCAATGCATGTACAAAATTTCAGCCCTCTAGGTTTCTTTAGAGAGTCTCTGGACGTGTTAGAAAAAAAGCAAAAAAATTAAGGAAATATTGGCGTAAAAATCGTGGTGGTAAGGGTTAAAAGTTGAAACCTCCAAAAAGCAGTGGCTGGCTATTAGCTTAACCTGTACACAAAATTTTAGTCCTCTAGGTTTATTTGTTGGGGCGATTTTGCCCCGAACGAAACTGTTAAAAAACAAGAAAAATCATGTTCTTTTTGGTATAAAAATGGTGTGGGTAAGGGTTAAAAGTTGAGACCCCCAAAAGGCACCCCCTTGGTACTAACTCAATCCGAATACAAAATTTCAGCCCTCTAGGTTTATTTGGGTGACCTGTGCGAGTGGTACAAACTTCGAAAACGTCAAAAAAATATGAAATTGTAGCTTAAAAATGGTGGAGGTGGGGGTAAAATATTAAAACCTCCAAAAAGCAGACCCTAGGTACGAACTTTATCAAAATACCAAATTTCAACCCTCTAAGTTAATTCTGGGGTACTGTGGGCGCGTAAGATCCAGCAAAAATCATTTTTCCCCCCTCTACTCCCTCCAAGTCATCCTAGGAAGCTGAATTTTGGATATGTTGTAGGTAATTGACCGAAACATTATTTCCAACTGGTTTGGAAACGTTTTATTGTTTTGTTGCCCCCCACCACCTCCCTAAAGATTGGGTCGGAACCAAAATTTGACCCCACTTTGATAGTATGAGGTGCATCGAAAATGAGCCCCACTTACCAAATTTCAGCTCTTAACTTCCATAGGGGGCCCCTACACATATTAAAAGGTAGCGGGAATATATAACGGATAGCGCCCCTACTCTCGCTTCTCGCCGTTCTTATCGTATAGGCTGTATAAGTCTAATTTTTCCAAGGAAAAATTCGGCTAAAAAAATTTAAAAAAAATGAACTTACTTTTATAACAAATGCAATACACACATATTAAGTAATTTAAAAATGTTATTAAAGTTAATGATTATTTATAAAGTAGGAATTTTGGATTTTTGTTTATAAAATAGAAGTTTTGGATTTTTTTGGAAAGAAAAAATATCTTCATAAAGGCCTCCCAGTTTACTATTTAAGGTCCTTTTTTAATATTTAAAAATAAAACACAAAGGCAATTGGCGGATATGCATGGGTAGGAATGCCCTCGTATGAATTGTGTTGGCTTTTTTCCTGCTAACTGCTATCGGCACCCAATTGAAATTGACTGCGATTCAGCCTTTAAAAACTTAAAACCTTTTTTTAAAGCCCCGATTAGCCGGACACTCATCATCAGTTTTGAAACCACCAAAATGACAAATCGCTTGTAGACTTTCAATCACATTTCGCTTGTAGACATCAATACTGAAGATGAAGGGAAAAATTCGACTTCCGTGATGGGGCCCCGCTGCTCACTGCGTTTTTTTTTCTTTGTGTATCGTAGATATTTTTAAGGAAGTTCTCTATTCTGTATTTTCTTTATTGGGTTAAAATGTTAAATTCCATTCTTATCATTGTCATACATGAAAGTAACTAAAAGTATTATGACGTCATCAACAAATGAAGCAAAATTAGACGAAGCTGGCTTTCTGTCTTTTCTTTTTGTCATTTTTATATTAGAGTGTCTAACTATGGTAACTTAAGGGATTTTTTATAAGTGATATGCTAAATAGAACACTTTTTAGAATTTTTTTGGCGAAACTATTTATTGTAATGAAAAAAAGTATTATACATTAAAGTACATACACCAAAGATTCTTTTTATAATACACCCTGATCAGATAGAAATGCAATTATATTGCTATCTCTTTTTAAATACAAATTCAGAATATACAGGTTGATAACTATGACTTGCGATTTCGATGTGTATAGAATACAAATGTATATGATAATTGTTTGCAATACATTTTAGTGTAAAATATTTAATAGTCAGTTAAAAATTTATCCTTTTATAAAAAATAAATGTACTTCCTATTAAAAATGCATTTCATATTTAATACATGAAACATCCTGTATACAAATTATATATTCGTAGTACATGTTTAAATGAATAAGAAATATATTTCTTTCTTTCTTAAAAAGATTACGAAATATGTTTCTTTCTTTCTCGCACGTGTATTATAAAAAGAATCACTACTGTATAATTAAGTGTATCTTGATTTTTTTTTCTTTTTGTCTGGCGTTCCATCTGCTCTTGTAGGCCTGTTGAATGTCACATGTAAATTTTGTCATTCAAAACGGTGCCAATATTAAAAAAAAAACTACATATAAGTCCGATTTATTATGGTTTTTTTTGTAAGCCATTTTGAATAAAAGAGTATATTACTATTTTTTTAACCTTTCAGGCGTTCTAAAAAATCGAATTTTTCATTTTAAGAGCTGATTCTAGATAGTCTTACAAAAAACACCATAATAAAGAGAATGCATGAAATTTTAGTCGAATCGAAATAATAGTTTTTTTTTTTTTTTTTGAATCATTGGCACCGTTTTTTTTTTTTGGGTCTGTGACCTTCAACAGGCTTACGGCTGGATGGATTAAACTGAAACTCGGTGGGGTTTTTGTGGGTATATTGAACTGTAAAAGGCATACTTAACATTAGTGGTTTTCTCGAAGTTTTTAATTCAGCGCTTGATTTTCCAAAGAGCCACCAAAAGCTCTTTTTTTCTTGATTTTTCAAATTCATGTAAAGTATGCAAAAAAATTTTTTTCTGTAAAAAACAATTGCTAATCCTTGTAGAGAATTTATTCGAGTTTTTAAAACACCCGTTCAATTTTCCGTTTGATGATTGGTTGCTGAGATATCGATGGTCAAAGACGAAATGATCCTTTTCCATTCAAAGTCCGATATCTCAGCGAAAAATGGTCGTATATAAGTCTATAAAAAAGCAAATTAAAGCTGAATGAACAAGTTATCCGGTTCATATGGTGGTTAAGTCGGAAATATTTTTTTCAAGTCTGTGGACCAAAAAAAAAACCGAAAAAATTTCGAAAATTTTTTTTCAGTGTATTTATTAGGATTGCGCCACACACGTTGCTTTGAAATTTGTTTTATCGCAAGATCTCGAAACTAGAAACTTCCAGCTTTAAATTGCTTTGCTTACGACTCCAATACGACCATTTTTCACGAAGATACAGCCATTCGAAAAATCGCTAAAAATTTGGAACTTTTTTTTGATCCTTTAATTATTTCCGCTAGTGTATGTACTTCAATGTATAAAAGGTTTTTTTTTTTTTCATTACCATAAATAGTTTCACCAAAAAAAAAATTCGTTTTTTTTTCTTTTATATAGCACATTACTTGTAAAAGACCCCTTAAAGTTGTACGTCTAGAGTGTCTAGACTCTAGACTCATTTCATTTGTTGATGACGTTGTAGTACTTTTAGTTAATTTCAAGTACATATACATGTAATATTATGATAATTGCACAATATTTAATTACTTTATTTGAAAATAAATGTAGGACTATCCAGACTATTACGAAGTGATCAAACAACCCATTGATATGGAAATGATAGCTGCAAAATTGAAATCGTCAATGTACGACTCGTTGGACAAATTAGTTGCCGATTTTGTTTTGATGTTTGACAATGCGTGTAAATACAATGAACCAGATTCACAAATATATAAAGATGCATTAATTTTACAACGAGTATGCCTTCAAACCAAACAACAGCTGCGTGAAGGGGAAGCAGACGACACCGCGCCTGATGTTCAAGCGGCTGTACAAGATATATTAGCAACGTTGTTCACGTCAGTTTATAATCATCAAGACGAAGAGGGACGCTGTTATTCTGATTCAATGGCCGAGTTACCCGAACATGACGAAATTGATGGTAAAAAGTAAGTTCTCTTTTTGTTTTAAATAGACGAATTGATAGAACCTATTAAAAAATATAGAAAATATTTAAATCTGTAGATTTCTTGATAATTTCATTATTTATAATTATTATTAAATTTTATTACACCATCGTTCATTAAGAAAAACAGGATTGTGGGATGTCATCACTGAACATATGATTAAAGTTCTCATAGTGCACCCACCTGTTACTTTCTGATATGTTACCTTTTTAACCCATTATAACCCACGATATTATACATATTACCGTGGCAAAATCATGTTTATAAGCGGTGTACTTTTTTTGAAAAGAATTTTCTAATATAAAATACCAACAGAATAGTTTTTTTGTACTTTTCTCTTTTTCTTTGTAGAATAAATATTATTAAAATATTTCAATTTGAATTTTAATAGACATTTAAAAAAATGGTCTGTCATCGAATCCATTTTAGTAGTCTAGCACGAATGTACATCAGAAATGAAATCGAAACCCATTTATACTGAATGGATTTTTACAGTTAGTTTTCTGTAAAGTTCTTGATACCAGATACAAAAAAGTGCGTCATTTTTAAAAAATTCGTCAAATGCGTGTTTTTGACACGCACTAAGTAATGTCATCTCAGTGAAATGTTAATTTATGATTTTTTGTTAACTCTATAGTTGTTCAGAGCTCTACAGCCCTCTTGCGTTTATTCAATATAGATGTACAACTCAATAATTATTCAGTCACAAAACGACATTAATATGTCATCTTCGATGACATAAAAAACGATATTAATATGTCATCTTCGATGACATAAAAATTGCCATTAATTTCCTTTTTCCATACATATTATGAAGTTGTCTCGTAAATATATCAGATGGACCTCTACTGTTATCCTGGAAAATAGAACAGGATTTATGTTAGAATGTTATTCCAAGTCTTTGTGTAAAATTTTATCGAAATTTAACTAGTAGAAATAGGGTTGGGCCTTAATGGGTTAAAGATAACACCAAATTAAAATAACAAATTTAGTTTCAGTTCATAGAAAATTAGGTTTATTTCGAAAAATTAAATATGGTAGAAGAAATGTTCGTCATATTCTCATAAGACGCGAACAGAGTGATCTCATGTTGTCGTTAGTTTTATAAGCTAACGTATTTCAAAATATGTATTTTAAAGTTCAGATAATTCATAACCCAGTTGACACAAAATATCATTTCTGACACTATTCCAAAACGGTATTCCTAAAATCCTAACCATTTTTGTTTAGTTCACTCAAATATTCGACACTAGAAAAAGATTTTATAAAAATTTTCGCCTTAGTAAAAAACAATACATTAAATCAGCAAAATTTTATGGTTTGTTTTTGTGAAAAACTATTTCAAATCGATAAAAAAATAAACCATTCTTTTTAGAGAATCATTTCTCATATATCATTTTGTAAAATTGACGACATATAAGAGAGATAAACTGTGTTTAATGAACGATTACATCACAAATCGTTTTAGCGCTATTTTTGAAAGTCAAATAAAATTTTTTTATGGTGTGGGTTCTATTTTTTTTTTTTTTTTTTTTACTTATAATTTACTCAAATAAATAGTTTAAATATTTTTTAAATACCTAATTTTAATTTGGTGAATTAATATTTTAGAGTTCGAGCTTTATCGTTGGACTTAATAAAGCGACGTCTAGATCGTGGAAGTTATCGGAGATTGGATACATTTCAAGAAGATTTCTTTGCGTGTCTTGAACGTGCTCGAAGATTGTCTAGAACTGATTCTCAAGTATTTGAAGACTCAATCGAATTACAATCGTTCTTTATACGACAAAGAGATGAAATTTGTCGGAATGGTGATTTACTGGCATCGCCGGCTCTAGGTTACACAATAATGGATCTGGCTCAAGCAATTGAGGCAACAAAACAGAGTAAGATGACTCAAGAAATTCCTGACGACGAAAATTCTGAATCGTCAAGAAACACATTCACGTCTCCGAAAGAAAACATTGGCGATTCAATGACATGCAATCAAAGAACGTTTCGTGTAGGTGAATTCGTTTATATTGAATCGAAAGAGAAAGGTGTCGAACCAAGCATTATTGTTATCGAACGTCTGTGGACCAACTCCGAGGGACAACAAATGTTATATGGCAACTACTTTTTACGACCCAGTGAAACATACCATGTCACCACAAGAAAGTTTTTGGAAAAAGAAGTTTTCAAGTCCGACGCTCATGTTGCCGTCCCACTGAATGAAGTAAAAGACCGCTGTTGTGTCTTAAATATTAAAGACTACATTAAATACAGACCTGAAGGTTACGCCGAAAAAGATGTATATGTTTGCGAATCCAGATACTCCACGAGAGCTCGAGCGTTCAAAAAAATCAAAGTGTGGCCAGTACCGGAAGGTGTAGTGAAACTTGTAGAACGACCGATTCCAATAGAACCTCGTCGAGTTATGTCCGTTTTTCGAGAACGTGTCGAAAAACATAAAGATGAATTGGCAGAATTGGCAGAACAAGAAAATTTAGTTGAAAAGGATAAACCAGTGAGTATTAACTACAGTAAAGGGCAAGATCATTTGATTGATTAGTATATTATACTATACAGGTTAGCCAGTTGCGCTAGTTTTTTGGTCCCAATTTTTAAATGCCTATATAACTCAGTGGCGTAGAATCTAATTATTAAAAAATTCCAAACTAAATTGGTTTATATGATATACGTACGTATAAAAGAAAAATATTTACAAACGTGTGCTTTCGGAAATCGAATATAATTAACTTCGTCTTGACGAAAGTGGATTGGCGAATATTTACTTACTTTAAATATAAAATCTGCTATCCATTTTTAAATTATACTTTTTACCTAGTTGAACGTCACTGGTAAAATACATGAAAATTGGAGAATTTTTGTGTAATTGTGGTATTTACTATAGTAATTAAAGGTTTGTTTACTCTTGTAACTACGGAGATGGCTTGCCCGTAGTAAGCTGTAGTAAGAAAAAGGGGTATAGGACAATAACATGTAACTGGCCTATCTGTTTAGCAAATAGTGTCAGAGTGATGTATCTTTAGTAAAGGGTAAGTTTAGAAATGTAAAAAATTTTACCGTATTGCTGTAATGCCTGTAATATTGTTACTTTTCTGATGCATTAAATACTTCAGGCGATGTTGATTGACGACGAAAAGATTACGCTCGCACCTTTGGTGGTGAAATTAAAAGTGGGTTCACCAGATTAAACATTTACTTATATATCTAATTGGCGATAGGAATACGTGTTATACGTATTATACAAATTAGGTGCGCATCACATATCATCAATTAGAAGTATTATGGGCGCAAGCTAACAAGAACTTTTTTATCTACATCTGCATTTATCTTTGTCTATCATATTAATAAATAGAAGTTTACTCACTTACTCATATAAAAACATAATTACTTGGTTTGGTTGGTAACTATAGAAATAATACAATTTGTGTTCCTCTCACCTCAGTTTCTGGAGGTCTTTTGAGCTTGCGCCCATAATACATATTGGAGTCGTGCTGTACTTATTTTTTCGTTTAGTTGTAATATATTTACTTGACAGTTACTGTGTTTTCCAGAAAATTTAAAATACGCTGCAATGAAGTGTTAAGGTCCATTCATATCTACAGACACTGAACGTCACAGACACGTATCGTGGCAGACACGACAAACATTGTTTAATGCTTTTCTTATGGGTGTATTCATATATATCGCACAGACACGGATTGTCTGTATGTATGAAAGTGTTCATAAGAAAAGCATTAACTCTTTGCACTCAAGCAAAAAAAAGTGAGTTGTAAATAGGCTGGTAAGACATGTAGCACATGACAATGACCGACGTTCTTTTTTTGACGGATTCTTTTGACGTTCTAACCTTGTTTCCCCAAAGTTGAATACTAAATGCGCTAAATACGTCCTCAATGCTGTTTTTATTAGTTTTTAATTTTAAAAAAATAATTCAACGTGATTTTGTATTATTTTATTTACTATTTTTCTAATAAATGAATGTGTTTGCAGTTATTAAATAAAATATTCATGTAATGTGAGATATGAGCAGTCATTACAGTTCAACATTCAGTGTGTCATGTGGTACATGTCTTATGATCCAACAGACAAAACACCATTAAATATGGTAGAGTTAATGGACAAACCATCTTGTCATGCTGTACATGTCTTATAAGCGCAAAGGGTTAAGCAATATTTGTCGCGTCTGCCACGCTACGTGTCTGTAACGTTTAGTGTCTGTGTTCGCGCCATCTGTTGATTGTGTATGTATGTATAAAAAAAAGGGAATCTTTAATATACTTTAGTGTCAATAGATGGTGCTGTTGAATAATGAGTTACTTAGTCGATTCGCCTAGACCGTTTGAATTTTGTGTTTTTTTGTTTTTTTTTTTTTTTGAAAAATAGAATAGGCGTGGCATAACAGTTAGTCGTCGATTGGATCCATCGATGTACGAATCGATTACTGCCGGTCTTGCATCGGTAGTCTTTATTACAGCCAATTCCATTTAGTTTAATTATTACATAATTGTTTGTTTGCTTTAGTTGGTTAATTGGCGAATAATCAGTTTATAATTTGTTCGCAACCATATCGATAACGGTTAATTCGCAAAATGGTTAATTCGCAATAATTAGTGATAGTTTGTTCTCAACTATATCGATAATGGTTAATTCACAATAACTTGTAATAGTTTTGTTCGCATTAGAAACTCCGCATTGGTTTGTTCGCAATAGTTGTTTATACACGCAATAGTTAATTAATCCGCAACAATTAGTATAAGTTTATTCGAAACAATAGAAACTCACAATTAAATTTCGTGTTAATTTAGTGTTGTTTCGCAATAATAATAGTTTGATCGCATTTTTAAAATAGTAGTGCAAATTCACATTGGCGCAAAATTACATGGAACTCACCCGAAGAAACAAATAAATTTTAATAAGAGTCATAACCTTCTTCCTTTACCTTCCAAATCTTTCCCTGAGAACGGAAGAATAACAAGTCGGTGAGTACAATCTCATTTTTGTAATCATAATTTTTTTGTAAACATCGCGATACAGTCCATTAATCAGGTTTAGATTTGCAACAAAATTTATAGAATTTAGTTTTGAATCACCCCCAACCAAATTGTCATGAAAACCTAGACGCGTCAACAGTCTGTAAATATGAATGGTCCTTTATCTGTTATCAAACATGATTAAATCGAATTGGCTAATTGTCTGTCAAACCTTGATTTTGGTCGTCATAATATATTGTAATTCATTACTAATTTATTGTATATTGAACGCTTTAATCTTCTATATCCATACAATGTAATATATAGTTATAATAAACTAGCATTTACACACGGCTTCACCCGCGTGGTGTTTGAAATTATTACATCAAGTCAATACGTATAAAATATATCGGGCCATTGTGGACAGCTGTTGCTTTTTTTTAGGAATTTTCCCTCAGAAATAAAATGTTTTGCCAGGGAAAAAAGTAATCTGTGTTCTTTATTGTCCTATCCGTTTTTTATACCAATAAACTGCCATAATTCTATTATTTCGTTTTAAATACATTTTTCCTTGGGAATGAGATATTTTCCCGGGGTAAAAAGTAAACTGTGTTCTTTTTCGCTCTTTTTGCTACAATATGTAAAATTTGATCGAAGTCAGTGAATCTTTTTTTATTTAATTTTAAATATATTTTTCCACGGAAATCAGATTTAAAAATTAGCCTGTATTTTTTTTTTTTTGTTTCTTTGTTAACAACACTGAGCACTGAATCGAACATATTAACATGTTTCCTACAGATATCACAGGCATTAAATTTTGAAGCATGACTCCATTTTAGTAAGCCCAACTTGTAACCACGGAGACTTGTTTATAAATATTAGATAAACCATTAAATTAATGGTTTGACCGCCATTAAAGTAATCCCATCAGTCAATTTTTTTGCTCACATCAGTCAATTTTTTTTCTTCAATTTCTTAATGTATTTGTAATACACAGCATTCTCTCTAGTCGATTCTCTACTCAATGGTTAACAATATGCAATGTTTGAAGTCGATCATTCGTTATTTTAACAGTCAACTGTCGTAATTTCAATGTTTCATTTTAAATATATTCTCCTTCGGGAATGAGACTTTCTTCCGGGGCAAAATTAACCTATGTTCATCTCCGTCCTTTTAACTAATAATTCATATGCTAAGTTCGAACGAAATAATTTTTTGATTTCATTTAAAACACATGTATTTCCCCACAAAAATGAGATTTTCCAGGGGACTGAGATATTTTCTTGAAGTAAAAAGTAGTCTGTCCCCTCTGTTAACAATATACAAAGTTTGAGACCAATCATCCGCTTTTTAATAGTCAACTGTCATAATTGAATACATCTTTCCTCGGGAATGAAATATTTTTTTGGATTAAAAGGTGGCCTATAACCGTCTCTGTCCCCCAAGCTATGTCTGTGTAAAGTTCAAGTTAATTTGCTAAGTCTTTGAGGCATGAAAGCAAGTTAAACAAATAAACTCACTTTCGCATCTGTAACATTAGTTAGGATTATTTATAATATTTCAGTTTTGTTGTCTTTTGACGTCAGAGCTTTTAATTTTAATTAACATTAAAATACACAACACAAAAACAGCGATGCGTTTCTGAACTTACCCAAAGATTTTTAGATCGATACGAAATCATAAGGAAATAATATTTGTTTTTTTAGAATGTTGTAGCTTTTAATGCGGGAGGACCTTCAGATGTTGGAAATGTATATTATGAACAGTACAACACGATTTGTAGTGGGGTTGTAAAAACGGGTGATTTTGTTTATGTGGCAACAGATGGTGGTCGTCAATTAATAGCTCAAATTGACACGATGTGGGAGACTAAAGAGTAAGTATATTTTATATTAACACTATACAGTCCGGGCATTTTCACAGTAAACTTCCCCAGGGGTCGGCAATATTTTTAAAGACACTTTATATAAACAAATACGTAAAATGATTCAACATGTGTAAACATACGTACATATACATTGATATTTTTAATAAATCAATAACAAGAAGTAAGATAATAAACTATAGTTGAAAAAATATTCCCAGACACTTTTGTAGGTTTCCTTCTTTTTTGTCCTTGTCGTACACTCTTAAACACTACACCAGTGTCCTTAATCAGTGGTTTTTATTTAGTTTTTTAAATATTTGACATAATAATATTTCATCTTCACAAAGTTAAAAAAATGATGTAATACTGTAAAGAAAAGTGAAATATGTTATTTTCAATTAGAATAAACTATTTTCGTTTGATTTTAACTGATTTGAAAATTCTAAGCAGTACATATTGACATCCATTGATTTTGTTTTTCAAAATTATATTTTTAATATGGTTCATTTCAGTCAAATTTAACCATGCTTCGTCACTTTGAATTTAAATAATTTCCGTTTTCTTGGCTTTATCTCTTTTATTATTGCATTTATGTAAATTTTAAATTTGCAGTTTATTTTTAGAAAAGAATAGAAGATTGATTTGTTTCGAATATAAGAATTATTTAATTTTTTAACGAAAACTCATGATCAATTCTATCTGAAATGAGGTATAGTATTAAATATTTTGCAATGAATCCAGTCATTCAGTCATGTATATCATGAATGTCATTTGTTTTCGGTTGCTTTAAGAAATATTTTTCTCCAATCAAATTATTATTGAATAAACAGAATTTACATAAAAATATAAAATAGTGTTATTTTATTATTTATTATTATTTCGTAACCTAATGTTCAATTAGTACCCTATGCACTATTTATTTGTTTGACTGGAATTAGAAAAAGACAATCACACGTTGACAAAGAAACTATCAAAAGTGTCTGGGAATATTTTTTCAACTATAGTAAAAATAAATATAAGAAAAAAACAAACATTAATAATATAAAATATTTTTTCTAAATATTTTTAAGTGTTTTGTTTATTCTAAAATAGTTTATAGAAACCAACACACGAAGACATTTAAAAAAAAAAAAATACCAACACACAAAGAGTACTGTGTGTTGGTATTTGTGTGAGTACACAAATACTTGTTTGTGGTAACATCGCACACATAATGTGTAATCATTGATCGCGATCGGCCTCTGCGGTTGTTGTGATTATTTTCGGATGACGAAAACGTGGACAGTAAAGTTTAATATATTTTTTATGTTGAAAAACTTTTAATAAAACCGAAATTTGATTACTTTCAGTGGCAAATGCTATTTCCGTGGACCTTGGTTAATTCCGCCGTCAGAAGTTCCCCATTTACCGACACGTTTATTTTATAAACAAGAAGTATTCTTGTCGACAATGGAAGATACTAATCCGTTAGTTGGTATAGTTGGAAAATGTTCTGTTTTGGAGTATACGGATTATGTTTCTTGTTAGTATTTACCCAGTAATATTTTATTTTAGTAGTTAATAAAATTATTATTATAAAAAAACCATATATGTAGTATACATATATAGCCAAATGGATATGAAAAAAACGTCCCAACATCACGGTGCAGATTTGGAAGTATTTTGTTCGTTTTGCGCAAATGCAACTTTTTTGGTGGTAATATGAACCAATCTGAAGAGTAAACACGGTAAACACTAATTGATGCATCTGCGCAAAACAACTGAAGTTCCTCTACCCGATGTCTATCCGTCTCACTTCATCGGAACCACTGCCTCTTATAGGGATTGGCCATATAGTTATAATACATATATGAAAAAAACAAAAAACCCGACTGCGAATAACTAAAAACGATAATAAACAAGATGAAATAAAAAAATAAGTAAAAATGAATAAAAAAGTAAATCCATCAAGTCGCGTAGGCTGCAGGCTGCGTCACAGAAACAGACATAGTTGGATACATAGATACACACATACATACAAACCAAACACATACCCTCTTTCTGGTGCAGTCGGGTAAAATTATAAATTCCAAAGGGGAATATTTATTAAAAAATAATTAAAAAATATTGCCTGAACAACCCCTTCAGTAGGTCTCGCCATGGATTTACACACTTCAATAGAAAGCTCTCCGAAAATAAAGTGTTGTATCAATTTAATTTTTTTTTTCTATTTGCTAGTTTTCAAATATACAGATGAGTTTTGGAATAAAAAAATTAAATAAATGAAAATTTTAGCATTATTAATAGTCCTGAGTCATAATTTAACTTTTAAAAAATATTTCAACATAATTATGTCTTCATTAAAAAAAAAACTTTTATTTAAAAAAAAAAAAACTAATTGTAAGCTTTAGAAATTTTAAAGTATTTTTCGTAGATGGCACCCTTAAGTATATTTTTTGCATAAACATTTTTTCAGTTAATCGAGTCAATGCAATATTTAATTTAATAATCATATATAATAATAATAATGGGGTTTAATGTCCATTTTTAAGATTTCCTGTCTATAACAGACACCACCCACATCATTATTTGTATGTTTTATTTATATCTTATACATTTTATACATATTACATTATACATTTTTCTGATGTTGGTGGAGGACAAGGAAAGTGGGGGTGGGGGCTAGGATCTGGAAGGTGTACGTCTGCTGCCGATTTCTTTTTAAAGAAACTACGTCGATACTCATCTGGAATTATGAAGAGAAACTGCAGAAAAACTTTTCAAGCATAGCCGACCGCGGGATTTGAACTCTCGACCTACCAATCATTCGGTTTATTAAATTAAATTTAATAATATAATATTTAATAAATCAAATGACAACTGTAAAAAAACTCACCCTGTATATTCTGAGGAGCGATTTCACCCGTTAATCCATTAATTATAAAGATATATAAAGATCCATTATTTTCGGGATCCGTTAAATTTAGGAATTATCATTTGAGTACCTTTCCTTGTCAGAGAAATACTTGAGTACTTCCACTTGATTTTTTTTTAACATAATCGACTCGAATTTAGATTGGATTAATTTATAAAGGAGTGTTCGAGTATTCAAAACTCGATTTTGGTACAAAACTAATTATTATTGTAGGTCGATTAACTGAAATTCCTGAGTCGGATGTGTATGTTTGTGAGTCGGTGTACGATGAAGTGAAACGCACAACCACGAAATTACCACCAGAAGGATTAAAACGCTACTCTCATAGTCATGCAGTTACAGAAGATGAAACATATTTCTTCCGACGACTGATTAATCCACAAAAGGTAACTAATAGTGTTTTTTTATTTAATTTTTTTTTTGCTGATACTTTTTTCATAAATCAGTTTACAGCCCAACCAATATAAGGTTGCCGGTCAGATGCGCAAATGAAAGAGTGCGACAACAAAAATTACACCTATAGCATATATGCATAAAAGTGTGATAGAAGCTGTTTTTGTCTACTGCGCGTACAACCTTGACCGGCAACCTTATGTTGGTTGAGCTGTATTTAGATAGACCAGTTGACAGAATTTCAAAATAAAAATTAGATAAAAATAAATTTAAAAAAAATTACTTTCAATAATGGCATTAAAATTATTTGTAATGTAACTTAAAAGCCCCTATACCGGAACGTGATGTCCGAACAGTTTTGACATTTATATATTAATGAAGTTATTTCTGAAAGAAACTTTTGATAACAAAAATTATTAATAATAGAATGGAATTATTATTAATATTAATTTAAATTCACGTCGCATTTAATGTTTCCTTACTTAATTAAAGAAATACATACATATATATATATATATATATATATATATATATATATATATATATATATATATATATATATATATATATATATATATATATATATATATATATATATAGGGTGTCGGAGAAATAAGTGAGGTCCTTTTGAGAGGTCACTCATAGCACCCTGTAGACACTAAAACCGCAGGAATTTTTTCGGAATTAACAGTCGCGTTACCCCTCAAAAGGATAAGAGTTGTTTCCTTTACATCCTGTATATAATATATACACATACATATATATATATATATATATATATATATATATACATATATATATATATATATATGTATGTATGTGTGTATATATATTATATACAGGGTGTAAAGGAAATAACTCTTATCTTTTTGAGGGGTGACGCGACTGTTAATTCCGAAAAAATTAACAGTCGCGTCGCCCCTCGACGGAGAAGGGATGAATACGGACAGTATATGCGTTAGTAGGGACGCTATATCAGTATAAAGGGGGGGGGGTGATTGGAGACAGATTAAGAATGTATTGGAATATTAGTAGATTTGAGTGTTACTTTATGGTATTCCATATTTGTAAATAATAAACAAATATTTTACAATGTATTGGAACATAGAACAGAGTACTTTCAAGGTAATCAAGTCATTCGATATTTTTATAAACACATTCAGCATGATATTTCTATACCTACTTTATAAACTGTACTTTAGATTTTATGTTTATTTCTGCACAAAATCATGAAGTATCATTACTTCAGCAACTAAATTATGTTATGTGTCAATTTGAATTTTGATTAGTCCTCCATATCCTCCATAGAGAATAAATTACATGACTTCTGTTATTTTTGCAAAAACCAGGGATATTTTCAAAAATTTTTGATTACTATAATAAAGTGATCATTCTCGCGTAAATTTTTAATATATTAAAGAATAGGTACTCATAAAAGAAAATTACTAAAAAATACGGTGTAAAGGCTGAGTTCGTACATATTCATCCTAATTGACGGTATCTATTTTTATGACTTATTATTTAGATGTTATAAAAATAGGTTATTTTAGATTCAGTTTTATCGCAGTATTTGTGAATTATAATTATAAAACGTGATATAAGCCAGTTTAATTACATACCTAAAAATAGTGTTCCGGTATAGGGGCTTTTACGTTATATGGCTTATTTGTTTGCTAGTACAGGCGGAAGAAAGAAAAAATGTTTTTTATTTTTTTTTCAAATCATACTATAAACACATCATTTAGTATACAGTGTAATTCATATAATAAGTATTTAATGTAGTATTCATTACGAAATAATAAAGAGAAAAAAATATTTTCAATTTTTTATCTAAATACTAAATATTTTGTATTAACAGTAGGGTGGGTTGGGGTAAAATGGGTATAAAAACAGGCTCATTTTAACTTTCAAGCCAAGCAAAAAGAAAAATTTAATATATAAAAATCATTTTATGGTTTTAGCTTGTCATTATGATATCTTAGAATAGTTTAATATGTATTATCAGTCAACAAACTATTTAGTATTAAAATTATAATAATTTTTGTACTATACCTATTTTACCCCGTGGTTGGAGGAAAGTGGGTATAAAACATTTTTTCTATGTAATAGTATATTATTCAACAAGCTGGTAATGATAGCTATTACTCACGAAGATGAAATTGCGATACGAGCCGAGCTTGCGAGGCGAGTGTCGTAATGCATCTGAGTGAGTAATAGCCATTACAAGCGAGTTGAATACGCTATTTTTTCTACGACTTTTTTCTTTTCTGATTTAAATAAAATTGAATATAAATTTTAAATTAAAAGAATACAATTTTTAATCTATCTCTAATTTTATTATTTTTTTGTATATGTATCTATGGAAACGACCAAAATAAAATTCACATTATTTTGTTTACTAAGACGTTACTACGCAACAAATTAAAAATTAAAAATTGATACGTATATTATACACAAAACAAAAGCTAGCCCAGTGAATAATGGTTAATACTGCGATTTCATTGGTCAAAAGGGTATTGATTAATGAAAATTCCTCCACACCTTTGAATAATACCTAACTTTCTCAACAATTAACGGATATGTAATGAGTGTGTTCTTCAACAGGAGTAGAAAAAAAATATTAATTACAAGTGATACATATACTTTATCGCAGTATATAGGTTAAGTATAGGTACAGTAAAAAATGAATATTCATTAGTACTTGAAAAAATTTATTGTTACGCTAGGTACATATAAGACAAAAATTAAGAAAATAAAAGCTTCTTATTTAGGCCTATTAGCCTGAGTATATTACAAATACACTGAGCTTCCTTTAGCAACTTCTTCTTTTGCTTCCTTAATAGCATTTTCATCGTATTTAACAGATTTCTTTTTCACATACGTGCGTGGCATGTCCTGAAACAACAAAGTAATCTTTCCATTTTTAAAGCCTTATACCCATTTTACCCCATATCAGTAAAGTATTAATAACATAAAAATTATTTAAAAAAAAAATTAACTAATTAAAAGTAAAAGTAGGTACCTTGAATGTATACATACCTTATTTTTAAGCTCTTAGTTCATTAGGTTAACTGTCAGCACTATTTTCTGTTAGCTGTAATTGACAACAGTGAAACCTGTCAACATATGTTTATTTTTTTTTAAAGCCAGTAATAGTGCTGTCAACTCACTTCGAATGTATAATATAACACTAGACTATTTCTTCTTATATATATATATATATATATATATATATATATATATATATATATATATATATATATATATATATATATATATGTATATATATATATATATATATATATATATATATATATATATATATATATATATATAATTTTTCCTGATAAATATTATCAGTAATTTAAGATTTATAAAGTGAAATAGAAATTATACCCGTTTTATCCTAATATACCCATTTTACCCCAACCCACCCTATATTATTTAGCAAGGACTGTAGGTGTTATTTTTGTGGCCTAGAATGCAGTTTGAGCATTCATAGCCACAAAAATAAATATACGGGCCGAGTATGAGTAAGTTATTTTTTAAACCGACAAAAATTATTTTTTAAACCGACAAAAATGAGTAATTTAAAAAAAAAAATGAATAAAATGGCTCCCAGTGGTCCATAATCACTATGAATTTACTACCCAGTGATCCATAATCGTTATGTTTTTGCTACTCAGTAGTCCATAATCACTATGATCTTAGTGCCCAGTGGTTAATAATCACTGTGACTATACTACCTAGTGGCCCATAATTACTGTGATCTTGCTACTCAGTAGTCCACAATCACCATGACCTTACTACTCAGTGGTCCATAATCACTATGACTTTACTACTCAAGTTCTGTCTAGTTGTTTATTTTAAGCTCTTTTTGAATCTATAATAACTTGACGGACAATTTTGACCTCACGTTAACAATAGTATTTGAGAACTTTCTCCAGAATCCTGGGGAACTTAATATAATATGATATAGTCCATGTCAGTCTGGAATTGTTTAGCTTCTAAACAGCAAAAAAATTTCAGAATCGGGACCTCGCGAGTGAGTGAAACAATTTTCAAAATCGGTTCAATACTTTTTGAGTTTACTTCGGACATACAAATTTTCTCTCTTTATTATAATTATTAGTATAGATAAAGTGTACATAGAATTCGCAAGTCAAAGTTATCACCTGTATATTTAAAAATTTTTAGTTAAAAGGAGAAAAAATATAATTTCATTTCTATTTATTCAAAGTGTATTAGCAAACGAATAGTTCCTGTAATTGTCTATTAAACACAAGCTATTTTAATTTTCAAAACGAATTTTCTACTTTTCTATGAACTGAAATTGAATTTTTATTTTTTTTTATAGTACTTTACTATTATTTTTATATTATATTCTACTTAACAATTTTAATTTTTGGTGAAATATGCCATAATTATTTATCACTTCGTATAGACGTTATCAGAAAATAACATCTAGAGCACCAGTGTATTGTGACAACTCTGATAATATTATCTATTGCCTACCCAAAGATTCTCACTCGCGCCTCTGGTGGTAAAATTAGAAGCTGTATCAAGTAAAAATGTACGTTTATTAGCCCAAGAGCCCGTTGTATGTAAATCCTATGTATAAGATCCATGAATGACTTTTTGTGCGTAAGTAGTACTACTACAAACCTACAAAATCAATCATTTATTTAAGTCAATTTTGCCCTCATCACAGAATATGATTTCATTTTTGATTACGATTTTTAATTTTTATTTAATTCAGGAAATTACATGGACGAAATCTACCTATATCAAAATGTAGGTTTCAACGTATACAATGAGGTGCTAGGTTTTATCCCACGTGACTTTAGATTAATTAAGCCTTAACATCCCACTATAATATTAATAGATTTGAGCGTTACTTTATGGTATTCCATATTTGTAAATAATAAACAAATATTTTACTTTGCAAAATACCACTTTTATTTTTGAAACTGTGACAATATTGTTTCGAACCGTTAGTTCATTTTCAAACAGAATAAAATTTACTTTAGATTAATTAAGCCTTAACATCCCACTATAACTTTATTGTATGCATTGAAAGCTACATTTTGACGTAAATTTCATCTATGCTTTCCATGACTTAAGTAAACATTAAAATTCATAACCAGAAATGACATCATATCTGTGACACGGGAAAAGTTAATTTAAATAAATGCTCCTTTTGAGTTTATAGCAGCACTGTTTGTGCACAAAATATCGTTCATGTATCTTATACATACATAGAATTTTTATATAGCGGGATCTCGAACTATATGTTTATGGCGATATGAAATCTAGCAACCCGCACTTAATTTATACAAATACATATTTCTATGCCAGTTGAACGTCTACATACATATTTACTTGATACAGTTTCTAATTTAACCATTGGAAGCGTGTGCATAATCTTTGTGTCTACTTTGTGTCGCCAATACCATAGTTAACGTTTTTGCTTAAAAAAATTATACTAATTTAACTTTTACCATTAAATCTACAAAGTTAATTACTATTTGTATTTTTTAAAAAATACATACTGTCAACTCGTCTATTAATTATTTCGAGTGCCCTTTTTTAATATTTTGAATTTTTACACGAAAAAAATTCTTTTAATTGCTCTGCCAAGGTTAATCAACAATATTTAAGCTATTTAATGCTTTTTTCGTATTTAACCTTTGAATTTAAAGCATGGTGTGCAATAAGCATGATTTTATTTCAAACTTTTTCAGATTACCTTTGAAGTAGCCCAAGTACCACCAGAAGTAAAGGTGGAGCCAGTAGCACGTTTACTTCAAACGGCTGTAAGTGGATCTTAGATTGTCATACTTGCTATTGGCAACAAATATTCTTAACGTTTACCTTTTTTATAATTGTAAATTTTTGATTTTAGGAACCGTCTCCTAGCCTACCGAAGATTGCGACGGAAGTGGAGATGTTAATGGAAGATTCATTAGATGGTGGCCCACCATCGGTTGGTTCTGGTGATATTCCTGCACCAATACCTGTCACATCAGTTGCAACCCCCGTCGGAGTGACAGCTACTCCAGTTTCATCCAAAAAAGTAAAATATATTTATTTAATCCTACTTTTTCATATTGAACCAGTATTTTTTTTTATAATGTTATCAAAAAGTAAAATTTTCAAAACTATCAAATAACTCTTTAAACAAAGACTTTGAAAATGAACAATTAAGCTCGAAACAATTGTGACAATTAAAAAATAAAAGTTTTTTCCTTTTTCACGAATTTTTAGTTCAAATTAGTAAAAATCATGCGCAGTTGGAAAAGTTGAAAATAATGCCTTCCTTTTAAAAATAGTTATTTGTGTATTAAGAGCGCAAAATGGTGGTTTGCCGCTCGATTGAGAATGTTGACGCGCGACGCCGCCAGGCGGAGCGCGTTAATCTCATGAGAGTGGCAAGTCATTTTGTGCTCGAATTACACACAAAATTTTTTCTACAATCTTATAAATTTTTTTTTTTTTATTTAAAATATACTTGAAAAAATAATAATGGACGTTAATATTTACTTTAATATTATAATTTTTGCAGCTTCAGAAATATCTGGAGGTGTACTTGAGAAATCACTGTCACTATTACATATTTCCATCATATATGTACATATTTTTTTAAATTTTTTATTCTAATTATTTATTAATTATAGTTATTTATTATTTTTAATTAATATTTTGCAGTTATTTTGAAATTTAATAAAATTAATATTTCACTTGATTACGATAAACATAATAATTTTAGAATCTGTTTATTTATTTGTTACCATAGAAAATATAAACAACGCCTACCCGATTTGTAATTAAATATACGTTGAGCGAGCGACAAAGTATTACTTTTCCGCTTTAAAGCGCAAAGTAGAAATTTGTTGCTCGACAACGAGAGTCTTCGGCAAATAGACATTTTGCGCTCTCTTCATAGAGCGCAAAAGCTTTCTTTCCACTAAGATTGTAGAAAAAATATGTTACTTGTACTGATAGTTCAATGTTCCTTTTACTATGAATTTGAATTTGAACTGAGTTCAAAACAGTTCAATCAGTCCGGGATTTTTGTCAAGAATTTGAACTAGAATTTCAGTTTGTGTAGTTTTGAAAAAATTATCAAAAAAAAAAGTTAATGAAGAATAATATCTACGATATCTACCCATTATCTACCATATTTACGATATCTACGGTTAGCGTCGTTAGCGTGGTAACGTTGTCATACGAGTGCAAAGTTATTCAAATTTATTTTTTTATAAATAATAATTAAAATATTTTTGTTGATTATAAATTGTAAATAATTGACGCTAACTGACGCGACTGACACTGATGCTACTTGAATATATATTATATCTATAACCCTGTTTCTCATCGAGATTTTTGTTGCTTTTCTCTATGATGGTAGTGTCACACTTCTATGCCCTCTATAGAGTATTTTTAGAATTTATTGCGTTCCTTTTTAAAAATTCAGAATTATTAGTTCAAGTAATAATTCAGTTCGATCATGCGTATTTGACAAATTCATTATTATTTGAACCGTTCATCATTTTGGAAAAGGAACAAAGCTAAAGTATAGCCAAACGATTTTGAAGTAAGAGACCTGTCTTCCTTTGCACACGTGGAGTGGGTAAAATAAATCAACTCACTGGGCTATAATTCATAAGACACATGAATATGACAGAATATGATAGGTTGATATTGACAGATATCAACCTTACCTTCAAAGTGACTTAGATTGATCCATTTTAAATTGCGTTTCTGCACATCTCTTATTGTTAGTTCATTTTCTGTCGCGTCGGACTTGCCCTACTTTCAAAATAAACGGCTCATTTATGTTTATTATTAACTTTTTTTTAGGGAAAAGCGGGTGGAAAGAAAGTTGTCACTGGTTATATTTTATATTCAAGTGAAGTTCGAAAAACAGTTGCCCAAAATAATCCCGACTCAAGTTTCGGTGAGATTAGTCGAATTGTTGGCAACGAATGGAGATCACTACCAGCCGGGGAGAAACAAGCCTGGGAAGAGAAAGCGGCTCGTTGCAACGAAGAGAATGCAGCAAGTCCAGCACCTCAGCCAGCTGATTTTGTAAGCTAAATTTTTATTAAATTTTAAAATGTAATTTCAAACAATAATCTTTTTTTAGGTTTTTGAATGTTGTTGGGATGATTGTGATTACCAGTTTGAAGATCTAAATGATTTATTGGAACATTGCGTTCAAGATGGATCGGGGCATGTTCAACAGTATTTTTCTGGCGTTAAAGATCCGGTATTTCAGTGCCACTGGCGTGGTTGTATTCGTATTAAGAAAAGTGCTCCATCGTTTCCACATCTGCAACGTCTTGCTCGACATGTTCGTGAAGTTCACGTTAGTAAAGGAAATGGGAAAGTTATTCCTCCAGCGGATAGGAGCAAGTAAGCACTTTTGTATTTACTCATTACGTAATATCGTGAGGAAGTTACTTTTAGGGTAAAGTTTCCTTTATCTATTGTTTTGAGCGTTATTTTGTGGAAATCCATTTTCAACAAAATTAAAAACGATATTACTTTGCAAAAAAATCCACTTTTATTTTTAAAAATGTGTGAGTGCACTTTCGACTCGTGCAGTCATGTTTTAACACAATGTTAGAAAATGACTGTACAAGCCAAAAGTGCATTCACACATTTTTAAAAATAAATGTGGATTATTAAAGTGGATCGTTAAATTAAATAAATTAATTTTATAGAAAACATAATATTATTATATGTAATTTTAGGAATTTTGTACCTTCTAAAAAGGCGGCTCAACAAGCGAATAACGCGAATCAGAATCTGGCAAATTCGAAGTTCTCAATTGCAGCGAGTAAGTGGTGCTTTCATATTATTCTAATTTTTTTTTATTAAATAATAAATTTTAATGTGACATCATTTTATTTTTAGATGTACTTCCACCTAAACCTGTTGAACCGTTATTTATTACTGTTCCTCCAAGACCTACACGCGTGTTACATTCAGAGGCGTACATTAAGTAAGTAACATTGAAAATATTGGATTTTCTAATAGGGAATATACATTTTTTTTTCTTTTTTTAAATTGTGAAACATTTTTTAAAATATTCTATACATGTCACAATTATTTATGTATTTTTTGTTTGATTCATTTTAGTTTTTATAACGAAATTAATATAAATTACCTACTTTAAATAAAAATTCTGCCAAAACTGTACATTCGAACAAAACAGCGATCCTATTGGTTGTTAAGGGTCAGTTTCACATGACAGTAGGCTGCTATAACAGTAGAACTGTTAGGTAGGGGATGTTGCTATTGTTATAGTATTACTGTTATATGATGATTCACAATATTTTAAAAGTGTTTGTTAACAGTAGTTTTATTAAAATGGCGCCAAATAAAAAAAAAACTATTAAATTATATTTTAATACGTTTATTAATTAAGGAAAAAATATTTAAAAGAAAATATAATAGAGAAAATGACATTAGATGAAGCACCGTTTTTGAACAGGTTCCTTTTTGACATAGAAAATAATTTATTAACCGAATTATTAACGGTAGATGATTTCCATAATTTCGTAGGGTTACCCTATGCAAAATTTTTAGGACTCCATAAGAAAGTTCATATAAAATACTTTTAAAATTTTTAAATTAGGAAAAACAGCTAATCTCCATAAAATTTTTAGGTTGCACATTTAATTACTAAACAAAGAATTTATTTTCACATTTCTTCTGTCAAATTTAATTTTTTCGCAATATTTTTTCTTTTTATATCATTTTTATAGTCAAATGATTTTGTCTCACAAACACCCATTTTTATGGTACAGTTTGCTTATATTTAGAAGTTTTTCCTCCAAGAACCCAATTCTTTTTATAAATTCCGCCATTTTTAATGCAATAAAATTTTACTGCGATCGCAAAAGTAGAAAAAATTCTAGTTATAACAGTAACTGTCATAACAATCAACTGTGATAGCAGTAAGTATGTTTCACACAAAAAATTGCATAACAGTATAGCCACGCCTACTAAATTGTTACTGTGATAGCAGTAAATTGTCCTGTGAAACAGCCACTTTACACTTGTGACGTAGAATGTGAATAAAACACCAAATATGCCGGATACATAATATACTGAATGAAATATGCACTAAAGATATAACGTAGGGTACCGTAAATATAGGGTATAAATAGGATATCTTTAATAAACTGTGTCACAGGTATGGAAATAAGATAATATCTTATTTCAAATATTATATCAAATAGAATAAAAATTCATTTTTGGAAATTTAAAAATATTTAGTTAACCTATCAGAATCAATAAATAAATATTTTTATTTGAATTAATTTAGGTAACTAGGGAAATATTAAATATTGACCATTATTTTAAAAAAAAAAAGTTGCTTTGCAACCTTTGAAAAAATTTGTTAAAAGGAAACGGTCTTAAAAAATTTAAATTTAAAATTAACTAATAATAATTAATTAATATATTTGCTAAATTTTATTCGTTACACAAATTAAAATATTGACAGATGTGGAAAGTAATAACCGCTTAGATATTTAATATTATACGAAACAATGTCATCTACAGAACGAATTATATAACAATGCTGCTGACCTGGATGGTAATAGCCTTCTTGTTTGAATATGCACAAGTGGTTTCAGCGCGCCAAATGGTGATGTTTAAATAATGATAATGTAAAATTAAAAATCATTTTTTTTATTTTTCTGAAATAAAGGCACAAATTGTATTCATAATATATTTTTGTGATTTTTTGTCTTAGGCTTAAGGTAGTCGGTTGATAAAATGATATTTTCAAAGGATTCTAACGAAACTTCTCTAGATATTTATTTAATTCAATATCAATAATACCAACCCTTACCGAAAAAAAAATTGACCATCCCAATTTTGAGAAAAATGGTTTCAAAGTTTTGTAATTTTAACACGGGTTCTTATGGGAAAACTCTATTTTTTTGAATAAAATGAAAACTTTTCAAAGGAATTTGATAAAAATTTAATATGTTATAAAATATAAAGTTACAAACCATATTTAATAAGAAATAAAAATTATTGACTACGTCGTTTTTGAAATATAATTTATAAACATCATTTTATAACGTTTTTACAACGCTTTTTCAAAAATACTCATATTGTTGCTACATAAGCGCGCGGAGATTAAAAAAAAACAAAAAACAAGTGGTATACAAATATAATAACTGAAAAATATTAATATATTGCTTAATTTTTGATAAAAGAAAATTTTTTCGCTGAGATATACTTTAGTACCTGACTATCTCAGAGCAACTACGTTAAATTGTTTTTAAAATAAAAAAATAAAAAAATAACATGCATATTCCCTTTTGGAAATTTTTCTAGAGACTAGTTATTAGAATTGATATTCTATTACAGATATATAGAAGGTCTTCAAGCATCAAATAAATTTATGAGTCCGTGGGAGAAAACATTACATGCCACAGAGGAAAACACAACTGTGCCAGACGTAACTAAACTTCCTGGACATTGGCTAGGAAATGAAGGACAAAATCATCAATCATTAACTTCGGCTTTATGGTCCCTTCGAGATCTGATGCTACGAGATGTAATGACGTTAGCTCGAAATTAATAAAAAAACTGCAGTATTGTGAAAGAAATTGCAATGTATTTGAATGTCATTTTTTATACTTATTTAATGTCTTGTTTTACTATGTAAAATAATTATTTTAAATAATACAGATATTTTCTTTTATACAAAAAAAATTATTGTTAATGTTTTTCCCTTTGTTCAATTTTTAAAATAAATCTTCATATTGAAAATTTAGTTACAGCAGTAGATGTCATGGTGAAATTTCAGCCCAAGACTGGAGTAGAAATTTGTTTTGAGGTTTCTAGAGCTACTCCCACATTCGTATTATCATTTTACGGTACCTTTAATTATCATAATTTGGAATAAGTCGACACGAATTTAAACGTTGCATCGTATTCTTTTGTGATTGTACTTATTTTTTAATTAATATATTAAAAATTTATGCCAGTGTGATTACTATAATTACTAAAAATTTTCAATAATATTTTTGATTTTTAGAAAAAAATCAAAATTATGTAATTTATACTATCGGGGTATATCAAAACTTACGATAAACGGATAGATAGCAACGGTCAGTAGGGTTGACCAAAATTGAAACTGGAACATAATTTAGAATTTTTTATATTTATACATCCAAAAAAGGAATAATATTTCATAATTTTGTACAGAAATTAAAGTAAAAATCAAAAGTTTATAAAGTATAGAAATGTTATATTTAATATATTTTATATTTTTGTATAAAAATCTCAATTTTAAGTTGACAATCTTGATAGTGGTCTATTCCAATATATCTTTCATTTGTGCCGTTTCACACACTACATTCATTCCTTTATACTTAATACAGCGTTCCTATTAATCCATGTACTGTCTCTGTTCACCCCTTTTTCGTCGCATTTAACCACTAATTTAACTTAAATTTCCGATCGTCATGATTTTCTTTTAAAAAAATAAAAACTAGGTGAAATTAACTAAAATTAGTCTTATGTCATTAAACAAATGCAACAAATAAAGCAAAATCAGACATACCAAATTTTCTCTCTTTTTGTTATTTTTATATTAGAGTAACTATAGCAACTTAAAAATGTATGTTTAATTTTGCTTCATTTAATAGTGACGTCAGATCAATTTTAGTTAATTTGACCTATCTATTATGTAAAAGGCAAATCCACTCACTCACTCACTCACTCACTTTTCAAATCACTTCACAAATTTTCAAAATCGGTTAATTAGTTAATTTTTAGTGCTTTTGGCCCCTAGGATCCTGGTGGATCTAATATAGCATAATTATATGCATTTAAAAGAATTTAACTTTTAAAAGGTGAAAAAATTTTCAAAATCGGTTGGGTAGTTTTATTTTTGGTGCTTTTGGGATCCCGATACACTGACAGACTTTATATAACATAACTTATATCCATCTAAAATAGCTTAGCTCTCTAACAGTGAACACATTTTCAAAATCGGTGATGACATGTTCTTGAAAAGTGGTGTAGTAGGCATTTTTAACATGTAGAATATTAAAGAATGCCTATTACACCACATTTTTTGACAAGTTTCTATTATATTTCTACAATGGTTTTGTTTTGATCTAGGGAAGTTATACATATGAAGTACCTGCAGTGTCACATAAACGACAATGCAGTTACTACGATTATTCTTGATTATCTCGAAAACTATAGGAGATAGGAAAAAACACTTTATGAGACACAACACTTTACATATTTTTAAAGTACTTTCGATTGATGTATATAATTCTAGGGCCGGACCCACGAGAGGGGCAGTTTAGCAGATCAGAAATGAAAAATATTTTTTTTTACCATGTTGCAGCCCTTGAATTTTGATGAGACTTGATGTAGTATTAAGTGCATTAAGGCACAGTTACTGAATTTTTTTTTGAAGTGGTCGCTCAATTGGAACCCTATAAAAATAACATTGGATCGGATACTATCCTTGTTATTATCCTTAATAACGAGGACTGATACGATAATAAATATGTCTAATATTCTTGAGAGTGTTTGCCTGTGGATTTGGAATTATTTTCCTAAGTTGAGTAGTTACCAAGAAAAAAAATTTTGTAATTTTTTAAAATTCTTTAGTTTTTTTCCATAACTATTCAGTTTTGGCCGCCAAAATTGTAGATATCAATTACTTACAGCCTTACCATACCGGTAATATAGTTATTAAAATAATTCGTCGCGGGGCAGATTTACTATGCTTATCCTGCTATATCCTTTAATACTCAAATTTTTTCTTGAAAAAATCAGACTTATACAGTCTATACGACAAGAACGGCGAGAGGCGAGAGTAGGGTCGCTATCCGTTTTCGGACCCGTACAACACTAATATGTAGAAAAAAATGTCTGATATATATATATATATATATATATATATATATATATATATATATATATATATATATATATATATATATATTTCCGCTACCTTTTAGTATGTGTAGGGCCCCCCTAGGGAAGTTAAGAACTTAAATTTGGTAAATGGGGCTCATTCCGATGCACAACAATACTATCAAAGTGGGGTCAAATTTTGGGCAAATTTTGGATCCGACCCAACCTTTAAAGGGGTGGCGGGGGGCGGAAAAGCAATAAAAATTTTCCAAACCGGTTGGAAATAATGTTTCGGTCAATTATCTACAACATATCCAAAATTCAGTTTTTTAGGATGATTTGGAGGGAGTAGGGGGGAAAAAAACGATTTTCGCTGGATCTAACACGCTCCCAGCCCTGCAGAATTAACGTAGAGGGTTGAAATTTGGTGTGTTGATAGAGTTCATACCTAGGTTGTGCTTTTTGAAGGTTTTAGTATTTTACCCCCACCCCCCTCATTTTTAAGCTACAATTTCATGCTTTTTTGACGTTTTCGAAGTTTGTACCACTCGCATAGGTTACCCGAATAAACCTAGAGGACTGAAATTTTGTATTCGGATTGAGTTAGTATCAGGGGGGTGCCTTTTGGTAGTCTCGACTTTTAACCCCTACCCCCACCATTTTTATACCCAAAAGAACATGATTTTTCTTGTTTTTTAACAGTTTCGTTCGGGTCAAAATCTCCCCAAAAAAACCTAGAGGGCTGAAATTTTGTGTACAGGTTAAGCTAATAGCCAGACACTGTTTTTTGGGGGTTTCAACTTTTAACCCTTACCCCCACGATTTTTACGCCAATATTTCCTTAATTATTTTGCTTGTTTTCTAACACGTCTAGAGACTCTCTAAGGAAACCTAGAGGGCTGAAATTTTGTACGTGTATTCAGTTAGTATCCAGCTAGTACCTTTTAGGGAGTCCACATTACTTTTCCCCCCACTTCTCCCATTTTTACATCGGAATTGAATGCTATTGTTAAATGTGTTTTAAATGCATTATTTTTATTCTAAATACAAGTAGGCGAATAGTAATTTTAAAAAATTTAAAAAAAGTGAATTTACTTTTATAACAAATGAAATGCATACATATTAAGTAATTTAAAAATGTTATTAAAGTCACTGTTTATTTATAAATTAGGAATTGTGGATTTTTATTATTTCTAAAATAGAAATGATGAAAGGAAAAATTCGACTTCCGTGATGGGGCTCCGCTGCTCACGGCGTTTTTTATAAAATAGAAATTTTGGATTTTTTTGGAAAGAAAAAATATCTTCATAAAAGCCTTCCAGTTTACTATTTAAGTTCCTTTTTTTAATATTTAAAAATAAAACACAAAGGCAATTGGCGGATAAGCATGGGTAGGAATGCCCTCGTACGAATTGTGTTGGCTTTTTCCCTGTTAACTGCTATCGGCACAAAATTGAAATTTACTGAGATTCAGCCCTTAAAAGCTTAAAACCTTTTTTTAAAGCCCCGATCAACCGGACACTCATCATCAGTTTTGAAACCACCAAAATGACAAATCGCTTGTGGACTTTCAATTACATTTCGCTTGTAGACACTCAATATCGAAGATGAAAGGAAAAATTCGACTTCCGTGATGGGGCTCCGCTGCTCACGGCGTTTTATTTTTAATATTTTAGTAAAATTTTTAAAAAGTTATTTCTATAAAATAATTTCACTGAGTCTACATATATATACAAAAATTTTAAAAAAAAAAACGTTTATTAAGCAGAAAAAATATTACATATTCATATTAAATTCAATATTCCTTATCTTCAAAGCAAGATACCTTATAAAAGAAATATTACAATGATCTGAAGACATAAGGTTTTTAGCATTGGTTGATTTGATGTGGACCAACCCACTAATTGTTATTTTAACGGTATTTTAATATTTTTTTATTATACTATTCGAAGTTTTAATAAATGCACAATTTTCTATTTCGAAATAATAAACAGTTATTATACTTAATTCTTGTTTTTTTTCTTTTTGGTCGAATTTTTGCTTGAAAAAATTAGACTTATACAGCCTATACGATAAGAACGGCGAGAGGCCTTAGTAGGGGCGCTATCCGTTTTCGGACCCGTAGAACACGATTCTGTAGAAAAAAATGTCATATATATACATATATATATATATATATGTATATATATATATATATATATATATATATATGTATATATATATATATATATATATATATATATATATATGCATATATATATATATATATATGTATATGTGTATATATATATATATATATATATATATATATATATATATATATATATATATATATATATATATATATATATATATATATATATTCCCGCTACCTTCTGACATGTGTAGGGCCCCCTATGGAAGCTAAGAGCTGAAATTTGGTCAATGGAGCTCATTCCGATGCACAACAATAGTATCAAAGTGGGGTCAAATTTTGGGCAAATTTTGGATCCGACCCAATCTTTAAGGGGATGGTGGGGGGCAACAAGACAATAAAACTTTTCCAAACCGGTTGGAAATGTTTCGGTCAATTACCTACAACATCCAAAATTCAGCTTCCTAGGATGATTTGGAGGGAGCAGAGGGGGAAAAATGATTTTGGCTGGATCTAACGCGCCCACAGTCCCCCAGAATTAACTTAGAGGGTTGAAATTTGGTATGTTGATAGAGTTCGTACCTAGGGTCTGCTTTTTGGAGGTTTTAATATGTTACCCCACCTTGACGTTTCGAAGTTTGTACCACTCGCACAGGTCACCCAAATAAACCTAGAGGGCAGAAATTTTGTATTCGGATTAAGTTAGTATCAAGGAAGTGCCTTTTGGGGGTCTCTACTTTTAACCCTTACCCCCACCATTTTTATACTAAAACAAACATGACTTTTCTTGTTTTTTAGCAGTTTTGGTCGGGTCAAAATCTCCCCAAATAAACCTAGAGGGCTGAAATTTTGTATATAGGTTAAGTAAATAGCCAGCCACTGCTTTTTGGAGGTTTCAACTTCTAACCCTTACCCCCACCATTTTTACGCCAATATTTTCTTGATTTTTTTCTTTTTTTTCTAACACGCCTAGAGACTCTCTGAGTAAAACTAGAGGGCTGAAATTTTGTACGTGTATTGAGTTAGTATCCAGTTAGTGCCTTTTAGGGATTCCATATTATGGTTTTTACAATTTTCGAGTCGACATTACATTTTTAATTTTTTTATTGCAATAACTAATAAACAATGTGGAAAACTGATATAAATCTTGTTTTATTCGATTCATAAATGTCTAATGTATCTGTTAAATAAGTTTGGTCGAAAGTTTAACATTTTTTAATATTTTATAGTCGTTTTTGTATTTTAGTCCATTTACCCACATTAAAAAAAGTTAAATTTTGAAAATTAATTTCTTGAATACCAAGAGCACAATTGATCTGAAAATTTAAGGATCAGCGTTTTATATGTTCATTGTTTACTGGTAAAAGTTTTAGATCGATGGTTACATTTTTTAGAATCTATCGAAAGTCCTTAAGCGGTATCTGACACACTCCTGATACACTGCTATCCACATTTTTTTTTATACCTACGCTTAGGGCTTGGTTTGGACAGTTTATATATAACGTTTATAATATCAGTTCCCAGTATTTTAAACCAGCGGTTCTCAACCTCATTGAAGTATTACTCTCCGCATGATCACACAGCTGTACCGATTGTTCAAAGTTTTTACTTAATGAATTTGTACGCTGCCTGGTGGATACGATAATTCAATTAAAATTTTTTGTAATAATAATTGATACCAAAATTTATATAATTTTTTTAGGGTAACTTTAGAAATAATAGTTTTTATACTTTCTATAGTTTTTTTGATATTCTCACTGCTGGATTTACACTAGGGAGCACGCGCGGCTAGTACCCAGGGCGGCAAGATTTGGAACATAATGTGGCAATTTGGCTTTTTTTTTCATCTCATCACTTATTTTTTGTAGGAAAAAGTAAAAAAAAAGAAATTTTTTTGCTCGTCACTTATTTTTTTTTTAGTGAAAAGTTGATATGATTTTCTTTCAGGAGCGGTATTTTTCATGGTGCCCAGGGCGGCACTTAGGGTAAATCCGGTCCTGTTTATAATTCATTTCGATCAGGTCGTGCATTGTTGAAGATAATCTTTGTTAAAATTCTTGTTATTACATGAAACCTTTGGTATAAAAGGAAAATATTGTAAATGATAATAAAATATGTATGAAAAGACACAAGAAAGTGTCGCTGATGATCCAAAATGATAGGCATTCTTACAGTTGTAACAAAACAATGTTGAAGATATGTGTGTTTATTTTTATGGATGCTTGTTAGTTACCAATGTCCACTTTACTTGAAGAATGTTGAAGATGTTCAAAGATCAACATCTTCTTGTCAATAAGTCAACATAAATGCACTGTGCCATCTTTAAGTTGACAAAGAAAACACTTTTATAAAAAAAATTAAAATATATACTCAATCTTTCACACGGGATTGAAAGTAAGGTATTTTATTAAAACAACAATTATGGTAAATATATGGTAGCAGGTTATATAAAAATTATCGAAACAATTTTAGTTAGTAAATAAAACATTGGTTTATGCAAATGATTAATATACAGGCGAGTATTATACCATAATATTCAGTATTGTACATGTCAGATTTTGGAAAATAATGTTAACCAGCAATAGACCAGCGATGTCTAATCGCAAACCTTTACTGAGCTAATAAAATTTCACGAATGTGAAGTGAGCCACCATCATTTACACGAGTAAAGCATTTTAACATACCTGTAAAAGAGATGTTAATTTTGGTGGAAACGCGGTGGAACAGTGTTCCGCCACCTTGAACGGCATTCCCACACGTTCGAACGGCGTTCCCACATCTTTGAACCTTCTTTTTTACTTGTCACTTAGGCTGAAAAGGGTACAAAAGGTATAATTTCTTTTTGCTCGTCTTTTTTTTATGTTTTTTTTGTTCGCTTTCGACTCTTTGAGCAAAAATTTTTACCGGCTCTGACAGGGCTCGCTCTAGGGGCGGACAATCCGTCCCGGGGTGGCAGATTTAAAGGGCGACATTTTTCCAAAATACCGCCTGACAAGAGCGCGACGACCTGCAATTTTTGATAAAAAGGTCGTCTAACTTTTTAAAAAAAAATATTGCTGGTCGTCGCTCTTGCCGGGGCGGCATTTTTTCTTTTTGTCCGGGTCAACGTAAACGCTGGAGTGGGCGCTGGCCCTGGATATGCGTTGCCACATCTAGAATTTTAGAAATTAAGCCCTGACATTCTCTACGGCATAGTCTATATTATCTACATTGTCGACACTGTCTAGTCATTATTGATGTTGCCTACGCTTTATCGGCATTCAAGTGTGAACTATTACGATTTAGATGTAATTGTACAATAGTGACTGACTATAGTCTCTTGAAAATAGACAATAATTTTTAAAATTTTTATATTCCTTTAATTAGTTTGATGAGTATATTTTAATTTTTGTCCGATTATATACAGCAATCCCGCAAATAACACGATTAATTGGTTCCGTGTTCTTTGAAACCGTGTTGTTCGAGACCACAAAAGATAGGCATTTTCTATTACAAGTGTGGAAAGAAAAAAATATAAAAAAACGTTCCGTTTAATTTACAAGTTGTGGGTATTCCAAACATATTGTGACTGTTAAAATCTACTTTTCATTATCGAACATTATCGATAATGAGCTACTTATCATAAATTTGCAGTGTCGGTCAGATGTTAGTTATAACTAATAAATTAATAACTAATAACTAAATTATTCTTTGATAACTAATAACTAAAAACTGAAAAATTCAGTTATTAGTTATAACTAGAGAGTGGAATTATATGCACAAAAATATTGAAAAATATGCAATATAAAATATGCACGATTTTATGGTAAAATATGCACCAATTTTTAGTCGAATTTTCTCCGAAAAATTAGACTTATACAGTCTATACGATAAGAGCTGCGAGAGGCGAGAGTAGGGGCGCTATCCGTTTTCGGACCCGTAGAACACGAATATGTAGAAAAAAAAAATGTCTGATATATATATATATATATATATATATATATATATATATATTTTCCCGCCACCTTTTAATTTGTGTAGGGCCCCCCTATGGAAGTTAAGAGATGAAATTTGGTAAATGGGGTTCATTTTCGAGGCACCTCATACTATCAAAGTGGGGTCAAATTTTGGGCAAATTTTTTTTCTGACCCGACCTTTAAGAGGGTGGTGGGGGGCGGAAAAGCAATAAAACTTTTCCAAACCGGTTTTAAATAATGTTTCGGTCAATTATCTACAACATGTCCAAAATTCAGCTTCCTAGGATGATATGGTGGGAGTAGAGGGGGGAAAAACGATTTTCGCTGGATCTAACAGGCCCCCAGCCCCCCAGAATTAACGTAGAGGGTTGAAATTTGGTGTGTTGATAAAGTTCGTACCTAGGTTGTGCTTTTTGGAGGTTTTAATATTTTACCCCCACCCTCCTCATTTTTAAGCTACAATTTCATGCATTTTCGACGTTTTCGAAGTTTGTACCACTCGCACAGGTCACCCGAATAAACCTAGAGGGCTGAAATTTTGTATTCGGATTGAGTTAGTATCAAGGGGGTGCCTTTTGGGGGTCTCGACTTTTAACCCCTACCCCCACCATTTTTATACCCAAAAGAACATGATTTTTCTTGTTTTTTAACAGTTTCGTTCGGGTCAAAATCTCCCCAAATAAACCTAGAGGGCTGAAATTTGGTGTACAGGTTAAGCTAATAGCCAGACACTGTTTTTTGGAGGTTTCAACTTTTAACCCTTACCCCCACGATTTTTACGCCAATATTTCCTTAATTTTTTTGCTTGTTTTCTAACACGTCTAGAGACTCCATAAGGAAACCTAGAGGGCTGAAATTTTGTACGTGTATTCAGTTAGTATCCAGCTAGTACCTTGTTAGGAGTCCGCATCACTTTTCCCCCCCACTTCTCCCATTTTTACATCGGAATTGAATGCTATTGTTAAATGTGTTTTAAAAGCATTATGTTTATTCTAAATACAAGTAGGCGAATAGTAATTTTAAAAAATTTAAAAAAAAGTGAACTTACTTTTATGACAAATGAAATACATACATATTAAGTAATTTAAAAATGTTATTAAAGTCACTGTTTATTTATAAATTAGGAATTTTGGATTTTTAGTATTTATAAAATAGAAATTTTGGATTTTTTTGGAAAGAAAAAATATCTTTATAAAGGCCTTCCAGTTTACTATTTAAGGTCCTTTTTTAATTTTTAAAACTAAAACATAAAGGCAATTAGCGGATAAACATGGGCAGGAATGTCCTCGTACGAATTGTGTTGGCTTTTTTTCTGCTACCTGTTTTCGGCACAAAATTGAAATTTACTGAGACACAGCCCTTAAATACTTAAAACCTTTTTTTAAAGCCTCGATCAGCCGAACACTCATCACCAGTTTTGAAACCAACAAAATGACAATTCGGTTGTAGACTTTCAATCACATTTCGCTTGTAGACATTCAATACCGAAGATGAAGGGGAAAATTCGACTACCGTGATGGGGCCCCGCTGCTCACGGCGTTTTTATTTCAAAATAGGCACAAATATGCAGTAATAAATGTAAAAATAGGGTTTAACAATTTTGATGTAAGTAGGTAATAATTTTGATGTAAAATAACAAAAATAGAATTTACAATATATAACTTACTGGAACACTAATGCCCTCTTAGTACAACACATGCAACACTAATGCCCTCTTATTTTTAGACCCTTTTTGGATACATGGAGTTCGTACACCTTGAATAGTCACCATGGACAAAACGCCCAACTGGTACATTATTTTAACAGCTAATACACTTTAAATAGAATTGTTAACGTCGTACGACGTGGTATGTGAGTTTGTAAGTTTTCACTTGACATCTTATGACGTCAATGATCGTCAAGATGTTAATGTGAATGTCGTAAACATACGTAACTTTACCCTAATTTTCAATTCAAATTTGAATGAAAAAAGACGAAATTAATTTAGTACTTAATATTTAACTGTTTTCATGAAATCAACTCATAAAAGAATCTTTGATTTATAAATAAATTTTACAGAAACTTAAATTACTATTCAAAAAAAAAAAAAAAAAAAAACAAAAAAAAAAAACAACTGTAATAGGTTAAGAAGTCAACGAGTCCCTATTTTTACCAGCCCATGTTTTTCAGTGAAATATGAAAAATACTATAAAATTAATTGTTAAATATTTCACTATTGTCCACACTTTGTTGTTAATTTCAAGTAATACCTATCTAACAATATAACGTAATTATATGTATTTTAAATCTTTGATAGGTGCTCGCTACAATTACTAATTACTAAATTAATACTAAATTACTAAAAAAATGCTTCGTTTCGTTGTCGCAAAGATTCGTGTCGCGACAATTTTCTCGTTCGATACCAACAAAAAAATAGGTTTTTAAAAGGTGATAGTAAAATCCCAATACGGTATCAGAAGAACATGAATTTATTTTTGAATTAAAGAGTTCAAGCAAATTACTGTTTTAAAATTTGAACAATATAATATATTATGTTCTCCTAATACCAATTATACAAAATTGGTTTGGAAAAGTGGATTTTTTGTTTTGGGATTTCGAAACTACTGGGACAATTTGGGACTTTCAAAACCTATTTCGTTATCGAAAATTATCGATGTCGAAAATAACGATATTTTCGGAATTTTAAATATGTAAATTTCTACATATTCGTTATCATTTTTTCTGTTATAAAAAAATTTTCTAAAATTTTTATTAGTTTTTTCCAGTATTTTTCTTTTATAATTGACAGCAAGATTGGTATACCCAATATACTCTTGAATTGACAGATTCAGTTTACACGATTTTTATTCGTGTAAATCAAATCCACATGGAACCGATATATTCGCGTACATTGAGGACCGATGCAACTTTATATCAAATATAAATAAATAAACGCCGTGAGCAGCGGGGCCCCATCACGGTAGTCGAATTTTCCCCTTCATCTTCGGTATTGAATGTCTATAAGCGAAATGTGATTGAAAGTCTACAACCGAATTGTCATTTTGTTGGTTTCAAAACTGGTGATGAGTGTTCGGCTGATCGAGGCTTTAAAAAAAGGTTTTAAGTATTTAAGGGCTGTATCTCAGTAAATTTCAATTTTGTGCCGAAAACAGGTAGCAGAAAAAAAACCAACACAATTCGTACGAGGACATTCCTGCCCATGTTTATCCGCTAATTGCCTTTATGTTTTAGTTTTAAATATTAAAAAAGGACCTTAAATAGTAAACTGGAAGGCCTTTATAGAGATATTTTTTCTTTCAAAAAAAAAAAAAAATAAAAAATAAAAAATAAAAAAAATAAAAAATAAAAAATTATTTTATAAATAATAAAAATCCAAAATTCCTACTTAATGGCTGACGAGCACCAACCAGGAGATTTTGTAACTAACTTAGTATTTTACTAAAAGAGTGAAAAATTGACGATTTCAATTAATTTCTATACTAATGTAGTACTTTCAGTTGTGGAGTATTTTACTAAAGAAGTATTGAAAATATTCTCTTGAGAGTAAACAATCGCTGGTGTGCACCACTCTGGAGTATAATACTAAAATAGTAAGTAAGAGAGTAAACAAAGCCAAAATATACTCCTACCCACTAGCAGGAGTATGTAAAAGAGTATCTTTAAAAAACATTGGTGACGTGCATTTTTGTGTCTTCTTTTCGGTTTATTTTCGTAATTGAACATTTTTTGGGGTTTTTTAATTACATGTGGTAATATGATAATAAAATGATATTAAATATTACAGTCAGTTTCCAATTATTTGGGGGCAAATTAACCAGGCTGAATGTGAAAACCCACGCGCTGCATGCGTACCTATATATTTTTTCTTCTAAATAATTTTTAAACACAATTCAAGTAGAGAAAAAGAAAACTGATTGAAAAGTAAAGCAGTCAGAGGCATCAGATATTTTTATTTAACTTGGTACAATTATTACTTATTCATTTTTCTTTTCCTCTATTTCATCTTGTTTCCACCGTTTAGTCTGATTTTTACGCAGTCTGGTTTTTTGATTTTTTTAATTAACTTTTTTATGACTAGATTTTTTTTCAGTTTAATTTTGAATTAACCATGATTTTGATTTGTCCGTCCTTATTCTCCCATTACTGCACCGAGTAATCGGTGTTGACTGTATTTTGGCAATATGAATGGTGTTTTTAATGAAGATAATACATTTGAGTCTATAGTACGAACTGCTCAAGTTAGAAAAAACAGGCGTGTAAGAAATCAAGCTTTTTATTTGAGAATGGGGGGGGGGGTGCGCACCATATAGAAAAAATGAAAGAGATAAAATTTTTTTATTAATTTTCAAAATTTTCAGAAAAAAAAGAAACTAAGAAACCAAAAATTTTTTCTCTAAAGATTTTTTGTTTATAGTGGATGCCACCCAAATCATTATTTCCATCTTTTTCTGATAAAATTTTTATGTTACATCACACATTTCTAATAACTAAAAGAGTATTTGGAGAAAACTAAAGTAGTTGAAACTAAAGAAGTATTCTGTGAATGAACTCTCCAAGTAAAACTAATGTAGTAAAATACTAAAATAGTATAATACTTCTTTAGTTCTAACTAAAGTAGTTTACAAAACTAAAGTAGTAAATTTCTCTGATTTGGTGCTCGTCAGCCTATATGTATGTATACATATAGAATTAGCTATATGTAATATAATATGTATGTATGCAACTACCTATATGTATTTGCTTTTGTTAAAAAAGTAAATTCATTTTTTTTTTAATTTTTTAAAATTACTATTCGCCTACTGTGTGTTAGAATAAAAGTAATTCATTTAAAACATATTTACAATACCACTGAATTCCGATGTAAAAATGGGAGAAGTGGGGGGAGAAGTAATGTTTAATCCCTAAAAGGCACTAGCTGGATACTAACTCAATACACGTACAAAATTTCAGCTCTGTATGTTTTCTTAGAAAGCTTCTAGACGTGTTAGAAAAAAAGCAAAAAAATCAAGGAAATATTGGCGTAAAAATCGTGGGGGTAAGGGTTAAAAGTTGAAACCTCCAAAAAGCAGTGGCTGGCTATTAACTTAACTTGTACACAAAATTTCAGCCCTCTAGGTTTATTTGGGGAGATTTTGACCCGAACGAAACTGTTAAAAAACAAGAAAAATGATGTTCTTTTTGGTACAAAAATGATGAGGGTAAGGGTTAAAAGTTGAGACCCCCAAAAGGCATCCCCTTGATACTAACTCAATCCCAATACAAAATTTCAGCCCTCTAGGTTTATTTGGGTGACCTGTGCGAGTGGTACAAACTTCGAAAACGTCAAAAAAGCATGATATTGTAGCTTAAAAATGAGGGGGGTGGGGGTAAAATATTAAAACCTCCAAAAAGCATAACCTAGGTATGAACTCTATCAACACACCAAATTTCAATCCTCTACGTTAATTCTGGGGGGCTGGGGGCGTGTTAGATCCAGCGAAAATCGTTTTCTCCCTCCCTACTCCCTCCAAAACACTCTAGGAAGCTGAATTTTGGATATGTTGTAGATAATTGATCGAAACATTATTTAAAACCAGTTTGGAAAAGTTTTATTGTTTTGTTACCCCCCACCACCCCCTTAAAGGTCGGGTCAAAAAAAAAATTTGCCCAAAATTTGACCCCACTTTGATAGTATGAGGTGCCTCGAAAATGAGCCCCATTTACCAAATTTCATCTCTTAACTTCCATAGGGAGGCCCTACACAAATTAAAAGGTGCCGGGAATATATATATATATATATATATATATATATATATATATATATATATATATATATATATATATATATCAGAAATTTTTTTCTACATATTCGTGTTCTACGGGTCCGAAAACGGATAGCGCCCCTACTCTCGCCTCTCGCAGCTCTTATCGTATAGACTGTATAAGTCTAATTTTTCGGGGAAAATTCGACTAATAATATGTATTCTTTTTCAGAAGAATTACTTAAAAATCGTGTTGTTTGAAACCGTGTAATTCGGGGGAAGGGTACCCGTGTTCTTCGAGACTCGTGTTCTTCGAGTACTGTGTTCTTGGGGGGTTACTTCTAAGTATCTATATAATTGTGCAAAATCTATCAGGGTTACAAAAGAAGTACAACTTGGGTTACAAGGAACCCGCGTGCTGCGGTTCAAAGATGCCTGGTCTAGACTTCTAAAGACTGATTAAGGGCGTTTTTTTGTTTTGTTTTTTGTTCTTTTATTAACTCTGGAGACAGATTATAATTTAATTATAATTAGAGCCC